>CM029538.1:11547104-12786419 GCA_017141395.1 Laodelphax striatellus | reverse complement strand
AGGGATGATGCCCACATAAGCTTTAAGCTTGTGCGTGGGTAATGGGAAGGATGATGATTAGATATGAATGGACCTACAGCTTTAGGTGGGTTCCGAACCACCGGGAAGCGATTTTGAAGCTCATAAATTTTTGTATTTAGAGGAGCCGGTCACCGATACAACGGGAGTGGTAGGCGCTGTCTCTTATCTAATCTCACCGATTAGCCTTGCCTCTGCCACTGGGACCAACCCGCTTCCCATGAAACTGTATTTTGTTATGATGTTTGTGAAATTGTGTTACTGATTTGGCAATAAATTTTTCTTTATTCAGAATTTCTTTTGTATTGTAATTTGTAATTCATTGAAATAACTATAATTCATAATCCATTTGAATTAATTAATAAACATTCAATAGATCCAATCAAAATATAATGTATGTACATAATCAATAAAATATTGAATAATTGAGTTAATTTTAATCAAAATGAATAGATTATTAAATTATTGATTTTTTTAATAACTTTGTACTTTGATAAAACTTATAATATATCAGCATGTCAATGATTCAACCCTAGACTGTAGTAGTCTACCGTAATAAATAGAAATGAATTCGATCTCTAAATATTGAGTTAAAAACAGATTTCTGTATTTCAAGTTTGAAAGATACCTTGGGTAACGGCTGGGCTGGTTTGATGTGAATGCCACCAATTTCCACAACATTGGGTAGCAGAGGCCGGGATCCCGTCAGGCTGTGATGTCCATTGAACAGCAGCAAACTATAGTTGTCAATCAGCGATTGCAAAGGAGGCATACTCTCCCCAAAGAATTCTCTTGCTAATTTGTCCGATTTGGGTGTGTAAACAAACCGGTACATAGCGCTAGTGTAAAACGTCTGAAAAGCATTCAAAAGTCTCTCCCAGAACGTAAACGGAGCCACAAACTCACTGGATATACAGGGTATGTAGGAAGGATTGTCCGGATTAGCGAACCGAGCATCGGTCCCCGTCATTATTGTACTCGAAGTGAATCCGACCACCGGACACTTGAATTTGTCCGCGAACCCGGCAAACATGTCCGTGTTAAACACTTCAACGATCAACAGGTCGAATTTTTCGTCGGATCTCAACAGGTTTTGTACGCCTGGAACTGAGAGAAAACGAATTTCGCAGAGGCCGCTATGCTTGCTATGATTTCCAGAGTGCTAGAGTTTTACCATAGAGAAAGCACTTGCCCTACGCTTTCTCTATGGTTTTGCTTGAAAGTGTATATCATATCTTTGTATTTGGAAGTAAATCCAATCAGAAGAATTCACGTTTTCCAAATCCCAAGAACTTCACATCTCTCTACCCAAAGCGATTTCAGTCCCATCCTACATTTATTAATTCATTCATTAATTCACTAATTCATACATCCATTCATTCATTCATTAATCCATTCATTCATTCATTAATCCACTCATTCATTCATTCATTTATTCATTCATTCATTCATTCATTGAAGCTTCATGGTCTTGCTAGCACCGTATGCCGTATCTAATCCTAAAGTTTCGAATCAATATCTAATCGTAATAAAATAAAAATCGCTTTACGGTGGATCGGAACCCACAGAAATCTATAGATCTATTCATCTCTCATATCATCCACATACCCATTACCCAAGTATAAGCGAGTATACCCAAGTGTTAATATAAAAAAAATATGAGCATCATCACACCAAGAAAAACATTTTACAGTAGGTGTGTTTCGAATTCAGAACCACTTTGATTAGTTCGACTAAATTGAAAAAGTTATAGAGCCACATAATACGATGCGTCAATTTTTCTGTGCATGCGTCAAGGACGCCGAACCAATCACAGAGCACTGCGATCCTGTGATATTCTTTTATGGTTCAGCATCATTGATGCATACACAGAAAAATTGACGCCTCGTATAGTATGGAGAAAGCACATTTCCCCCTTCATTTCAATTTGAGTGAAAGTGGGATGCATCTCTAGTGGGATGTGAAGAAGTTAATATCAGGCTTAGTGAGATGTGAAATTCAACTTTGGAATAAGAAGTGGAATAATTGATAATACGCCTTCACCTTCAAAAACTTTAGTCGACTCATCTATGAACCTGTAAAGAACAAGCACTTCGAAAAAGGTTCCCTTGGGGACAGGGCCTTGTTCGAGCAGAACAACGTCTATTCCACTTATCAGAGATGGCATTTGGTCTCTGGTTGAGATCACTGTCACATTTTTTACGGGATCCTGATAAGGGAAATAGCTGACAATCACCAGCTCATGGCCCCGTTTAGCCAAGTAGTGAATAATGAGACTTCTGCCCTAAGCCAATCACAGGGCACGGTTTCCCCTACCCCCTCGCCCTGAGGGGCGTGGCTTAATGGGGTGGTTACCCTTCGTCTCTCCCTAAGACGCCATTTTGTAGTGGTGATTAAAAGGGGACTAGCGAAGACCAATGGGAGACGAGTTCCCCACCAGGTTGGCCAATCAGAGAGCAACATTTCCCTCCACCTCTTTTGTATGTGCTATATATTTTTGTATGTTCTATATATCTATTTCTTTCTCTGTCCTGTACCATACTGTGCCATAGCGTTGTCTCACTCTTTCTTTCCCTATACAAAGTATACCTATATAAAAATATATATGTACTATCTATAGAGAAAAAATATATATGTGCTATCTCTTTCTCCTCCTCTAGCATAACGTGTGATAGCGTTGTCTCACTCTTTCTTTCCCTAAAGAGTATATCTATATTTGATGGGGCATATATTGTTGAGAAAGATATATGCAATCTCTTTGTCTCTCTCTTGCAGCATAATGGCAGATGAGCCTCTCTCACTCTTCGGCTGTGATATTACTATGTATATTCGCAATGTCAGTGCACCAGCCCCCGCCCCAGCCCCAGCCCCAGGCCCCAAGCCTCCAGCAATTAAATCACCTCAAAATGCCAGCAGCTGCACTGTTATATTCTGACGCAGTAGCTACCAATTTGACAGGTGCACTATTTGGTCGTTAAATGCAAATCGACTCCCACTAAAGAGAGAAAAACCAAGTCTACCAACCTAATTTTCCATATACGGTATCAAATTTACCCATATCTTAATCATCTGGTTTTTGGAATAAAATAACCCAGCTTTTATATTCGCTGCAATTCCTCTCCTGACCCATAATTTATCCATAGAATCCGATTTTTGCTCTAAATCTTTCTTTTAGAGATTGGGACTTTGCGTTATTAGAATCTATTAATTTATTGATTTTCCTCGATCTTATCAAGTGAATTCATTTTTTGCTCTGAGTCAATTGCAAATTGATGCACCTGAACTTAAATCTCTTTTAATTACAGCATGTTGCTCTTTGTTTATTAGCTTCGATTTTTGAATGAACCTCATTCTTTACCTGTATCAATTGTAGATATGTGTTCCGTTTTCCAAGCTGTTTAAGATTATTTACCAGATCTCTTTTAACATTATCGAAATCTAACTATGTGTGAGAAAGATTTGTGACATTCACACTGTTCATCTACCAAAGCTTTTTCAAGTTCCTCTAATTTTCTTGTGATTTATTGCATGTTTGTATTACACTTAACTTCTGTTGATATCTCCAGTTCTCAATTTTTCCTAATTCAAGCCTTAGATACAAACTGATTAATTTGTTCTAAAATATTAGCTTTAATAGCATTAGCCATCTCAATTAATCTCTGATCAAATATATATCTTTCTTTACAAGTTCTCTGTCGATTGGTATTAATATTGTTGTTTGATTAAACAGCCCAAGTTTCTTATCTAATTCTGCTTATTACACTGGCTATATCAGAGATAACTTCTCCAGGTTGAACACAGTTGCTCTCGTTTGAAGTAAGCCCTATCAATTTTCAAAGTTTGGTAATTTTATCACCTACCTCTTTTAACAGAATCTGTTAAATTCAGAAATGACCTGCAATCTTTGCTTCAAAATAACTCCTATCAACTTTATTTACTTATATTCTCTATTCATGTCCCGCCTTAAAACGAAATGTATTCAAATATGATTTTTGTAATTGAGGTGCTCTCAGAGTACATCCACCAGATTTTGTGATACTATTCAATGTGTTTAGAGTCGTAACACTTTTCTCGATTTCTTGCGGGAGCAGAGATCAATCTCACTTTCTGCAGTTTCAGATTTATCTGGCCATGAAGACTCTTCCCCCTCAGTTCTACTGAGATATTATCTAAATCGCATATTTATTGGTATTACATTTGTTTTGACATGTGCCAGCTCGTAAAGACAGACCCAAAATTTCAGGGTATCTTTGAACACAGTTCCTTCAATTTCAACATCAAAGTACTTGATTTGGGGTACCTTCTTTCCGAATCTGTTTTGGGCAGCCGTAACTGTACTTAAATTTTTTATTTACTTTTGCTCCAGTGTTTAAATAATTCTTATCAACATTATTATTATTATCAGAATAAATATTCCGCCTCAGGATGTGAACGAGGGTGATGTGTCTACTCAGTATAGTCATAGAATAAATCAGTGCACATTTATGTCTCAGACAGGTTTTTTCTCTGGGGGCAGAACGAGATCAACCACTACTCCGCTTGGGAGCAGAACGCATCAAATTGGGCTCATTCCCCTCATTCTGACATAAATAAACGCAATTTTTACATTTTGACATGTGCCAGCTCGTGAGACAGTCCCACACGGTTTTTAAAATTAATCTCTCTTTCAATATTACCTTAGAGAATACCTATACCCTTAGGATCTGCCCAACAACTTAATCATTGTTCCATCCCCACAGGCACCTATACACTTAAAAGTTAAGATGTGGGCATGATTAAGTATAGGTATTGTGCTGCTGTTTGTGCTGTAAATGGTTTAGAATTAGATCTGGCTGTTTACAAGTGCTTCTCCAAATCTTAACAAAATTATAACAAGATCTAGAAAATCCGATTATAATTCTGAGCTAAGATCAGACCTATTATATCTTGCTCTAGATTTTGAGTATTAGTTCTCTTTCAAACATATTTTTTCCATCCCACCCACAATACCATATCGATCATAAGAAGTTTATAAATATCTGCTTTGATCTACCCTAATTTAACGTGAATGATAGGCAAATTTTCCTCTCTGTGAGTTTCAGGCACAGAAGTAATGGAAAATTTCTGTGCTAAATTATTGAACATTCTACATCAAACTTTGTAGCTTCCATTGTGAAATGAATATACATAGAGAATACATTTGTTTTAACTCCCGAGATCTACTTAACATAATCATGTGAACTGTAATAAAGATGTAAGGAAAGCAAACTCTTTCGATTAAAGTGTTCAACAGTTTCTTCATTCAACAGATCCAAAAATTCATGTGGGAGATGTACATTAAAGAAATATGGTTCAGCTCCAGGCTCCCGATTATAAAGAGTTATAAAAAGCGATGGAGGAATGCTGTAGACTGTGTCAGGTCCATCACACCAATTTTCCGAATCAAATCCATGTACTTCCGCTCGAAGTACACCCCAATCTTCGTCTCTATGCCAAAAAGGAAATGGTTCAAGGGGAAGTAAGGCTCCAGCCATTACGTTGAAAGCTTCAACATCAAACGAGTACATTTTCACGAATGATACAAGTTGAGAAGTTCAGAGGTTTTATAAACCTTTCCCCCACCACTGTTTATAAACTCAGGCACAACTATCGGTGATTGCGCATGCACAAATCATGGCTTCTTCTTCTATTTGTATTAATTTGTTTATGGGGAGTTTGTGTGGCCTGTAATAGGATAGATATTCATTGATATCGCTTAAATTTACACAGCTTAGAAAAATAATTTTCCCCTGTTTCATGACTTCAACGTTTTCAATCCTCGAATTTTTAATTGCTTCTTCACAGAATCAAACCATTCCAAAACACCTTTTAATCGGTTTTCCAATTCTTGATCCGCACACAACCAACTCTGAGGATCCATTATCTCTGACTGATTACTTATACAAGGGAATTAATACCGAGAAATTAATTGGTTTCGATTTTCCCCCACCACTGTTCACGCTGCATATTCTAACTCTGTGTGAATCTAAGCAATAACCGCAATAAACACACACTATTTTTTCCATCGTACTAAAACCCCTGCCAAGAAAGTTTCTTTTACTCAATCTCCCATAATAAGTACAATCTCTCATTGATTTCATTCTATTGTTTTCACACATATAATCCACTTCAGGTTTTAAACATGTAGCTTGGTTGGATGTCAACAGTTGCAAATAATGATATGCGCTAACTAGCGCACATCTTCCATTTCGTATCTTCCTGTGTATACCACATGAATCAACACACCAACTTGGACCGCTAAAATCCGGCTTGGCAAAATCTTCAGGCATAGCTCTTACATCATCATGGTATTTTCTTAAAAACTCCGCTTTTTCTTTTCCCTTTGTGTAAATGTAATCATATTTCTTAAGATAATCTACTATTAGACTGTCCGAAAAATCTGTTTCTCCTGATTCCCAAGAAAGTTTGTGATAATGACGTTCCAACCAACACGCTTCACGATACATTTTCTCACACAGAGTAGATTTCGGTAAGGTGATTTAAAGTGTAGAAGCGCATAATTATTATTTTGATTGACCAAGGCAAATTCCTTCACAATAAATTCGTTATTATCCCCCTTAAACCAATGAAGATCCACCACCGCAAAATAATTCTTTTCTTCCTCCTTATCCGCTGTACGTGTTTTTTCTCCTTCACTAACCTCAAAGCTTGCAAACGCGTCTTGAAACAACGAAGAACTCGAGCATGTTGT
Source organism: Laodelphax striatellus (assembly GCA_017141395.1). NCBI lineage: Eukaryota > Metazoa > Arthropoda > Insecta > Hemiptera > Delphacidae > Laodelphax > Laodelphax striatellus. Next base: position 12,779,671 of record CM029538.1, on the reverse strand, counting down.
TCTCACCACTTGAACACACGAATGAATAAGTAATCTCTTACATTTTACCCATTTATATTTTCAATACACTCTATCGGTAAATTACTGAACTTCTCTAACTAGAGATGTTAAAGGCCTGTATTCAACAAGGCTGTCGCTAATAAGAATGCAATAGGCACTTGTACCATTGGGTACCTCATTATTGAATTCAAGGTCTAACCGGATATCTGTGGAGGCTTTCAAGTTTTCAGATTGTAAAGAGCAATCTATTACTATTAACGGCGAGTTCTTACAAAAATTATCAAAATCAATTTCATGTCCATATTCGGTGTTTATAGCTTTATTATAATAACTAGGAGCAAAATCTAAAAACATCTTGTACATTAATTGTTTATTACCTAATAAATTATCATATGGATAATATTGACTGTTAAGGAATAACTTTACATTATACAAGTCACATGAGTCGAATTCCGACATCGATTTATCAATTATATTTTTTCTGTTTGTTTGGAGCCAATATCACATACCTAGGTACATCCAAGTGTGAAGCTGTTTTAATAGCCCAACTATGAACTCTAGATTGAGTCATATTCGGAAATTCATGTATCTCCCACCTTCTAAATGCGAGTTTTAAAGGGCGATCAGAATCGAGAAGTTTAAGAAATTTTATACGAATATGATCATCTAGATGGAGGTAAGGTACTTTCCATTGTAATTTGTTGACCCTAATCGATACATTCGTTCCAGTCGCCGATTGAATACAGTTCGTCTGTTGAGGATCTTAATAATACAAGTTCTTGTTTCAAATTTAAAATTATTCGTTGAAAATCTTCAAAAATGGTAACAATAGTTTTAATGGTATACAAAATACAAATTTATCATCAGTCAGTTTGTATCCAGATGAGGAGAAACCAGCCAAATGATATGTATTCTTATCAAATACCGATTTTAAAAGCACTGCTTTAATATTTGTTGATATCCCAACCTGTCTTGTTTTGCCACCTGCTGCCCTGCTAATTCATACCTGATCTCGATCAAAGAGATAAGCTAAACCGCAGCTTACTAGTTTATAGTCCGCCTTAACAGGGTCAGATTCGGCTGTTGCTCCAGCTTTCATTACATGTTATATCTCCCTCTATGTGTAGAAATGTTTTACACGGTAAGGTGTGAATATCCTCCTTATTAATTCCTAACCTCGCTTAATCTGAAAGACCCAGTTTCTGACAAGAATATGGTGTATGTGTATGAAATTCATACTTAGTAATATCCGAGAAATATTTAATTTCACTATCAACGTGTAGAATTTCGCTTATGGCCGACATTTTTCCAAAGCACTTTGAAACCTAATTTTGAAGAATTTTAGCGTTTTTTTATTGTTAATGCGTTTTAGGTGTTACCACTTCCAAGTTTGAACCCTACTGAAGTTTTGTTTGTTCTCACTCACACTATCACGAATGGATGGGTGTGCATTAAATATAATGAATCCCATCTTATTAACTTTTCCTTTTTCTCGAATATGGAGTTTAACTGTTATACTATCTCCACGAAAATCAATTAATGACCCTTCTTGGTCTGTTATCTTTACATTAATAAATTGAATTCTATGTGTATTGAGAGGTACATATATAATAGGGTGGGCGTCTCATTAATTATATATCCTGCTGGCACTTTTGGAAGGAATTCATAAATAGTATGTTTCTCCTCACCATTAGCAAAACTACCACAAGCTAAATTGCATGAAACGATAATTGTAGATATTCGGCTAATGGACACTAAATGTTTTGAGTAATGCCACTTGTTTGGTTCGAGTATAACCTTATCAAAGCCTAGTATTTCACTAATTGAATCGTTGCTAGTTAAATCTATCGGTTTATCGGAATGAAGCTCCATTTTCATAGTTTTTGAGTTTGCTTCAATAATCAGTCTATCATCGGTAATATTCAATTTCGTCTTTAATGCGGATATTATATCAATAATTTCATAACTGCCTGTGTCAAGATTAACCTTTTATTTCCGTATTTGAAACTTGAATTTTGCCCCAATGTAATATTGGGGATATTGTTACAAGTCCATAAATTCACTAATCCAATTTCATATTCCTGATTTCTATCTAATTCTAAAGCTCTGTTTAAATTCTCATATAGATTACACGTTTTCGAGCTTAATGTAATAACAGCCATGCTCTTCTTATCAGTGTTTATCCTTTAAAGATTACTCTTAAACTGAACTAATTACTGCATAGTTGCCGAGTTTTCTTCAAAAGAAAATTAGATTTTTTTTTTGGAAATTGATGGAAATTTTTTGAGTTATGAAGAGGTAAAGCACAAGTACATGGAAGAAACAGATTCGAACGAGACAAGTGATATTCAGGAGGAAAATCAGAAAAAAAGGAGGAGAGAAGCTGGGCAGCAGATTGGAATGAGAGCTAAACAAAAGTAATGAATACGGGTACAACGGAGATAACCAACTTTTTCGCCCCTCAAGCAACGCAATCAACAAGTAATCGAAACTGCAACAAAGATAATAACACGGGAATCTTCAATGTCATTGCATACAATGTATCAGGAATAATGAATAAATTGCATAGTATTGATTTTATGAACCTTATTCGGAGTTATAATATATTTTGTCTCTTTGAAACTTTCATTGATAACGAAAATTATTTCTCTCAGTTTAAAAGAGGTTTGCTGATTATGAGCTGGTTTGGGTGCCCGCAGTCAGAAGTGCTAGCTATGGAAGGGCCAGTGGAGGCAGAATATATGGAATAAAAAGATAAGAGATTTGAAAATGTGTGAAATTCGCTAAAATTGGGAATTATTATGTTATCAAGTTGAATGTGGGGCCCCACATGATGAATATAATTCCGGTTTATATCAATTGTAATAATTGGAGTAATGATTTTGATGAAATTTGTGTTGTAATGCAGGAATTGGGACAGAAAATCATGCTCATAGGAGATGTGAATGGAAGGATCAGCCAAGAACAAATAATTGAAGAAGAACTTTTAACTGGAGCTCACTATTTACATTCACTTCATAGAAATTCTAAGGATGTAGTATTAAATAGAAATGGAAAATCTCTGTTGCAATTGTTTGAGGAGTATGGTCTGGTGATTTTAAATGGAAGGATGACAGGGGATAGAAATGGTGAATTTACATTTGTGGGAGGTCAGGGTTCCTCAGTCATTGATGTGTGTGCTGTCTCATTGGAGCTGCTATCCAGTGTAGTAGACTTTACAGTTGTACCTGCTGTTCTATCCGATCATTTACCAATAAGAACAGTAATCCGGTTGACAAGAGAAGGTGAGAGCACAGCAGTGGATATTCAGCCTTTAAGACCAAAGATGAAGTGGATTCCAGAGAGGAAAGCTCAATACCAGAGGCATCTGCAGGAGGCTGTCAATAGAAGGTGTGAATGGAGTGCTAACTTGGAAGAAGACTGGTGCTACCTCATTGGGGCCATCTGTGGAAGTCAGCAGGTTAAGCATCAACCAGGAATTGGTCATAGTAAGGAGAGGTATCAAGCTGAATGGTTCGATCAGGAATGCTTGGCAAAAAGAAAAGAATCATTTGGCCTCTTGCATCTGTACCAAAAGACAAACTCTGAGGTGGTGAAGATGCATTATTTGGAAGCAATTGCAAGGTACAAGATAATATGCAAGGAAAAGAAAAACTACTGGAGACAATGCATTGATGGATTTAAGACTGTGAGGGATTCAAGGGACTTCTGGAAATTGGTCAGACTGCTTAAGAAGAAAACGTTTGTGGTGGGGGCAAGCATTTCAATTGGAGATTGGGTTCATCACTTCCAAGAGCTGTTAAATCCTGCAATGACAGCGGATCGAGTTTTGTATGTGGAGCCTTATATTGAGGATGAATTTTTGGATGCACCATTTCAGATGCAGGAGTTGAAGAAGGTTATTGCCCATGTAAAAGATGGTAAGGCACCAGGAGAGGATGGGGTCTCATATGAATTTTTCAAAAGTGCACCAGCCTGCTTCATGGAGAGTCTTGAATGTATACAATGAAATGTACAGAATGAATGATGTTCCAGACAGCTTTAAGAGATCAATAGTATTCCCTATTTTCAAGAAAGGCAACCCGGAAGATGCTTGCAACTATAGAGGTATATCATTTGGCAATGCAGGAGCAAAGCTGTTCACAGGAATTCTGCTAGACAGATTGAAGGTATGGGTCAAGAGTAATAGAAAACTGAGAGAGTTCCAAGCTGGTTTCAGAGAGAGTTATTCGACAGTGGACAACATTTTCAATCTGATGGCAATTATTAGTATGAGGTTGGCAGTTGCGAAACAGAAGGTCTATGCTTTTTTTGTGGATTATTCAGCCGCGTTTGATCGAATTGACAGGCATGCATTATTTTTCAAGTTGTCAGAAATGGGAATTTCCACAAAAATGCTGAGGATTCTTCAAAACATATACACCAACACCACAGCAAAGGTTTGGAGTCAAGAGGGCCTATCAGAGGCATTTCAGACCAATACTGGCGTCAAACAAGGCTGTTTGCTGAGTCCCTTGCTGTTTGCATTGTTCCTGAATGATTTAGAGGAGAATATGGAGGGAGGTGTGAGGGTGCAAGACTTGAGTATCAAAATATTGGCCTATGCTGATGATATTGTTCTGATGGCATCGAATAAACTGGATTTGAAGAAGATGATTACAGCATTGGAAGAATATTGTACAAAATGGAATCTTCTAGTAAATCTTGATAAATCCAAGATAGTTGTTTTTAGAAATGGTGGGAAACAAGGGAGACATGAGAAATGGTGGTACAGAGGGAATGCAATTGAGGTTGTCAATTCGTACAAGTATCTCGGAATGAAGCTGACATCAAGACTTTCAATGAAAGAGCATTTCAGGGAGAGATTGGCTTCAGCAAAAATGGCATTAAGTCTGTTTAATAATCTGCTATTGAACAATTCAATTACATTTGAAGCGAAGTTGAAGGTTTTTGAAGCTGTTGTGAGATCCATAATGTGCTATGGTGCTCAGGTGTGGGGAAGCAGAATGTTTGATCTGGTTGAAAGTATACAAAGGGTTTTCATCAGGAAAGTGTTCAGTCTGCCAACATACTCTCCCAATTTGGCTATGCTTCTGGAGACTGGACTGCAGCCAATCTTTCTGCATACTCTGAGACTACACTTTGGATTTGTTAAAAGGTGTTTAAAACTACCAGAGGATAGATATCCAAAATGTCTAATGGAGGAGTTGATCAAGAAAAGGTTGTTCATGTATGAGGATTGGCGGAAGCTCGAGGAATCATTCGGCATCACATTGGATGGCATTAGAGATGGATCACTGAATACAGACTGTGTGTTGACATCAATTGGAAGAAAGCTGCGTGATCAGCAGGAACAGACAGTATTATCAAGCCAACGTTACTCTTGCAGAAGCCAGCTCAATCATTGGAATGAGTATATCATACAGGACTGTGACTTCAGACTAATCAAGTGGTTCTTTAAGGTCGCAAGTTTTAAAGGTCGATCAGAATCGAGAAGTTTTAAGAATTTTAGACGAATTTGATCATCTAAATGGATGTAAGGTACTTTCCATTGTAATTTGTTGACCCTAATCGATACATTCGTTCCAGTCCCCGATTGAATACAGTTTACGTCTGTTGAGGATCTTAATAATACAAGTTCTTGTTTCAAATTTAAAATTATTCGTTGAAAATCTTCAAAAAATGGTAACAATAGTTTTAATGGTATACAAAATACAAATTTATCATCAGTCAGTTTGTATCCAGATGAGGAGAAACCAGCCAAATGATATGTATTCTTATCAAATACCGATTTTAAAAGCACTGCTTTAATATTTGTTGATATCTAACCTGTCTTGTTTTTGCCACCTGCTGCCCTGCTAATTCATACCTGATCTCGTCAAAGAGATAAGCTAAACCGCCGCTTACTAGTTTATAGTCCGCCTTAACAGGGTCAGATTCGGCTGTTGCTCCAGCTTTCGTACATTTTATATCTCCCTCTATATATAGAAATGATTTACACGGTAAGGTGTGAATATCCTGCTGATTAATTCTAACCTCACTTCATCTGAAAGACCCAGTTTCTGACCAGAATATGTTGTATGTGTATGAAATTCACACTTAGTAATATCCGAGAAATATTTAATTTCACTATCATCGTATAGAATTTCGCCTATGCCCCACATTTTTCCAACGCACTTTGAAACCTAATTTTGAAGAATTTAGCGTTTTTATTGTTAATGCGTTTTAGGTGTTACCTTCCAAGTTTGAACCCCTACTGAAGTTTTGTTTGTTCTCACTACACTATCACGAATGGATGGGTGTGCATTAAATATAATGAATCCCATCTTATTAACTTTTCCTTTTTCTCGAATATGGAGTTTAACTGTTATACTATCTCCACGAAAATCAATTAATGACCCTTCTTGGTCTGTTATCTTTACATTAATAAATTGAATTCTATGTGTATTGAGATTTATATATATAATAGGGGTGGGCGTCTCATTAATTATATATCCTGCTGGCACTTTTGGAAGGAATTCATAAATAGTATGTTTCTCCTCACCATTAGCAAAACTACCACAAGCTAAATTGCATGAAACGATAATTGTAGATATTCGGCTAATGGACACTAAATGTTTTGAGTAATGCCACTTGTTTGGTTCGAGTATAACCTTATCAAAGCCTAGTATTTCACTAATTGAATCGTTGCTAGTTAAATCTATCGGTTTATCGGAATGAAGCTCCATTTTCATAGTTTTTGAGTTTGCTTCAATAATCAGTCTATCATCGGTAATATTCAATTTCGTCTTTAATGCGGATATTATATCAATAATTTCATAACTGCCTGTGTCAAGATTAACCTTTTATTTCCATTTGAAACTTGAATTTTGCCCCAATGTAATATTGGGGATACTGTTACAAGTCCATAAATTCACTAATCCAATTTCATATTCCTGATTTCTATCTAATTCTAAAGCTCTGTTTAAATTCTCATATAGATTACTCGTTTTTGAGCTTAATGTAATAACAGCCATGCTCTTCTTATCAGTGTTTATCCTTTAAAGATTACTCTTAAACTGAACTAATTACTGCATAGTTGCGAGTTTTCTTCAAAAGAAAATTAGATTTTTCATTACCATATGTTAAATTAACACTTTTTCCCTGTGTTAAGTAATAATCGTGAAAATTACATATTATTTCTCTCTCATCCACTATATATTTATACCAGTGGGGGGAGCCGATGCTGAATGAACTTGTGTTATTTAGCGATTTACCAATACAAGATTTTATTTTCATCAAAGTATTTTTCCTTGAAATAGTTTGGTTTAGCAACGTATTGAAAATCCATACTGAGTTTTCTAGGTTTGTATCATTTCCTTTTTTGTGTTTATCAAACTCATGTGGATGACATGATTTATCTCTATTTAAAAGCAACAGAGTGTTTATAGAAGACTGTATAAGAACAGTGAACAAAATAATCTTCCAGACAAAAATAGAATCCATCCTTAGTCACCATGCGCCAGACGCATACTGATAAAAAAAGATGAGGGGGAGAAATGAGCACGCGCCGTTGAGACGGTGTGAGCTTCCTTCTTCCAACACATGTGACACTGTATAAAATCATGCCTGCTCATTTCGCTCCCTTCATTCACCTTATCAGTTTGATCGTGACTACAGGTGACAAGATCTTCACTGACAAGCTACAACTACGCTACAGTATTACACAAAGGTGAGTGAGCAAATCATTTTTTAAAACATATATACATTTATTTTTCACACAACACAATAATAATACAATATACGGTGAAAAAGTCGTGCTACTAAATACTACTAGTACTACTACTACTAGTTTACAAAAAAATATTTACATGTTCACAAGTTTCACATCTGTCACCCATGGACTCACATGCTTAACTGTGAGCCCCAATAGGTGACAATGTTGGTTGAATGCATCTATATTGTTATGATTTATTTTTCTTAAATATTTTGCGGGAGGTATGCATCAATCTCCTCCCTGATAAATTATTTTTAACACGACTTTTTCACCGTATTTTGTGGGTTTTATAACCCCATACAATATTTTATAATTTTCCCCCTCTTCCAAATCAATTAAAGATACGTAACTTTTTTGTAAACACTCATTCTCGTCGACACTATTGAATTGTTTCACTATAAATTGTGCACCTTCTCCTCCCCTCTTGAAATGCTGCAGCGGCCTCAGCTGCTTCCAACTCGGTCACTTGTTGTATGAGGGGAACCAATGATGAGTCCCCACCCATGAAGCAGCAGCCTCCTCCGTCTGCAGCGTGGTGATATCTTTGGGCCATATCTGCTGTAAATAAAAAAAAAAAAAAATTTTTAGCAATGCAACTCAAATAGATATGCACATAATAACAAATGAGATTTGCTGTAGGAAAACATATAAATTGCACATAAATAATGTTTTGATGAAATTAAAACAATAAAAGCATTAGAGTTTTCTCAATACACTCAAAATGAAATTCAATCAATTAAAAGCATTACAATTTTCTTAATAATTATACTTGTATAATATTTTCCAATGCACTCAAAATGAAAACACTCTTGAAATTCAATCAATTAAAAAGCATTAGACTTTTCTTAATAATTATACTTGTATAACATTTTACAATACATTCAAAATGAAAACAACTACTCCAATCTCAGACACACAGAGTTGAAATTAAAAAAAAAAAGATATGAAATTCATACTTTGTAGGCAAGCGAGAATATTTTTTCCAATGCTCTTTTTCTAAATAATTTTGGATGAAAAACAGCTACTCAACATTATAATTTTCTAATGAAATCAACTTTACTTGAGATTATTCCAAATCTGTGAGCATTCATAATAATTTACTAGTGTATAATCAATTTTACTAACCTGAGTTTTTCCTGTAGAGGACGAAGTACTCGTTGTCTGAGCGCAACTCTAGTTGCCTCCTTCACCGGCGCAATGTTCTCCTCCTCTTCCTCGTCATCGAATATCAATCTTCTCTTCCTCCCTGCTTCCACCACTCCGGTAGACGGCCGCTTCATGCGATCGCGTAGAAGCTTGAGCCGCTCACCCATTGTGGCGGCAACACGTGATGGTGCGGCGGAGGCGGAGGTTGATGGTGTGGCTGAGTTGATGTCCATTGTGAAGGAGCAGGAACAGTTGCAGTCTTGAAGTTCAACAGGATAATGAGTGTCTGATGAGTGTGTGAGCTTCCCTTCTAAACTTATCCCCACTCCTTTACACATCTTCTATTCTCTTAATAAACATGTTTTATCTTTGTTTCAGCCACGCGCGCTAGCACACGACCAACGGATGGTTTTTTACGAACAAGATTGGAGTCGACCAACGGATCGTTTTTACAAACTGGATTTGTGCAAGCTACCGTTTTATTAAGTGTGAGTATCTCAAATTTTAACCCAAGGCTTTCCAAACTTATCACCCATTGCCGATGAATTTATAAATTTACATGAACACCTGATGATATTATCGGGATGGAAAATTGAAAGAATAAGTAAAAGAGTAAGCCAAAACATAATAATGATCATCAAGCTTATCAATAATATTCTTTCAAATACATTAAAAATTGCTTTTAAAAATGGTCTGAATCCTCGTATTTGATTTAAACATAAAAGGATAGAACAATAACCCCTATTCTCTCATAATCTAGTAACAATGCTAAAATAAAAATAATAGGTTTTACTATTGAAACTACAATGTGCACCATTTCTATATGTTTCAGTTCTGAGAGTCTACAACAAGGTGCAGCTCCTACCTCTCTGAGAGTCTACAACAACTTTATTTCGCCCACGACCAGGTTTGTACACTTTTCCAATTATTAGTAAATCTCCTTCTCCTCCACTTTGTCCTTCTCCTCCACTTTGTCCTTCTCCTTCTCCTTCTCCTCCTCCTTCTCCTCCACTTTGTCCTTCTCCTCCTCCTTCTCCTTCTCCTCCTCCTTCTCCTCCTCCTCCTTCTCTTTCAGCTTCTTGAAACCAAAATGGTTGTTTGTGATTTTTATATACACAGAAGATGTTATGAAACAATTCATCCCCAATTATTATTATTTTGCAATACACACACTGCAAATAACCGCATTTATGTAGGAAAAACCCATTTTTTGCGAAAAATGATGCATTTTCAATATGGAATAAAGCTCTATAAAATGAAAATCCTCTGCTAAATGGAGGTTCGAACGTTTTAACCGTTGATCATACTCTCGAAGAATATTATTATCAAAATCTTCTTCTTGATAGATATATTATGCTTTCTCCTACACCCACAATTCGGGCTATACTTAATATGTTCTTTTTCAGGGTCATCTGTTACTTCCCATTTTCCAAAATAATTAAACAAAACACACACTGAACTCTATCAGGTGGACCCTTAAACACAAAACCCAATTTAGCAAAATTCTCCGGTGATAATAAGGAGATTCGAATTTTTCCAACGTTCATCAAAAGTTAATAACCTTAAACGTTCATACATTAACACGTGTGATTGATCCATACCTGCAAAACACAACGTTCTTGTTCGACTTCTAATCCAGTACTGTTTTTTCTGTTTCAGTTGTACCTAGTGTACCAAGGAGAAAGGCCGTTAGAGAGAGAGCTATCATCATCGTTACACAAAGGAGCAGATATACGGGTTAAATGGGAGCACGGTGAGGCACCGCATCACATTCCTTGATGTGGAACCGGACATAGAATCAACGTTGGAAAGGACCAAACCAGAAGTGATAAACAGTATTGTTGAGGTGGCAGATCGATTTTTGGATGTGTGAAGTGGTTTTAGTGTTGAATGTAATTTTAGAAAAACTTGCTATATTGCCGAGGAAACACAAAATGTTAGAACAACTGTAAATACACATAGTTACCCGGCAATTAGTGTAAACATTCGCGAAAATTTGGAGCAGTTGAACCATTATTATTCATTAGCTGTTAGTAAAATTTTGTCAAGTTTTGAATCTTTTACACGTCATGGGAGTGGATGGGTTTTAGCTAAATTGGATAGTTTAGATATCAATGTAGTTAAATTTAATCCTCTGTATGTATCCTCATCCACATACATAAATCGCCTGAATTTATTGCATAAAAAGCTATTATTAATGTAAAAATCCCAATGATGAGAAATGCCTTTTGTGGTCTATTCTCGCCTATTTTCATCATCAACGCAAACATATCACTGTTGAATATTTGAGCAAGTTTGCTCACGAAATCAACACACACAAGGTGTCAACTTCCCTCATCTATCGCGATCTTAAAAAATAGAATCATTGAATCCCATTTAGCTTTAAATGTAATATCCTATGATGAGAGTACAAAGAAATTTTTCCCATACAGATGTAGCACACATAGAGATCGAAAGCATCAGGTGAATCTTTTACTATTAACTAGCAAATCTTTTCCACAAAGGTCGCATTTTGCCTAATCAATACCGCACAAAACAAAAATGGGTTGTCTAGACTATTGAGTCATCTTTCAAAGCATAGGGGTGAAGTTCAGGTGTGTGAGTTCTGTTTCCACAGATTCACAGGTGGTAGGGGTAGGGACGCGAGGAAAATCTTAAAACCCACAAAGAGCTTTGTTCAAAGTTCGAGCACAGAGAACAGTACTTCCAAAAAGGGTGATGTACTGAAATTTACCAATTACTCATACACTCTAAAACCGAAATATGTCATTTATGCAGATTTTGAATCATTTATTTTACCGAATGAAGACGAGCAAGAAAGGGAGGAAGAAGCAGATGCTTCAGACCCTATTCGCGTAGCTTCACAGAAAAGACGAAGAGACATGTGCCTTGTGGTTACTGTTTCATCGTTCTTAATTATCAGGGGAGATTTGTCATGGACCTCGAATTCATCGTAGCAGGATCATAATGAAAAATTGTGGAACAATTTGTTGAGGAAATTACAGATTTGGGCGAAATTCTTTATAAGGATATGAAAAGGGAAATACCAATGCTAAATTTAACCGGATCAACAAAAGCGTTTGATGAGGTAAAACAATGCGGGCTGTGTGGAAAAGATTTCAAGATTGGTGAAGTGAAATGTCGGCATCACTCACACGAATCAGGTGACTTCCTTTGTGCTGCCCATTATCAATGCAATTTGAATGCAAAATCACCCGACTATATTTCTTGTTATTTCCATAATTTTTCAGGGTATGACAGTCATTTCATTGGACGCATTAGGCAAGTGTAATAAGAAAATTCAGTGTGTAGCACACTCTACTGAGAAGTTCCTCACACTGAGTATAGGGAAAATTAGGTTTTAGATAGCATTAAATTCATGAATGCATCATTAGATACATTGGTAAAAATTTGTCAGATAGTAGCGATTTAGAATCAAAATTTAAATGTTTGTTCACTGTGTTTAAATCTCCAGAACAACGCCAGCTATTGATCAAAAGGTGTGTATCCATACACCTATTTTGATTCTGCTGAAAAGTTCAGGAAACGCAGCTCCCTCCCATTGAAGCATTCTACAATGATTTGAATGATACCCTCTAGATCCAAATGAGCATTTACATGCACAAAAGGTTTGGAGGGCGTGTAATATTGTCACTCTTGGAGAATACCATGATTTGTATTTATTAACAGGCGTATTACTTTTGGCCGACGTATTTGAGGATATCGCTCCTCGTTGTTTGACAAATATGGGTTGGATGTTACCCACTTTTTCTCTCTGGCACACTTTTCGTGGAATTGTATGTTATACTACACAAAAGTTGAGCTAGATCTAATATCAAACCGGACATACATCTTATGATGGGTCGGGAATCAAAGGTGGGTTAGCTGTGATACCACACGGTGCGCAGAGGCAAACAATCCATATATGCCAAGTTATGATGAGAGTAAACCCTCTAAATACATTCTTTATTTAGATGCATGTAATCTGTGCGGATTCACCATGTGTAACCCCCTCCCCCAATCAAATTTCAAATTTTTGACTCAGGATGAAATCTCACAGGTCGATTTTCTAAACTTGAGTCCTGAGTCAGAAACTGGGTACATCTTGGAATGCGATCTTCATTCCCCAGAATCTCTTCACCACCTGCATAATCATTTTCCCCTTGCCCCCACAAAGAAGCACCCCCCATTCACCTGTTGTCTACGTATCAAACTCATGATTCGTAAAAACAACAACAAAATTGCTTGCTACTCTGTATGATAAGGAAAAATACATTCTTCATTATCGCAACCTTCAACTTTATTTGCAGCTTGGAATCGTCTTAACGCATTCATCAGAATGATAGTTTCAATCAATCCCTTGGTTAACCCCTACATTCAATTTAATACGGAAAATAGGAAACAGGCAAGAAACAAATTTGAAACCGATAATTTCAAGGCCATGTCCAACATAATTTATGGGAAAACGCTCCAGTGTAATAGACACCATTTAAATGTGAAAATTGTAACAAATGAGAAGAAATTGGACAAGCTAATTTCAAACCCGCTGTGTAAACGCTGGCATATTTTCAATGAAAATGTTGTCGGCGTTTTCTCAAGAAAACTGAAATTAGTTTGAACAAACCGATTTTGCTGGATTTGCGATTTTAGAGTTGTCAAAACACCTAATGTTTGACTTTCATTATAACAAAATTTTGAATATGTATCCCCGAAAATGTAAAGCTTTTAATGAGTGACACAGATAGCCTTATGTATGAAATTCAGACGGATGATGTGTATGAGGATATGAGAGGAAAACTTGGTGGTTTGATACCAGCGATTACCCACCTAACCATAAATGTTTTCTCTTGTAAATAAAAGGTGGTGGGTAAATTTAAGGATGAAGCCAATTCAAAAATAATTACACACTTTGTAGGACTCCGCCCCAAAATGTACAGTTTTAAGTTTGTAGATAATGTAAATATTGTAAATAAATGTACAGCTAAAGGTGTGAAAAAATGTGTTAAAGATAGGTGCTTAACGTTTGATTTGTATAAAAATGTTTATTTGAAAGGTCTGTGCACTATAAGCTTCAATGCAATAAGAAGCTATTTGCATAAAGTCTTCCAAATTCGTTCTGGGAAAGTTGCATTAAGTTACTCTGATGATAAGAGATACATACTGGAGGATGGGATTCAAACACTGGCCTGGGGACATCGTGATATCCCCCAAGTTGAAGAAGAAGGAGAAGGAGAAGGAGAAGGAGAAGGAGAAGGAGAAGGAGAAGGAGAAGGAGAAAGGAGAAGGAGAAGGAGAAGGAGACGGAGGAGAAGCACTCCGCTGAGTAATTTCAAAATAGAAGGACCCATGGAGCGAACCAAGACAGTTGCTAAACAAACAGCGCGTGCTATAAGCGTGCGCAGTAAATTGGCTAATGGGTTACACACAATTCCAAGAGTGAATATTAGAAGAAGACCCTATGAACTTAAATCTGAAACAGATCTGTATCAAGCAGACCTCATTGACATGACGTCATTATCGAAGCATAATTCAAATTTTAAATTCATTTTAGCTGTGATAAACTGTTTTACGAAATTTGCATTTTGTGTGGCAATAAAAACAAAGTGCATCTTCTGTTCACGCGCTTCAATCTATTATTTGTAAAAATAAGATGAAACTGTTTCAGACAGACCAGGGAACCGAATTTTTAATAGTAAAATAAAAGCGTTATTAGATAAGTATAATATTAAGCATTATCATGTTTTACTGAGAAAGAAGCGGCCATTTTTGAGCGTTTTGTTAGAACAATTAGATCAAAAATGTATAGGTGTTTCACTGAATATGGGACGAGACGTTGTGTTGATGCTCTGCCGAAACTTGTAACAGAATATAATACGTCTTTTCACAGATCAATTCAAATCGTCCAATTGATGTACGCAAAAACATCGAACTCAAATAATTGCTGCACTTAATAAAGCGGCAAACGCAAACCTGCGCTTGAAATCGAACCAAATAAAACCCAAATTTAAATTAGGAGACATTGTGAGAATTTCCAAGTATAAACATGTATTTGATAAGTCTTATAATATAAATTGGTCTACGAATATTTTATAATTCATAGTGTTTTTCCTTCAAGACCACCAGCCTACATATTGAGAGATTTGAATGAAGCAATAATATCTGGTAGATTTTATGTACAAGAAATAAAGAAAACCAATCTCGATGCGGGTGAGCGTGATATTTATTTAGTAGAGAAAATTTTAAAACGAAAGGGAGATAAAATTTTTGTTAAATGGCTTGGATTTGATTCAAAATTTAACTCATGGGTAGATCGAGATCGATTACTAGGTTAAGAACACTTCAAATGTATTATATTGCAATGTAAAAAATGTTGTAAAAATGTATTGGCTTGTAAAAATGTACAGCTGTAAAGTATTATATTGTAAAAGTGACTATATCAATAGTAATAAATTTGGTATAGTATCTTGAACCTGGTTTTTCATTTTAGTTTCCTATTAGCTATGGTACATGGTGCATCAATACCAATCATCAATTTTGATGAAATTATATCAAAGCCTATACATAACAAACAAAGTAAGAATGGGAGCTTATTACCACACAATGCACGCATTCTTGTTATTGGACGATCATCCAGTGGAAAATCAAACACTGTTTTGAATTTAATTTTCATGAAAATGGATTGAAATTCAATCACTTATATTTGTATAGTAAATCGCTATATCAAGATAAATATGAGTTTTTGAAAAAGATATTTTCCAAAATAAAATGTATAGGTTTTCACATGTCAGATCAAATTTCTGAAATACCTCATCCTAATAAAATAGAAAGGAATTCATTGATTATTTTGATGATCTTCAACTAGATAATGTGCCACAAATCCGTCACTTTTTTACTATGGGTAGACACAGGGATATTGACACTGTTTACTTAGTTCAGTCTTATGGATGCATTTTGAAACATCATGTGAGAGATAATGCTAATTCGTTAATTATATTCAAAATAGACAACTTAAATTTGAAATTAATTTACCAAGATTTTGTGGGAGAAGATATGAGTTTCCCAGAGTTTAGAAAAATGTGTTGGAAAGTATGGACAAAGAGTAATCATAATTTTATTTCAATTTTTAACGAATGCAAACCAGACAATGGAAAATATAGGGAAGGATTGGATAAATTCCTAAGAGTGTAAGGTAGGGGGTGGGTATGCATGACTTTGTAGTCATTCAACATTTGATCACAGTGAGTGTATAATGAAAAATAACAAGAAACACGCACCCAGTGCGGAGGTGCTAATCTAATTCATAAAATAAAGAAATTGAGACAAAATATTATTAATAAGCATAAGAATCTATTAGGTTTTCAATCAGAAACTGAACAATTCAATCGTAAAAGATTGGAACCCCTGATTCAACCGCTGGTTGCGTTACAACAACAGCAGCAGAGCAGCGCTAATGAGTCAATAAAGCGAGAACAGACAGAGATCTCTCCCTCGCTAACATCTGGCGAAGGAGATTATCAAAGGAATGGAGTGGGATAAAGAAGAACGAGAGATTGGATCTTTAGAGGAAGAGACAAAACTCGCGTCTCCTCGTTTCAATAGTACGGCATATGATGCTACTCTGAGTAAATCCACGCGTAACTATGAAGGAGATTCTCAACAATTATCTTGATGTTTTTCACAAAGAAAAATTGAATAATTCTATTCCTTATGGTCTGCGATATGATGATGAAACTAAATCATATTTTATTGGTGATAAAATGTTACATTTGATGATGTTTACATCAATGTTGGAGTAGATAGGTTCAGATTATCACATGGGTTGATAGAACTTCTTTTTAATGTTAGACCAAATGCGGTTCTTTACAATTCAAATGACTTGGACAAATATAAGAAAATACTAAAGTTAACAGAAGCCCATCTTGATAAACGTGGGTATGTTATCAGAAATAATGGTTTCAAGTCGCAGATTATACAGAAACTCTTTCCTGCAAAGAAGAATCGTTCAAAGCGCGGAAAAGGGTTAAATTTTGTTAGAAATAAAACGCACAACAGATCATACATTTTTTGGAATAATGTTAATGAATTAGTGGAAAGGCTTGTATTGCTATACGCATCTAAAAAAGCTGGTAACTCTTCCCATGATGTTGAGATGCACGGAGTTATTGAGGAATTACGGGAAGAAAAGTTGATAGAGTAAGAGTTTAATTTATAAAATTAGCATCGGTTCGAGGATGTCTGTGCACAGATTCGGACACGGAGGGTGCAGGTACAAATCAGTACTTTGATTTGAAATTGAAGGAACTGTGTTCAAAGATACCTGGAAATTTTGATTTAGAAATTTTAAGTAAGAAAATTCTTACATCGCTTAACCAACAAAAAATTAATACCAATGTTAAATCGTATTTAGATAATATCTCAGTAGAATTGCAAAGAGTCTTCATACAGATAAATCTGAATTGGAAAGGAGATTAGATTTGCTTTCTCAAGAAATCGAGAAAAGTGTTTCTAAACACGTATTGAATAGTATCACAAAACTGGTGGATGAGAGCACGTCAACTACAAAATCATATTTGAATACATTGTCGAACGCGATTGAGAATATAAGCGCAAATAAAGTTGATAGGAGTTATTTGAATGAAAGATTGCAGGTCATTTCTGATAAAATTAAAGATTCTGTTAAAGAGGTAGGTGATAAAACGTACTCAACAAAATTGATAGGGCTTACTTAAACGAGCAACTAACGAAGTTATCTTCTGATATAGCCAGTGTAATAAGCAGAGAGAGATTAGATAAGAAACTTGGTGTTTTGAGAAGAGAATATTGAAACTATCGATAGAGAACTTGTAAAGAAAGATATATTTGATCAGAGATTAATTGAGATGGCGAATGCTATTAAAGCTAATATTTTAGAAGGAATTTCACAGTTTGTGTCAAGAGATGAGTTGAATGATTTTGTCAAAAATCGTATCTAACTGATTGGGGAAAAATATCAAAAAGCTATAGTGAAAATCATGGATGAGCATGGTTTAATTTCAACACAAGGGCTTGAAGACAGGTTGCAAAGTTTACAAATGGAATTATGAAACCTATTACTGAAAACCCACAAATTGCAATGTATATTGATGAACGTATACAATATTTTTGTTGGGTTATGGCTGGAAGATACATTGAAGTTGGTTACCATTATAACTGGGATGAAATAAAAAGCCACAATTTGTCAGTGGAACATGTGAAAAATGATTATAGAAAAAAGATGGGATTGAAAAACCCATATGAGAAAAAAGAACAACAATGAGTTGATACAAAGCATACATAAAAAATCAATTTTTTCATTTATTTTAAATACAACAACTATGTAGTAATTAATATATGGTGTTCAGTTTATGCTTGACCTTTAAAGGATGAGCAGTGTTAAGAGGAAGAGAAGACCTTCTGTTTGGAAGCGTTCTGTTCAAAAGCGTGGTAGAGGAATAATTTCAAAAATTGGGAATATTTTGGGCACAGTGATAAATAAAGGGGTTGATTTATTACCTGAAACCCACCTGCCAAATTACAATTTTGTGGCCCTGGGACTAAATTGGGGTTAAGGTTAAGAGAGGTGATAAACCTATAAATGATTTGGAACAGGAATGCATGGCACAAAACATAGTTTACAGACGAAGTAGTGATAACAAAACAAAAGCAGAAGCTGACAAAAGCTTGCTAACAAAGCATGGGAAATATTTAAAGATCCCAGTAGTGGACTTTCTGAAAGAGCATATTCTTATTTTGTTACTAACTTGATGAAAGTCAAATCTGCATTTGGAGGGCGATTGGGGAAGAGGAAGAGGAAGAGAGGAGTTGGAAAGATGCATAGACAAAAAGCAATCAGTCAGTTGAAGAAATACATTTCAGGACGTGGGTTTTATCTGAAACCATATCCAATTAGTAGTGGGGGGAGAATTTTAGTACCTCCATCACTCAAAGTTAAAAAGAAAAAAGTTAAAAGACAAAGAAAATGTCAAAAGTAAATATTCATGGTGCATTATCAAATCATGACTTATTCAAATGGGCAAAATTATTAAATATTAGTCTGCGTGGTATATATATGATAGATGGGTTATCACAGAGAATTAGAAATGATGAACGTGCAATTGTAAATTTAGACAAACAGAGTGGAATGGGAACCCATTTGGTTGCATAT
Organism: Laodelphax striatellus; assembly: GCA_017141395.1. Lineage (NCBI taxonomy): Eukaryota > Metazoa > Arthropoda > Insecta > Hemiptera > Delphacidae > Laodelphax > Laodelphax striatellus. Next base: position 12,760,586 of record CM029538.1, on the reverse strand, counting down.
ATTAAAAAGGGGAAAAATGTGTATTATTTTGATCCAGTAGGTAATTTCCAGCCACCTTATGAGTTAACAAAGTATTGGAAAAAAGAAAGTAATGTGAAAATATTTTATAATACCAATCAATTGCAACCAATAGACTCTGATATATGTGGACATCTATCAATTCTGTTTCTTGCTAATCAGTTGTAATTTAGTGTCAGCAAGTCTGATACAGGTAAATTTGATACGATATGAAATTAGGTTGGTAGACTTGGTTTTTTCTTAGTGGGAGTCGAAGTGCAGCTGTCATTTTGAGGTGATTAATTGCTGAGGCTTGGGGCTTGGGGCCTGGGGCTGGAGGCGGGGGGCCGGGGGCGGGTGCACTGACATTGCGAATATACATAGTAATATCACAGCCGAAGAGTGAGAGAGGCTCATCTGCCATTATGCTGCAAGAGAGAGACAAAGAGATTGCATATATCTTTCTCAACAATATATGCCCCATCAAATATAGATATACTCTCTTTAGGGGAAAGAAAGAGTGAGACAACGCTATCACACGTTATGCTAGAGGAGGGAGAAAGAGATAGCACATATATATTTTTTCTCTATAGATAGTACATATATATTTTTATATAGGTATACTTTGTATAGGGGAAAGAAAGAGTGAGACAACGCTATGGCACAGTATGGTACAGGACAGAGAAAGAAATAGATATATAGAACATACAAAAAATATATAGCACATACAAAAAGAGGTGGAGGGAAATGCTGCTCTCTGATTGGCCAACCTGGTGGGGGGAACTCGTCTCCCATTGGTCTTCGCTGGGGGTCCCCTCTTTTAATCACCACTACAAAATGGCGTCTTAGGGAGAGACGAAGGGGTAACCACCCCATTAAGCCACGCCCCCTCAGGGCGAGGGGGGTAGGGGGGGAAATCCCTGCCCTGTGATTGGCTTAGGGCAGAAGTCTCATTATTCACTACTTAGCCAATTCAAAGGCGAGCTGCTCGAAAGTTACGTAATGACTCTTCGCCGGGATGGGAAATATCGCAAGTATTCTTGCACAGTTGGTAACACTGATAAGGAAGAAAACTAAAGAGACAACGACGAGGAATCTCACTGAAGAAGTCATTTCGCGAACTCAATCACGATCACGAACTGCGCGAAAACTGTACATTAGCCGTAGCCGGTTATCCACAATCACGTTCAATAGACACAAAAGTGACCTACTAATCTTGAATGAAGCAATTGAGAATAGTTTATGAGGTCTCTCGATAGGCTGCGCTGTCTACAACTTCGAGTAACTTGATCTACCAGTGGTAGAACAACTTCCACTTGAATTCAAAAACGATGAACCAAAGTTCCGTTCATTGATGAATGATACGAAATACAAATCTAGAATTGAAGAGTTACAATTAATAATTTTGATGGTTTTGGATTTGAGCCAATAAGAGGAAACTGCAACGCACAAGGCTCTCGTCAACTTCACACACGGATTAGAAGAGGGAGGGAGAGAGAGACAAGTTTCATTACCTTTACTGTTCGTTATCATAAACAAAAAATAATGTGAAATTTATTGCCAATGTCTCATCGAATCGTTTTTAACATTACAGTGGCAAGAGCTTGGGGAATCAGGAATGCACTTTTATTTCTAGTAAATTATACTCGTATATTTAGCTGCGCCTAAGGAGAAAGCTTATACTATAAGCTTCAGAATAATATTGGTGGTATTTTTAAAGAAATTTAGGGGGAGAAAAAAAATATGTATAGTAATCAAAAGGAAACTAGCCAACTATACTAACTTGGGGATGAACAACAGGAGAAGAAACATATTAAAAAAAGGAAATACTGTCTGTAATGAATAAATGCTTCTGGATTCAGAATTGTCCAAGGGTTTGAGAAATAGAACGCTCAGGACAGGAGACTATAGCCAACATCAAATTAATCCAAATCTAACGTTGGATAAAATTACACACCTATCTGTGAATTACTAAGGATGAATACTTTCATTCGTCTTTTACTTCAAACAAGAAAAGTTAATACTTTCTGTTAGATACATATTGGTGAAAAGTGTATTATTCACCTATATTTATTATATGCAGGCATTAAAAGCAGGAAAAAGGTAATTTGGAGTGGAATATTGAGAATTGGAAAATTTAGTAATGTCAATTAAAATAAATGTCAATGTTCACCTGAGGAAGCTGTTTGACTGGCCGAATTTGAATTCCTCCAATTTCCACAACGTTTGGCACCAATGGCTTCGCTCCATACAGACTGAAGTGACTGTTGACCAATAGCAGAGCAGTTTTCTCAGCCAATACCGTCACTGGCGGCAAATCATTTCCAAAGTACTTCTTGGCATAAAAGTCTGACTTCGACTGATAATAAACGTTATAGACGAATTTCGATAGGAGCACTAGCACAGTATTTTGCACCCTCTGCAGGAATGTCATCCTGGGAGTGAATTCGGAGATAAAGGATGGTATGTAGGAGGGATTGTCAGGATTGGCGTATCTGGCATTCAGCCAGGATGGGATGTTTCCTGAGGAGAATCCGATCAGTGGAGCGTTTGGAAACTTGTGAACGAAGCCCAGAAACATGTCAGTGTGGAACATCTCTACTATCAGTAGATCAAAGGTGGATGAGTCCGTAGAGTTTATGAGCTTGGCCACGGCAGGTACCTGTCAAGACGATATTTCAAAAAGTAATATTTCGAATGGCAAAGTTTTTTTCAATTTCTATTTCAAAATTTGTTTATTTCATCAAAAATACAAGAGTTTTTCGTGGTACATTTTTAAAAATAAAAACACACTTTACAGCAAAATGAATATTGCCACTAGAAAAACATGTAAAAAATGAAAAATAAATATTTACGATCGCAAAGGCATTGCTGCCTGTGTGCGAGAATGAGTCTATGGTAGGTACAAGTAAATTATTATTCATTGTTTACTATTTACTCTTTTCGAATTTGATAATTATTATTTCTGTAGGCCTATTGATAAACAAGATATTGAAATACAAGCATCAAGGGTAATTGAGGATTAACATCGAGTGCATCGAGGATATTGAAATAGTGCATCTAATAATATTCAAACAATAAACTGTATTGTAGTGAAAAACAATGAGTGGAATGAGTAAACATTCCAATAGGTCGATAATAAATTCAAGAACATATTGAAAAATAATTAAAAAAAAATTAGTAGAATGAGAAAAATCCCAAAAAGGCATTGCATATGGATAGATGTATTTTTATAATATTGACTCTAGGCTTTTTCTTACACTAGTCAACATCTAGAATTAGTATTATTAATAATCCTAGTAGTAATAGTCAGTAAGTATTAATATAGTATTTAGAGTAATATAGTAATAGAATAGTAATTCAAGTTTAACCACGGGCCACAGTTGCCCATGTAGGCTCATTCCTCAAGTACATAAGTAAAAATCTATTTTTAGTACTGTATCCATAGTATAATTTTTATGTACATTTTTGGACTTTCTATTATAAACAAATTTCAAAATCAGTGAATACTCTGAAAAGTGATATTGAACTACAAACTTAGTGAAAAATAGGTTATATACAAGGAGAGGTGGAACTATTTTCGGGCCTCCCCGCCGTTCTAAGCCGGTACTCAATATTATTATGCTACTAATCTACGTATGTATAGCAGGATTCTTTAAACTTGTCAGAAAACAGCTGATTTAACGTTAGTAAACGAGCGTACATCAATCAGCTGTTTTATGACAATTAAAAAGAATCCTGCTATACTGTGTTTTATTTGTGGAATGAACGAGATTTTGATTTGAGTATTGAGTGGGATACGAGCAGACCCCAATAAAGTGATGAATATTGGATTTAATGGACATAAATAATAATCTTATACATACTTGAAACACACCCTCCGATGTATCGATCAACTCATAAAGATCGGCCAGGTTGAAAACTGTGTTGGAGGGAATGGTGCCAATGGACACCACATCAGTGGCAGACACCATGGTGAACAAGTAACCCCGCGTATCCACGTCGACGAGACCCTTGACGGCACCTCCTTCATCTTGGGGAAAGTGATTGATGACCACTAGTTCGTGGCCGCGCCGCGCCAGTTCTAGCGCTAGTGTCTCGAACGTCGTGTAGTGACTCTTGTTGCTGGTCGGAATTACGCACAAGATACGCGCGCACGCAATGTAACTCACACACGCGCACAACACGAGTAGCCTCACCACCAGTGAAGATGAGGACATGGTAGACGGTTTTCAGCCTATGTATTACACCCTATGTATTTCACTGATAATGAGAATTGATTGCTTGATTGATTTTGAAAAATATGAATAGTTGAAGATTTATTAGAACAGGAGACAAAAAATGAGAGTTGGATAAGAACATGAGAACAGAATAAGAACGGTTTCTTAAGCCTGTATCTGAATGTGTGTGGAGGCTACCTACTGGTGCTCTCACCTGAGATAAAAATTAAATGCCAAATTGATTTTGAAATACATTAAAATTTGAAGATTTTAAAAAAAGAAATAATGAGAGTTCGATAAGAACATGGTGGAGAAATCACATCAACTTGTTTCTAAAAGTAGCACAATTTATCGGCCCACCGTTGGGAATAGGTAGGAGGGAAAAGAATGTTTATAGTGCCTAGTGTTCTTATACTGACAACTTAATGAAAATTGATTGCTAGATCAATTTTTAGAGATATAATAAAAGTGGAAGATTTATTGTTAGAAATGGATAGTTTTCTATTATAATAAAAAAAATAATATACTCCTGTGAATTAAATATACGAATTAAGAGATAAAGGCATGAATAATTTTGTTATTGAACGATGGAAAGTTATGAATGGAAAATTTATAAATATAAATTATTTTATATGGAAATTTAAAATTAAAATATAAAATTCCATTTTATATGGAAAATTTATAAATTCCATAAATTAAAATTATATGGATAATTTTCTAATAGAATGAAAGAATTATGAATGTACTCATATACAAATTAAGAAATAGAATAGGGTATTAATGATTTTGTTCTGGAGCGATAAGAAGTTGTTGTGAATGAAACTATGGAAAATTTTCACTTTCAAAGTATAATAATCTTTCAAGTTTAGTAATTGTGAACAAGTGAAAAAGGATATGGATCCACATCAAGTAATAAAGATTTTAGAGAGTATAAAAGCAGATAATTAGGCCTACAGAAGGGCGAGAATAAGTGAGATTAGCTCAGAGTTTTGGTAGAAAATATTTAATGGATGATGGATGGTAAATAGGTGGTGGAGGAGAGAAAATTAAAGATAATGGAAGCAAAATGGCGGAGAAATCTCAATAGCAAATGGATAACTGAAGAACAGCAAGAGCTTACTGAGCGTACAGTCTAACCAGAGAGAATAAAAATGAATTCTTATTCTACACTCTCTCAAGTCTCTTGAGTCTAACGGCAGACGTTTATTAAGAGATAAAAGAATATGGCGATGGAGGGGAATAAAAGAAATAGAAGATTATGTAGAGCGTAAGTAACTGCAAAAGAAAACCGAAAGTAACTGATTAACTAAACGTTGTGGATCTACTGGGTTAACGGAACTGACTGGTTTAGCGTTAGGTACCGGTTACTGACTGACGAGTAAGTTACTTTGATACCAGGAGCTTGATGCATTGCAATTCGCCTACGACTAGAAAAAAATCTATACAATTCATCCAATTCAATAAAACTACCTAACCAGATCGTGATAAATACGAAGTACAAAGTACAAAGTAATTGAGTAGTCGATCAATATTAACACAGATGAAACAAATAGAGATCTGTCGGTCTTTAATAGGCCTGCAGTTGATGTTACATTGATGTTCCGATAATCGTTGGTATATTCAGCAAACCAAGACATAGATGATAAATTACTTTCTTCACTTTTTACAAAAAATAAGAGAATATTTGGAATTGTAATTTTGTATATTTTTATTCAACAGCGATATATTATTAATTTGTTCTCTAAAAATGTGACAATGATAAGATTTTTTTTTCTTATTGTTGTGAGAGGAGGGTATACAGTAATACAGTAGAACAGTGGTACAGTAATACAGTAGTAGCTAGGGTAATACAGTAGAATATTCAATTCTATTTTTTTTTTATTTCGATTTCGTTCGAGATTGTTGGTGAAACTCAATTTTTTTTTAACAGATATTTCAGGTCCAACATTGAGTTATCATTCGCTTTTATATTTCATTCATTTTTAAAGATTTAGCTTCATCTACATTGATCTCAAAAATATTTATATTAGTGAGATTAGGATATTATGTTTTCAGTTAATTATTTTTTAAAAGGCATGATAAGATAAGCAGTAGTTACAGATTATTTTCATCTTTTTTTGAGAATGTCTTTGATAAAACCCATTTTATTATCGCAAAAGTGGAATACGTATTCACACAATCAACTACATTTGAATTTTTTCCGTCCATATCCATTTATCATTTAAACTCATCCATTAGCGTCTCCTCATAAGAATTCCATGCGTATACTATATTCATTATGATTTTCTATAAATAATTTACAATCTTTTCTAGTATGAAATGATTCATATTTCACAAATAATACTTGGTTATGAACTAGTTAGTTCATAACTTGAAGAAACCCGAAAATAAAATAGTACATAAATATCATAAAATAAGAATATATTGATAATATACGATATACAGAGTGGGTGAAAAGTCCCAATCATCAAATTAATAATCTCCATGTTAGGCCATTATCGTTTCCAAACTTCTCACCCACCCTGTACATATGATAATAATGTAGTAATAGGTAAGTGATTTATATGAAAATAATGGGAAAAGTCTGCTTATGTTTTCAGTTAATTATTTTTTAAAAGGCATGATAAGATAAGCAGTAGTTACAGATTATTTTCATCTTTTTTTGAGAATGTCTTTGATAAAACCCATTTTATTATCGCAAAAGTGGAATACGTATTCACACAATCAACTACATTTGAATTTTTTCCGTCCATATCCATTTATCATTTAAACTCATCCATTGAACCAATATTACGAGCAGGAATTGTTAGTTCATAACTTGAAGAAACCCGAAAATAAAATAGTACATAAATATCATAAAATAAGAATATATTGATAATATACGATATACAGAGTGGGCGAAAAGTTCCTAACCGTCAAATTACCTTCGTATAAGAAATATTGAGTCGTTTCCAAACTTCTCACCCACCCTGTACATATGATAATAATGTAGTAATAGGTAAGTGATTTATATGAAAATAACGGGGAAAGTCTGCTTTCTAACGGTTTTTAGATATTTCTTATCCGAGCAATAGTTTTTTTTTTTAATTAATGTTCGTCAATGACAAGTCATTTCAATCAGAAAACATGGAATTCTCGACATACTAGAAACTTTTTTTTGTTTCAAAAGTTAAGTGGATGGTGAAAGCGAGAAAGTCTTTCAGAAATAATAAAAATTCATTATTTTTCCAAAAGTCAAAAGTAGTCCGAAGAACGTAGTTTGGCCTCTCAGGAGTTTCAAAGTAAGGGGAGCGGTTAAGATAATATGCCACCGCATGCAATGCAGTGAAAGCAGCCGCCAATCAAACCTAAGACAGAACGCTTTGAAAGGAGTTTCTAAGTAAGGGAAGCGACAGCATTATATGCTGAATGGTGAAAATACAAAAAAACTATATGAACCTAAAATTTGAGCTGCAGGCTGCTGATGATGATGATAGAAAAGCCTGCTTTGCAACACCGCTCGGATTATTGGACGCAGCGTTGTCATATTCGCAATTCGGCCATAATCATATGCTTGCAATCACTGGATTTTCCAAGCGTTCTGTCTCATGTTTGATTAGTATGTGGTATTCATTGCATGCGGCGGCATTCCATGTAGCCGCTCCCCATGGAGGCTCAAGTCTTAGTGATAACTTGGTTTATTCAAACTGTAGCTACATCAGCTGATCCCATTTTAATTAGAATTGTTGTACTGACCCTGCATCAAAATTATTGATAATACTTTATGCGACCCGACATTAGCCAGGATAACAACGATAAAGGTAAGCTTATCACTATTATTATGCAAGCAAATTAAACAAATGATTTGATTTGAAATACAACAATTGAAAGTACATTTGAACCAAGTTCTGTTTCAAACTGTAACATTAATGCCTGTATTGTCTTTTACAATAGTTGTTGTAGTAGTAAAGGTATCTTGTTATTTCAATAGATACCGTATGTGATTGTGACATTTTCTATTTTTTTATCAATACAGGCTTCAACTCAGCTCAAAACTGAGCAACAAGTCATTTTTATCATCAATTTCCAGTATTCAAACTACAATGGTAGCTTGGAAATTTAATATTGATCAGAGTAAAAACTCCAGCCCATATTACCAAGCTTTATATATACGTCGTCAAGATGAACTCTGTTACTACAAATTGATCACAGGTTGAGATTGATATAAAACTATTTGAAGTTCAAGTCACAGTTTAAACAGACCTGAACTTGACTGACGGTTGAACCAAGATTGATAATATGGGACTTTGGAAATCTTCTATCGTCACATATTGAGCATTGACCAACGCTTGTTGTATTATCTATGCTGATACTCGAGTTCAAACTTAGAAAACGTCATGCACCTTCATGAATAACAAAAAAGTGCGTTTAAAATTTTCCAATAAATATTTTTTTTTTACAAATTCATAAAGTATAAATAAGCCATCGTTTGATGGTAAGTGGTAAGCAACCTATAGAAGGATTCATTTAATTTGGTGGATGCATTAGATAGATAGATAAAGAGATGTTATTTCTTGACGTTGCTGATGACCGTAGAGTCCGATGGCAAAAATAATATCTCTCCATCTATCTATCTAATGCCATCAACCAAATTAAATAAATCCTATTAAAGTTCTTTTGATTTTGCATCAAATGAACAGGATATGTGATCCTGTTAAACAAACGAGAGGATTCAAGAATAATTACTTTTCATCTACCAAGGAGAGATTGAATATCAACCCGCTTTTCTAAACGGAGATTGATCGAGTAAATCTCAATGTTCAGACCACCAAATTGAAAATTGGGTTACAATACGTTTCACTGATTAACTAATATGTTTCATATGATTATTTTTAGTTAATAATAAGTGGATCTTGAAATTCTTTTAATTGAATGTTTTTTTTAATCAACAGGTTAAAATTATCATTTCTTTGGAGTGGCTGTTGCTGAGATGGTTTTTAGCTAGTGTAGTCTGGTGAGGCAGAGGTCCTCATTCGAGAGCAGTACGTTGCGACCAAAATATTTTTCTCGGGCCTCTCCTTTCACGTGTTCAGGAGGACACATAAGTTCCAAAAAAGTATACCCTAAATTCCTCTCTCACAATTATCCTTTCTATTACCCAAGCACAATCCTGGGGCTCATATGGGCATCACCCTTAGAAATAAAAGTTTATAACAGAAATTACTCAGAAGAAGAACGAATAAGAAGAAAAATCCTTGCTTTATAATTATTATCAACCAGATATTAGCAATTTTCTAGTAACTAGGAATAATTTGTTCTTAGAGTACAGAGACAATTGAAAGTCAATAATTTGTAGCAATTTTGATATTTAGTAGTTTTCATTCATTCTGGAAGAAAGTAAGAAAAAATAAATTTTCATTTTACATATACGTTGATTTTTATGACTGAACCCTTTGAATTACATGCGCAAAAAGTATTGAACTCTTTTACTAAAGCATTAAAAAAACACAGGGAGATAACTTCTTCAAATCAACAAGGATGAACTCAAATCATCAACACAAGTAAATTGGATAAATTTCCAGCTTTATCAAACAATTCAAGTAAAAACATACAGCTAAACTAGAGAGTATTGAGTCTATCAAATATTTACATACAGTTCTCACTGATGAACAGATTAACTAATTTCACATTCTGCTCCAACTTTTTCAAATGCAGCTTTCAGTTTTTCGGCCTCCTCTTTCGGGATGTCATCTTTGATTAGAATGGGAGCGCCTTCGACGAATTTCTTGGCCTGAAACAGGGAAAAATACATTGAACAACTAAGTATAGTTTTTTGGTTCGGAAGAGGAAGACGTATAATGAGCTATTAGCGCAGGCATATTAGAGCAAAAAAGGGGTCTAGCTTCAAAAAATTGCTTGAGAGCTGGAAATCGTTTTAACCCCTTCAAGGGGTCCTGAATAACATGCATTAAATTATGCGTCGAATGGCGTTTGCAAAAAGTTGTTCAGCCACAATCACCCGTGCAAACGCCATTCGACGCAGAATTTAACTTAATGCTCTTTAAAAAAGATGAAGTGAACTTTTTCGTATGATAAGTACTTTTCGAGTTATAAGCGAAATGTTCAAAAAAGTGCCAAAATTTTGTGCAAAATTTTGCACTTTTTAGGCTATCAATTCTGATGCACAACCTAGACCGTCGCAAACTCATATACATGTTATTCAGGACCCCTTAAAGGGGTTAAAACGATTTCCAGCACTCGAGCAAATTTTCGAAGCTAGAGCACTAATTTGCCTGGGCTGTATTAGAGTAGTATTTATTCATTTTATTACACCAACACAGAATGCTGAAACAAATATTTATTTGATGCAATCCCAAAATGTTCCAACTTCACGTCAATTTATTCATTCATTAATACGCAAAAAATTGAAGGTTGTTCACAAATCTTCTAATTATACTCTCAAGAGTTATATATATTTTAAATAATTTAAAGGAGTATGTGACTGACAGGTATTTGAGATCAGCTTATTTTGCTTTTTTCCATAGTTTGCTGTCATATGGAATTCTATCATGGGGAAACTGTAGCGATGTGCAGAGGGTCCTTCTCATTCAAAAAAAGGCTATAAGAATAATTTCTAGTGCAGATTTTCTCGCCCACTGTAGACCGCGCTTTATTAAGCTCAGAATAATGACTGTAATCAATCTATATATATTCAAGGTAATACTGTATACTATTGACCAATTGCCTCACCTCGAATGCAGACAGAACATACACGGACATTTTACTCGACAAAGGGATATGATCAATGTACCTTTCAACAGATTGACAAAATCAACGAAGAGCTATTTGGTTGTTGGAATTAAATGTTATAATAAGCTGTCAAGATATGTGAGGGATTACCCGGCTGGCATTTTTAGACGTAACCTCGAGGAGTGGTTAACTGAGCACCCATACTATGTTATGTCCGAATTTCTAGCTTTAAATGATGGCTCCATCCTATTTCAAGTTTAAGTGTTTTGTAATGATGATTATGTTGATTTTTATTTATTATTGCCGTTCGTACTTACCTGCTGACGTATTGCAAGATATTTTGTGACGTAGTCTATTGCTTGTTTTGAAAGTTTAATGACAATAAAATATTATTTAGCCTATTTATTTATTCAATCAATTAGTTTTAGTAAAATAATTCGATCCTTGAAAAATGAGGTCACTTGACCAGGACCATTTTTCTTCAGAAATCAAGACATTTAGAACATTAAAAATGTTGAAAACAAATTGAACAAAGAAAAAATGTTTCTTTAGATAGGATTAGATAGTTCACCTGGACCAAGTTCATGCCATCTAGTTGACTCTTCACTTCCTTGATCAGTGCAACCTTTTGCTTCTCATCGAACTTCATCAGCTTAATCTTGAAACTGGTTTGGACTACTTTCACGGGGGCTTCCTCCTAGAAAAACAAGGAAAATTTGCCATACAATTCCAATACAAAATTTTTTCATGAGAAGCGAGTCTAAAAAAATGTCAAGTAAGTTCTAGCAGATTATATGATGGTGAGAGTATACATAACAGATATGAAGATGTCTTCAATTTATTTTCCTTATGAGAATGTAGTGTATGTAATTTTCTTTGACTGAGAATAAAATATTTATTTATTCAATTGTACAAGAGGGTAAAGTGTACCGACTGTGCCCTAACTTCGCCCTCCTAGTAAATAAGTAAAGGCAGCCAATCAATCAATACATTTGGAATCATATTGAAATTTTTTACAATGTTATAATATCTTAATTGATATTCATTTGCCAAAAATAGTCAGCTTAATCTTCTGTTTCTTGAAATAAAATAGTTCTGTAAGTAATTGAGATGCGAAATTCTAATAAAATAGGCCTACCTCTTCGACCGGAGCAGCTGCTGCAGCCACTGGTCCAGCGGCGAACATTGGAGCGTCAGGAAGGTTCAATTTCTTTTTCAGTGCCGTCGACAATTCAGACACTTCCAAAAGAGTTAGCTTTGAAATTTCAGAAACGATTCCCTCGATCTTCGGAGAAAACACTGGATTCGGGCCGTCGGAATGAGGAACATTCAGTGTTTCACTTTGCTGTAGCGAGCAGCTGAAATGATTAAAAACTCACTTTAGATAGTAGAAACACAGTTTTAGCAAAAGTATGAACAGAAATCTATTGAATGGAGTGGTCCGTAGCCGAGGGCGATAAGCGCTTGTCTAATAATCCAAAGATTCCACGATCAAATACAGTTGCCGGAACGGATTTTGGCACAGAAACGGCCACTCCCGTCTTTCGGAGGAGACGAGAAGCCGTCGGTCCTGACTGCCTAAAAACAGTCGTCATCTCTCATCATCACCTCTCTCATTACCCACGCACAAGCCTAAAGATAAAAATCCACTTCTCGGGCACGGACCGGATGTATGTGAATAGTCCTTTAATTTTACTCAAGTGAAGGTCGATTCCCACATAAGTTACTGTTCGTCAAGCACGAGAATAGAGGCGACGTATGAGGTGTGCGGGGAGGTCCTACATCTCTCTCACACGCTATTCCCCTCTTTCTCGCACACTTCCGTCTTCTACCCAACGTGGCTGTATTGTTTACTATTCTATATTGGTACTATCGGCTGATTATTTTACAAAAATGTTAGTAAAATCGAGGCTTGACCAAAACGGTTACCCCTAATCGGCCAGCTCCTAAATTCCTAGCATTCCTGCCAGCTCTATTCTTATGGTTGGCAAACAGTATCAATTCAGTCTTAGTCAGTGCTCTGTGATTGGTCCAGCGTCATTGACGCAATTTTTCGGCGCACGCGTCATTGACGCCGAAACAATTAAAGAGCAGTAGCTGAAACCAAACTGATATGTGTGTAGCGACAATCAGTAGCAGTTCAGTAGCAATGTGTAGCAAGTTCAGTAGCATGAACTAACCAAATAAATGATGAATGGATTATTTCTGTCTGTAGGCCTATAATAGTATATCATGCTCCCATAGGAATTTGAATTCCACCATTTTTTGAATTTTGAATTTCAAGGACAGAAATCCATGACTTGTAGTCTGCCTGAAACCAAGAAATAAAATCTAGAAAATTTTAGTTTGGGCTTGACTTGGGCTACAATACTATAAGCCGGTAGCACAAAAGTGGATTGAAGTCAATTTTCTATTAGGCCTACTCATAATAAGAAATTAAGAATTGACCATTTAAAAAAGCTTGACATGTCTTTGGGCAACTGGAGCTATCAGCAGCATTCATGATTAGACAATTGAAATCATCAAATTCCTGATTTCTTACCATTATTATTGAAAAGTTGAATTTGAGATAACCTATCAGACTATCACTGAGAAGGAAGAAATGATGCAAAATTCACTAAATTAATTTTTTTGGGAGAGAATTTTCACAGACCAGCCCTTGATAAAGGATACACGTTAATACTTTGAAAATTAAGATAGACAAAATAATAAACTTATCCAACAAAAACTAAGGTTAGGCCTAGTCCATCGAGAAAAAATACCATGTGATTTGGCTTGAAATACTGACCATTTCATAAAGGATCGTCTTTGGTTGAAGGCAGCTCGTAAAATATGTCTAGAACATAACATTTTGAAGAGTAAATTTATAATTGGACCTCTAGTAATTAAATTGAAATATAATTCGCCAACTAAACTCAGAATTATTGTTGGAACTCAATCTCCAAAATCGGCCGTCGCGGACGTCGTCCCGAAAGAGAGACTTGAGTTAGTAGAGTTGCCAGCCTCTACAGGTACGTTGTACGTGACCTAGCGGATTTGTTTCTGCAACTCTATAAATGAGATCTCTAATCATTTTGCGCGCGAGCAACCATAAATTTTAAACTGAGCTAAGATGGATCTCACTGGTTTTAATATTATACAGAAAATAACAGTTTGTTATGAGGTCATTTAATAAAATAAGACATTTTCTATGATGTTGGCTTTCAAAAAAACATGAAATAGAAGATATGAACAATGCGATGAAGTAAAAGTGAGCCTTGCAGAATAAACCCAACATTTTAATATTTGGATCCTAAATATAGGAGTTTGGTATATTTTGAAAATCACTGCTAAGAATTGCCAGAGCTGTGGAGTCGACTAGGGTAATTCTGCAACACAGCTGTAGCAGAAGAAAGGTATAGAATAGAATAGAATGACTGCCTTTATTTTAACCTGGGAGGGCAAAGTTAGGGCGCTGTCGGCCCTCTCTTACACTTAACCCTCCTCCAACTTATGGTGGACATTCGAGAGCTGACGGGCAGTTACCCGTCTTTTATATTCAGAGCTGTAGAGAAAAGAGCCATATCCAGCTACTGGACACAAGGGCGCAAAGGGTTAAATTGGATGCAAGTTGGAACTCTTTAAAGTAAGGTAGCTGTTATAATATAGGAAACGAGTATGCGAGATTTGCAAGCGAAAAGGACTTACTAAAAATCAACCTATAATTAATATTAACAGGACGCACTAGCTTTCACACTATTATAGGAATAGGTAGCAATATCATTGTTTGCAGATCAGTAACAGTTTATATGTCTAGTATGTTGTCACTTTTCGCTAGCGAATTAATACTTTCTAGAAATAATATTATAATACTCTCCAGTAGCAATAGATACCGGTACGGTACTAGGTGTAATAATATTAATATATTTTCACTTAGTTCACATATTTTTGATCATTGAACAGTCATCCCATTCTACCAGTGCTATGCTAGGTACTATTGAACAATTCGGTTTACCGCAAAGTCTGTAAAATAGCATATCTCATATTCCTGGTTATATTCTATTTTTAATTGTCTTAAGTGAATTGTTATAATTTTTACCTCAATCCATCAGTAATGACTCTGACGGTCCCAGATTTTGAGAGCCAATTTCTTACTTTGCTCTACAATTAAGAGCAAAGATTACTTGATGATTTATTATTCGTAATAATTCATAGTACAATAAAGAGGAAGAATCTCTCTACAATATGAATATGGTTCAAACTTACAATATCACTTATTCCCTTGAATTTTCATCTCTCAAATATGATAGAGTTCTCACAAGATTAAAGTGTAAAAATTATATCAATATTTAAAATGTGTTGTAAATTATAAAAATACTTAAGATGATAAAATTAAATTATTATAGCCTAGAAATGGAGAAAAATTTGTCTTCTTCAATTTCCAATGGATAAATTTCATGAAATAACGCCGATAAAAAATTTACATCTAAGTAAAGAAACAACAAAAATAATAATTCATCAATTTCTTCATGATTTCACTGTCAATCAGTAGCTCATAGATGCTTGAGGATTGGACGAATAAAATAGACACATATTTTGGCTCAAAAAAACTATTTTCTACAATATCTAATTCAGTTTTTAACGCCTTCTTACGATTGAAAAAAATGTTTAAAAAGTGAATACCGTATTGGAAAGTTTTGTCAATTTTCCAACTAACGAAAACAAATATTGTCAACTTGAAAAACAAATATTTTTAAAATTATTAATTGAAAAAGTAAGAAAAAATCGTGATTTAAAATTTAAGACCAACTACAATATAATTTTCTATCATCAAGCAAGGACTTGTAAGCAGGAATAGCCTTTTTCTGGTATATGAGAAAAAAACCCAAGTACTCTTCGGATTGAAATTTCTTAATTTTAATCGAATTTGACATGTGTTACAGTATAACATGAATTTGGATCACCTTGATGAGCTGAATGAGCTATAGTTTATAGTTCGTTCTTATATAAGGAAGTGAGTGGTGTCCTCAGTTCATGATCCTTGAAGCGAAGGGTCTTTTTTGCCTTTCTCTAATGAAAATAACGTCTCTAAATTCAGGGCAGTAAGTAAGAAAATGATCTAAGAAACAATATTCCTGAATGAAACTGATATACCAGTATATGGAAATTTGTGTTGGAGGCCACCAACAAAAATGAGGATTTTTCTGAAATGCAAGGATATTTGGGTAGTGTTTCGTCCGACACCCAAATTCTTGGAAATTAGTAGAGTTTCGTCTGGTTTTCACGCTTCTGTGAGCATTACCAACGAGTAGCGTTTTGTCCGATTTTTGAGTCTTCTACCTGACCCAGTAACCCTCTTAAAACACTAATTACTGTTGTAAACAATCAGTATCAATAATGAAATTCTTCAGATTCTGCAGCTGCAGTAGTTGGCTATTTGTATTACTTCATGGGCATTATTTATATTTCAAAGCCACTGATTTGAAGTTAAAGCCTATAATTAAATATTTGAATGTAATTCAAAATTCATCTTCCTATCAAACTATGTCCAGATGAAGCAGAGGTAGAAATTAATGTCAATTCATTATATTGGCAGAAGTTGAATAATCTCAAAATAAATCTACCAAGAATAGCAAAATTATGGATTGTGTTTCAAAATTTTCCGCAATAACAAAATAAAGATTGAAGTCATTTTCCTGTCTTCAGAAACCCTTCTATTATGGGCTAATTGACCGGGTATTCCCACTTTCTAAAAACCCGGAAATCCCTATAAAGATGCACTTATCTCAATATCAGGTATCATCAAACATATTTTGTAACGATCAGTTGTACAAGTTCCACCAAGCTTTCAACATGGAAGTGTTGAAAGCAACATAAACGTTTTGTCAGACGAAACACTACTCCTTCAGGTATACGCCCTCAAAAACTGCCTAATCCCAAAACTAGGTACCTAAGACATAGTTGTCGGACGAATCGCTACTCGGACGAAACACTATAACACCGGATATTGATTGTTGACAGCTCAATTGGTCTCAAATTATTGTGAAGAACCAAATTTTTCTAGTAGGGATTTTGAGTAATAGATCTCAGATGAATACTTCGGGAGATATGAGCGATCAAAAGCTGAAGATACTGAAATTTTGTTTTTTTCAAAAATTCACCGATTTGTGGAAAATGGTAACTCGGTACTTATCATAGATAGAAAGATAAATCGTACACTATTTTCTTGTAAATTTAATTTACTGATAAAGAGAGATTGTTTTTTCTGTGCGGAGCTTAGTTTTTACATGAATCTGAAATGGAACTGAAATTTTTGAAGCCATCTTGAATTACAAAATATTTTCAACATTACAGTGTCATTGTAATAATATCAGCTAATAAACATACATACCGGTACAGATATTCCTATTCATTTCCAAATAACTGTAGTACGGTAGGCTCCTCATAATTTCAGGCTGAATCTGGATACCCATAAAACCTCTGAGAATTCACTCTTATTTCTTATTTATTCATAATTAAATTATTACAATGAAATAAAAACGAAATTGAATAGAAATTCGTATCTGGAAAGGGTTGTTTTTTAGTTTGTAGAATATTTTTCAAAGTTTAGATTAATGAATCATTGATGAGTGTTGAAAATGTATACAAATTTATAATGATATTCATTTAACTTGTTGGATGGCATCAGATAGATAGATAGTATTTTTTTGCCATCGGACTGTAAGGTCATCAGCAACGTCAAGAAATAATATCTCTCTATCCATCTATCTATCCATCTATCTTTCAGTATCTATCTATTTAATGCAATCCGTCAAGTTAAATGAATACTACTTGTTATTATAATATGTATGCATTATATTCTCTTAAGCATAAGTTGTTAAGAGTTTATTTAAGAGGAAAAATGAGTTAATTTTATAGTTAAGGGGGTATATGAGTAATAGAGTAACTTATAAATTAAGACAATTATTTATACTATTCTTTGATATAAAATTCATTGGTATTGGTAAATATTATTTAAATCTCTCATGAAGCCAAAAAATCAGTATACTGAGTTCCAGCTATTGACTGATAAATATCAAATTATTAAATTACTAGGTAATAGTTTCAACAAACAAACATAAAACTTGAGCGTTTTAGAAGTAAAAAATCTTTACGTATTTGAACTTTCGCGGGATCTCGAGTACTCAAAAGATCGATTATTTTTTTCGATGTAAACGCTAGTGTCGCCCCTACCGATTCGATAGGAAAACAACCTTATATCGCAAAGTCGCGAAGCTCACAGCAGGTGTTTTGTTAGTTTGTTGTCAGATAGGTCTAATTTTATTTTTTTGGAATTTCTGTGTGTGAATTAGTGTTGATTTGTTGTGTGTGAAACAATGAGAAAGCCTATGATAAGGTAAATTTATCTGTGATAACATTTCTCTGTGATTATTGTTGAATTAACTGTGAAGTCTGATAGGCCTCTGTGACCCTATTTTTGGTGTATGACGATTTTCTAGGCTATGCCAGTTAATGTTTATTAAAAGAATTATTCGTAATAATTCGTTCAAAATCCAGTGTATGCAATTACACAAGTACGTATTCTAAGTAAAATGTTTCAATAACACAGAATTATTTTCATCTTTCAGATGACAGTTGAGAACATAGGAAATGAGAAAGTGGATCCCATTTTTTAGGTAAGTAGGTCTTCCCGTATCCTGGTTGAGCCTTTCTAGAAATTTTCATCTAAGTTTCTTATAAATTCCTAGTTAATTCTAGATTAGATTTTTGTTTCATTTGTTAACGCAATATTCATTTGTAAACACTTTGTTGTACGGAATAATACCTAGGAAAGCCACATAGGCTAAACGATCCTCCATTTGTCATGGGTTAGGCTGATGAAGAAACTTTGAATCACGTATTCATTTACTTGTTTAGTTGTCTTAACTTTTGATGATATTTAAAAGTAGGGTAACTTGTGGTGATTATCTATTTAAACGAATGATCATCATGATTGAACTTGAATTTTCTTTGCAGAGACTAATATGTTTGTGTCTAACGGAACGTAGAGGTTAGCTTGTTTTCTGAATGACAACTACAAAATTTTTGTATTTCAATTTTCTTTCTCCCGGTTGTTTTATTTGAATTTTCAATTAATTTGATGAGTACAAGTCCCATTTCACAAATTAATTAAAATTTCATTATATATTAGCCTATTATATTATATTGTTCGTTTTTCCATATCATAAACATAACTCCGTAATCTAACATTACGCAAATTGTTTTTATGTAAGTTATAGCCTACATAGTTGATTCCTTGTTCCATGACTTATAATATACCATTACGATGCCCAAAATTAACTCGAATAATTACTTCATATAAAAAATTGACCATTAACTTAATTAAGACTAATAGATGAAAATAATTCGATAATCTGATAAAAATAGCGTAATAGTGCTCATTAAGAGTGTTGAAAGAAAATCGCTTGAATCCTGCTCTACAAAGTTTTATAATATCTTCTATTGACGATTTCCAAAGACTTTCTCTTGCTCTTATTAAATTTTTTATTCAACATTAGAAATGTTAGTTATGCAAATGCATGTCAAAGGTGTCAACACATATTAATCAGTTATTTAGTTGGTTTTAGCTCAACAATTAATTTTGTTTTAATAAAAGTTTTGTTCTTACAATCATTTCTAGAATCTTATTGGTTAAGAGATTGATTCGATACAAATAGTTGGGCTATTAAGTTTTTACTTATTTTGAGTATTAATTTCAATAAAATTTATTTGAATTACTTAGTGTAATGTACTGATATCAATTTTAAACCTTTCATTACCTATCAATTTTACTCAACAAAAGATGAATTATGTAGAATATTTTATTGAATTTAATACTCTTCAGCTCACTTGAAGATGATGATGATTCTGTATTGAATATTATCATACTGTATCTCAACTTTTTTCTTATTTGAAAATAATCAAGTTTTTGCTTTGTTGTAGAACTTCTTCTCAAATCATTATTTTATTTTCATGGTATTGGTTTTGAAAATCTCTTTGCCATACAACTATTAAGTTACATTACAGACTAGCCTATAAATAAGTTTCTGTATGGGTAAATAAGTAGAAACACATAAATGAGGTGAAGTGGAACCTACATGGTAAGGCTCTCCCCACCAATAAATAGCCAGGATACAATAGAAATTATAGAAACTAGAATTAAAATCGGATCTGATGGAATATTGAGAATGAATCGGGAAAATGTGCTCAACTGAATGGCTGTTTTTCTGATTTGAATTTCAAGTCATTTCCTGTCTAGAATTTTATTATATATCTATAAATATTCTTTTATATTTTAATATCTATAAATATTGAATCTTTTGCAAAACAGTATGTCATGTAATGAATTATTATTTATTATTATAAAAATTATTAGTAGCCTGGAAGATTGACAATTGTGTTTTGTGTATGCTGCAAATTCTAATTAATTAGCTGCAATATTAAAAATTGTTTTTTCTCTTCGGAACTGGCCCTTGTTGGAAAAATGTGCATCGAATTGAAAGTATTCCTTAGTTTGGTTGTTTCTTGTGTGTCGTATCGTATTGTTTGCCCTTGTATCCGTTTTGTGGATTATCACCTTGGTCGAAATGGTAAAATGTCTCTTTGAATATCTTCGTATTAAGAATTAATTATTATGCCAATATACTATCATATTTGTCGCTGGATAAATTTTATCATATTTGATGAAAAAATCTAGAAAACTCCATAAAAAGCATTATTTCCTATCATAGTTTTCGTCGATTAAGATCAAAGACAATGAACGTATTATATCCTGATCTTCTAGAGGTCTAGAGCTGATAAATTTATTATCTATAGAAGAAATATTAAATAATTAGAGTCTCAGAATTATAGAGTATGGCATGAGAGCCCCAATGCCTGTTCTCTTGTTGATGCACTTTTTATTGTCATTTTTACCTTTTCTGTTTTTTCTCTTTAATATATTTTTGATGAATCCAAGAATCATGTCTGCCGTATTTGTTATTGCTATTCGCTGTTGCGTTGGAAATGGTGGTTCGAATATGATATTAAAAAAAACCTCGACGACTGAAGCTCTTATTTCATAAAACGTCATAATTCTTCTCATAGAACTGTTGAAAATATTTACTCTTGTAACTAATTGATAGTTTAAGGTTCTCTTCTCTATCTTTCCCTAAAAGAACTTTGGTAATTTCCAATAGGCCTACATATAAACGATGGCACTATCACATAATTACAAAATACTTATAAAATATTCTTATGTTACTCCCTTTGAATACTGCATTATATTTACTTACTTTGTGGAGTTTTAATTAAATCCTCTCTTTCTACTCCTAAGCAAGAACTTCATTAGTCGCATATTATGTGAAAAGCCCATAACTATAATAATTCTTGAATAAAATGAATTCCAGTATAATGATGATTATTATTTTCGATGACTCATCAATAGAGATTGAATTGACTATAAATTAATATGGTATCGAAAAAAGTTTTTTACAAATACATGAAATATACATTATAGGCATGCAAGTATTTTAGAAATATTATAAATATACAAAGTAATAAAACTAAATAATGTACTTTCTTTTATAAAATAACTAATATTATCCGAAATAAGATACTGCCTGCTAAATTCATTTAGAATATGTTAGCAAGCAGGAGCAAAGTATAATATTTAAAAAAAATTTGAATGCTAACATTTAAACACTCATTCACACACCATTTCACAAATCTATGCATATGATTTGTCTTCATAATAATTAAGACTTGGACTACGATGTTGAAAAATGTTCAATGGTCTCAGGCATAAGGCTCAACAACTTTTGAACAAATTAGGAAAATAGATATAAGTTATAGCAGGGAGCTTGATACTACTGCATTTTATGATTTTTCATTTATTTGGCACGCAATCTGGTAGACGGATTAAGAGTTGAATTGAACCAATTCCGATCCTGTATTTACGATCCTTGTTGGAGATGATTTACTTTCATCAAGACTACAACACTTCCAGCTCATTTTCTTGTCATTATTTAGATCTGAAGTCAGGTCATGAATTTCAACATCTATTCCATTAAAATTGTATCTGAAGAAAGTTCTATCGGATTATTTTCTGTGTTGGTGCGCTCAAACTAGGCCATGGTAGAATCTGCTCGGTGTTGTAGGCAGTCGTCACAGACAGACTGAGAAAGAGGCTGGAGTGGGATAGGTGATGTAGTGAGTTGGAGAGAGAGAGGAAAGCTCTGAAGTGGCATTATGGCCAAAAGTGAAAGTGAAAGCGCGGGATTGCTGGCTGGCTAGCTGGCAAAGGTGAAATGGTTTTGAAAGTAACTTACCTTACCATCCACTTCCAACAGCTAACCGTACTTGAACTTGAATATTTCGTTATTCCAAACATTTTTAGGCACAAGTCCATCCGGTTGCAAATATGCTGATTATTTTTATCGACCTTCTTTTTGATCTTACCTCACAATTTATCTGTTTTTACCTTTATCTTCAGCTCTCTTTTACCTTTATTTTCCCCTCTCTTTTTTACCTTTTTCTCATATTTACCTCACGAGATACCTTTCATCTCCTCTATCGTTTTATCTCTCTCGTTTTATTTTTTCTTCGATAGTTGCTTTCATTTGTTTGCTACTGATTATTTTTTTAGAAATGTTGTAAATGGATGTTCAGGTCCTTGGTGCCAAATATAACAAATCTCTTCTCGTACCCCAGAGTTTTTTCATCTTCGCTACGTTCTTATAATTTGTAATTTTCTTTATAATCTTAAAGCAAGCAAATAAATTAATATGAAAGTAGGAAAATTCAAATATAATCAAAATTGAAAGGCTTAGAGGGGAAATGTTTTGAATTATTGATTGATACTGTGTACTCAACGCTTCAACACATTGTTAGATTGTATATTTCTTGTATTGTATATTACTTTCCTATATCAAAACTTTCCGCCTTCAAAACAAAATTGAAGTTTATATTGTAAAAACCGCATATTTCTTGAGAAAAATATCGTGAATTAGCTTCTTCGCACAATCAATTTCTTTTTTCTCAGATAGTTCCTACGATTATCATTATTTTTTTTTGTTTAACCACTAGAATAATAAAACCCCTTGAAATGTTAGTATACCACATTCCTGTTCCATTTTAAAAGAATAGATTTCCTCCAGGATTTTCTCTAAAAATTTAAATACCTGATTTGCTTTAGCTCATACTTGATTCGTTGCTGAAAATTATATTTCCCAATCTATCAGAATTCTATGGCATGGGTACTAATCAAGGAATAATCTCCATACAATTTGAAGCGACTCTTCAAGAAGCTGTATCCTTGAAATAGAATACAATACTGTAATTTATATTAATTTCTCTAAGCACATTTTTTTCTCAAATACTCTTAGAATTTCATTCTCACCTCTTGTCAAAACTAACAAACCTAAACAACTGATAACCTCTGAACAAAAACAAACCGCCTTCAAAACAAACGTAGATATTTATAATTTTTTTGTATTTCACAATGTTTCTATTTGTTTGAAATTGATAGAGCTCAATTAGAGAAATCTGTTTCAAGTGGAATTCCAGTTCCTAATTTCTTATGTTGCATATTTTATTTTTGTGGGTAGAACATTAAGTAACTTACTGTTTGAACAAGAACGAGAATAAAATAGTAGATGTGATTAATCTGATCATGTCCATAGATTTTTAGACACATTTGAAAGTGCAATAATTGTAAATTGGTCGATCATATCTCTTCATTGAGACACTTAATTGAGTCGACAGCAATATTTATTATTGTTTTAAGCTGAGCTTGTTTCGCATCAGATACTTCCTTTAATAAAGATTGAATTACCACAGGTTGCTAGGTTGCTTAGCATCGCCAGTGAATTGTATTTTTTATATGGTATGCAAAATTAATTCTATCATCGATTTAAATGAATTTATCTTTATATTTTTTAATACATATTTTCAATTTACGTTACATTATAATTTTCTACATTGGTGCATTGTTTGGATACATTCATTGATTCTGTATTTTCATTTTAATGTGTTGGATTATTTCATTCACTGTAATTTTATTTTACTTCTTAGTTTCTCCTAGAATTTTACCATTATCTTTTAACTTCTTACAGTACTGTATGAAGTGCATTGTTTGGATACATTCATTCATTCTGTATTTTCATTTTGATGTGTTGGAATAATTATTCACAGTCATTTTATTTTACTTCTTAGTTTCTCCTAGAATTTTACCATTATTTGAACTTCATACAGTACTGTACATCATGTCTGTCAGTTGATGAATAATTCTGAGTTGATAGTTCAAGGTAAAATTTTCCCTTTGAAAATACCACTCCTTACCACTGTACATTTTTACTTCCTAGTAATAACTATCAAACTAAAAATCGAATTCAAGTAGTGATCTAAGCGGTCTGCGCCGTTTCTATTAAAATTCAAAGTAGGAGTAAGTGAACAGGACCTAAATAAATAATAATTTAATTTACATCCATAGATATCATATTATAATATTCTCTAGTAACTTTCCTAAAAATTCTAAATAGAAAACTAGATTCCGGTAAATAGAAAACTAGATTCCGTCACCATAATTGGCTGATAATCATGTAAATGATCATTGTTAAAAGCAATGAGAATCTTTTGAAACTATCTTCCAATGCACATATTGCTTTCAAAGAAATTTTGAAAATTGAAAAATTCTAACTATATAAATCAAATAATTTTTATTACCAGAAAACGGCATAACAATGTTGTGAATGAAGTTAACATAATAATTTAAAAAAATCAATTATTTAAAAACTATTAAACTACTATTAAAAACTATTGGTCTATTAAAATGTACACTGAATTTTAATACAGTAGTTATATTATATTTCTTGTTTTAATTTGTCCTAGTTAGTTCCTTGTCTTCTTTTCTTATTTTTATCGGTTCCCGAAAACTGTGTTTAGGGAAGTGTAGCCTACTATTATAATATGTCGCTGCCCAAAATACAGTAACGCCTAATAATTTCTTTCTGTGGCTGTACCGAACAAGGTCGTTGACCTTGAAATGAAGCAGGCATCGGGCAAGCCAGAGCAGAGGCAGCTTTGAGTGTAATTGCACTGTTATTTTGTGTTCCAATTTTTCCACCTACACTATAAATCGCTTCTAGAAAATTATTTATTCGTCTGTCCTTGTCTTCATAATTATTATTGTTCGATGTAGATTTCAAAAATGTTTGGAAACTTTAACTTCCATAATGAACGTTTCTACCGGAGTTCTTTGTCGGCTTGCTGGAATATGCGGGCTTGCACTCTACAACTTTCGAACTTTAAATCGTAGTATCACATTGAGTTGAATATAAAAGGTGGATTCTTGAAGAGGATACATTTTCTATTCCAAAAACCTGATAACTTTTTTAATGGCAACGTGAACACCGAAATCATGTATGGAAACACTCACCATAAACTATTATTACAATTTTAAAGATTTTTTAAAATTGTGGTAGCATATTTTTTGAATTGGACCAGCTTTTCAATGGATTTTGACTGAATACAAATTATTAAAGATGGAAGAAGTTACTGTATTAGACATTGCAGTTAACCAACTGCCTGTGAATACATAATAATTTATGTAGCTTTCTCTGGATTTTCTTTTATTATTATTTTAGATCTTTAAGTCCACAAAATTGGTTATACCAGCTTTCGGGGTTTGATCGATGTAGATTTCAAAAATGTTTGGAAACTTTTAACTTTCAAAACGTTTATACCAGAGTTCTTTTTGTCAGCTTCCCGGGTTCGATTATTGTCTGGGTTTGCCATTAATTACCAAACTAGTTTACCCAATTATCTATGCAAAGAATCAAATTATTATTGAAAAAGTTTCCATAGAAGAAAGTAAATTATTAATATTATCTAGGAGCAAGATGAATTTGTAAACATTCAGCTTCATTACGTAAATGCGTTGTGACATATTTGTTTTAGTTTGCTATCGTTTTGACGCCATTGAATTGTTTAGACTAATAACAAAATGAATTAATTAGAAGCCATCAAAACTTATAATTAATTGAAAAATATTTGGAAAGATGTTTTTGGAATCTTATATCTGGAACTAGTCACTGTAGGTGTAGAAGAAGCATCACATAAAACATTCTGTGAATTGAGTTTTAAAATGTTTGATGTAGGTAAACCATTAAATCTTGAAAAATTCGATACAGAACTGATAAATAGAAATAATCTAGAAATAGATCGATCGATATAATATAAATAGATGTACAAATTGATAGATATTTTTTGTAATAGACACCACGGTGTCACCTTAATGTAACTAAGTGTTATAACACAAAGTAGAAAGGAAATATGTTCCTTTCTTAATATTTTATGTTTTCTTAATAAAATATGTTCCTTCCTTAATATTCCTTTCTTCTATGTGGTTATAACTGATGATGGATCTATTTCCCAAAAATGCAACCAATATTGTCCTTCAGTAATCACTTAAAAACGTTATCAGTAACACTGTCATTCTGTCGTAATTTAATACGAACTATCTAACTAATTATAATTTCAATATTAATATTGAAATTTACCTTTACATTGATTTTTTTGTATATAACTAACTATTAATTCAGGCCAAAGAAGCGGTATGATAACCAACAAATGACTAGAGAAAATATGTACTAGAGAATGAAGTTCTTTTTTTTGGAATTTCTTCTATGCGTTTCAGTTAATTCTGTTTTGTAATCTCTATATTTTACAAGTATTTCGTCTCCCTAATATCCAATTCAAAGTAGTAATGATTAATTTTTTTATATTTGTATTAATATCAATTTATTTCACTCGTCTCTATTGGTTTCACTATAATTTTGAATAGCAGTTGATTTTTTTATTTTTTATTTCAAAATGCATTACATCAATCCATTTGCTAACTTTCGAACACGAAACTAATATCTTCCATTAGTATTATTCTTTTCATTGGTGCTAGGTTTGAAGAATCGTAAATGGGTTGGGTACTCTAGTTACTTGGGAATGCTGTTGAAGTTTTAGTACCTATTTTCTTTTCTTATCTAAAAAGACACACAGACTATCGTGTCAGTCAAGCTCCATTAAAGAAAATGCATAAGGTCATGAAAGCAGGCTCTTGATTATGCACTTCTCGTTTTCTCATAAAAATTGTCACAGAGCTCCTACCCATAATCTGGTATATTTTTGAGCACATTTCAATTTCCCAGATGAAAATTGAATTCAGATTATCATGAATTAAGTTTGTTACAGAAGTGTGTTTTTGATAAAATTTTCAGCTTTGTAAACAATACATTTAATTATATGATCCTTCACTTACTCATACCTTGAGTTGTAATAATATCTACATTGAATTATTGTACAACAGTATGAAAAAATGTATCCACAAACACTGGTATAATGATTGAGGGAACAATTTTCCTCATTAATCTTTTAATGGAGTGTGTACTTTGACTTGATTTATTATTGTATTTACTTGGATCTATCCTAATCCTAATAGCATGTGAGTTTGCTTACTGTTTTCTTCCAGTGAATTTTACAAATTCTCTATGAATACTTTTAAGATATTGAATTGGAAAGAATAAATAACTACAGTATTTGTTTTTAGTAAATTTTACGCTTTGAAATCCATTAAGTACTTAACAAGCCGATCAGATGTTATCAGCCATGTAAAAACTATATCACAATATCATAATATCCTAGGATAATGCTTTAAAAAAATTCACTGGGACATTTCGGTTGGTAAGCAAGTTGAAGTTAGTATGCCCTATTTCTATTTTCCCACTTATACCAATAAAAATGATGTTTTTTTTTTGGAAATGATGTGTCACATCTTCAGTCTGCTATCGCTTCACCGGTCTCGGATTTGATTTCCGTTCCGTCTGGGTTTTTTCACCGTATCATCCTTCACCTCATTACCCACGCATAAGTAAAACCACTTATTGTGGGTATCATCCGTTGCAAAAAAATCTTCCTCACTGCTTCCTGATCCGATAATTTATTTTTCCCTATTTCGTGTAATTGAACTTTTGTTTTGTTACAGGTGGTCCATGAGTGACTGGTGTTGATTGGTTGGACGCGAGTCCTCCTTGTTGCAACACTTGAGTTGCGTGCGTCGTGTCGCAAGTGGAAGGTGGAGAGGCAAGGGAAGGCAGCGTCTTCTTGTTGCAATGAACTTTACACCCTATGGAACGCCATTCACTGGCTCGCTTCCCGCCGGACATCAGTTTACAACTACCAAACTGGCGCATCAGGTAGGCAAATATCGATTTAATTCATAATTTAACTTCGAATTTATTCCTTATGTATTAATAGACGTTTGGAAAAATCTAATTACAGCCTGTGTAGAGGTTTGAGTGGACCGATTTTGATGCGGTTTGCGTCAAAAGAAAGGTTATTGGTCCTAGATGTACAGGTTTTATTTGTACAGTATTTTGGGGAAAAATCGTTTAAGGGGTTAAAAATGCAAAATGAGCTCAGCGCTATCTCTCGGCGCCTTGAGGCACTTTGTGTGACCCCAGTACTGAACTATACGGTTAGTTTATTAGTCTAGCTATTTTATTAACTCAGTTGTACATACTATACCTAAATAGGAGTGCGTGTAATTCAGAACTTCTTGTTAAGTAAGACTTAATACTACATCCTGCCTAATACTCGTACAGACATCTTGGAGTGGCCATAGCCGAGTTGGTTTATTGCTGGTTTGATAAGTAGAAAAACCATGTTAGATCCCAGTTGACTCCAAGTTATTTATTTCCGTGTTTTGGAGGGCACGTTAAGCTGCTCAATGTGCTGTCGTTAAAATCATCTCTCATCGTCACCTTTCTCATTAACTTAACCACTTACAAGCCCGGAGCTCATGTGGGCATCACTCGCAAAAATTTGACTGGATGATCAAATAGGCTACCCTTTTTCTTTATCCTGTAATAAAATTATTTACTTGTGAAATTGAGTGTCAGTTGAGGCAAATTTGCAGTTACTTCAACATGAAGAAAGAAACAGTAATAAGAAAATTAGCGTCTTCGTTGAAACAGTACAAACTTTTGTTTAGAAATAAGTTGAAATTGTTTTTTTTTTTTTAGAAATTATTGTTGTCTAGAAATTATGATTTTAAACAATTTTAATTTTTATTAAATGTAGAAATGAAATGACAAGGAGTTTATTGTTGCGTGTTTGATTGGTGCTGGATCCACTATCTATTGAACAAGAATTGCTATTTATATTATAGCTATTTAGCTTTCATTGGATTTTTGTTCCTTTAAATATTATTACTTGCTATCTCTCGAAATAAACACCTATTTACCTATTCAATTTATTAAATTTACCTATTACGCTATTACATTATTTTCAAGTGTAATTTTTCTTCCACATGATAAACTTTTGCTAATTTGATGATTTTTACTATTTTTAGATTGGATCCGCCGGCAACCAGGTGTTAGGCCTGATTAGCCTGGATGAATCGGGCGTCACTTACCTCAGGCCTGTGGATATGAATGGTGCTCTAACACTAAACGTCCCAACCCATAGTGGCAATAATTCCACACAAAATCAGGTTAGTGATAACATATTCTATGGAACTATTTGTACTGTTTGAAGATATATACCATTTTTATTGTTTAATTTATTTTTAAACAGTAATACTATTCATTTGCAAGACTTCAAGGGAGTACAATCAACTCGTAACACACTTTTCTTCCTCATTTTGATAAATACTGTATTTCAAATTATGGTTATGTCCACATTCACTATTTATCGCAAATTTCCAATCCCGAAGCTAAAAAACTGTGACTTGAATTAGTAGGCCTATTTGAAATATCGATAAAAAACCCCAAAAAGTACAATAATGTGAGTAAAATGATTTGATGTTATTACATTATTTTGAATTTGTTCAACTATTATCATGCATTGAACAACTACATCAATCAGATCTACTCTTCATTTAAATAATAAAGAAATCAAATAATGTAGAAATCCTTTCATCACTTTTATTGCAGTTACTAAGCTAGCGCAATTTGCTGCACTTTTACTTCGCAGTATTGTATAGATTTTTTCAAAACTTGATTCACTGACAGCGAATTCTAACGATTTATTCATTTTGATATCAGAAAACAGCATAAAAATTTATGGTGAATCATAAAGTAGATAAGGTTCACACATACAATGGCAAGAATTACTTTATTATTGTTGTTGGTGTTATACTTCGTGCTATATGATAGAAGCTTTTAGTTCTGCTAAAACTTCTCGATAGGACGTGTCAAAGATTTTATTCTTGATACTCTTTGATTTATTGTATTGGAGCTATAGAATTCGACTTTTCTACTTTTAGAAGTTGAGTTCCAAATCTTTAGTTGAACTAGTTCAAATTTTTTACTTGAACAAGGGTAATAGTAGTTTATGCAATGGTTGTATTATGAGAGCCTTCAAACGACGAGTGAGATACCGAGGTTAAAATACGGGCGGCAACGCCGCGAGTTATTTTAAGGTATCTCAAGAGTCGTTTTAAGGCTAAAATACAACCATTGCATATACCATTTTATCTACGACCAACAAAAAACAAAAATATCTACATTATCAATCTAAACTAACCTTGATTCAAACGACCATTGTTCTATTTCAATGTTTACCTTATAGGTTAGGAACTATATGAGCAACAACAGTGCTTTTATCAGATGCAAATGTGTTTTGTTCCGTTCCAGTGTTTTAAAACTGGAACAGATTGAACTGGAACCGTGTTATAATATAGCATCCGATTTATAAAGTCGTCATTACGATACAAGTTTAAAATTCCATTTCGAAAAAGCAACTGTTTCGATTTAAATTATGAAACTGCAATGATTGCGTTATAACACGGTCGTAGATAAAAGTGTTTTTCAACACTTATAACTGATACTCAAGTCTCTTCTTGGCCTTCTTCTCTTATATTTTTAATTTATATTCCCATAGAATGATTTCGTCTATTTACTGTTACAATTCATCATCGATCTCGTGTTTTTTATATTTCTATGAAGGAAATCAATTTATAGTATCAATATCTATCAAAATTCGGGAGAGAAACTACAGGCTCAGCACAAAACTGTTTCTCAATCATATGCATATTATATACAATGATATGCACATATGATATACAATTATATATTTGTGCTTGTATCAATAAATGAATTGAATTAAAATAATTTATGCTGGAAGTTGCGTCATCCTAGTTGCAATTTGATGCGCTTGTGCGTAAGTGGTGCATTACTCGAGCATCACGATTCGCGTATAGCTTGTTCGCTTTGCTGAGGCATCTTGACTGAAAATTAATTATCATTTCAACTTTTTTTTACCATGTTTAAAGTGTATAAGACTTCATCCACTATACAAAATTAATACGACTACATCATAGTGAATGGATTCCTATGTAAGTGTAATTGAAGTTACACATCTATAGTTGTAAAAAGCTGGAATGAGGTAATTCATTGTCATTGGGAAGTGGTTGTCCCAGTGGTAGCAGGTGGGTCCAATCGGTCAGATTAAAGAAGAGACGGCGCCTACCACTCCTGTTGTAACGATACCGGTTCCTCTAAATACAATTTATGAGCCTCAAAATCGCTTCCCTGTGGTTCGGAACCCACCTAAAGCTGTAGATCCATTCATCTCTCATCATCATCCCTCCCATTACCCACGCACAAGCCTAGAGCTTGTGTGGGCATCATCACCAGCATTCCAGGTGCCTTAGAAAAGTGTACAACACACCTTCAAATGCATGAGATTTGCCAGACTCGATTGCGTAAAGAGAACACTTTCTGACTCCACTTTACTAAGATTATTTATTTGTATATATTTTTTAAACAGTCAAGAAAATATATCATTATCTTTTTCTATTGTCATTGCAATTTACGTACTAATCAAGGTATATTTTAGTAATATCGTGGTGTATTTTTACTAACAATATTGTATGTTCTGTTTGTTTGAAACTAGCAAATCATCACATTACCGATCAGCATACCGGGATCGAAGCCGGGCGAAATTTCGTCACAACAAACGCTGCAGATCCTAGTGAATCCGGGCAACGACAAGTACCAATGTGTTCCTCTTTCGCTCCAGCACTTTCAGCAAGGCGCGCTCACTGTAGCCTACAGCAATGCCCAGCAAGGTGGAGAGAGCATACAGTTACAGGTGAATTTTGCATAATTTTCTTTAATTCTAATTCTACAATTAAATATAGTAATTATATCCTTCTCAATAGTGATTCGCAATTTTGATAGTTTTCCTAGGAATCAAAATAAATCTTAAACTCTGCTTATTTTTTAGATACAAATATTTGTATTAACTTCAGTTCTTTTTTTAACATAACTTAACAACTCATACATTATTATATTTGACCTTTTCTACAAGTGATCCTCCATGCTTCATTCAACAAATTTATGTAAGAGTAACACCGCTACTATTAGAGAACTTCTATATCACTTTTACTTACTGGGAAGTTACATAACTTTCATTTAATATTTATAACATTATAAAATATCGTAACATGAAAGTTACATAATATAAGTTTACAAGATTCCGCTCTTATGTACAAGTTTTCATAACTCTCCTATCAATTTCTTCTTGATTAGATTGCACTGCTGTTTGTTTTCTATCTCCTATTTTTACTATGTATTCCTTACATATTGCAGAAAACAAAGCTGTCATATTATAACAAGAAAACAGAACAATTCCTCTAAAATAGCTGTGATATTTACAAAATGGAATACTTATTAATAATTTATTATGTTTTATTCAAATGTTCTGTATTTGTGTGTACCATTAGACTGAATTATGAAGGACCCGTCATACTCGAGTCCGTCTGTCTGTCCGTTTGCACGATATCTAACGAACAGAAGAAATTTGGAATATTATATCTTCGTAGATCGAGTAAGAAGCCTATCGATTTTCAACATTGAGGTTTGAATTTTAAATAGTTACAAGCAAATCATAGGTATTTTAAGCTCAAAATATGCTTTGCATGCTACCTATGTACATAGCTCAAGGACTGAGACTCGAATCTCGAAGCAAGTCAACTTTTTTTGCAACTGATTTCGATATTATTCAACTGAATTTTTTTAAGGTACTTGAAAGTTAATAACTTTACTGTCCTGTTTTGTACGTTACCATGTCGGATACTTGGACACTCCGTAGTATCGGTTTATTCATTTTTTTCATTTCATCATTCATTTGTTCATTCTTATCAATTCTGTATAATTCACTTGCTGATTTTCATTAATTCGGTATCATTCATTTGCTCATTTGTATCAATCGAATTTTGTTCTAGGTTCAAACACAAGACGAGAACGGTACCGTCGACCACACAACACAGACACAGCAGGATGATCAGAATGGCCAACACAACAACAACAATAACAACGAGGACGACGGACCTCCACACACAGTGCAAATACAGCACGGCATGCAGACTGACGAAATGGTTAGTTGTTTTGTTCAAACGGAACTGTCAATCGCTACACTTACAGAACGGTGCGCCACGGTCAGTTGAATCTCTTTATTTGCAACAAAAATCTCAGTGTTGCTCGCTGGAGTCTTGGGGATTCATTCATTGCATCAGATGTGTTCTTTTCTGTGTTATTCAATTTCTGAAGTCTTCTGTCCGTTCAAGTTTGTTTCATTCATATTTCATAAAATGTGTCCGTCTCAAATGTCGAGTCTCTGTACTCTTAAATCAAAAATCTCGTCTATTTGATTTGAATTATTGTTCTTTTCTATTTCTATTGTCTTTTCTATGTCTATGTTAGGGTTGTGTGGTAGAGAGGACCAGGAGTCCTAACTCCGCCCTTAATAAAGGCAATCAATCAATCAATCTATTCGATTTCTGGAGTATTCTGTCCATTGAAAATTGTATGCTGAATTCATTCCGTAAAATTTGTTCATCTCCGAGTCTCTTTACTCTCAAATCAAATAGAAAATCTCGTTTATTTAATTTATATAAATGTTTTTCTTTGTCTCTCCAATACTACTCTGGAGTCTTCTGCACATTGAAGGTTGTTTGATCCATACATTTATTCATTCAGTGTCCATCTCTGAGTTTCTATACTCTCAAAACAAAACTTCTCGTCTATTTAACTTGAATAATTATTGATCTTTTCTATTCAATTCATGGAGTTCTGTCTAATGTAGTTTATTTGATCAATTAATTTCATAAAATGTTTCAATCTCCCAGTCAAAACTCTAAAATCAAATTAAATCTATAAAATCTCGTTATCTATAAAATCGTTATCTATAAATCTCGTATAAAAATCTATAACACTCAAATCAAATTAAAAATCTCGTTTATTTGATTTCTATAATTGTTTTTCGTATGTATTTCCTATTTTCGAGTCTTCTGTCTATTGAAGTTTGTATGATTCATTCATTCCATAAAAGGTGTTCATCTTAGATTCTCTAAACTCTCTTATGTGTATTAAATTTATTAATTATTCTCTTTCGTAGTTCCATCTTCAATACTAGATTAGATAGTCGTAATATTCTTTAATTTGCTGTGTGTTTGTCTGCATAATGCTCAATAAAATCTCTGTATATCATCAAATCTCTCTGTGTCAGTCCCAGTTGCACAAATCTCTTTCAAGCTTAATCTTGAAGCTCTTAAACAATCTCAAAGATTAACTTTAATCCACTTTCGTGCAACTGGCCCTCAAGAATCTCCTACAGGACTCTTCTGTGAGTTACCGATTGTATGGTTTATTCATTAATCCATTCAATGAGATTTGTTCATCTCTAAATCTCTATTCTTCTCAATGTGCCTTGAAATGCCTTATTCTTTTTTCTTGTTGATATTCGTTTCAGATGATTTTCGTCATTATAATAATTATTATTACCATACCATTCTTTTATGTTTGGAATATGACTATTCTTTCAACATTAAAGAAAGCGTGATTCATTAAAGAAGGCTGTTAGTCTACAAGTGTACAACTCATATTATAGGTACTGTAATTAGGCAGTGAATTCAATCTAGTCAATTACAGTTTTTGTTCTGATATTAAACTGTTGCATATCCTAACCAGTGTCTATATTCAAGGCTTAATTGTTCATCATTTGTTGAAAAAAGCTCACATGAAGTAATTTGTCAATTCGTAGAAATTTGTGGCATTATTCACTAAGTAGTGCGGAGAGGGATTTCTAATACCTATTTCTCGTCTTTTCGCTTTTCTTTTAACTATTGCATAGTTCAATTCGTTTATTTCTAAATGTAGTGCATCAGCAGTAGGCTTTTTGTCGTTATTGTCTTGAAAGCTAAGAATTATTTCTAATGAGTTATCATATTGTGTGACAACGAAAAATGATTATATATATTGTTCGGATAAGATATTTTTCATTGAGTTTTTGAAAAGATTGGATTTGTTAATTTTTTTTAATTTGGCGGAATTACTGTTATTTAACGTTTTCATGGTAATGAGTGATGTTATGTTGAACTTTTTTTATATAATTACTGTCACTGTGTATAACTTGAGGAAATCATATTGAGAAAAATCAGCAGAACATCACCCGTTACCATAAAAACAGTAAATGACAGTCATTAGCCATCCGCCAAATGAAAAAAATTCTTCTACATCAATGTTTAGAATATTTCCATATTTTTGACTCCTTATTAACATTTGTTTTGTGGTATTTGGCAAAACCTGTAGGCGTATAGATTAATGTGAAAATTCAAAAAAACACGAAAACATTACTATAGTTTAAATTATTTATCAGTAAAATCATTAATATTGGTGTCATTACATAAAAAAAACTATACTTCAAATGATCATATTATTTGGACCTTTATTTTAGGTCTCTTTCAGTGAATCTGAAATTATATTGAGAAATTTTGGATAATTTCCTAATAAGGGATTCATAATTTATTAGACCTTATCGTAGGTTTCTTTAAGGGAATCTGAAATGATGAACCTTCTTGTACAAAGGTATGTTGAACTTAATCTCCAATCAACAATGGTCATTATTAATCGAAGATTTACTTTTTAGGCCCTTGAGCGTATTAAATTCTGAACAATGAATCAATCAATTTTGTATTTCTTTATTATTATAAATTTTGAAACATTTGACACAGTATCAGTTGAGATATTAGTACAAACCTTATACACTGAATATGGCTCTATAATGTGTGGAACAGGTTTTATGTATTTCTTCATTATAGTGCTCCCACGAAGAGAACTAAGTTGGAAATAATTGGCAGGAAGAGAACATTGACAGTATGCACGACTCTGAAAATTTCAGTGTCAAATCAGTTTCTCCAACATTGTGCAGCTTGCACTGAGCTTGATAATTCTGAAATGGCCATTCTAAAATGAGTCATTTATGAAATGGCTTTTTCTACGTTAGGCTATAGCCAGTTTTGTATTTTTTGCTATAGTTCACATAAGTGTCATTCTTTACAATAATGTTTCGCGAGTTTACTATTTCTAGTCACATTTATACAACTAGGGAGTAGACCTATTTTCGTACGGAATGTTGGGAGCATTGGAGCAGACGCCATCTTAGATCTCTGTCCACTTTTTTCAACTTTTTTATCTTTGTGCGAGCACAATGGTATTTGACCATAATTATATTATTGTGTTGTCATATGAAATCTGTATTATTGTTAGTTCGTTAATGTGTTATGCTGATGGATGTTGTAGGTTTTGCCAGACGTGAAACCAATTCTGACAGAGGCGACAGTGGCGACGGGGGAATCGGGTGGGACGGCGCAGGCCTATCCGGTGGCGGTGGTGGCGCAAATGCCGCCCGAACTCATTCTCCGCGGCGACGATCTCGAACAGGATAAAAACGGCCAGAAGGACAATGGCAAGGAGAGGAGAGGAGAAGGTGAGCATTTCACTCAATGATAGTAGTTTTATGAGAGAGTCATCTGGTGTCTTTACTAGAAATAAGTTCTTTTGATTTGGAAAGTTTGGATTTTTGAAGATGTTTGTTTTGATCTGTATATTTCTTAATTATTCAGTTTCTATTTTTCTCTTATTTCCTCCATGTATTATTTTTTCCTGCTTGTATTCTTTGTAACAGTTTACTCCAAGTATATTACTTAATTATTTATTTACCATTTTTCTCTTACATTCTTTGCTCCTCCTTGTATTCCTCCTTTTTTTCTTCCTTGTATTCTTGGTAACAATAATACTCCAAGTATGGGACTGTTACATTTAACATTAAAATATGACAGAAAATTACAAAACTTATTCTATGCTTGGATTTATAAATGATAGTAATGCATGACTTTTCCACTGTTTTATATTAGATTATTATTGGATAAAGATACTTTATTAAAACAATGAGGCTTCTTAATAAAGTTTCGTTATATAAGTAAATTTATGGTCATGGCAACTTTAAGTATTTTTATTCAATATGGATAACTAGTATTCATTTTATTTTCGAAATTATGTTATTGTTATAAATTGGACATTTCTGTTTTTTGTTTTTAGTTTGTAGTTTTAATGTAGCTTGTTTATGATCTCTGTTATTGCACTAAGCCTACCTCTAAAATAGGTAAGCGTTTTCCATAAAGCTGTGATTTGTGTTTCTTTATGGCTAGTTTATTTCTCCCCTTAGTGTTGTAGATAAGAAAATCAGCATGTGTATTATGTTTAAGAATGTGCTTTAGCGTAAAATGATGAGTAAATGTAAATTGTAAATTAAGTTGGGAGTGTGAGAATTCTCAATTCACGAAGGGCCGCCCTACACGAATTCGGGTGCAGCCAAGTAGCGAATTGCTGTGTTGCAGACTTGTCACTGTTAATAGACGGTTCCAAATCTATACAACTTCTTCGTCCAAAAGTGGTGTTCATTCTTGGAACTATTAAATTCCTATTTCTCTGCTTTGCTATAACCGTTGTATCATTCATTTGCTTCATTTGTATCAATTCTGCATTCATTTGCTCATTTGGTATCATTCATATTTAACAATTCTGTATAATTTTATCATTCATTTATATCAATTTTGTATCATTCATTTGCATCAATTTTGTATCATTCATTCTTATCAATTCTTTATCATTCTGTTTTTTTAATGTTGATGTCTGTTTTCTAAGTGAAAACAAACTTTCACCATGTTCCCTATCAAGGGATAATTGGTTATGTTGGTGAAGTGGAACAACCCTACTCGGGTCTCCCCACTATTAAAAGCCATACGCTAAATAAATAAATAATTCATTTGCTAATTTGGTATCATTCATTTTTTATCAATTCTGTATCATTTTATCTTTTATTTGTATCATTGTATCATTCATTTGCATCAATTCTGTATCATTATTTCATTTATTTGTATCATTGTATGTAGACTATCATTCATTTGCATCAATTCTGTATCATTGTATCATTCATTTGCATCAATTCTGTGTCATTTTTTCATTTATTTGTATCATTGTATGTAGACTATCATTCATTTGCATCAATTCTGTATCATTGTATCATTCATTTGCATCAATTCTGTATCATTGTATCATTCATTTGTATCGATTCCGTTCCATGAATTGTATCATTTGTGTTGCAGACGTGTCGCTGATAATAGGCGGCGAGAACTTTAACATCTCGTCGTGGCAGTCGCTGGCGTCGGGCAACCAGTCGGTGGCCGACTACCTGAGTCGCATCCCGGCCCAGTCGCTGCCGGTCTCGCTGCACCACTTCCTCAAGTTCTCGGCGGACACCATCAAGCGAGAGGCCACCGTCGACGCGTCGCCGCTGCAGTCGGCTGCCGCTGACAACGACTCCGCACTCGCCACCTCCACCGGCACGCAGGCTGATGCCGCCGGTGACAACCAGGACGAAATCGATCCGCAGGTGAGTGCCACAATCGAGTAGAGAGGTTCAGATAGAGAAATTTCCCGTTGTATGAGTCCGCCATCTTAGTCCCTAGGTTTGGCGCTGTTATTTGAAAACATCATAGGATGATAATAAACAGCTAATAATAAACAGATTCTAATTTGAAATTTGATTGACTCTAAGGCCCGCTTTCCCCAACGCTGCTTAGTATCGCAACAGCTCTGACGCTCAATTTTCCCTATACTTCTCCTATTCTTCGAATGAGGCTTAGCTAGATGTATAGCTTATGGAGCGTTGAGCTAACGACCGTAAGGCCCTATAAACGCTGCTAAATATTAAATAAATGCCACTCAATATTTTTCTCCATACTTTTCCTATTCTCCGTATGAGGCCTAAACTAGATGTACAGCTTGAGCAGCATTGGGGAAAGCGGTCCTAAAAAGATTACTACGGTTTTGAGCCTCTTGTCCTTGTCATATATAGGTTATTTTCATAGATCTTACTTTCTCAAATCTCGACTAGATTCCAAAATGAAATTAATTCTAATCATATAATTATGAGATTCCAGTTTCAATTATCAGAATATATTGTTTTCGAATAGATCAATTTATTACTGAAGCCAATCTCATAACGTTCATGGAACTCCATGAAAATTCTATTTTTCACTTCAAAATTCCACTTTTTACCACTAAAGCTTAACTTTCCCAGCATGCTGTGTCTAGTAAAATATTTCATCCCCTTTAGGCTGGACGTACACCAGTTAGTCAAGACAAGACGTCACAGTACTTCACATAGTTGTCATTGCATCGGTGTGTGCTAAACGTGACTAATCTGCCTTAAATTGTCTGAGTTACATATTTTGTTCTTTTTGTTAGCTGTGCTTGTTAAATTGTATCAAAACACAAGGCCGATTAAATAATTATATCATTATCTGTTGTTGAAATATTCTAATAAAAGATATAGCTCCTCGCACATTGTCTGTTAGCATGATGTGTTTTCCCATTTTCATCTCTTGTTTATGTCATTTTTCTATTGGTTTTAAGCTAAAACTTTATGCTGCTTGTTCATTGATATTATTGGTGTTAGATTTAAATAATCCTTGCTTTTCCCCATGCTAGAAGCTTGATTGATAGTTGCTTAATCTTCCCGTTTAAAACTCATTCTTATTTCAGTTTATGTTTTAAGCAGCAATTATCATGAATGGCTTATTACTTTAAGGATGTTTCACCGCTTATTTCACCTTGTTTGCAATTCTAAACTGATTCTTGTTAAATTGTACACCTGGCAAAGGAAGTTAGTACTAATCTTTAATCACTAATCGCTTTTTTCTCATTCATTAACAATTTTCTGCTCCCCCATTTCTTATCTTTGTAGTCTCTTCTATTTGTATAGCTGATCAACATACTTATTTTAATTTCGATCTCATCCTGTGCTCTGAGAATTATGTCCATTGGACATTGCTATTAACTTATCTTATGGAAACATGAATACTGTAATAATTAATAAATGATAATAATAGTATGTATCTTTCAAAAATGGAAATTAAAACCCTTCTCAAATTACCTTAGTCGGTCGTGATATTATCAAGTCAATCAAGTTCTATTGTTCACATCAGTATAACATATTCACATCACATCTTACAAAAAATCATCATATCAAAGGAAAACAGTTTTATAGACACAATTTTTTTAAAACAGTTTTATAAATAATCAATAATGAAATATTTCTTTCAAATGCTAATTATTAATTATGGTTAACACAGATTGTCCATCTGTAATGACCGTAAATAAGTATTTTGTAACTACATGGAACTTGGGCGTATTTGACTCGTTGAAATACGCTGAACCTAATGAGTTACTGGATTATGAAAACAAATTGATTGACAGAAATCAATAATAAATTTAAATTATGTAGAAGAAAATTCTTGTCTTTATACTTGCTTAAGTGAATTAATTTGATGTACCTTGGTCATTCTGTAGATTTGGTGAAATGAACATTTTTTAAATTGTGAGGACCATATTTCAAATCAAATAATAATTGAAATTACTTAGAAAGCTTGAATCACATAATGAACTAAATTTTCATGAATATTGTCGCTCACTTTTCCTTTGTTGTACTGTTAAGTGATGCAATTGAGCTTCCATTAATTGTAGTTCCTTTATTCCTAAAGAAAAAATAGATTATGGGCTAGTTAAATAATATGAAATTAATAAATTACCACTTCTATGAACCTTAACATACAGTCATATATGACAATAAATTT
This sequence comes from Laodelphax striatellus, assembly GCA_017141395.1. Lineage (NCBI taxonomy): Eukaryota > Metazoa > Arthropoda > Insecta > Hemiptera > Delphacidae > Laodelphax > Laodelphax striatellus. The sequence goes on along the minus strand of CM029538.1, from coordinate 12,719,609 downwards.
GTAATTCGATGGTTATATGGCTTGTAGCTGAATAAATAAATTATCACTTCAAATAACGTCAATTCAATACACACATGATTCATGAGTATTAAGGTGCATTGCTGCTTGTTTACATTATTTCAGTCATTGTAAATGAATCATCAAATTTGAAGAATTTTAATGTATTTTACAATACTTAGGAACTTGTTGTACATATACATTCATTTTTGTGCTGGTTTATTGACCTAGTTAATACATTGCGGACCATTGCAGGTGGTGTAAGCTTCTTTTATAAATTATAACTTTTAACTTGTATGGAGCATAGTCCAATACGTACAGTACATAAAGGCCTGTTGAACATAGACATGGAGGTAGTAGTTTGATTAAATTGTGTAGTAAAGGTCTTGATTATGATGGTATACTTTAGGAAGTAAGTGACCAAATATATGTGTAGACTGTCTTTTATGCCGCCCATAGCTCAAGCCATGGTAAATAGAATACAAAGTAGTGTTTACGAGAATGATTCGCAGTGGCAAGATTCATTCAGCTGATCGTGTGATGTTACTAGATAACAAGAATTCGATTTCGTCTCTCTTTTATACGAAGTTTTCTTTGTCTTTTTTCTCAAAAACGGCAAGCTTTTCAAGCTATCGTGACCTCTCTGTGTCTCATTGTATATTTATATTCAATTCTTTGTACAGTAGTTTGAATGTTATCAGACAGCTAATTATTTCAGAGCATTTTATTATTCAATGGAATACATATTAGATTGGAAGTAGGGTTATTATGATCAATTTCCGAATCCGGTACGCATGCTATTGAATAATTGACTGTTTTAAAACATTTGCTGTCTGATTTTATTGAAACTTCAAAGAATTGGAGTAAAATTTTATACCGTAAAGTATAGGAGAGATCTCAGTGGCTTGAAAACATCTAGGTGCCTTTTTTCATAAAGTTTAGAAGTCATGTATAACAATAAAGTTTATACCACAAACTACAGGAGAGGTCTCAGTGGATTGAAAAACATCTAGGTGCCTTTTTCATAAAGTTTAGAAGTAATGTATAACAATAAAGTGGTTAACTCACACTAAAAGTCCAAAATTAGGTTATGTCCAACATAATTGTGACATTAACATTCGAATAAGCCCACCACAAGTAGGTTATCGATTTTAAATCAGAAAATGTTGATATACTAGCCGAACTAACAATAAACCATTGAAAATATCTACAAATATTGAATAAAACTTGAAAATTTTTTATCCAAAATTTCCATGATTACTTTAGCTAATATGTCTGTTTGGTGTGTGTTCACCATTTTCCTGTTTTACAAGACTTGTATGAAACAGCCCCCAGTTTTTTAGAAGAAGACATGGAAATCTGCTTATCTTTACATTTAAAAACAGTAAAATCAATCTCTAGTTTAATCTTTTGTGAATAAAAAGTATTTGATTGATTGATTGATTGATTGATTGATTGATTGATTGATTGATTGATTGATTGATTGACCAGTTGGATCAGAACTTGGATAGACTGAGGTACACTACCTTGTATTCTAATTAACTTTCTAGTGTAATTTTTTTTATATTATTTTTCTTAGGTATTGTTTTTTCCTTTTGAAACTACCGTTACCTTGATCTCTACCAGATCGTACATGAATAAATGTGAATAATATTCATCCTGATAATACCTTATTCTCATCGTACGTTTATATTTTAGGTTTTGACATTATTTTATTCAATTATCCAATCACTATTTTAATCAAATGATAACCCCTGAATACTAGCGGATTACCAATGTTATGAATACAAATAAACATTCGCACATATCTGTGTAAATAGACAAAGATCTTCTGTTGTGGGTAGGATCTCTGTTGTGGGTTGGTTGATTAACCAATATATAGTGAATTTTTTTTTAATTTGGCGGATGAATCAAATGGGGAAACAGACATATTTTCGTTGGATACGCGCACATACACATCTACATACTGTCTCCATCGATTTCAAATACAGAGCCGAGCCTATACTCTCTCGCAGATTGCTCGTTTCTATCCTGACAGAGCTAAGCATAACATCTTTTGTTTATTGAATAACAATCATCCGCCAAATTAAAAAAATGTACTAAAGTTCAAGAAATATTTCTTCCAACATGAAGCTGTTTCACCTTCACGTTCTCTGTAAAGTCAGTTGAAATAGGGGGTAGAATCTGACCTGCTCAGAAATGTCACTTCATTGATCAAGGATCATTTCGAATAATAAAAGAAACCGGAGAGATGGAGTACAAAAATATTAAAAGGAGCTTGATACGTTGACAAGGTGGTGGGTTGAGAACCTTCTTTAGAAGAAAAGTGCCGGAAAAAAGTTTCACCAAGATTGGTCAAATATGTGACGATGTTCAAAAGCATCAACAGGTGAAAAGAGTGATTATCACACTATGCGAAAATTTGACCGGCAATTTTTAAGTTGCCGCAGAAAATTGATCTCTGTGCATTGGTGCATTTCTATACCTTATTTATAGATTATCATGTATTAGCATTTTATCCGGCTGTTTATGTATGAGAATTCCACCAATCACTTGAAATTCATTATGAAAGATTATCTGGAGTTTCCGTTCCTTAGCAACAACTTTTCTACCATGTGTGATATGGCCTTTTCTTTGAAGATCGTCAAATTCTATTTGACCAAGGTTGGTGGAACCCAGCATCAATCTATTGAAGTGTTGTTTGAATGGCTAACAGGGCCGAATGCTGCAGGTATTGTGGTGAGAGTGAATAGTACAGGATAGAGCATGGATCTCTTAAGGTCAATTCCCACATTGACGACACGACAACGACGACGACATTATCATTTCGTTCTGCGCATGCGTCACCAGCCCGCGCTCTGATTGGTCCATCCTTTTAGAACTTCTGACCAGCCGAATTTCTAGGTTAAGTGACTAGGTACGAAGTTTGAATGTTCGCTGTTCGGAATCAATTGTCAATTAATATTAATAATATTAGTACGACAATACAAATATAATAATCAGTAAATAAAATTATAATACAAACCTTTTCAAGTCATACCGGTACTGCAATTTTTAGACTTGATAGCCGACAGCTACAGCTATCATTTGTAAACAAAGATAGACATGGACCAATCAGAGCATGGGCTGGTGACGCATGCGCAGAACGAAATGAGAATGTCGTCGTCGTCGTGTCGTCAATGTGGGAATTGACCTTTACTCAGCTTTGCCAAGAGAGCATCGTATCTCGTACTCTGTTTTTGCCGACAGAATTTCGGATCCCTTTTCGTCTGTCATATTGGAAGAAATGTTTCTCGGACTTTATAGTATAGGTGTTGTATGGCATTGTGGGGGTAATTGGTGGGTGTGCGTGATCACGTGTGTATGTGTGTGTGTGTGTGTGTGGCAGTCGCCGGCGGTTGCGTCAACAGTGGTGGACTACCTGAGTCGGATGCCGGCCGGGTCGGCGGGTCTTCCCTTCTCGCTGCACCACTTCCTCACGTTCCCGGCCGACGCGTCCGCCGCTGCCGCCGTCGTCAAACGCGAGCCGTCCGACGCCAAGAATCGCACCGCCGCGGACCCCGCCGACGGCCCGCAGCCCGCCGATAATGCCGACGAAGTTGACCCGCAGGTAGGGCTCCCACTCTAGCTAGCACGCACCTAATCTATTCTTCACTTTATCTATTCTGTCCTCTCTTTCTTAGGAAAACACTCACCAACGTTGATAGAGTCGTACAGCTTCACTAATTAATTGTTATCATTCTATGTATACAATCAATTCAAATCAATATTTATTGCCAAAAAAGTAAATTGTTTAAAAATACAATAATAATATTGGTTAACAATACAAAGTGAAATTGGTACAACATTAGCATAACATACAAAAAAAAAAGAAATAATAATAATTACCTTGAGAATAAATTTTAAACCATCAACAGTATTGTTAACAATATGGCACTACCGGCAAAAGATAATCTTGTAATAAATTATAGTGACAATAAATTTATAACACTCATAACTGAAAATTAAAATTTAACTATTATAACCGACATGGTTCACCATGTTCTCCATCAAGGGAAAATTGTTATACGACTAAGTGGAACTACCTACGGGTCTCCCCACCGATCAAAGCAAAACGCTAGTAACAACATTGGACTGGTCATCTACAATAAACGCCCTTAAAGGTGGGTTTTCGTTACTGCGACAAAGTGCCGCAGCGGAGCCCAAACCAGCGTTGTCAGATGCAATTGATGAAAAATCCCACTATAAATAGTTGGCAATTGCATCTGGCAACGCTTTTTATAGTGGGGCCCAACTATTTATAGTGGGGATTTTTCATCAATTGCATCTGGCAACGCTGGTTCGGGCTCCGTTGCGGCACTTTGTCGCAGTAACGAAAACCCACCTTGAGTTAGCAAACAATACTTTTGTGGAAAAACGCTGACTAAGGTTGATAGAATCATTCAAGTTCGCTTATTAAACGTTATAATTCTATGTATACAATTAATTAATAACATTGGCCAGGACATTTACAATAAACGCCCTTTTAAGTGCGACAAACAAGCTTTCTGTTGTATCATTCAATGAGGAATAAAGAAATATTTGATTGATTGTTAAGGAAACCAATATTGATGGATCCATACAGGTCCGTTGATAAATCCTAATTATATTGTGTGTACATTAAATTTAGAACATTGGCCTTGTCATTTACAATTAACGTTCAAAAATATGTCAAACAATGCTTTCCTAGGAAAATACAGACCAAGTTAGATAGGGTCCTACAGGTTCGCTGATTATTTGTAATCCTTTTCTTTGTAGGCTACAATCAACATAACATTGGTCAGGTTATTTACAGTAAACGCCCTAAAGTTTGTCATTTACGACAAACAATACTTTCCTTGGAAAACTCTCACCAGGGTTGATGGAATCATAATGGTTCGTTGATTCAATCATATTCATTTTATGTGTACAATAAAATAATTATGTGTTCAACAACTAAAAAGAAATGACCGTCAAATTTAAGTACACAGATGTTCTATTGAACTCAAACTTTAGCGGCCATGGTAGGTTAATACCTTTCAAACCTATGTTTTGAAAAAACCTTTCCTTTTTGAAAAAATTCTGTCGATATATTTGTAATTTTCTTGTTTTTCATACGTCTTTTTGTAAAAAATCTCTTATTAGACTATCTATTTACCATATTTCTTCGTATACCATCATAGTAGGCTAATAATTAAACAATTATTGTGTTTTGTGTCATTGTATTTTAATTGAACTTTATTAAATTGATCTTTACTGAACTGTAAAAATACAACTTCACTGACCTAAACTCTATTGAATTGTTAATTATTGATGTCTATTAAATAAGATAAAAGAACTTCAAATTTATAAGTTATCTAATCATTATGTTACGACCAAAACTTGTCATAAGCTAGACAATAAGTGCCTGATTCGCTTTTCTGATTATAATTCTATTTTTTCCAATTTCATGTTTTACTAATAGGCTTTACTAATATAGTTTCTTCATTTATTTAATGCCAATCACAACCATTGTACTATTATTTATTGTCCACATTATTTCTTCAAAATTAATTATGTCATTTTCAGTGATGATTTCCAAGAAATTCTTCATCTAAATCAAATAATTCCAAATTCAACAAGTGTCAATTTGTCAAGTAATGAGTAATTAAAAACTAAAATATTAATTAATAAACACTAATCATTTGAGTTTCAATTTTTAACATCACAATCATGAAATATTTTATTTGGGATTTATTACAACATCGCATGCCATTGTTTTACTATGTGTTTGGGGAAGTCTCTTATTTTTCTGTTCATTTCTTAATCTTATCTTTTACCTGCTTTTTCAACAATTTCATTCGACATTGTATGTTTTGTTTTCTCACATTGTTTATTGCATTGCTTTTTCCGTCATTGTGTGTTGATGTTTGTCTTTTTTATTATGTTAATAGTGCACTGTTATACAATTTTGTTTGTTTGCTTGGTGTTCCTGTTAACCTGAACTGAAACATTTTAATAATATTGACTGACGGTTATTCCAATTAATTATCGATAGACTACTGTTTGTTCTAGCTTTCTAATGATTCATTAATTCAAATATTCCATGATTCCACTCGTCTTATTGGTAGTTTTTCTTTAAAGATAGGCTCCACTTAATAAGTATATTTTTAGTTCTTAGGTTAATGTTTTTTCAAGTTCACATTGAATACAAGTGTTGGTATACATCTTATTGGTAGTTTTTTTTTTATAAAAATAGGTTCCACTCAATAAATTATATTTTTATTTCCTAGGTGAAAGTTTCTTCAAGTTCACATTGAATACAGGCTTTGTTTTCATTTCCTCCTTCACGTGTTTGACCATCCAAAGATATTCTTGTGGTTTGTCGACTTTCCCAAATCATATTGTCATGATTTGTGTATTAATAAATGAATTATTACCCTCGTACATTTTTTGTTGAACTCTACATTTGGAGAGTAGATTAGGCTAGAAGAAATGTACTGTATAAAACGTTTATAGACTTTCTGAAATCAAAAATAACTGTTTTCAATATTGAGTAAATATTCTGAAAACTTCTGATACAGGGTCTGGTGAGATGTTGTGATATCTGAACATAATGGAAACACTATAATGTACTTGAATATCACATACATTTATATTAGTGATATTTGACTACATCTTAGTGTTTTCATTATTCTGGAAATTGAAATCGATCTTCACTCCACTTGGTTTACAATGAAGGTAGAAGGTTAAACTGCAAGCTGGAACTACAAACGGGTCTCCCCATTGATCAAAGCCATAGGCGTAACCAGGGGGTTATTGTTAGGCAAAAATTGTATTTTGCTAATGAAAATCTGTTTTGATTATTATAAATTGTTATAATACGTTTATAGGTAGGCTTATATCTAATCAAATACATTTGTATTAAGTGAATGCATTAGCATTACATATTTATTTCATCTTGCTGTATGACGCACCCCCCATGACTCCTTAGCTAATCCCCCTCCCCCCTTTACTTGAACCTAGTTACGTCTTTGATCAAAGCCATTCGCTAATAATAATATATTTATAAATGTTGGTATTTCTCAGTAAATACGATAGCAAAACAATTTAAAAGCACAAAGTTCATCCTTACATTTAAAGAGATAATTAGTAATATAGTAAAATATCCTATATGGATATACTATACTATACTATACTATATATTATTTATTATATAAATAATAATATAAATAATAATATTATTCATATAAATAATATATTTATTCTTATTGGTAGTAAATTTTTCTCGTAGACTACTTCTAACTCACGTTGATATTCAAATAGTTGTATCTCCATTAATACTAATGAATGTGTTTGTTTGTTGGGTTGCAGAGCGGCAAGCCGAAAAAGAAGAAGAAGTACAAGAAGAAGGCGCCGAAGCCCCGCCGCCCGCGGCCCGGCCAGGTGCACATAGCCACCGCCCTGGACGGCACCACCCTCTTCTGCTGTCCCGAGTGCAATATGGCCTACTCGGCCAAGGACCTACTCGAACAGCATCTTGTCTCGCACAAGATTGAGCGCAGGTACTCACTATAACTCAATAATGAAAAAAAAACTATTTTATTAGTCGAAACCAATATGGCTTCAATACAGAGCGTGCCCTAGTCGACTTGATGAGAATTATTTATAACAATGTAAATGATGGATTGAATGTAAATGCATTATTTTTTAGTGATCAATAGATTCGATTCTAAATAATTTAGAATTAATTATTAATACTTACCATTAATCACATTCGAATTAAAATAATACTCTTGAAACTATTATTTGTAAGAACTATAAATCAGTAGGTGCTATTGTAAAATAGATGTAGAAAAGTATTTTTGCTTTATCTACTTTAGCTGTAGTTCAATAGACTTCAGTAGTCTATTGAACAGTATTAATCAATTTAATTCTATTGAAATTACTATTCTATTGAATAGTAAAGTATTATTCAGTAGGCCTACTTGTAAGGCTAGGCGTACACCGGTTAGTTAAGACAAGACAAGACGATATTAGTCACGTTTAGTCACAGTACTTCACATAGTTGCTTATGAAGCAACTCTCACCGATTAGTCATTGCATCGGTGTGTGCTGCTTCATAAGCAACTATGTGAATTACTGTGACTAAATGTGACCAATGTCGTCTTGTCTTGTCTTGACTAACCGGTGTACGCCTAGCCTTACACTGTTTATGCATTTTTTTTAAATTGTCAGTCGACTAGCTCCAGTCGTTTAGTTTCCGTGTCAATTTCTCAAATTAGGTATGGAAACTTTTCCAAGAAGAAGACAAAGTAGGCCAAACAAAAGACTCAAACAAAGATATTCTTGCCAGAAAATTGAAGTTTCAGTCACCCAGTGATGAAGTAACCTGCTTCACAGAAAAAATTGATTTTTGAAAAACATCTATTCAGTTCTCAATAGAATTAACTAATTCTCTGATTTAAATTATCGCAATACTGTCATCTCATTTGTGTAATTCTATGAAAATGGATTTCAATTCAAGTTTATATTTTTACTTTTTTTATAATTTTTTCTTCTGTAAAACTATTGTGGAAAGTGTCTCAGTTTATTATTTTCTGTCGTTCTACTGGATTATTCTGTTACTTTCCTTCTTCATTTTCTCTGATTCTTCTTCTCTTGATTATACTGAGTCAATGTTTACATGTCTTGTATCTTAACAATTCCGTATTTCTGTTTCCAGGATAGTTGTTTTTGTACCTGTAAGATTGCTCGATCGCAAATGAAATATTTATTCATTTGTTTACTCATTTATCTATTTATTCATTTATTTATTTATTTGTGTTTCCAGGTTTATCTGTGATATATGCGGGGCTGGCTTAAAGCGTAAGGAACATTTAGAAAGACACAAATTAGGCCACAATCCTGAACGTCCATACATATGCTCTGTTTGCTGTAAAGGTATGTTAATTGGCAACCAATCAGTCTTCTCAGATATTTTAAAATGAATTTTCACTTTTAAAACTGATTGAAAAATCTTTCTGTTATATTCAGAACCTTTGGATGTTATCAGGAGCTTTAAATCATCTCAAAATGAATTTTCACTTTAAAAACTGAATTAAAAATGAAAAATCCTTCTATTGTATTATGATCAGAAGACTTGGAAGTTATCAGCAGCTTTTATCATTCAGAATGATCGTTTTAGATGATTTATTTAAAATTAACGAGTTTACCCCGTGCAGCGCAAAGCGCCGCTTGCTTGCTCAGTAGCCTACTGTATCGTTTGGGAATACAGTATAATTGCAACAGACTTGTATCAATGTGAGTTTCCTCTAGAGTTCACATCAAATCTCGCAGTGGTGGAAGCACAATAGAAAGGAATGCGCCAAAAGTTTTTTTTAATATAATAGATGATAATTATTGAAAAAAAAATCAATTTTTAGTAGGAAGAAAGGATTTCTAGAAAATTTATATTTGATGAAACGCAGTTTGAATTCGAATGAATGTAATCAGTTATGAATGGTCTTTAGAAAGCACCATAGAGAAAGCATTCGCAAGTAGATAGGTATCTAATGGGATAGGGAACGTTGATACGATTTTCGCTGTTCGGTCAAGACTAGGCCACGTTGTTCCTGTACAGTCAAGTTAGGGGCGCTAGAGGTCTAGAGAGACCTAAAGAGCGAGCTAGAGTTCGCTATTTAAACACCTGGATACTCACACCAATTACTAAGTTTTCAGAGATATCACTACCGTTCAAAATCTGGCCGTAACTCTTTAACATGTGCATGAACTATCAACTCGTGTAGTGCTTTCTCTATGGTATCACTTCCTATCTGGTCTTGAATCATAATTATGTAATTGGAATATATTCTATTCAAGTAAATACTCTCAATTCTATTTCATAAATAAAGCATTGATTCATTATTTATCGCATAGCTATAGATTAGTCGATAATTCAAAAAATTGCTACAGATGTGTAGTAAATGTGTGCTATTCATGTTCAGTGAATTTAGTAATGTTTTTCATGTTGCATTGGAGACGGAATGGGGAGTAGAGAGTTGTTTTGAGTTTACGCGATTTATAATTAGCAAAAACATTTCAATGCCTCACAATTAGTGGCCAAAACACAGTCTAGTATTCAAATGAATTAAAACACATTCTATTATTTAAAAAAAATGAAAACACATTGTACTGTCCAAAAAATAAATAACATTAATAATAATTGATTCTTAAAAATAAGACAACTCGATTAAAAGTCAAAACTCCAAAACAGAAAAATTACAACATCACAGATGAGCAGAGACTTCAGAGATCCGAGAGAATGAAGACATATTGGGCACAGAAGAAACGTTTCCGAAAATGATCTTACCAATTTCGACTAGATTTGCTCCAATGAGGGCTTAAAATATTTTTAAAAAAATAATTGATAAGTACTGAATAAACTGAGATGAATCTTTAGAATTCAAATTTATTGTTTACATCAATGAATACATTACAAGTCAAAATGTAGAAATGTATACATGTTCTCAATAAGTTTATTAATTTATTTTTTGATTATTTTGTACAATAGTGTGTATGGTCATTATTTTGTTGCTTTTCTGGCATGTAAATTTTATTATTGAGAATAAATCAATTGAATGTCGTGTTTTGTGTGTGCAGGCTTCAAGCGCAAAGAGCACCTGAACCTGCACTTTGTGATTCACTCGGGCGAGAAGACAGAAGTGTGTCCCGAGTGCGGCAAGGGCTTCTACCGCAAGGACCACCTGCGCAAGCACGCGCGCTCCCACCTCACAAAGCGCGTGCGCGAGGAGATCTCTCAACAGCAGGCGGCAGCCCAGCTCGTGCAACAGGTGCATTTAACAACTTGACATTTTTTATGCAATACAGTAAATAAATACTGGGTGATTCAAAAAGAATACCACAACTTTGAAAATGTGTATTTAAAGAAAGAAACATAATAGAACCTTCTGTTATACATCATTACAAAGAGTATTTAAAGAAGTTTTTTTTCACTCACAAACAAGTTCAGAGATGTTCCATATGACCCCTCCAGACACTCGAGCAATATCAATCCAAAACCTCCCTCAACCTTGTTCCACTCTATCTGTAGCATGTTAGGAGTAACAGTTTGGATGGATGCTGTTATTTCTTGTTTCAAATCATCAATGTGGATGGATATTGATGATTTGAAACAAGAAATAACAGCGGCTTATCAAACTGTTACGCCTGATATGCTACAGTGAGAGTGGGGAACGAGTTTGAGGGTTGTTTTGGGTTGATATTGCTCGAGTGTCTGGAGGGGTCATATTGAACATCTCTGAACTTCTTTGTGAGTGAAAAAAACTTCTTTAATTACTCTTGGAAATGATGTATAACAGAAGGTTCTATTATATTACTTTCATTGAATACAAAGTTTTAAAGTCGTGGTATTCTTTTTGAATCACTCTGTATAATAGCAAGAAATACAATAAATAAATACAATTATAATAAACCCCTTACAACGGAGAATCGAAGGACCCGATATTGTAGTGTACAGACTAACAGAAAAAACAGGACAGTACTTTCAAGAATTGCTCAAGTAGTAAACATAGTAGCTATTTTCTGCAATTGAGAGAAACGTTTCAACATTTGGATTACTTTCATAAAATTAGAATAGGCTATTGTAATAAATAATTATAAACATAATGAATCATTTCAAATCATCAATAATGAATTTTTTACAATAAAAAATGTATGGATAATTGATTAAAACTTGAAATTTGTTAGCAAAAAAAACTGCCCCGCATGGGACTCGAACCGTCTACTTGGAAACTCGGGATTGAATCTGGCTTCAAAGACGAGAACGTAGCCTTTACCAACTGCGCCATCAAGGCATTGGGATGAGAGGCTGAAATTTGAGTAGTTCAAAGTCATTATACTTCTCTGTAAAGGTGGGTTTTCGTTACTGCGACAAAGTGGCGCAGCGGAGCCCGACCCAGCGTTGCCAGATGCAATTGATGAAAAATCCCCAGTATAAATAGTTGGAATTTTTCATGAATTGCATCTGGCAACGCTGGGTCGGGCTCCGCTGCGCCACTTTGTCGCAGTAACGAAAACCCACCTTTACATGTATTTGAAATGCAGTACAGTACCTAATTTTTGCTTGTAACTTTTTTAAATTTCAACCCTCAATATCCAAAATCAATAGGCTTCTTACTTCATCTATGAAGATATTATATTCCAAATCTCAAAAGTGTACGATCTTCCGTTCGTTAATTATCGTGCGGACAGACGGACACCAGTACGGTCGGGACCCTATCGGGTCCTTAATAATAAATTGAGCAACTCATGAAATCTAGTTAAACTCACCCTGCGCAGGTGAATTGAATCATTCGTTAACACTAAGGCTGATGAAAATATAAATGAATAATGATTTAAATATTCAATTGATTTTGGTGCAGCAAGGGCAACAGACAATGACGGTCGACGAGCAAGGTCAGGTTCAGACCACACTGGGAGGAGATGACCAGCAGCAGCAGCATCAGGAGACAACCGTTGTTCTGCCCACTTCCGCCGAAACAGGGGCCAGCATGGCTATACTGCATCAGCAGCAACAACAGCAGCAGCAACAACAACAACAGCAGCAGCAACAGTGAGTTTCAAATCTTTCGAGCAAAGCTTATCTTGCTAATGAGGTGCCTAAGAAATATTTAAGCACAGCATACTTTTCTTTTTTTCATAGCATAATGTCATATGGCATACTTTTATGGGGCAATTCAGCACACATAGACGACATTCTACTTATACAAAAAAAAGCCTTGCGAATAATTACTGCATCACCATATTTAGAGCACTGCAAGCCACTATTTATAAATAACAAAATTTTGACGGTAATTAATCTTTATATATATTCCGTTTTGATTCACACTAAGAAAAATTTGCACAGGTATCAAACTAGAGATAATGTTTATTCATATAGTACTCGAAACAATAAACAGATCTATATTCAGCACAGCACCAGAGATTGTCAAAATCATTGAACAGTTTCGAAATTGTTGGGAAAAATGCTTTTAATAAACTACCAATCGAACTCCATAGTGCACCCCTCTATATGTTCAAGGCAAAGATGCATGAGTGGTTGGTGCAAAACCCATTTTATAAGTTGGGCGAGTTTTATGACGCTAAAATTACTTTCCATGACTAAACTTTAAGTGACTACTTAAGTAACTAACTTTAAGTGACGTTGTCTCATGCCTTCGTGGCTTTCTGACAAAAAAATTTATTTATTTATTTATCTTCGAGTATCTGAATTTGTTCTATTCGAAAACCTATTCAAAAGTTGAATCATCAAACAGTGGTCCATAGCCGAGGGTGAAAAGCTCCGGTCTGATAATCCAAAGATTCAGAAATCAATCCCAGCTGACGGAACTGACTGCCTGAAAAGTAGTCGTCATCTCTCATCATCACCCCTCTAATGAGAGGTCATGTGGCCTCCAATACCCACGCACAAGTCTATAGCTCATGTGGGCATTGACCTTAGCAAAAAAATAAAACTAGCCCAGTTTGTTTCGTTCTCTAACTTGAATGATTTGATTTGCAGCGAGGAAAGTATCAGCCACCACGTGATAACTCTGGACAATTTCCAAGTGGAAGAGCCGTGCGAGGAGAACACATGACAGACCTGCTAGCGTTCGTCGGTGGGCAGCCGAGCTGCAGGGCACGGCCTCAGGCGGCACCTGTTGCAGCTCCAGCAGCCCACCCACTGCGGCCGCGCTGCGGTCGTCATTCTCTCCGCGGCAGCTGACGACTAGAATTGCTGCAGCCGCCTGCTGCAGCTCTGCATTGATGACCACTGGACCACGTCAATGAGTTTTGTGCAACTCAACTCCAAACGGTTGTGCGAATGTTTCTCTCTCTCTCTTTCTCTTTTTATCTCTCACTTGTATGTGAAAAAATAATTGTGTATGTAAATGAAACTGGACCTATACGAAACGTTCCCCTCTCTCACGCTCTCTCTGTCTAACAGAGTTTTATTGTGAACGAACAATGTATATGTGGAAACAAGACTCATTTGGTGCCCCCAGTTTGGATGAATCAAATTTATATAAATGTAACTTGTACACTTGATAATGTATTTGTACTAATAGAGAACTACCGTAATAAACGGATTGTTTTATTTTTACGGGACATCTTTGTTGATATTGTCGTGTAACCTGCTGGTTCAGGTTTAGGTATGTTGTATCATAGAGAAAGCATAAGCGTTGTATCATATGCTTGGCGTATGCTTTCTCTATGATTGTATGTTATCGTGCAGATTTTTCTTGCTAGTGCAGCGGATAAAGATTATCATTGAGACTATTCTGGTTTGAGTAAAGATTTACTTTAAGATACTGTGAACTTACCAGATTATCACAGCGAAATGCTATTTATTTGTCATTATCCTGTTAGTAGCAGTTTGGTCTTCGATTATTCCGTACGTCACGTCTTTGAGATATTCAATTTTAACAATTTTTCAACACATATATTCTAATACTTTAATACTGAAAAACATCACTACGATGATCGCAAAAACTGATTGATGACAAAAACCTTGTCATACTTTTAATCCTTGTAAAATCATTATCCTCAAAATTGTACAAGTTATAGTATAATCGTTCAATTGATTGAATAACATCTCTGTGCTTACGGCGCAACTAATTCTCCAATTATTTATGGTTAGTATTTTACTATTACTTGCTAAACGGGGATTATCCTTAAATGCATGAATTCATGAATTTTTAATTAAGTTGACTGTGATTTTTCAAAAGAAATGAAATAAGAATTTCTATTGAAATGATAGAATATTAATTATGTTAACTTAGATTACCTTAATTTGGCTTGATTTCAGAGCCATAAGGGTTGAAAATCTCTCTCAGACTATTTTTGTGAAGGATCTTAATTGTATTGACGCTTGGTCAATCTCGAACATGAAGATTTTTACACATTTTGACAGCACTGCTTTCTTTTGTAAGATTTCATCTTTTCAAAATTGATTATTCAATTTACATAAAAAATCTCATAAATTATCTTCATGGCATCTATTTATATGAAGACCAATAATTTCATTGTGATCAGCATATTTTTGATCTATAGAATTTTTCTTTGAAACTGAAAAATTCCATCTTTAATTTTCTCTACATCTCTTATTTCACTAATCTCTCGTCTTCTGCTCTGGTGAGAAAAATAATTAAGATGATTTTTAGTCCAATGCTTGTGACGTGAATTCAAGCAAACAAAATTGAACGCAATAGAATTATTTTAATCGTTGCATTGTCCAAATTGATTTTATAAAATCAATTGCATAATTGTTGTTATTAATTTTTTGTATTATATTCGCAATATATGTCATAAATAATGTCATCCTCATTGTTTGAAATGTAAGATTGTGAGTACATTTATCATTATTGATCTAATACTTTTTTTGTATATTTAGTTCTAATAAAATAATATTATATTTCATTTTCCAACTTTAAAAGCAGTAGCAGAAACTGAGAAAGATATATTAAAGAGAAGCAACTTCAGATGTGCTCAATATTATAATGGTCTTGTTATGTTGGTATTCAATTCACTTTATGAAGTGTATGAACAAACATTAAACAGTTTTTCACTTGTCAAATTAAAAAAATAACTTCTAATCTATATATTTTAATAATAGGTCGAATATATTCTACAAGGCATAATTATAGTTTTTCATGTTAAAATTAAATTGAATTTCAATGCCAAATAAAAAACACACCTTTTAATCTAAGTATTAAATTTTATTATCATTTCTCACATCCATTTCGCAATAAAATCGTTCACAATAAGGATATTAAATATAATTAATACCAGGCATATAGTTTTTCATAAAATTAATCTTTGCTAATGATCTTCGCTAATAGTGTAACAGGAAAAAATATATTTTTGTTATATTTGTAATGAATTGTGAAATCTATCTTCGGCTTTTAGTACTTAACTATTATTTTTAATTCTTATAGAATTCTGTTTATAGTTTCATTATATTAAAGTAACTTTGAATTCTCTGAAATTATCGCCAACTCTTAGCTGAGAAGCAACACAGCAGATCCGCCTCAGATCGAAATATGTTAAGTAAAATAGAAAAATATGTTAAATTAATGGTGGTTTCTACCATAATTATTTGAATAAAAGAAATAAAGAACTCATTATTTTTTAATTAACTCGTTGTTTCTACCATAATTATTTGAATAAAAGAAATAAAGAACTCATTATTTTTTATTGGTGGCACCCTTTATGGCTTCAGATATTACAAGTAAAGACGAGGAAATTAAAACCAAATTTTTAATATCCTGCTTTAATATATCATTCTCAGATTCTCCCCTCAAAACAATCATACTGTACATGGTGTAACTATTCTACTTCATCAATGCTTTTGTAGATCACTGTCTTAATTTTATTATCATTTCTCACATTCATTTCGCATTAAGATCAATCAACTCTCCACGGTTCATTAATAGAACTGGGTAATAACATTTGTAAATAAAATTATATTCTGTAATTAATAATAAAAAGTTGAGAAATTTGAAAAGCAATGAAATAAAAGCGGGAGAGCCTTACAGTTCAATGTTACTTGTAAATGTTCAACTTATTCCCATTGTAAAGTGCTTTTCTGTTTGTTGTGGTTCATTTTTATCAATTAATTTGTTCGCATTAATAATTATTATCATCATTGTAAATTACACATTAGTTTATATTCTATAATAATTTATTATTTTATTGAATAATTACAAGAATACAGTAGTTGAGTTTTATTTTTTCTATCAATTACAATACAAAGTTATGAGTTGTTCTATTTATTTATTAACGATGTATATAGAGAAATTATTATTCTATTAAATTTAATGAGCTGTAAGTAAGAAATTGGTGGAAGTCACAAAATTTTAATTATTTTCAACAAATGAGAAGGAAGAAACTATAGAGACTGTAGTGCACTGTGGTTATGGGTATTGCATTCAACTCCTACATTCACAGGTTTTTGTTTTGAAGCTTAAGTTACATTTTTATGGCTTGGTGGAAACCTACCTGCCTGACTACTGATATTCAACTTAAGTTGTTACTTTAACCCTGTCGTTACTCTATAGGTTTAATTGATGCACCAAAATTAAGCACATATCTCAAATTGGAATATAATCTAGTTTTAATTCAGGTCTATTTCTTTGAGATATTATTTTATTCGAATTCATTAAATGCTAATTTTTCATCTAGTGCAAATCTGTCCTGTAAGTTTTTCTACAAAAATTAAATAATACAGTAACTACTGTCCAATATTGAACCATTTACTTGAATTTTCACTGACTGGTATTCTTTCACCTTTTATATTTGTTACTATTGTTAAAAGATCATTAACCAAAAACATCCTTTGCTTCAGACAATATTCTATTGAATCATATCATATTATTATTTTTAAATTTAAGAATGATATCAGTTAATTTAACTACTAGATTTGAGAAGGAAATGTCCTTATTTTGTTGACTTTAATACAGTTCAAAACGTTATCTTATTAAAATATGGCTATTATTCCACAATTAATTTTTAATTTGAAACTTTCAACTCGTGAGCCATTTGCTTATTGCTCCGGTGTACGAGCTGCTTCAATGTTTCTGATGCATAACGTACGTTCTTGTGATTGAAATGTAATTTTTTTATCTATATCATTACTGTTACCAGAACAGTCTAATAAATACATTGTATTATTTATTAATGTACTTATTAAACTGTGGTTACCTGTGTACTACCGATTTCTCGATATAAGTATTATATTTTTTGTCTAACCCACAATTTCGACCATATTACAACGTTTCGGTCCATCTCGAATTTTATGGTAATAAGTACAATATTAAAAAAACATACAAGTGCTGTAAAATAACGTTTCAACTCGTTTTGTTCAGCAGTTTCTATCTAACAGTTCTCAGAGTAAAACATTATTTATGTATTGAAACAATATTGAAATCAACTCCAATTTATTATGACAAGATTTGTTTTAATGAATTATTATTTTACTAAATGCACTTTGTATATTATTCCATCCATAAGTCTAACCCAAAACTACTACTGACTACTAATTCTTGTTAAAAGCTTGTGCTGTTCAAGTGATATGAAATGCTGTAACATTATTTCAACAGAATTGGTATCAGTCTAAGCGAAATGACGTCTTATAAAAACATATTATTATTGATATACTTTAAGATTTTCCATGTATTCCAAAACCAGTCTCATTGATAGTCTTCCATTTCTAATAACCATTTGTAAGAACTTCTGAAATGAATTCACTTTATATTTGATTTGATTTCGATTTGATTTGATATAATACTTACCTTTGATTTGTTTCTATTAGTTCACTCATTTATAACGAATTTGAATGTTTATATTAATTTAATAAATATGTTATAACTGTTATTTTCAATATAACTTTTTTATTATATGTAATAATATAATATTGTAAGTAGACACAATTTTTCAGAAATATATTACTATTAGAATAATATGGTTGTCATTTTTATTGGTTCCCTCTTTGAGTAAACAATATATATAATTTTTTATTATGAAAATTGAAGTATGTT
Organism: Laodelphax striatellus; assembly: GCA_017141395.1. Lineage (NCBI taxonomy): Eukaryota > Metazoa > Arthropoda > Insecta > Hemiptera > Delphacidae > Laodelphax > Laodelphax striatellus. Next base: position 12,701,037 of record CM029538.1, on the reverse strand, counting down.
CTTTCTCTGTAATGTATAGAGAAATATGTTGAGGTAGGTTTTCGCTTCTGCGGATGCGCAGCCGATCTCGGCTGCGGATAGTCAAAATAGCAACTTTTTCAAACAAAAAATTGTACCTACTCGTGTATTAAATACTGAATATTAATAAATTCAGCGAATTAACAATATTCGTACTAAATTGTTCCTATTTATGCATGGTTATTCTTGTATATTTTTATTTCAAGTTTTAATTAGTTGCTATGTTGATTATCCGTAGCCGAGATCAGCTGCGCATCCGCAGAAGCGAAAACCTACCTTTAGAGAAAAGAGAATATATATTTTGGTTATTGACGAACTGCTTAATACTATTAAAAAAATGTTATGCTCCTGTTCGAAGGAATAGCAAATTGTATCTTTAGCAATGACAATAACATAACAATTCAATAACATAACAATTCAATAACATAACAATTCAATAACATAAGAAGTCTATTATGCTATATAATAATAATTCCGTGTAACCTGGCTGGCTCAGGTCTCGTGTCAGAGTTTTCAGGTCACTCCTGATCAGTTCAGGGTCTCTGACGTGACTTGACGACTGTTTTTTTAGGCAGCAGGGACCAACGGCTTAGCGTATCCTCCGAAACATGCTATATAATAAGTGAGCTGGTATAATTCATAAAAAAAAATAGTGACAATTATTGTAATAATTGTTTTATGATTATCACTAAGTGTTTTCGGATAAGTACAATAAAATTATTAAATTAATAAGCATCTACTGTCTAAGAAGAGCAATGAGACAAAATCAAATCAATGATAAAATATTACATTCTATGTGTGTGTGTGGGTGTATTTATGAGGCTGATGCCACCGAAAAGCGTAAATAGCTAGAACTACAGAGAGTGTGGACATTACATGTCATACTTTTGACTGGTTAGCTCCAACAAATCCGCCATACTTTTGCCAATTCCCATAAGATTTGCATTGAAATGAAAAGCTGATCATATATGTTATGATATAAGATTCACTTCTAACGTACATTTTGCCTTTGCCAGTATTAGTTTCCATCATTTTAAATTTTTAAAGCAATGCCAAGAGTAGAGAGACTATTTTAATGGTAGAATAGTTAGTCTTGATGTTGTTTCTCTCAAAATAAGTTTGAGAAATAAGTGAATGGGTTTATGTTTGCGTGTAATCCCATATCAAAATTCAAAAATTTGGCAAAAGTATGGCAGCGGCGGGAAAAATATGATCTCCACTTATTTGTATGGAGTGCTTCACACAAATTGCCGCACTGTGACTATACACTCTCTGTAGCTAGAACTATTAAAATACTCTTTATCATCAACCATTGAGTTACCACAATATAGCTACGGTACTACAAATTGATTGACTGGAGAACACTTACTACTGCGATGCTTCCAATTTAACTCATTTATAACTAAGTAGTCTAATAATGAACTGGGAATGTGAATAGTACAAAAAGTATGCTTTTTTCAAGTGAGGTACAATCCTATCTCTTCAAAATATCTTTCAAGTTTTAGACGGAAATCTCACATAATTTGAAAATCATAGTAAAAACATTTAATCTAATGCAGTGACTTGCTTTTGATTGAATATTGAAAGCCCTTAAGCCTTGGAAAATTTCTTCAATGTTCCTTTTTATGAGATGGCCCTCACAAAAGCCTAGTGTGCAGGTGGGTATCACCCGCAGGATTGCCGGACACCCATCCACCGGAATCTTGAGTGCTCGTGACTTAGCCGATAATCATTTCGTAAGGCATTGGTCAACAAACACATTTACCTGACAATAGAAAGGAGGAGGCTTTTGGAGAACAAGTGTTAATAGTGCAAAATACGATCACAGAACTGAAGCTATTCTTTTAATATGAAGCAACCAACCGAATTTAAATGACTCTGTCTCAGATTATTCACCTTTTCCAATTATTATTAGCTCTCTGAGCCTGATAAAAATTTGGTAGAATAATTAAGCATCAATAGAGTCAATGTAAAGTAAACCTTGACGGTTCAGTTGGAAAAATGTTTGTTCGTTGACTTGTTTTCTATCAACAGTTGCTTTTTTTTGTAGAATGTTGAGTATTCCATTGCAAACAAAGTTTCAGTTATGACAAATTACATTAATATATCCTCATTTTTCAAGTTGGAGTTGAATCATATATTTTTTGTACTAAAACAACAATTTTGTTAAAGCTTTCTGTTTAAAGCAATTTTGGAATGCAAGTGTATTTTTCTGTTCAAACTTGGCGCCGTGAATGCGTCGGCTGCATCTGAAGTGCTGCTCCTAGCGGCTTAATTTGGAAGCCAGCTTGAAGCAGGTGTTTAGAGTGAAGGACGCTTTATTTGAGAGAGAGTTGTGCAAAAACAACATGATGAAGCGGTAAAGTGAAAAATGGTATGTTTATTATTCTAATTTTCTTTTATTAATAATTCAATTGTACTCTGAGTTTATATTGTGCTTGGTAGTAGAAGTTGCTTAGGAAATTATTGACGTCCATTTGTCATCATCGGACCCATCTTGGCACCCTTTTATGACGCTGTCGAAAACATCCCCAAATAATTGTTTTGGTCCGATGTAATGACTTTTTGCCGTATTTTAGTGGGACGCTGTACTTATTGATTAGTTTCATTTTTTATGGAGGCACGTTAATTGATTCGATTCTATTTATCTGATTTTGCAATCGCGATTTATTATGGAAGATTAACTGGAAAATTTACGCTTCATTGAACATTTTAGTCAATTACATGTTTAAAGTCAGGAAAAATGGGGATGATTTGAATATTTTTCTCTGATGTTTCCATGTGGGATGGCCAAGTATTCAAATTTCCTAACCATTGTGCGTGAATTGTTTGTCAAATGGAGAAAATATTATCGCGTGTATTTTCTTAATCAACTGATAACACGGCTTGACGTTTGAGGGTGAGATCTCGTCAGTTTAATAGGGTAAAGCCAAGACGACATGTTTGTTGAATGGGGTAGCTTTCCAACCTACATTTTTGGTTAGAATGATATAGCCTTTTTTTTTGTGTAAATCAACAAGAATGTTTCTGAAAAGAGATATATTTTATTTACAGCAATCTCATTCTACATTTCTAATTTATTCATTATCAGCGATATTTAACTTCCAAGCTATTGAGTTTCCGAACTGTGGGCTACGTTAATCTAACTTGTTCTTTTAATAGGTAAGTAGAATAATAGCTGCTAAATTAATGCTATGCTCAAAAGTTGTATGTTGGCTTTTAGCCAGGGAGTGCTGTGATGTTTTTATTTTCGGCCTTAATGACTTTTTACTATTATGAAGTGATTTGTAACCTCATTTTTTGATTTGAAGAAACGTAATAAAATAAGTTGGGGGCTTAAACACATCATACTCTGTATTAAGTTGACATCAAATTGATAATAAATTCTCATTCATCCTCAATATTATCAACTTATATTATCCACTGAGATTTTCTCCACACCTTTTTAAAACTACTTAATATCCTCCATATAAATATAATAGGCCCAAATCTATTTATCTATTTCAAATCTACATTTCTATCTCAAGCCCGATTGAAGGTACTTTTAGCATGATTTCTGATCTCCTAATAATTTTCCTTTTCTCTAGCAGTTGCGTCTAAAACGTTTGCTGTGAGAATTTGCCATCTTCATTTTATTCAGCATTTTAGATAACTGGATAAAAGTCTACTCACAATGGTTGATTGTGTCAGCCTTTGCAAATATTTATATTAGTATGATAGTAAAATACTATAATATAACTCTTGTATAAATTCATTAATTTCTTATCAGCCTACCTACTGCTTGTTCAACTTTCACAAAAAATAAATAGACCAGTAGAACCAAAAAATATGATAATTCAAAAAGAGTCCAGTTATTACCTCCAGAAAAATCTATAATAGTAAAAGACACTAAATACTGTACTATAACTTGTATCAATTCATCAATTTCCTATAAGCCTACCCACTGCTTGTTCAACTTTAACAAAAAATAAAGACCAGTAGAACCAAAAAAGTTGATAATTCAAAAAGGGTCCAGTTATTACCTTCAGAAAAAACTTCCGAGATGAAAGTTTTATAATTGCTAAATGATTTATGTAGAAAAACAATACAGTACCTAATGTTTTTTGAAATATTGCTTCAAATAAAAATCTTGATCCTTAAAAAAATATTGAATTAGTAATAGAATAGTAATTCAAATAGAACAAACTTCATAAATAATCAATTGATGTTTTGAAAGTCAACTATTTTATTTGCTAATAAGCTGTCTCATCAGCTTGTAAAATTGAATCTTGTCAATGCATATTACAGACGAGCTGTGTTGTAGGCTACATAGCCTAATCTCAATTGCTGAAACTGGGATTTTCAAATAAATGTTTACTAGAGTTTGACATGTTGATCTCTTTGTTGCAGAACATTTCAAAGGGCTAGAAAATCATATCGTTGACTACAAGATGAATTTCTCACCGTTTGGAAGTCATTTTCCGGCGTCTATTCCTCCCATTCACCAGTTCAGCACCAAGTTCACGCACGACTCGAGTGTGGTGACCAGTGACGCGGGGGGAGGAGGGGGCGCGGCGACTGTCGTCAATGGCGTTGCTTCACAAACAACCGGCGGAAACGGAATCGGGGTGGTGGAAGAGGGGGTGGTCGGCTCCCCGCCCCCTGCAGCCCGTTACCCCAATCACTACAACTCTCAAACCGGCAACATGCCGCAAGTGAAGTATCAGCGTGACAGCAGTACTCAGGTCAGTGGCAACATGATTCCCGTTTCACCACCACCCAATCAAGCAAAATACGCAGCCAATGACAACGTCCACCATTACGGAACAAACATCTCAGATGTCTACAACCAACAACAACAGCCTCAAACCCAACAACAATTGAACCACAACCAACAACAACAGAAGAGACCACCCTCCTATCATAACGAGAACAACATCCACGGCCAGGAAATGCAGGGAAACAATGTGAAACAGGAGGAGAAAGAGGACGGACAAAATGGAGAGTATTCCACAATCATCCAACAACAACAACCCCCTGGTATGCCACCCACCTGGCAGAGTATTGCCACCCCGGGCTCAACTGTGGCCGATTACCTGTCTCACCTGCCCGCATCAACACTGCCAATATCTCTGCACCACTTTTTGAAATACAGTGCAGAGTCGATCAAGAAAGATGCGGAAACTACGATTGATCAGCCTTTATTACATCAACAACAACAACAGCAGCCGCAGCAGGAGCAGCAACAACCACCGCAGCAACGAGGTCGGCCGTCGCCGGCCAAAAAGAAGAAAAAGAAGAAGGTGCCCAAAGAGAAGAAGCCCCGACCCAAGCCGGGAGAGATACGGTTGACCACGGCGCTGGATGGCTCGACGTTGTACTGTTGTCCCGAGTGTCACATGGCGTATCCGGATAAGTCGCTGTTGGAACAGCATCTGTTGGGGCACACGATGGAGCGGAGATTTTTCTGCGACATTTGTGGTGCCGGCTTGAAACGAAAGGACCACTTGACACGACACAAGCAGAGTCACAACCCGGACCGGCCGTTTGTGTGCACCGTCTGCATGAAGGCGTTCAAACGCAAGGAACAGCTGACGCTGCACTTTGTGATTCACTCGGGCGAGAAGCGGCACGTGTGCCCGGAGTGCGGCAAAGGCTTCTACCGCAAGGACCACCTGCGCAAGCACACGCGCAGTCACATAGCGCGCCGGGTGAAGGCCGAGCTCAGCCAGCATGTGCCCAACAGCAGCAGCGGCAGCAACCAGAACCAGGCTGACGGCGCAGGCATGTCCTGAGGGTCGGCCTCGGGGACTAGCAACGGCTACACCCCCGACATGATGGCATTCGTATCTGCGGCCAGGGACGCCTTCTAATTCCTGCTCTCAATTGCCACTTGTACGATTCTAATGCAACTTTCGATCGTTGTGCTGAAACATTGTTAATTTAGATTATAAGAATCAAGGACTATTCACATCATCCACGTTCCGTTTCGAAGAAATGGCTGGAATTTGTGTCCTTTAAGGATTCAGTTTGAAATCATACAATAAAAGTTCAACATGAATACAGTATTCGAATTTTAATAGTATAATTATGTGATATAGGGCTTGAATAGCTACAATTTGACTGACAATTACAATGATTTGAAGAAACTTTCAAGTAGAATTTATTTTCTACTCAATTCAGCGTAATTTTATCAGTACAGTAGAAAAAAAGATGGATATACATATACAACATAACACTCTTGACAATTACCATTTTTTCACTTTCTTATTCATTTTTTTCTTTGCTGAGCGTGATGCCTACATGAGCTCTAAGCTTGGGGTAATGAGAGGGGATGATGACTACTTTTTAGGCAGTCATGACCAACGGCTTAACGTCACCTCCGTAAGACGTGGCCTTTTAACTTGCTTTATTATCGCAAATTATTTAACACTTTTCAAAATTCTCTTATAATAAGTGACAATGAATTTTGAAAAAGGAACGAAATGTTTTGAAATGTCAAACACGGTACAGCTTTATGCGAGTGATGAACTTCCAAATATCCATTAAAGATGCTCTGTTTGTTCATTTTATCGGAACCAATTTCACTAAGTCAGCATACGTTACTTGCAATAAAATCGTACAAGTATTTAAGCGACGCATTTCTAATTAGATTGTGTGCTTGCTCAGTCACAGTGAAAAAATAATAGGCATCAACAAAGACTTGCATCTTGTTTATTATTTCTGGTCTTAGGATAGTGAATAGTGAATACTGGAGAGTGAAGAGGATGATGAAGCCAATGCCTAGGACTTATACTGATATTGTTGGAAATAATTAAACTGTGATTTGCTTTTCTTGACGAATCACGGTAGACACGCATCATTTTTGTTATTTTTTATGGATGAATTTGTGATAAAATTCTGTTGCCAGGCGGAAAAATCGTGTTATTGAAATACATCACGGTGGTAAGATGTAAACAACCACATTTCCAGTAGGCTATAATACTATATACCTAAAGCCGCTAGTGAACTTTTATCTTAAACCACCAAAACTTCACCAACTTTTGATTCGTCAATAATATCAGAAAACTGCAGTATTCCAGGCTCTATTCCTGGGAGCTTGTTCAATTTTCTATTAAGTTACAGTACTTTTTGAATTTTTCCTCTCTTAAAAAGGGAAGTTAAAAATAATTCATCAAACTTCATCTCAACAATTTTTTGAATGAGACTTATTGCTCAAACTACTCAATTCATGTTAAATTAATCAATTAACAGAATTTTTTCAAAATTCATAAGTTTTCAGCTTTAAACGTTGAAATATTATCAAAAGTGTATGGGATTTTGTTGGTGTCGTGCAAGGGATTGATGTATTTTGATACGTGATGTTAATTTATCTTGTGAATCGATAATTGAATGAATAATATTGTAGGATATTTGTAAATATATAGATCAGCTAATAGGGCTAGCCTAGGTGATACCATTATACAAAGAGTTTTTATATAAATCACGAAGTCGACTAGTCAAAACAAACAATATAATCAGTACTGCAGTTAGACGCTTCAAATTTATGAGTAAGTTATAGAGTGTAATATATGACTGAGTAATATTGTAGAAATATATGATTCAGTTTTAAAATTTGTAAATAACAAAAATTTGAGCACTAGTAGTTGAAAGTAGATACTAGATAGTGTGATTGAGGTATTAGCTTCGAATAGTATTATTAGCAATTGTTTGCGATTTGAGTATTTACTTATGATAATAGCCTACTTGCCAGTAGATTATAAATTATAGATAGTAGATTAACTCGTTACTCAGGGTTGCCTTAGAGCCTCGTAATAATTAGGATATGACCGAACAATAATTATGTAAATACAGCTAACAGCTTTGATAGAGATATTCGGCTTTCAGCAAGAGAACAATAGTTGATAATACCACAAACGAGAAAAAATGTGCAAGGTCCATTTATTATGAAATATTGATTGTATTGCATAGTAGCTGGTGTAGAACTGTACAATATATTGTACATTCTATCGTACAATGTACATACACACGCTTAAAATGAGCTATTTCAGCAAATTTTCAAATGGCTGTGATTGATTATCCATGGATTTCTAACTGTGTACATTATACATTGATATGTCCAATTTCAGAATGTAGAAGTTTCAAGGATTTCTTTGTGTTACAGTTTTGTTCCACCTCAACTTTCTAGTCTTCCATCAGGCGTCTGCCTCACAAATTTGAAGAATTTGTTCGATATGAAATTTCCCTCTGATACTGTTATTTAATTCGAAAAAATTCTAGAGTTGAATTTTATTAACCTATATTTATCACCTCTGAGTGGCTCGCTGTTTCAGAAAATTAAAGTAAAGAGTACTTGTTGAAAATACAAAAATCATTTCTTCCTGTCAGTATCTTCCTGTCATATATATCGGTACATTTAAGTACATGATTCATCTTTTCCAGGTTGGGCAGATGATTAATAATTATTATTAATTAATTTGTGAAACACACGCCTGATTTATGAATAGAATATAGTATTACTTTTTTGCGATGGAAATCAAAATGAAAAATATTACAACTTTCGAATGCTATAATATATAATCTCTCAGAATTTATTCCTGTCAAAACAAATTTTGTAACAAATTGAAGCCTGTATTTTAGCTTGTTTTGCTAACTTGAATCATGGAAATGAACATGATAGAAGCTTTCAATAATTTCTAGAGAAGTCAACTAATCTCTTATTAAAAAGTCAGTACACCATTAAGCTTTAATTACTTTAGTTATTTCAGTTCCTTTATATTCATTTTTATCAGTAATGCATACTTTAAAAGTGTTACAATCTTATTTTCTATAGTATATATTAATATTGGATTGCCATTAATTCTATTATTAGCCTCAATGGAAGAGGCTATTTCATTTCATTTACGATTTCTTGAACTTCGCAAATCATTCAGAGTTTTCCATAATACAGTAAATCCATGGGCCGAGATATTGGGATTTAAAAGAATCATGCTTCAATTTTGATACGTTAGTCTTGATCTCATTTATTTCAAAATGTGTTGATTTTTCAAACAAATATTACAAAACAATATCAAACTCTGAATGTAAATTATTGATATGATTTCTCCCATCAAAACAATAATACGCTTTAAAATATTTCATTCTGTTATAACCAAATAGATAACTAAATGCTGCCTGTATTGCAATTATGTATATTTTCCACCGAAATAATACACGAGTTCTATCAAGTGCAAATTAATTAGTGCAATTTTTCAAATTTCCTCATTACAGATAAAAATAGTTTAATAAAATATAGAGTACATTTACTTATTTATAAGTAGCTTATAAATATATTTTTGTAGTGTTTTGTCTTTTAGAAGAGCCCAGTGTGTTGTGTTTTCGTTTTGTTGTGTGTTCTAAAAGTAATATTTATCAATTAAAAAAGTGATCTAGTTTATAGACTAGTATTATTGTGGTCAGCAAACATGAACTTTTAACTTGAATTGAAAGAAACAATCAGATTTGTAAATTAGTGGGGTCCATATCCTTGGCGCCAACGCTTCCACGAAAATGTAAAATAAATTGTGTACATAGTCTAAATTATACAAAAATACTATTAGTCAATAGTAAAGTTTCAATATTTATTACAGAAAATTAAGCTATTAGTATACATTTGTAGCAACGCAATTATTTCAAGTTTATTTTTATAGTGCTCAAAACAAAATTAGAATATAGTTTCATGACTGCTATTTTGATCTCATTTTGTGCTCTCTACATAATTTATAAGTCCTGTCAATTTGTACATCAATTGATTCAATTCTACGTTACTTGATTATTTGGTGAAGTAATAAAATGAAATTTCATTCAATGTTAAGGTAATCTAAATTTAACTTTATGTTTAAAATAATTTTAAAAACAGTTTTTCAGTTTCCATATAGTGATCTGAATATTCAATATTATCTTCATCTCAAATCGTTTTCTCTTTGTTTAACAATCGCGTCACATTTCTTTGCATTAGTTGAAAAGGAGGCTCAACTTTTCAAAGTTGATAAGTTATTTCACTTCAACTTAATCATCAATGCAATACATAATTAGGATTTTCGTTCAATTAATTATTAATCATAATACACTTGACTTCATTTTGATTTGTATTCCAATTGTAAGAATAAGCTCTTTTGAAGGGGTGATCAACATAATTATAGTAGCCTAATAATAATATTATAAATTATCGGTCTCCATTCAGTTCCACCGTTCTTTACTTTGTCACAATTCAATATTAAATATTCATAAGCAAAATATTGAAATTTTCATAACCAAAATAATGAAAAATTACGGATCAATTAGAAAAGAGCACCTGCTTCCATCTTTTGTTCTATAATACTCTTCCAATATTTTGCTTCCTCTTTTCTCAATTCGTAAAAGTTATTTACAACAAACGCTTGGTAATTATAGTTCTATATTTTGACAAACTTTCCATAGATATTCTAGGCATCTCATCTCGTCTTGCTCATATTATGCAATGTTTTGTATAACTTGATAGCATTATTATTTTTTATGTCTTACTGAAATTTCTTCCGATCAAATGTTATTTGATTCATTCCACCATTTTATTGAGAGTCTCAGTTATTTAAAATGTATTGTATATACTGTACTTTTAGAAGAGAAACTGTACAAAATGTTGAAAAAGTGATGAATCAATATTTATTCTAATGAATTGAACACATGTACTGTTGAAAAATGATAATACTTCCCTGCTTTAAGGCAGGCGCCTACTGTGAATCAATCAATCATTTTTTAGATTATACTATATACAGATACAGATATATTATATAGAGTTGAATAAGTAGTTGATAAAATATATAAGAAGATAAATAACTATTATACATGCATATTTATATATAATATATTATACACACACAAAACACAAGAATATGAGTATTTGTAGATTATATTATAATAATTATAATAGATGTAAAATCTATTCAAACACAAACAAAATAGCATTATTTCGTACAATACGACCATTAGTACAAACTAAGAGCATACCAAAATGTATTTTATTACTTGAGAAATGTATTGTATTTTAAGAGCAGCCAGAAAATATTGAGTTATTGTTTCCAAAAATAATATACCTGACATATTTGATTTAGAAAATTGGATATTATTACAAAACCACGATTAGATGTTCTATTTAGGCGCGGTATTTTAATTATTGATCTGATGAGAATGAATAACTTGATTGATATTATCCTTTATCGTGCTCGCGTAATTCAACAAGGGACGATTAAGAAAATTTTAAAATATATAGAATTGTTTTTATTCTCAAACAGGGTTTTTTTCAAAGATCCTATGTTTATGCAGATAGATTATTGCTATTAATGATATAGGTTAATTCTTATAACATAATTTTGAAAGACAAATCGAATTAGATTCGACGGTTTTTATGACATCTTAATCAAGAATTTTTCTCCCAATAAAATAATATTAGCCCCGATAAAGTAATTTTTTATTGTTAAATTTTTTGATCCACACTTGCAAACATATTATTTTTCAAGTTCTCTGTTATTTATTACTGTCATTCAGCCTACAAATAATTTGAATGAGAACTGATACATGAGTATTAGTTGCAATAAAAATGCCTGCTCTTTATAAAAGAGTATTTATTTTTAGAATTCTACATTCTATTTTCGATTTTTTGTGTCTAGTTAAAAAATATTGTGAACTGTGTGTGTTTTTGTTGGAGTGATTTGTTTGTTTTCTTTGTTGTGAAAATTTGTTGTCCATTATTGTTGAGAGTACCTATTAATTATTTTTTTATTTAATAGTGTCCTTTTTGTCTGATGTGGTTGTGTAAGTTTGCGTTTATTTATTCATTTTCAATAAATAAGATTGGTTTGAATATTTTTAGAATGTAAATTATTTTTAAGGTACCTGAAAGGCTTATCACGATACTGTATTATAAAGCTATTTATAAGAAGATATGCAACCAAAGATTATACAACTGAAATAGACTACAATAATTCATAAGAATCAACCATGTCTACCATTATTTTCCGTGATTGAAAATATCCTTACTAGCTTTATCGTTTTACAATATAATTGCAATGTATTCATGATAAATTCATTGAAATTAAATATTAAAATCACACTTGAAGTAAAGTGAAAGAACTTTTTTCATTTCCAATTAGTTTTGAACTTAGTTCAACCCAGTTACTGTTAAGAATCCGGATAATTAAGCACTAGGAAACAAATATTAAAAGGAACATGAATTTTGCAATGAATAATTAAGAATGTGACTATTGTACAATATGCCTGTAATATAATAAAAATTGTTGTGCTTGATTCTTGTTTTATTCGCATTTATAAAAATAATTTTTATTCCGAAAGAAAATTGAACTTTTCACCTATTGATCCTGTTTTTATTTTACCTCTCTGATAAAAATTATATTTATTATAAGAGGAAATGATTGGTGATTCTCTCACCAATTATATGTTTGAAAGTAGGCCAACAGTACTGAATTCCATTCACTTATAAATAATGAATATTTTCTGTCATTATGTAAAATTTCAGACTCAAAGAATGCAGTACCTTTGCTGTGATTGTAAAAGAAAGAAGTGTCATGAACCTAATTGCGTTTTGATAACTCAGAATTGTCAAATTCTTCTGAGTTTCCTTTATCCGGTATTTTTCTGTGTTGATACGAGAAGGGAGGGTTGATTGAATATAACTTTCATATATTGTAGATATAATTTTAGTATAATATGGTTTGTTGGAAAGTAAATAGAATAACAAATAACCCAATGAAATTATAAAATAAAACGCTTTTTGGTGTATAAACACTAGTTTCAATATTTGATCAAGTAAAAAAAAGATTGATCCTTAACAATTAACTATTTGATGTAGTTTATTATGTTTTTAAAATCTTTAATCATAAAGTTCCACAACATAAACAGAAATACTACAAATTAAGTTGTAATGGAATAATAATTTTAGGCCTACCGCGATATTTAGGCAACCGGTACAATGTATTCTACCTTGTTGTATGAAAAGAAACAACAATATTGTAATTTGTAAAGTACATGTGCCATATTTATACATGTAGCTTCATGTATGTTAAAAACTTGTTTGTAAGGAGGGAGTGATACTTTTCAAGGACGGACCTGAGGTTCCGTTTCGTACCCCCTACGTAGTCCAGGGGCCTGTTCAGAAGTCCTAAAAATATACTGGACATAAATACCACGGCGTACTATAATACATTTATTAAATCTGATGGGTGAACGCTGAACTTCTAAATTTTCATGAAACAGGCTCCTGAATTTCTATAAAAGGCCTACCGAGTTTTCTCAGAATATTTTTACCGGTAAGGCACTTTAAAGACGGTTTTTACAGAGCCGTAGTTACCGGTATATTGGCTAAGGGTTTTTTTTTAGAAAAATTTCGGTTTACCGTTCTACGAATCAATTTTGATAAATATAAAGCCTTATTTATGTCAAGTTATAATCAGTTTCATAATTGAAAAAATTATAATTGATAATTTTATTGTATAAAAAATATTGCTATGATTGAATGAAATAATGGACAATGATATTTTTGTATTTGGCGCCAAAATTTCAGATTCAAATATTGACGTATTTATATGACGAAAAGTTCTTCTTCGAATCAATGAAATTTATCAAAGTATAACTTTATAATATTTAATTTCATTGTATATAATTTAGTATTATCAATTTTATTTACGATGAACGAAAAAATTAATGATTACCAATGAAATTCCAATGCCTTCATGAGTTTCACCTCTGAAGCTCGCTCTCAAAAAATTCTTCAAGCCGCCATCTTGGTTCCCGAATCTGTTGTCTTGTAGTGAAACTTACTCTGTGCGTCCTCTTATTTGCAAATTATTTGAAATATCTGTGATAATATTCCTGTTTTGTGAAACTTGAAGAAACCAGAGTTTTTACAATGGTGGAAGAAAGTAAAGGTGAATTGATTTTCGTTTTACAAATGCTCTTTTCGTAGACTGTGTTTACATCAAAGCTAATGCTGAACATTATCTTTTGATCATTGGGCTTCTGAGTCATAAATTATTATTTAAAACGAAATATTACCATAAATTTTTGAAGCCTGATTATTGAAATATTTGTGATAATATTCCTGATAGTGAAACTTAGAAATTAGACTCTTTCACTAACGTAACGTTGAAAACCTCTAAGCAATCTTGATTAATAAATGCTACTTTCGTAGACAAGGTTTATATCAACTCATAGCTGATCTTTCAATTTGAATGATTGAACTTCTTTCTCTGTATTAAATTATTTCCAACTTATGTTTTTTAGAGAGAGACAAGGAACGAGATAAGGATCGGCGTAGAAGATCTCGATCCAGAGAACGTAGGAAACATTCCAGATCTCGCAGTGCGGAAAGGCGAGAGAGGAGATCACGGTCGCGAGAAAGGAAAAGATCGCCCCGATCACGATCGAAGGAGAAAAAGCCAGCAAAATCACGCAGACGTAAGGCCTCTCTGTATTGGGATGTTCCTCCTCCAGGGTTTGAACACATAACACCACTACAATACAAAGCTTTGCAAGGTAATTTGACTTATTAAGTGTTATTTCTGATGTAATTTGACTTTTTAAGTGTTATTTTTTTTTGGCTGTTATCTTTTTTTTTAGGTTTTCAAGAAACATTTTATTTTCAATTTATCTTGATTCCTTTAGGCCAGGGGTGCCCAACCTGTATCAATCAAGGCTAGGCTTACCATATTTTTCTGACCCCAATCCCGGCAATTTTTACAGAGACTAGAGAAGGGATATTGAATAGTTGAACAAGCTTTACCTTACTTCATTATTGAACTTCACTACATAATATTAATGAATACTATTTCTCTGTATTTTATTTTTGAAAATTTTTAAACAAAAATATTCATAAAACTTCAAGTGAAAATGAAATGAAAAAATGGAATAAAATCATCAAAATTCTACTTTCAAATGAATAAAAATTGAACAAGGCTTTGATTAATATTATTCAGACGTGAAATGTAACTTAGATTGATCAATTTCAATTATTTTTAAAGCACTTTTATAAATTCCCTTAAATTACCATAAATTCCCAAAATTTCTTGGCCTCGGAAATATTCCCAAATCATAAGTTCCTTCCCATTGGGAATATTCCCGATCCACATCACTACACTAGGCCTATTCATATTATCCTAGTACATACAAAACATAGCAAGACATTCCATTGAATTCTCAGTTTGATGCAATCAATCATCCAAATATTTATTTAGGTTAACGAATGAATAATTCGACTTATGAAGTCGACTTCAGTTTCGACGTGTTAGGCTCTACTCACACTTTGATACTCAAATAGCGTATGCTCAGTGACGGGAATAGCAAACATGAGTTTTTAAATGATGACGTTCAGTCAATACGGTTACAAGATCGTCTAAGCATCATTATTTGAAAACATGTTTGTTATTCGAGTCGCTGAGGACCCACGATTCAAGTATGGCCATGTCTGAGTAGAGCCTAATTAATTGTGACACCCAACTTACGTCTACACGTTTCATGCTATTTTTCAATTAAGGTCTTAATCTGAATAAGTTCTGATTTCGAACATTATTAGACTAAACTTTCTATGTAGTCATTTATTTATTAGTTTTTTATAATATTGCCGTCAATTATTGTTCAAATTTGAACAAACCAATACATGACACAAGATTAAATAGATGATGAACTTGCATAATATACTGACTATCATAGTAGTACAATATATAGCAGGAATAATTTAACTAGTCAGAAAACAACTGTTTTGACGAAGAGTATCACAATACTTAACCTACAAATGCTGAATCTCGCAGATTATTGAAAAGGTCTTTTAAAAAGGTATTCTTTGAAAGGTCTTCTTCAAAAAGGTCTTTAAGACTTTGAAGCCTTTGGATTATTGTGTCAAAGCTGCCTAAAATCACTGTTTACTTATTGCCGGAACAGCTGTTTTCTGTCTAGTTAAATTAATCTTTCTATACATTATTGACAATAGCCTACATATAAAACATTGATATTATGATATAACGTTTAGGCTATAACTAATGGAATTGTTTGTAGTGCCCAATAACTTACCTACTAATTCATAGTTCCACTTCCCAAGAAATTTTATCAATGAGATCACCAAAATATCAATAAGTATAATAGGTCTAATGTCAAGTATGTTCCTTGAAAATGTTGGTTGTTACTTGAAGCGTAGTTAAACTTAACTTTTTTGAATATTTCAATCCGATGGCAATCTCAATTGAACAATCAACTTGATTTTTGATCATTTTTCAGCTGCGGGTCAAATTCCAGCCAATATTGTGGCAGACACTCCTCAGGCAGCGGTACCAGTGGTTGGCTCTACAATCACAAGGCAGGCCAGGCGACTTTACGTTGGAAACATTCCTTTCGGAGTTACAGAGGTAACATTCCGCTTTCTTCTTTTTGTTTCATTCTATGTAGTTGATTTTGTTTTTTTTCTCTTTTTATTCACCGGTTTTCCCTTCTGTCAATTTCTCTTTTATTCCTTGAAACTTATTAACAAAGATAGTATTACAGAAAAATGAATCAATTCCCAGTGATTTTTATTGCTGTTTGTATATTGACAAGTTTTGAAACTATGAAATGTATAATTTGTCGTTCCTCTTCAATCTAGTAAAGAATGTACGTGATGTTCAATATCACAAATCCATTATGACGTTGGCGAATCTTCAGCGAAGCCAAATTACTCTTTTTCTTGGCACAAGTTAATTTCGATAGTTCGAATAAATCAATTCAAAATGTTAGTTATGAATTCTATTTTTTCTATATATATTTTTTAAATTTAAATTCTATTTCAGTGGTCGTTCATTCAAATAAAAATGATAATATTATTTCATTTATAATTTCACAGTAACTATTTTAAACTGAATTGAACAATATAATACAAGACTTATTATTTTCAAAAGCTTTACGGAAGGTACTCTTTTTACGTAGACTACTTCTTTGACTGTTTCTCTTTTTTTATTATGCTTTTTCAAATTTTTGTAAAATTTTTCTGTTCTTACTTATGATCCATGTAATGATAGCTTCAATATTGAATAATGTCTCTGCTCATATCAAGCTTGATTAACAAACTTAGTAAGAAAATTTGCTGGAATTTCCTTCCTTTTGAAGTATTTTATTTGCCAATCTGTCCATTTGTATTAGATCATCAGATGATCAAATTCATATTTTTCACTCTGAATTTTTTATTAATAATAAGCCAGTTATTAATACACATAACACATGATATATTTTGTGTCAATACCTACTTTGACAGTATGTACAATATATTTTTTTATAATTCATATCCTATTTATGTAGTTAATTTTGAGCGTTCATAATTGTAATTAGTTTTCTGTTCCTTCTAATTTGCTTTCAAGATTGTAAATTTTTTTAACTCGCAACTGACATGAGTAGGTGAATACTACATGAGTGATGATTTAGCGATGTTGATTTGATTCTTAACATAATGTTTCGAATTACAGGATGAGATGATGGAGTTTTTCAACCAGCAAATGCATTTATCGGGTCTAGCACAAGCTGCTGGTAACCCGGTATTGGCATGCCAAATCAATTTGGACAAGAATTTCGCTTTTCTTGAGGTAAGTGATGAAAATAACGTAGAACGTTTCAATATAATCTCTATTTTGTAACTAAATTCAAAATCAACGTGAACAAGTCATTTAAACTAATCTGTTTGTCGTGGTTCTTATTTATTTTTCTTCAATCGTGTGATTTCTTAAATCTTCAAGTGTAACTTGGACTGAAAGTTTTCCAATTACATAATATTACTAGGCTACTTTAATTGGATATAATATCCTTTGACATGTAACTGACATGTTGATTTGAAATTGACACCAAAATGGCTACATACAGTATCAAAATTTTTTCATAGAAAATCACACAATTACAAGTTATGAAGATTGAAATTTCTACAAGTTAAATTTGGTCACCACGTTACTGCAACTATAGATATCATAATCGCACTATTAGAAATGAAATATTATATGGAGTCCAAGGCTCGTGAGAGAAGACAGATTGGGAGATTACAATTTACTTTGAAAAGTAATTATTATAAATTTGCTAATTTTGGGAAACATCTGTGTAGTAGCACATTATATCTGCAGCATATTCCTCAGTCTGAAGAAGTCCAACACCATGACGATATGATCGTCACTATGATATGAGTCAATTTGTTTTGTTTTTATTGTATGTAAGACAATTTAATGATATCAACTTATACCTAAAACAAAACAGCAAAAATGATATTTTTTGAAAAAGTCATTTTCACTTGGAATAGCTCAATTGTGTAATGTTTTTTGTTTCGAATCACAGTTTAGGTCAATAGATGAGACGACGCAGGCAATGGCCTTTGATGGAATCAACTTCAAGGGACAGAGTCTGAAGATCAGGCGGCCACACGATTATCAACCAACACCGGGAATGTCTGAAAGTGCCGCTGTCAATATCCCAGGTACTCTAATATTTATCATCAATTACATCATATCTTTCCATTTACCTTTTTGATTGTAATTTTTTTGTGCAAAAGTATCAAGTGATTTTCAAGTAATTTATTGTTTTGCTGAATCGTTTTATTGTGAATTAGGGTATTGAGTTGGTATCAGCAAGGATTCTTTGAATAAATTTTCATTATCTTCAAAAAGGAATACGGTATCAGAAAAAAACTGTAACATTCTCAAACTATTATTGTAACGTAAAAAAACAAGGTGCTGTATTTTCAAACGCCTGCCTATTAGAACTATTCCTCATTCACATGTATTCTATGAATAAATTCTCATCTTTTTCTATAAGGAATATATAAGCGAAAAACTATAATATTCCATGTCACTAGTATTCTTAAATCACTGTGGCACATTGCAAGTTCAAGCTCTCGAGCTATTATTGTAATGTAAAAAATAAGGTACTGAATTCTCAAATGCCTGCGTATTAGAACTATTCCTCATTCTCGTGCAAGCTTTTTGTTTTCCCAATCGGCAATATTTTTTTTTTTTTGAAATCCTTTAATAATATTTTTTTCTCCCTTTCTCTGTTCCATAGTTTTACTCCCAACTACACACGATCCAATCTTCCAAGCATTCATAATTTTTTTAATTAATAGAATTGGATTAAGATTTTTAGCAGTGAAAATCAATGAAGTTTTATATAACTGAAATAAATTAGGTTTTTATAAGAAAAATAACTTCTTGCATCCTATTAATATCATGCTTTTTCTGTTTCAGCTGGGGTAATCAGTACAGTTGTTCCAGATTCACCTCACAAGATTTTTATTGGTGGATTACCAAATTATTTGAACGAAGATCAGGTAAATTTTCAGTCTAATTTAATCATCTCGAAAATTACCCAGGTATTATTTAGTCTCTTAGTTTTACCAAAGAAATTCCGATAACGAATGTTGAAACCCTCCAAGATATCGAAGCTATCTAGTAAATCAACTTAGAAAACAAATATCGAGAGTCGATGTGTACAATCAGATGAATTAAAAGTAGTTCCCATTGTAGACCCACTCTGTTCATCTCCAATAATAAAGGAATCCTCTATTTTGTAATGTTCTTAGAATACTGGCTAAATTTTTATCATAATGGAGTTCGAAAAATAAGTTCTTAATGAGCAAAATTTTTGAATCGATTATTACTTTATAGGGGAATGTGACATTTAAAAACTTCTTTAAAAGCCCCTTTTTAGGTCAATGAAGTAGATTACACAATCCCACCTACCAGTCATTGAAAAAAATTCTGTTTCAAATGGAAATGCAGAATGTCTATTTTGTAAACTTCGTTTCGCAGGAGCTCTATTTTTTCTAGCTTAGCTGAAACGCAATTGTCTAGGAAGAGAAAAGCAATTTTTTAGCAATGGAGGCGGGGCCATATCGCGCTGTTCTTTTTCAGGTATATTTTTCAGTTTTCAGGCTTTCCACAAGGAACTTGTTGAAGTTTCCTTGAAATTCCAACGTTTCTTCTTACAGGTCTCGAATTTGGAAAATATATAGTTGTTGCCATCTTTGTGCAGTATTGCTGTATTAAAAATTTTAGGAACTTCAGTAATACTATATTTATTTTTCGTTTTAGATACTAAACAATATACATGAGATCAGTCAATAATTACTATGTATTTCTTTATCCATTGATTTTCAAAAATAATGGAATCTTATTTGTTTTAGGCTTGTGCTTTTCATTTTTCATATTTCAGTCTCACAATTTTCATCAATTGAACAATACTATAGCTTCCGAAAGTTGTGAGTGAATGTCTTATTCCATATTGCCTCGTGTGATGAACGTTTGGTTCCATTTATTGTACTTTTCAGGACATTTTTGTGAATAATGTTTCCAGGGAATTTTGTTTCAGCAGAACTCTGACTTGAGTTCTTGTTAGTTATAAAATTGGGATTCACTATTTGTGAGTCGACATAGGAAATTATTTTTCACAATTGTTGGGTTGCTAATGCTTCAAAAGTTCATGATTTTACAATTAAGTTCATTTTTCTTGTCCATGGAATACTTTTATAAGATATCGCTTTTTTTAGCTATCAACTCAAACAATACAGAAGCAAGCTTATAGCTTTCGTAATATTACTCTATTCCCTTTTGAGTTTTATGCTTTAAATTCATCTTTATAGAAGAAAAGCGTTCAATGTTCTTCATAGAAAAAATTACTCTTGCTAGATTCTCTCTACACATGAATGTGTAAACTTATTCATGTCAATCATCCCATTTCCAGCGAATTTCCTTTTAAAAGTAGGCATAGAAAATTATTCAACTACAGCATTTGATAGAAATATGTTTGGTATAATGATAAAACAATATTAATGCATTAGTTGATCATTTTAGGAACTGGCTTGTGTCATGAATGTAGTGATTAATTATTGACTGATCTTGTTCAATTTTCGAATGGTTGCCATATTTCTCTTGCAGAAATCTATTTCAGAGGGGTGGGATATTTTTTATTTTAAGCGATTTACGGCCATATCTCCATTGCATCCATTGTTTTTATCTTTTCAGCGTTAGGCAATTCCCTCGAATGCTTTTCAGATTTTCGTTTTTCAGTCAGTGAGTTCGAAAAACCAGTCGTGGGCAGCGCACAGTGAATCCGCTCGCTAAGGATCCTGTTCTCCCTATTTTTCAGCTCAGCACATCCTGTACAAGGATCGCTCCTTTTCCTTTTCAGATGCTCGCTCTCTCTCTTTCAGCTAATTGAATCACGTTCGATCTTTATTTATGCATGTCATTACAGGGTTCATGTGTCTGCTCCATCAAATATCATTTCTGAAAAAAACATATCAAGCTTTATTGAAACCTCCAAATTTATTTTTCTTCTAATCTAATCCATCTGAGATAAAATGTTGTTTTTTTTAATTACTCCAAAGACATTTTCGTTAGTATCTCAGATCAAATCCGTTCCTTTTTTTTTTAATTTATCAGAAACATTCCAACCATATTGGCTTCTCCAATGTGCAATATCCAATAAAAGAATATTTCTTCAACTGATTGAATAAAGAATAAAATGATTTAATTTCACACCTATGAAATTGTTCCAGTTAAGGCTACATTACACGGGGCGAGTTTACTAGATACTAGCCGGCTTTTTGGCTAGTAGCTAGTAAACTATCTTCGTGTAATCCTATATACTAGCCAACTAGCACACTACTAGCCGGCTTGTAAAAAAGCTGGAGAAGAAGTTGAAGACCGGTCAACTTTACTAGCTACTAGCCGGCGTTTGAGCGAACTAGCCGTATGTAAAGGGATTTTCTAGTTAAAAAGCGGCAATTAGCAAGCCAGTGGTGGTGAAAATACGTGTTTTGCAACTAGTTGGAGAGTGAGCGAGTGGAACGGCGGTACGTGTAATGGTCAACTAGCGCACTCGCCAGCGAGTCAGCGAATTACTAGCCGGCTAGTTGCTAGTAGCTAAACTCGCCCCGTGTAATCGGGGCTTACGATACTTGAATTATTCTATTCCTTGGTTCGAATCTATGTGTTCAAGATCGTTAAAGATCAAGAATTGTTGTAGATGACATTCTTAATGGAAGGCATTGAACAAAATATCAAAAACTATTTTTAATCTATATTTTGCTTATTCCGAATTCCATAAGTCATTCATTCTCATCTCTCATGATACCTAAGATATTCACCTGAATATATAATTAACTTCAACACATGTAAGTTTATAGGCAATTCTAAATTGTTTTCACTTGAATCTTTCCGATTCTGATCGAAGTTTTTTCGAAATGAAGTTTGATAGAGCAGTACACTTAGGTGCTGAATGGCGGAATTAAAAATCAAATATTAAAATATGACAGACAAAATTTCACTGATATTTACGTCTGGTTTTTGCCCCCATTTGTCATAGCTAAGGTATCGCGGGTAACTAAACAAACCACAAGTTAAGGTCCAACTGTTACAAGGAGCTCTGTATCTCTCTCTCACTCACTCTGATCAACTGATGAGGCAAGTGTCACCAACAAACACAAATATTATACAAATTAAAAACTAACTGCTTCCCAATAATTATTATTCATTGTTGAAAATTATTATCATCAATAGATATTACTGTTATAATTGGATAGGCCACTGGACTGTGAATATTGTTTGATGAATCTCTTCCTATTTTTGGTTATTTTTCTCTTCTTTTTGTTTACGATTCTTTTTACTTTATATTGCGATTCTTTTCAAGTTGTTCAAGTGTCAACTACTGACATTTGAAAAATAAATACAAATAATAATTATAATGAAAAATTGTATTATATTTATTAACATTTCTTTGCATATATAATGAACAAATTTCTTTTTTCTACAAAACTCATTTCACAGTTCAATGGTCATATTTCAAGTAGAATTAGCTTTAATCAGATTATTGAATTAAAAAAGGCATGTTGATGGAAATCATATTCATTCTCGCCTGGTTTGAACATATTGATTTTATTTGTTCCTTGATGGAATTTGACAAAACACAAAAAAATTAATAAAAAAACACGAACATCCATGCCAGTTCTTGAATGTTAACTGTAATCTGTAGAGTTAAGAATTGTTATGGACTTCTCACAACAGATGAATATCAACTTAAATATTCTTCATTAAGAGTTTATCACTGAGAATTTTAGGTTTTGATATTTAGATTTCAATAATACGATAAAACTGTACTTATAAAAAATATCGGCTGTTCAATAACGTTTTTGTTTTGTCTCCAATGGAACATTAATCTGTCTTTTTAGGGTTTGAGTCAATTATTAGACCTTGATGAATATGCAGTCGAAAGTCTCCTACTTGATAATTTTCATCTTTTATGAATAGTTTTATCTAATTTCAGCTCCCTACTGTTGTATAGTAAATAGAATAAATTCAAATTTTATAAGCATTACCGAACTTGGAAATAGAGGTGTGTTTTAAAAAAGTTATGGAATTGAGGAATTAAATCAATTTATGATAATTTCCTACTGTTCGATATTTCCATGTTATTTATTGAAGACGATCTTTTCGATATCCTAATCTATAATCTCGCAATCTTTCATCTACATTTTGAACGTTTATAATTGAAAATTATTTTGGAATTAGATCAAACAAGCTCTGTTGTGATTAGTCCTAAGAATGAATGTTAGGCATTGTCTATCTTGACGTATTTGAACTGACATTGTTTCAAAAATTATAGGTAAAAGAACTTCTGATGTCTTTCGGTCAGCTGCGAGCGTTCAACCTGGTGAAGGACTCTGCCACTGGATTAAGCAAAGGCTATGCGTTCTGTGAATACGCCGACGTTATTATGACTGATCAGGTACTATTTTACTGTTCATCTCCGTTATTATAAGGTTCATTTGTAATCAAACTCTATTGATTGTAGTAAATGCTATTCAACAACCATTGATTATAGTGGTACCTGCTAGAGTTTAAAATGAAATAAGTTCAAAATTGATTACAATGTTCCTGCTGAGGATCATTCCCAAGACTAGTTTGACCTACTGCAAGAAACCTTACTAAGTTTAACCGCCGTAAATTGACGTAACTTGTTATCAATTTGAAAATTCCTATTGAGCTCCTTCATCGAAGATAGAACTCTAGACTGCTTTTGGCTTTAGTATAGTTATTATTGTAGACTTTTTTAATTTGGCGGATGGCGAATGACTGTTAAATTGAACTCTAGACTGCTTTTGGCTTTAGTATAGTTATTATTGTAGACTTTTTTAATTTGGCGGATGGCGAATGACTGTTATTTAACGTTTTCATGGTAACGGATGATGTTACATGTAGATTCTTTACATATACACTGTATATAACCTAATAAAACTTTCAACAAACATCACCCGTTACTATGGAAACGTTAAATGAAAGTCATTCGACTTCCGACTAAAATTTCTACTATACACATGCCGTAAAAAGGACATTTGGATGCTTACCTCGTTACCAATTTCAATAATTTTTAATTGAATTCAAGTTCAACCTGGCAGTTGAACAATATTTGGCAATTTAACCTGAATGAACAATATTTTTAAAATTTATTGTATTTTTAACTTTTTATGTTAGACTCTGGCATTTGCGATATGTCCATAGAAAAACAATTTTATTTCAATCCTGTTCGCCAGAACCTCAATTCGAGAGGATTAAGCGATGTCCACCGCCCGATTGGGTAGAAGGGTTATGTTTAGAACTCCATAAATAGTCCTACCTGTAGTTTCATCAATTAATTTTATGAAGGTGGAATACTACTTTGGTTCCTTATTGCATAACTGCATAAATTGAATAACTTGATTGTCAAATCATTATAAATATTAGCGTATGGAGTTTATTGGTGGAGAGATCTGTAGGTAAGTTTCACCTCGCCGTACAACCTTATTCTCTTTTGATGGGGACCTTGGTAAACCATGTATAGGTTATAGTTCGACTTTTTCAGAATACATTACAAAAGTGAATATTGAATAACTTGGTGGCAAATCATTATAATTATTAGCGTATGGAGTTTATTGGTGGAAAGGCCCATAGGTAAGTTTCACCCTGCCGTATAGGTAACCTAATTCTCCCTTGATTGGGACCAAGGTCAACCATGTAGGTTATAGTTCGACTTTTTCAGAATAAATTATAAAATTGAATGCTAGTTGGACAAGAAACTTCTATAAATAATTTCAATCTTGTAATTATATTATGTTAGATTGACAATGTTTGTTTGTTGATTTGTAGGCGATAGCTGGTCTGAACGGCATGCAACTGGGCGAGAAGAAGCTGATTGTGCAGCGAGCCAGCGTTGGAGCCAAGAATGCGGTGCTTGGACAGCAGATGCCGGTGCAGATACAGGTGCCTGGCCTGTCTATGGTCGGAGCTTCTGGCCCTGCTACTGAGGTCAGTACTCATTTCACATTCTAATTGTTGAACTTCTTTAATAGTGAGGGACCGAGTCTTGAGCGTTGTCATCCTCATTCATTGATTGATCACTTTCCCACGATAAAATAATATTTTCGATTTCTAGCACCCCCCTCTTCCTTGTGCGAGCTGCAGGTGCAGGTGACATCCTTAGAGATGCAGGTGACAGCTACACTTATGTTGTGGAGGTGTAGGTTTAGATGAAGGTGTAGGTTTGGAGGTGAGTATCGTATGTTATGGAGGTCTATCGCGCTGCTTTTCTCCCACCACTACTGTCCAGATAGACTGCAGAAATCAATTTCACAATTGTATTTGGATGCGTGGCCTTGAACGAACCAATCACGGAGAAGCGTCGCGCTAAATTAAACAAGTTTGTTTTCCAAAGGCATCCAGCTAGACCTCTTTGTAAGCGGCGACCTACACCTGCACTTCGACCTGCACAATATAAGAGCACCCGTAAGATATAGGGCCGTATTTATGAACGTTCCTTGAGGGTTCCTTTCCGAAAGGGACCCTTGAAAATAGTTTCATGAATGAAATCAGCTGATTTTTCATTCATGAAACGCTTTTCAAGGCGCTCTTTCGGAAAGGAACACTCAAGGAACGTTCATAAATACGGCCCAATGTGTTTGTTTTACCTTGAGATGACATCAACCTACACCTACTCAACAAAAGTGTACCCTTAGAATTGAATTACGACGACTCTGACAAGACTGAATGTTTTGTATTGAATGTTTTTAAATATTATTTTCATGCTCATCATTACTTCTCGTAAATGCCACTAGGTCACCAAAGTAACTTTACTTTACTTAGTAGGTATGAATTACTTGAAGAAATTAGACAAGATTTTCGAGAGAAAAGACAATAAGGTTCAATATACTTAAATTTTTTAAATGTTTTAATGGTTCAGTTATCATTCCTAATATTACTATATGTATTAATAACATCTGTATTGATATTGTCCATGCTGACTAATGTATAGTCTGCCCCATGACATGTATGAATAAATTGAATTGAATATTTTTAAAGGCAAGGACCGTGCACTAGTCCTGCATTACAAAAATATTAGGCAGTTTGTTGTATTAGAAAGAGTAGTCGAGTAACTAATTTTTGTCATAACTCGTCCATTCTTACATTTTGGTCGGTAATGTATTTGTGAAATTTCTATTGGTACGATCGGATATTTACACACTGTTTTGATGTTGTACAGGTGTTGTGTCTACTGAACAGCGTAACTCCAGAAGAACTGCAGGATGAGCTGGAGTATGAGGATATCTGCGAAGACATTAAGGAGGAGTGTGGCAAATATGGTAACGTGCGCTCACTGGAAATTCCCCGGCCCATTGAAGGTGTCGACGTTCCCGGCTGTGGAAAGGTAATCTTCAAAACGATTCACTTCTACCTAACTTACTTAGTTCTTATTATTAAATAATATAATTTTACCTTCAGAGACTGTACAATTTAAGTGTGGCCATTGTCTGTCTCGCTTTTGATTGGTTAGCTTGGTCAAATCCACCATAATTTTGCCAAATTCCATAAGGCAGCTTGCACACCGGAGCAATAAGCTTCATACTAAAAATCTATAATTCTGTGGCCTGTTTCAAATTCAAATTTATTGATTTCAAGTACACACAACAATTTTTACAAACAATACTTACCGTTTTACAAAGAAAAACAGTAGGTAGCCTTACATGAAAATCATAAAAATGTCTACATTTTTAATTATAAAAAATAGAAATTCTGTAAAACATAAAAAAGGCTGACTCACTACTTATTAATTATTCACATAGAACTTGGACTATTCATGTCTAGTGTGTCAGCATTTTGCTTGTATTACAGGAATTCTGAATTTTATGAATTAGACCCCAGTTCTAATTATTCATACTTTTTATTTTGGAAAGCGTGACTGTAAACGGCATAAGTTAGAACCCCATCATACTAAATTATTATTTGAAGAGTGATGTGTGTTGTATACATGAAAACAATATTCTTGATAATTCACATAATGAATTTTTTCTTCGATTTATTTATCTTTTCAATTTATATTTTCAGGTATTCATCGAGTTCAATTCAGTTCTGGATTGTCAGAAGGCACAGCAAGCCTTGACAGGACGGAAGTTCAACAACCGCCTCGTTGTAACGTCTTACTTCGATCCTGACAAATACCATCGGCGCGAATTTTAAATTTTTCAAAAACTAGAACTTTAGTTTCATCGATTGGCCTCTGCTACAAATATTCTGAATACTTTCAACCGCAAGTTCCCATACATTATCCAATTTATAGATAGTAAGTTTATTGTCATAAATTCAGTTTTTGCAAACAGTCTTCGCTTTTGTAAAAATCAGTTAGAGATAATCAGTAATCGATGATGAATATACCGTAAAATTGAGTTTTTTGGGCAAGAAACATGGTTGTGATTGAAAGCCCAATCTTGGCTCAGTAATTTGATACCATAAAGTTGAACCATAGGCTTTTAACAAGAGTGAAATTAAGTCTTCATGACTGTTCAACTTGCTCTTGTGAAAGTTTACAAACGGACACTAATGATAAACTCCACCTATTCTATGTACACACTTTTTGGGCCTGTTTCATAGATTTAATACATATCCTGTACCTGTAAAAGAGGAAAGAATCCATCACACGCTAGACTTACGAGTTAACTTCGTAGTATGGCGTGCTATAGTGTGAATCCACCTTTTTCCTGTTTTACAGGATTTATAATTGTTTATGCAACAGGCCAATAATCTTAAAAACCTATGTGTTTGGTCTTTTTACTGTAATGATCCAATTCATGACTTTCAGTGGAATCTACTGCCTTAGATATATTTATGAAATCACAATTTTCTTTCTTATCGGTTCATTTTATGTTTTCAAATTCATATATGACTAGGACTAAGTTTCCAATACTGTATTAAAAAACTTGTCAGAATTATACTATGGTATTTTTGTTGTACGATGTTGTATCCATGAAATCGAATCTTGATTGAGAAAATTACATCATCTATTATTTAATTTTATTTTAGGTTATTCTCTGACGTAGAATAAAGCTGTGTTAGAGTTTTCTTAATACTGAAAGTGATCTAAGGTATTTTCCGTGTGACTAATGTAAAATTATGACCATTTTAATTTGGAAAATGTATTCGATCTCAAATTTATATCAATCATAAACAATTACATTCTTATTCATATATTAGTGTCTAATTCTTTAGAAGTGAACTTACAAAACAGGTGAATAATGATATTGAAAAATCGGGTTTGTTCAATAATACTGATTGCCATTAAAACAGAAAACTTAGTTTGTATTTATATTAATACTATAATTGAAATTAAAAATGTCTCCTTCCATAAAAGAAGATTGTATGAAATTTATGTTTCTTGTGTTCAAACATTAAAACCAGTGTTTGAAAAAGTTGTAGAATTTACTGACCTGTATTATATTTATAACATAATGATGATTGAATTGAATTTTATGATGTCATTTTCCGTTGCGTATCTTTTAATAAGGTGCTCATCATTTATAGCTTATGCAAAGAAAGAATGCAGATGAGTGGAAATTGGTTGTTTCTACTACTATCCAAACGCCATAACCGAAAAACTAGGAATGCATTTACATTTTGATGACAGTCTAAAGATCCAGTTGATCTGGTCTAAGTCACAGTAGGCTCATAGTTGGCCCCTCTCTTTCTGCTCTCTAGTTTCGTGAGCATTTTTATCTTCATGTTGTCCCACAAGAAATATCTGTTTTACGTTTATGATTATCCAATAGTTCGGATCTTACTAGTCATCATTTTTTCATGGAATGTCTCATATCTTGACGTAGTTGTTTGAGTTCTTTCTCATGAATGTGTGCTTCGGCGGTTGTTTGCGTGAGCTGAAAATACAAGAGAATACTCATTTACTTTCAAGATATGCAGTTATTTCCCAAGTACACTGCAAACCCAATAATTATCCAATTGATCTACCCAACATCAAAATCTGCAAGCAATCAACAGCATTAACATTCATAAATTTCAATGTATAAGTTGAAAAATATTATGCTCTTCTGGGAGAAATACTTTGAAAGAATTCTTCCATTAGACTGCAGTACTATGCTTTTGGAGTGCTAGGAGCCCTACCGGATAGCACCATAGCTCAGCTCATCGCAGCTGAGAAAGCCTAGTCGGCCGGACAGTCCCGTATTCAACTGAAACTTTACTAAATTGAAACCAGTGTTTGAATTTTTCTAAAATTTACTGAGCTGTATGTATACTGTCATTTTATGTAACGTATAATTATTGACTGCTCTCATATTCCGTTTGAAACAACATTGTCATGACTCATGAGACTCCATACTGTAAACTAATGGCGTTTACACTGCAAGCTGTAAAAGCAGACAAAGCCGGCGTTAGAGCAAGACAGTTGACGGTAGCCACATTATTAGATGCTGTTATAATGCTAGAAACCATAAAATATGTGGGTACCCGTACCTTACTGAAGTTATAATTTGATTCAACTTAGGGTCTGGTCACATACGATTGGTTTGCTTTACTTCACTTCACTAGAAGAGCTACTTTGTGGTTTGCTTTACTTCACTTCACTTACTATATACAATACGATTCATATAGATTCACTGTGCGAGTAAGTGAAGTGAAGAAAAGCAAACCACAATCGTATGTAACCAGGCCCTTAATGAACGACTAACGAATCATGCATTTATTCAGTAGCTAATTAGAGAATAGATTTCTTACCATATCTAGCAAAACCTCCGTTCTTAGTCTCAGCAGATTATTTTCTTCTTTCAATCGTAGCATTTGTTTCTTCAACTGTTCATTTTCTCTATGCCTTTCACCTTCCAATCCAGTCTCTGTAATTCAATTGACAAATTATTTATTTGATTAGGAATTTCATTGGATATGTGTAAGTATATGTATATGTATATTATATATATATATATATATATATGGTATATAAATATATATATATATATATCATGAGAATTTAAGTATTTTGGCTGATTTATTAGCCCACAGGACAATAGCTGGATTCAAATTTAGAATAACATGCTAAACCGATTCCAACCGGAGATTTGACTGCAGCTAATTTTATTCAAAGTACTTGAGAATTTGAAATTATTTATATCAATTAATATTTATATATATATATATATATATATATATATATATATAGAAAGGTAAGTTTTTATTAACAAATCTATGCTGATCATATTGTCATTAGTTACCAAAGGACAATCACTGTATTACTTTGCATCGTACGATACCGAATGCCGGTACTAAGCTGGAAAGACAATAAAATTATTTATATTGGAAATGTAATAATGAGGAAAATCCATTGAGACTTTGCATTAAGAATGTAACCTACCTGGAATCCACTCTCCATCTTCGAATACACATTCGTGCTCTCCCAATTTCAATTTTATTGGACCAAAATCAGCATCAAATTGTATTAGGTCCCGTCTTTCGCTTTTCCGCCACGAATCGGTTGTAGATTTACGTGGAGGGGTCTTTTTCGGCGCAAACTTATTAGAAAATAACGGCATTTATGTATAAGTTGGAAAATAATCTAATGCTACCAGGACTCAATAAATTGAATAGGAGTTGAAAACTTGAAACCAAAAATCGATCCGCACTTTGAAAGAGTAAACAAAATACAGAGTTGGGTTGTTGTCATGGCAACTGCATTTTTTGGCATGGAGCTCGATTAATCGATATTTTGCAGATTCGATGCTTTATTTTATGACATTTTCATTGATAAATGCATAGTTTTTGGCGTTTACCGATTTATATTATGTGTTTTAACCGTAACCACATTATTTATTTGATTGGTTTGTCAGGAATCACAGATTGAGGTGAGAACACCTCAATGGCTGACTTTCAAATTTTAAACAGTTCAATATTTTCAAGCTCTGTTACACTCTGTGGGCAGACATAACCTATATCTCATCAGATGATCCGATTTTGAGGTTGTGTTGTGATTTTTCTCAGAATGATGTGAGAGAAGTCAATTTGTAAAATGCCAAAGAAAATTTCTATTTAACGTATTTCTATCAAAAATATCTCTAAATTTTCCTTATGAGTATCGAAGTTTGTTGTTTTAGCTGAACATAAGTACTTTATGTGTTGTGATATTTCACCTAGGCTTTAGTGATGTGTGTCTACCAATGTGCTCAAAAATTACTGGAACAATATTAAAAATATATTCAGGACCTTGTTAGGTCTTTATTGTTCAGTAAAAATGTCTCGTGTATTACTGAAATTCAGTTTTCAATTTAGTGGTTACATCCGGCATTCGAGTGCTTTGAGTCACACAGTTATAATGACAAGAACTAATCTTTTCCATTTTCCTCAACGCTCATTTGCTGATGACGAGAAGTCAAGATTACCCAGACTTAATGAATTTGGGAACGTTGAAAACAAAAGCAAGGAAGTATTTCTTACTGTTATAAATGGATATGATGTAAGAGAAGTTCATAAACGGAATCATGTTGAGTTCATCTACGGAGCTTTAAAGCAAATGAAAGACTTTGGAGTTGAAAGAGATTTAGAAGTTTATAAAGCTATAGTAAATGTGATGCCTAAAGGAAGATTTGTGCCTAGAAACTTTCTTCAAGCAGAATTCATGCACTTCCCCAAACAACAAATCTGCATCATGCATTTGTTAGAACAAATGGAAGACAATGGTAAGATAGAAATATAAGGTTTCTTCTATCATCATAATTATTATCACAAGCTCAAACTGAATTGATACACAATCTTTCTTATGATATGACGTTATTAGAATAAAGACTCAATGGTGGTCTTGTTCAACATAAAATTAATGAAACTATTATGTTTGAGTACTTTTGTTTAGACTATAAGGTTTTCTTCACCACTCATTTAGACAATATTGACTACTCTACCTACTTAATGACGTATAAAAAAACCTAATGATATTCTTCTAATGAATCTAGTTGACAAATGGTGAAATTGACAAAATTAGCCCGGAATCGAAACAGGTTTGGTTTTCGAATAGGAAGGTTTTTCTGTAACACGAAATGGAAATTTTCTAGTCTGTCATATTTTTTATAGGTGAAAGGATAAAAAAAATGCATTACTCTGATGCGATTTGATTCATTCTAACTTGACCTGTGCACTCAAAATCTTACTGCTCTCTTACTGAGCTATGTATTTCATTATTAAATTTTTGTTTTCAATATAAATTTGATAATCACTTATTATTTTATCATCTTCAGTATTTCTCTAGCATCGAGGTAGCTCCACTGGTAGCTTGGAGATCGCCTATGGGAAAACTTTCTTTTATTATTCTGATAGTAGTTATACTTCTCAAAAAATCATTATCAATTCCAAAATTATTTATATTCTAAAATGTCGCTGTGATCTAGCCACATTATAAAATTATCATACATGGGTCTTTTTTATGAATTTTCAAAGAAGAGACCAAAGTGTCACCGCAGAGGTTTTTTCCTGAGGGTGATGCCCACATGAGCTCTAGGCTTATGCGGGGGTAATGAGAGGGGTGATGATGAGAGATGATGACTGTTTTTAGACAGCTCAGATAGATAGGGACTGACAGCTTTTTGTCTCCTCCGAAAGACGGGAGAGGCCGCTTTCTTGCCAAAATTCGTTCCGTCAACTATATTCAATCCAGAAACCTTCGGATTATCAGACCGGCGCTTATCGCGCTCGGCTACGGACCACTGCTTATTTATTCACAAAGTTTAATTTACAAAATGAAGTTGTTCAAGTTCAAAATTCATGTTATTGAAATATTTTCGATTGCAGGCGTAATACCAGATGCAGAGCTTGGTGAGCTGTTGGTTAACATTTTCGGAGAGAGAGGCTATGCAGTGAGGAGGTTCATGAGAATGATGTACTGGATGCCAAAATTCAGCAAGCTTTCTCCATGGCCTTTGCCTACAGAGGTGCCTAGGGAGCCGTTCGATCTTGCTATGTTGGCTGTTAAGAGGATCACTAGCATAGATCCATCCACAGTCATTTCAGTTTTCAGTGTAAGTAAATCTGTATTTTATCATTTATTGTTTCACGATTGTCATTCCCAAATTATTGATGTCTGGTTGTTGGCTACCAGTCTCTCACAAATTGGCATTTGCGAGAGTTTTCACACTGGGGGGCGATTGAAGCTAAGTTGAATCATTGAATCAAATGTAAAAATGCCTGTTTTCAAACCAATCGTATCTGAAAAATATTCAGCCAAAATATTCCAGTAACTTATAAATTCAAAGCTACGACGTTTAAGAACACTTCAGTAGTCACTTCAAGAGAAAAGAAACAATGATCATTTTAATTTGATCCTCTTTCCAAAAGCCTTCCTTTCCAAAAGAGAGTGAAAGATGGAGCGATATATAAAAACAAAAAGTGCCAAAAATGCAGATTTTTGAGCACCAAACATTTAGCACAAGGAAATTTCTGGAATATGATGATTACATGTTCTCTAGGCATACATTAGTCTCACCTAAAATCCCTATTTGTCCCGCATTTTTGCTAGCTCAAATTTTCAATTGTACTGGACAATGATTTAATATTTTGAATTTGTGTTCTACAAAATAATGAAGTTTTAACTTCCTTTCAAGGAAAAACGTTGTAGATGTCATTCATTGTAGAAAATCATTAATCATTATATGTACGTTGAACTTGAACTTATAGGTAACATCTTTGATTTTATTCAACTATCTGTATTTTTAATAATATTTATAACCATTTAGCGTTTGCATTCTTATTCAGCTATTTTGCAATAAAGTTTATCAAGGCTCCTTAATACGTTTGACTAAATTTATAAAAACTAGGTGAAGGTGAACTTTGCGTGAGCGGGTGAAGGGGGTTCAAAACAAGTTTACTCATTCAGACGCTATTTTCCAACCGATAATCATGAAAATGGTACCAAATTGTTCAGAAAGATCTATAGAATTGTTGTATAACCTTAAAAAAATGTATTTCAAACTTTAAAATGGCAGTATAAGACGATCTTAATTAAGTCGATAAAACTTGTTCATCAACTCATAGGCTACTGCCGTTTTAAATCGTAAGACAATGTGAGCTTATTTTCTTTATTTTGTAGGCCTTACGTCCATATACATATCCTGTACTTACTGGACATATGTACTGGATATGTACTGGATATCATTTCTGTGTCTAGGTCTGACCACTTATCAATCTTGCAGTCATGACCTAGTAGTTGAAGGATTCTCGGAGCTAGTCCTGAGCACGCACAAATTATTCTTGTACTGGATATGTACTGGGCATATCCTGTCCATATCCTATACTTCTACCGAAACAATAATGATCAAAAATCCATTTATTGAGTATTGTGTAGTTTAGTGTGTTTTTTTAATAATAAAATGTGGTTAATATTCTAATGAGTAAAACTATTTTTACAGACTAGAGATGTGGAAGATTCCATTGATGATACTTGGATAATAAGTGGACAGAGTCCAGTCCAACAGGAACTTTTAGCCAGCCACAATAAAAAATCGCCCGTGTACATTGAAGGGGCATTCAGGATATGGCTTAGAAAGTCTTCAGTTTACTATTTCGTTCTACGTGGAGATCCAAGGCCGCCACCTGACCCAGTCGAAACGGATTTTGACGGTAAACACTAATTAATTGCCATTGATTTTTAAACCTTACACGCTCATATTACCATTCATGCAATAAAAGAGCTACAAATCTCTTTCAAGACTTATTCAAAAGTCTTGAAGGTGTTTATTTATTTATTTTTATTCATTTATTCAGTAATGTACACATAATACTAAATGAAAGGTTCAACAGGCTTAAGCCCAAAACTGTCCCTCTTCAAATTTAGAAAAAAGTCCAAAATTTAGGTTATGATCCATATCTTTCAAAGTCACAATTTTTCACTCCGAAAACGAAACACTTGGAAATTTTTGAATATTACAGCAGATAATAATTATGTAAGTTTTGAACCGAAAATAGCCAAATTGTTAAAAATTTAAATTCTTTCAAAATTTAGATTACAACATTGAAAAATTTTGCACCAGAAAACAAACTCACTAGTATCTACAGCTAAATTGTTGAAAGTAATATAGCAAGACTTAGTCTCGGTTCACACGAGCGGTGCGGTGCGGCCACCAGCGGCTCCAGGTGTGGGAGAAGGACAGAAAAACTGCTGGCATAATCATGTCTCTCTCCCACGATGGAGCCGCTGGTGGCCTCACCGAGCCGCTCATGAGACCCCACTCTTGAAGAATCCGAAAGAGTTTTAAAGATTGAAAAATACTTTTCAGAATGATTCGAGAATCCGTATGATCTTGTACAGTAGATTTGATGTTATATCAGATCATAGTTTTATAATAATTTTATTAATGATTTATTTATAATGACTTTGTGTAATGATAATTAAATTTAAAAAAAAGCTTCACATTTGTTTTTACATGGTTGGAAAACAAAATATTGGAAAAAGGCACTAGAATTAAAAAAAAAAAACACATATTTGGAAAAATACACTAACATAATATGATGCTGTAAGTGTTCCAACGCTTGTTAGGTTGTAAGATGCATGCTGAAGATCAACGGCCATTTTCTTATAAAATATGTGCCAGCCCCAAAAATATGCACCCCTTTCTAGCCGTTAGTTGAACCTGTATATAAAATTTGAACTTCTATGGACGTTCAGACGTTCTTGAAAAAGCTGGAAAAACGCATTGATAAAGTAAAGAAAAGCTGGAAACTAAGCCGATTTCTGGCGTAGCTTTGGGGTAATTTTGGAAGATTAAGGGCCGGTTCATGAGCTCGGGATTTAGCTAAGTCCTAGACTAAAACGGGTGGCTATCGTAGCATCGACAAACGTTTGTCTCGACAAGTTAGTGGGTTAGCAGCATAGAGAGCCCTTAGTACATAGTTTCGAGGCTAACGTTTGTCGATGCTACGGTGGCCATACGTTTTAGTCTAGGACTTAGCTAAATCCCGAGCTCATGAACCGGCCCTTAATTCACTTGTTCCAGATATTAACAAAACCTGTGTGCCAAATTTTTTTTTTACATTTTCGAAAAATGTGGAAAAACGCATAGAAAAATTTGGTGAAAAATAGACATCAGGCGTTGTTTTGGGATATCAACAAAATCTTTTGAATCTACTCCTTCAATTCCTCAGTTGAACCAAATTTTGAAAAGTTCTAGAGGAAAATTATTTTTAACGCATATAATAGAAATAATTATTAGGATAAAATAATGTTTTATTGTAGAAATGACTTGAGCAATAATTGATTTCAGATGTGTCAAGCTTCAGTGCTGGCAACATATTCAGACCGCCAGTATCAGAAGTGGCCATTCAGCCTTCTGTACACGAGCAGGAAGATGGTGTCTTCTATGCAGTCTGTTGCACAGGATCTTCCGGCAAGGACTCGCTTCTGTCCTGGGTCAGGTTAATGCAAAAGACAAATCCTATTTTGGGCGAAGTGCCCATTCTATTTAAATTCTCGTCTCCTAATCGCGATATTGTTACCACCGATGGTAAAAACATGGACGGCGGTGATCAATCTAAAAGTGATAGTCAGAAGCAAGATGATGAGACTGCTGGTGGTAATCGATAATAGTTATTATAATGCTGGTTTTAATCTAGCGAGATTATATTGAATGCTTTATTCAAATTTATCAGCAGTGTTTATTCTTTTTTCTAATTACTGTATGAAGAAAACCGGCGTTCACTTTTATAATTGATTGATACCGTGTTTCACCAACATAGGTCAAACATTTAACGATGTTCAAACGCATCAACAGGTGAAAAGGTATCACACTATGATCTGTGTACATTGGTGCATTGCTATAATATTATTAGCATTTTATCCGGCTGTTTATGTATGAGAATTCCAATCACTTGAAATTCATTATAAAAGATCAGCTGGAGTTTCTGCTTCTTTGCAACAATTTTTTACCGAGTGCCCTTGGCCTTCTTTGAACATGAAAATAAAATTCAAATAGAATAACATACAAATAGAATTTGACCAAGGTTGGTGAAACCCGGCATACATTATCAAATTCAAATCTATTTCATACTTGATATTTTCTATCCCATCTTTCATGTAAAGTGGCTTCGCAACGCTACAAAGCCCTGGACACACTTATCTGTGTGTCTCTATATCACTATACCAGCTGAGGTATTCAGACATATATAGCACGATCCATTTATCTTGTCAGAAATCAGCTGTTTCGGTAATAATTAAACAGTGACTTCGACACAATAATCAAAAGGCTTAAAAGTCTTAAAGACCTTTAAAATTTTAAAATCCCTTTTTAAAGAAGACCTTTCAAAGAATAGCTTTTTAAAAGACCTTTTCAATAATCTGTGAGATTCAGCATTTGTAGGTTAAGTATTGTGATATTGCTGGTGGTCAAATCATATGTTTTCTGACAAGTTAAAAGGGAGCTGCTATAGCAGGATTAATTCAAATTGTCAGAAAACAGCTGTTTCGGTAATAAGTAAACAGTGATTTTGACACAATAATCCAAAAGCTTAAATTCTTAAAGACCTTTAAAAGACCTTTTTAAAGTAGATCTTTCTAAGAATACCTTTTTTAAAGACCTTTTCAATAATCTGCGAGATTCAGCATTTGTAGGTTAAGTATTGTGATATTGATTTTTGAAACAGCTGTTTTCTGACAAGTTAAATTGATCCTACTAGGAATTCAATGCATTTAGATTTCACACAGCTGATATATGAGCATAATATTGTACATGTGTGTCCCGGGCTTTCAATGAAAATTAGGCGTCGCTGAAGCGACTCTACGGCGGTCTGAAACCTTCTTTAGAACTGAATTAGTAACCCAGAACAATTCAGTAAACCCATTTGCACAAAGATCCAATTGAATTTAACCTCAGCGTTATTGCATTGACTGTGAAATCTGCCTTCTCCAGTTCATCTTTTTCTCTTCTTCTAATTTTTTCAGCAAGAAGGGCGGTCTCCTCATTTATGATTTGAGTCAGACTATTTTTAATGTTAGAAAAATTATTTTTGATGTTCTTTCTCTTAAAATGAGTTTGTCAAATGAGTGAATGGGTTCATGTTTGCCTGTAATCCCATATCAAAATTTAAAAATTTGGCAAAACTATGGCGGCGGCGGGTAAACAAATGATCTGAAACATTAATGTCAACAAATAATGTTATGAAACATCATTGAACCTTGAGTAGTTCTCGAGATACTTGCATTTGAAATTTTGGAACTTATTCGAAAAATCACTGTTTTTGACCGCTAACAAAAAATTATCAACGATCAATTTGTACATGAATAGCACATCAGATCAATGTAGAATTTTATGCTCTTTTCAAAAATGTCCTCGAAATCAAAATTCAATGAGTGGTTCTCGAGTTATTAAGTATTTAATGACAGCAAGTAGGCATATTTTTTGGAAATGTCATGTAGAATCTATGGTTAACGTTTGTAAAGACCTTGGTGGGACACCCTGTATAAATTAGTGAAAATCATGTGTTTTTTGTTATACAGGTTTAGTTGGCCTGTATTGTATTCAGTATGTAGGGATTGTATTCAGAGGAGGATAATCGAGGGAAGGATTGAGGGTAGAAGAAGCAGAGGGAGAAGACGATTTGGAATGCTGACAGACATATTGCAAGGAAGGACGTATGAAGACATCAAGGAAATTGCTCAAGATCGTGAAAAGTGGAGAAGTTTGTTCTGATACCTGTCTTTGGACAGTTCTACAATATATATATATAGTTGCCCTGTGCCAACTGACATAGACTTAGATTTGAGTCATGAAACTTGAAAACTCTGTAGTTGAAGGTGAGTAAATGGCAAAAATATTGGAATCATCCTTAAATTAATAATTTTGAAGAAAAATAGCTAATTCAATTGATAGACAAAGTACTGAATTCATTAGATAAGAAGGAAACCCGTAAAATCAAATTTATCCATGCTTAGCTGTTGCTGATAAGACAGCCTCTGTCTTGGGGAATTAGGGATAAGGGAATTAAGGCTGAAAAAATAACTCATTAGATACATTTTCATCTGAAGAATCGTTTAAAAATTGTTACAAGCATGTAAATAAAACATTTCCCGAGTAATCGTGGAAAAACAATATATCCTATAAGTTTTTTGCAATAAAAGAATTTTTACTCGAAAACTACTTGAGATACGTCCTTGAAACATACCTAGATCGATTTATCAGATGTATTTACATATGAATCGATCTTTTCCGAAATGGAAAGCCGTGAAAAACTCAAATTAGCATGAAAATGCACCAAACATTCGAAACTTCCTCCACACAACTTTATCCATGCTCTGCTGTTGCAGATAAGACATTCTCTGCCATCTAGCGG
This sequence comes from Laodelphax striatellus, assembly GCA_017141395.1. NCBI lineage: Eukaryota > Metazoa > Arthropoda > Insecta > Hemiptera > Delphacidae > Laodelphax > Laodelphax striatellus. Next base: position 12,661,351 of record CM029538.1, on the reverse strand, counting down.
CGAAATAAGGAACTAAAATTCGTTGTCAAATATATATGACAAGCTCGATATAGTAATATATGCGTTATAAGGATTCGCTTAAAAAATGACCAAAGCCAGCACACTGTACCTAAAAATTTTGCAACTTCGAAATATCGAAATACAAATGAGGTACATGATTCTACGTGAAAAGTTAGGATAGGAACATCTGATGAACCATGGTCCGCAAAAGCACCGTTATCGAGTAAAAAATCGCCAAACATGCGAAAATTGACATTTTCTTTATTTTTTTATAAATGTGGTAAGGGGTTCCAAGATTTATAATTAGTTTTGAATTATGCAGATTGGAAAGACGAATCGTTTCAGCCCGGTTCCAAGGATGTAGCTACAATACCGGTATGTTACGAGATATGGTCAAAAAACCGAAAAACGCATATAAAAAACCATGATTTTCCGTGAATTTTCACTTAGTGTGGAAAAACCATCATAGTAATCCAGTCGAAAATATTCTCAATAGATTCCCCAGTTCATTTACTAGATTTGATAACGTTTACAGATCGTAAAACTTCCAATTAGCTTTAGAATGATTGAAATTTTAAAAGAGGGTATAATCATGGAAAAGTGGATTTTAAATTTTCCTGGTCTCCTCATGGACAGGAAAGGTTCCAAAAAATACCATTAACATGGAAAATAGGTCCAGAAATCGAATGAGGCTAGTTTCGAAAACTCGTCTATCAAGGTCATTGAGATATAAAAATATAATCAAATTTTTTTTCAACTTCCATAAATCACAATGTCCCTATGTAAACTTGTTCTTCATCGAATTCTAGGATAGGAACATCTGATAAACCCATACCCGAAAACCATGCTTTACAGAGTTACACGCCGTCGAAGTTGTCAAAATTGATTATTATTTTATTTTTTTATGGAGTTAGATAAGCGATTCAAGGCTGAAAAAATAACTCATCTGGTGCATTTCCATCTGAAAAATCATTTAAAAATTGTTACAAGCATGTAAATGAAACACTTCCCGAGTAATCGTGAAAAAACAATATATCCTATGAGTTTTTTGAAAGAATTTTTACTCGAAAACTGCTTGAGATACGTTCTTGAAACATACCTAGATCGATTTATCAGATGGATTTACATATAAATAGATCTTTTTCAAGTTTAAGGCTGTCCGTCATGCCAAAAGACTCGAGTATTGGCGGGAGTCAAGACTGGAACGGTGAATGTGTGATTCGAGTCGAGTTTGAGTGCCCGTACATTGTGGCTCTCTGGCGACAGACTTCTGGAATCAGCAGCGTTCCAACGTTGCCAATCCTCTCTCTCCTCTCTCATTATTACTATGCGTTCTGGTGAGATGACGCACATGAATTGTTTGTAGTTCGGACTAGTTCGTTCTCCTATATGAATGAAGAAAGGTCTGCCTCAACTCTATCTAATAATGTATTCTTAGATAGCGGCAAAATAAGTTTGCAATGAATTATTTTCTCATAGAATGTTGACGCCTCAATGAACTTGAATATAGTCCAGAGTAATAAGGAAAAACTTGGATACATAAATACAAATTATATTATTGAATTGAAACTTATCAATTATATTGTCTCTTTCCATTGAATTTGTGTTATGTCCTTACAGTAGTAGTATCAAGCTTACGTTTGTTAGATTAGTTAATACTGTATGTTTATTTATTTTTCTTTGTAATTGTAATGGATTGAGAATAAATTTGATTCGATTTGAATATAATTATATATATAATCATTATTTGTTTCATGATGTATTATTGAAAATTAATTTTTCTATTACTGTATTACTATTTAATTTGATAATCTCCCTCTTCCTCTCCTCTTCACACATTCTCTCTCTCTCTCTCTCTCTCTTTGACGGCTAATTGTTTATGGGAAGGATGTACTTTTCCAAGAATGGACATTCAGGTATATGTTTATACTTCGCCGTTTCATGTACATAATCACAATTATAATCACAATTATTATGCTTCTAATACTCATATTGATAAAATATTATTACTAATAAATTTTTGAAATTTATAAAATAATATTACTACTTATACCTTTCGTCGACTAGAATCCAAGCAGACATTTTTTGTTTTCTACATAATCTAAGGTGATCTAATCTTTCTCTCTCTTTCTCACTCTCTTTCTCTCTCTCTCTTTCTCTCTCTCTACACTATATTTAAATATTTTTAAAAATACTACTGCATTTTATTCTTCTCTCAAATATTCATGTAGATGTAGTAGATGCTTAGTTACTTGCCATAGGTTTCTTTGATAAAGAAGAATAAATGATCAATCTCTCTCACCCCCGCTTACCCATTGATAATTATGCAATTTTATTCTTTATCTTGACACCGTTCTATTATCTATATGAACTCCTTGCACACTCACCACGGCACCAGGCATGTTGGCTTTCATTTTCATTCTCACCCTCTGCAGAAATGATACAAGGTCACAGCGATTTGTCACGTGCAGGTCACTGTTATTTCATACAAAGCTCATTCAACATAACAAACACAAAAACACACCCAACACCCTCATTGGAATGCGCGGTGGAATCCTCAGCTCGGTGGAGCTATTGTTATTATCAATAATGGTTATTATAATAATATTAATGAATATCCCGGAACGTTGGTTTTGAATATATTCAGAGCTTTTCTAGTTCCTGCCTCTGCTGCCAGAAAAGTGATATTGATGAAATGAACAATAATAATTATAAAGATAATAAAAATAAATGAGCAATCTATATTAAATTAATTACAGCCACTAGAAATCAACTTAGAAAGAGAGAATAGCAATCTTAAAAAATATTTTTCAGAGATTCTCCTTCTATACTTTTGTATATTTATTTACTAGCAGTTTGCGTTTCAGATTTTTCAACAACAACTGAACGAAGAACGTAACCTTTTATACACAGGTTCAGCTAAAGTATAAGAAGAATTGAATTATTGAAGAATTTCAAAATCTTCTTATACTTTAGCTGAACCTGTGTATAAAAGGTTACGTTCTTCGTTCAGTTGTTGTTGAAATATTCAATTCAGTTGGACCTTTAGACGTATATATATATAACTTAATATATATATATATATATAACGTCTAAAGATCCAACTGAACATGCTTGCTATTTTATCAGTCTATTTTTTATCATACTAAAAAGTACATTAATTAATGATTGTAAGTATGTAATGTGGTCCTTACTTCAGTTATGTTCATGATGTTTGGAAAAGTTTAGTAACTTAATTTTACTTTCAATTAATTTTTTGAATAATAATTTTTTTAAATAAATTAACTTTAAAATTAATGTACATAATAAATTATATTTCTTTGAATAATCTTTCTCTAATTAAATATAGCTTGCACAATGACACTACATAGTAGTGAAATAGTATCCTGGAAGTGTGGAAGTACGGAGAAATGTCATTGTCATTAGTGTCGTTGGTGTTTGTGGGGGGAAGGGGGGGGGGGTAATGAGTCTACGAATAGGGGCGCACGGGGAATACTTGCATTGGGGCGCAGTCAGACTAGTTTCGCCACATCGGGGCCCCGTAGCAACCTAAAAGCATATTTACACAAAAAAAATTTCATATAATAAAGGCGGGGCCCCGTGGCGATGACAAATATAATGTAATCAATCAAATTTTTCTTACATTAAAATAAAATAAAAAATTACAGAGCTTCAAATCTTGATTGATATTTGGCAAGACTTAAATCGGTTCTTCGCAGCGACCTAAAAAAATATTTATACAATAAAAGCTTTTTTCAGATTTCATTAATGAATACTAAGCATAATATTGCATAGTTAACTCAGCAATTAATAACTAACTTTTTCCAATAATTCGATTTTCACTTCACTTCCTGTTTATTTATACTCTTTTAATTTAAAACTAATTTTAAACAACTTTTTTGATGGTTCCCTCAATTTCAAAATATTGAGAGTGGATTATACTCAAGAACTTTTATCTACTCCACTCAACTCATACTGTAGTATACAATAATTTAAAAAAAAAATGTATTGTAAGTCACCGTCATTTGAAACTGAACTGACAAAGGACAACCAGACCCCCCCCCTTGAGTGGGGCCCCGTCAACGTCAATTATCTAAGGCCCCGCAAAGCCTGGAATGCCTGGATCCGCCACTATTGTTTTTGCTTTCCTAGCCGTTCAGTCATTCAACGCTTGATAAATGAGCTGTAGTCCTGTAGTTAGGAGATATAGTAATTGAAGTATATTATAACGGTCCCAGCCGGCTGAGAGAAAGAGAGGATGATGACCTTGTGAGTCTACTCACTCTACAGCGTAGAGTCAATCTGGCAACATTTATTGCGTGTACATCGGTAGTTCGTACGTAAGCTTGTGTGTGGACGGCTGTGTGTGTGTGTTAGTAGCGTCTCACCCAGACTCGGCAAATCTATATTGAGTCCATGATAATTTTGGGGTAATTGATCTCTTAAGTGAAATGATTTGAAGCTTCTATACTTTCTCAATAACAAGATGAGACATAACACATTGAATTGAGATATTTTTCATTTTAATATACTAAATAGTTATTCCATAAAAAATTATTTTAAAAATCAACTTTTCAAAATTTGATATTTTGAAATTTAGTATTTCAACTCATGAACAATACCTTCAAACATGTATGCTCGAAATTCCATGACTCTATTTGCAACCAATTTTGAGATCAATTACCCCAAAAATTTTAACTTTAAGTGCCCATATCTCACAAACTAGTGAACAAAAAAGAAAATTCTTCAAGTAAAATTTACTTCATTTTGATAGCTTAATAGTATCCAAATCGTAAAACTTCGAAAAATGTCACCAGAAAAAAGTTCCAAATAAGCTGATGCACAGCCTTAAAACGAAGTGGAGAGCCGTGAAAAAGTCAAATTAGCATGAAAATGCACTGAACATTTGAAACTGCCTCACTGTTGAGGACTTCAAAAGTTTGAATTTACCGCCATAAATGAAGATTCTGATATCTGGAACTGAAATAAAGAATGTCAGCTGATTGAAAATGTCGTTGGTTGATAAATCTGATAAGCGTACATTTGAATTTTTGGCGGCAATTCGGTGCAACACATGGAGGTAAGAATACATTTCTTTCCTCCTTGGTGAAACGAAAGAGTCCAGTGTATCTCTTCATCGCTCCTGGTTGCCTGGTAGAATTTTCGTGTACAGAACTATTAGCGCTGGAAGCAACTTTTATTTTTTTGACAGATTTGCTCGAGACCAAGGATTAAAAATCGAAGTTAAAGTCGATAATCGAAAATTTGGCAGGAATTTTATCCATTCGTGGCGGGCTGTTTGAATATTATCAAACTGCAACCGACTGGAAAAACTCAACTGATTTATATTATATTTATCCAATTCTGTTGGTTTTGTCAATTTATACATTTTCAGCCTAAATATCACCATTAAGAGGACTGGAATGATTAAAAATCATTAGCAAATCAACCGAATTAGATAATTTTCTATAAAAATTTAAATTTATTTATTTAGAAATTCCAAATTCTGCAGCAGGAGCTGTATTCTGCCCACAATTAATTCATATTCATCAAGGTTGAATAAATGAACGGTTTCTCTTATCTTGAAACTGAAACAGACATCAATAATAATAATAATCATAATCATAAATCTATCTGGGTAATATGAAAATGGAATAAAAAAACGAAAAGTTGTTGAAAATATAATTTTTTTAAATCAACAATAGCGAATTGATACAAATAAAAATACAGAATTGCTAACACTGATATTACAACATAGTAAGTTACATTATTATGAACTCGTATAAAAAAATGATTGTATAGACATAGACCATATTAAGGGCAGCATTTTTTCGTTTACAAAAAGGAATATTAGTAATAAAGACGAAAAGCCGTCGGTCCCGACTGCCAAAAAACAGTCGTCATCTCTCATAATCACCCCCACTCTCTCTTGAAATGACTCGACATTGACAAACATATTAATTAATTAAAAAAAAAAACACTATAGCTCGGATAAGAAATATCTAAAAACCGTTACAAAGGAGACATTTACCCTGTTATTTTTATATAAATAACTCACCTATTAGTACATGCCATAATTCTGAGAGAAGTGATATTTGAAAGAAAAAGATATTTTCGCGTTTTTTCAATTTTATGATAAAAGTTTAATTTCCTTTTCAACCCTTTGATCCTGGAACTTTTTGAACACTACAGGAATATCGAGAATGAAATTCTACATGCAGATATGTGATTCAATTGAAAATTTGAAAGTTGAAATTTCACACTAAGTGACTATAAATCTATACAGTGACTCTTAATATAGTCACTGTATTTCACACAAGTTGACAACGCCACTATTTCCGCGGCTGGGGGCTCAAGTAACAACTAGTTTTATTCAAACTGTAAACTTATCTAATTTTCTCTTTCTTGAAGATTTTTTCCCCTCCTTCAATGAGACTCGTTCTCTTCGTTTTACAATAATTATTCAATAAAATATTACAAAGTGTAAACACACGCACTTTTTTGAAAAACCATTGAAATCATTATCACAAGTTTTGCAATCATCAAAGTCTACGATAAGGGCATTGAGAATAACATTTATTAGAGTATTCCTCTGACTTTTACAATTCAAAAATGAATATTCATAACTCTCACTCAACATCATTTTGAAAACCTTTAAACCGGTAATCAACAAATTCATTATACTATTTGATGGGTACTTTAGATTTCCTCTATTTAAAGCCGAAAGAGGGGTTGATTCAAGAGAGTAGTTCTTGTCAAATATAAAAAAAATTAATTCGTTCTTCACAATCTTCACCCTTTAACAGTTTATGACATATATATTATAGCCACCTATATAAGTCAGACAACTGTTTATTAACATTGAAATTCAAAATTTTTTATTGCCATGAACAAATACATGTATCGACAAAGTAAGGATTACTCATTATCATCATTATAAAGGATTGAATCAGGTTTAATGGGATTTCCGTGTATTTCAGTATATCAAGTATGGGAAGCGGCAACCTTCTCTTGTGGCGTGTCGCCTAGAATGGGGGGGGGGGGGCAAGGCCTGTGCATCTAGTATAGCCTTGTAGTGGTCCAACCTATCATAATATGACACATAATCTTTTTGGGCTCGAGTAAATGAAGGCGCTCATCAATTTTTTCCCAACTATTATTTGGTGGGTTGTTTGAATTACTGTATCCCTTTTTTAATTTTTTCGCATTTTATATAGTTTTTCACTATAATTGAAGATGATATAATATTATAATTCGTATTAATTACCATCGTCTGAGATCGCAAGTTCTCATAAGTTTCTAGTTTTACACATTTTTTTTAGAAATTGAAAAACAATGTATTATATTTTATAATTATATTTATTTGATTTTTATAAACATTTTTTTATCAATTATAAACATTATAAACAATATTTTTATAATGTTATAAAATATTCATGAATTTTATTTTATTTATTATTTATAAATTTTTATATATAAAAACATTATTAACATTTGATTCATCAATGAATATTGCTCGTTAGAACTATCACAATAGTTGACTTTACAATATGAATCCTAAACGGTATTCTAACATCAAGTTCAGAGGAATTTTTTCAATATAATATTATCATAATATATTCTAAAATTAATTTGAATCGTCCAATTGTGTATGAAAATATTTCTCAGAAATTCTGCATAAAATTTGAATTTTTGCGATTCTAACACCTTCTTTTTGGTATAAAATATAGTATCTGTACGAATATAAGTACGGAATGGTCTGGATCTACCGATTTTAACACATTCTTCTTGGTATAAAAATATTATAATGTATAAATATAATTGCGGTATGGTCTGGATCTACCTCAGCCCTAAATTTACTAAATATATATTTTTTAAATACTTATTCATCTCATAAAAATTCAATAATAATTAAATCTGTACAAATAGTAGAAACATCAATACAATTTCTATAGAATTTTTTTTAATCTAATATAAGATTATTTTACAAAAGGCATGAACTATTCTGTACAAGATACTAATGCTACAGATGGTAAAAATATTTGATGAAATATTGAAACTGATATAAAAATTCAATTATTCTTATCGATTGAAGAGTAAAATAAAATCTTAAACTAATATGAATTATAACCAGTACCATGCATTGAATGATTTTGGAAACTATTCAATGATAAAAAATTATTTAGAATTCTTGACTAAAATTCAATTTGAGTGATACCCGAGTAAAAATATATACAGATGCAAAAATACATACAAGGCTATTTTATTATCACATGATCAAATATCGCAGATTTTTGGAAAATTCTGAAAGATTATCTTTCTTGAAAACCATTTAATAAAACGGAATCGTATTCGAATTATTGTATTTTGTTCATGTTTATTCAATGCTAATAGTGAAATAACAATACTGTACGGTAACTACTGCAGAAAATAAAGATATAAGGTAACAACAATTGCAAAAATTCAACACATAAAAAAGTGCATAAGTACTAGCGGTAGAAGATACATTGTCTGGAAAACCTCGACTAAAGTTCCTCACATCACAGAAACATTGATGACCGTATTAGGAGTTCACTTCAACAGAGTTTCCTTCAACAGTAATCTGAAAACTATTTATAGAAAAATTAATGATCACCTTCATTATAATAATCATTATTTAGATGATTTTCCATCCAATATTTAGGCTACCAGTTTTTGACAAATTATCTTCATCTAACCACGCACAATTCGGGCATGGTTTTATTTTTGAATTTCAAATTTGAATGTATTCATCATTAATAACTAATTACTATGGAAATTCGAACCATTTGTCCTACATTTTAGCATAAACAGGAAGTTTCCCGTGTCTACTATACCTTCTTTAGCTAATATGTTATGCATTGTCTTCAGTAAATCAAATGGAGACTGAACATTCAAGACTGCTCTTGGATGGGTGACCGACAAAAAAAGAAGGCGAGGTGGAACCTACCCGTAAGGGTCTCTCCCCACCGATAAATTTTTTTCAATCAAATTCAAAATTAATGGAAATCTCCATGAGATCAAATTAGTGTATTCATACTCTGCAGATGCACATATTGTTGATGTACATATCAAGTACACATGTTTGAAGTTTGCTTGCAAATTTATAAAATGATCACTTGAATTAATTTTCGCTTTTTTTTAATAAAAATTTTTATAGCAGGATTCTTTTAACTTGTCACAAAACAGCTGATTTAACGTTAGTAAACGAGCGTACATCAATCAGCTGATTTCTGACAATCTAAAAGAATCCTGCTATAGAAATCTGTACCAGTTGCCAAATTGATACAAACCTAATGCTGTATAATCAATCAATATTATACTTTTTATAATTTAAAATCAGGGGCCTGTTCTATAGAAATTTATGAGGCTTGTTCTACATGAAAAAGGTCTACACACACTAAACATGAATAGAACAGTTTATTACTTAATCAATTTATGTGTAGCCGCCTTTTTCTGTATATTACCGGTCTCATAAGTTTTTATGAAGCAGGCCTAGATGAATTTTAAATTATTAACTTCTTTGCTGAGATAGAAGATTAAACTAATATATAAACTCTAAACATAAAATACACAAGGTTCAAATAAGTTCTCTTATCGAATGACTATGAACTATGAATTACCTCGGCAAAAACAAAGTTCTGAATGCGCACTCTAGAAAATTTGCTTCTCAGCTGAAACAAGACAGGGAATACTATTGAATGTTTCTCTCAGTTGATCTACGTGTTTCTGGCCCGCTTAGTACATCTACCACGTATTCAGGCTCGTCACTTCCTAGAACATAGACAGACAATTTAAAAATTTACTCCAACTCCAGTTCAAAGAAAAACTAATAGCTATGCAGTAAACCTGTAAATTGAACTACCACTTCTAGAAATTCTCCACATTATACAGTGCGTCCATTACGTCACGCACATCCACATAATATATGAGTCAGTAAATAGGATGGTTTTCGTATTAGTTCTAGTTTCAAAGACCCGTATAAGACTATCAAATGTTTTTTAAAAGATCTTTGACAAACATATGCCCGGTTTCTCAGTTGTTGGATAAAATAAACACATGGTTATTGATTCAATACTGCTATTGCATCCATTAACTGTTTAATGAACTGAGAAACTGGCCATATGTTTGTCAAACATCTTCTACAAAACATTTGATAGTCTAATACGGGCCTAACGAAAAAAAAGCACCACTGGTATAATATAAACAACATATTTTAAGCCCAAGATTGTGAGTAAGGCTACAATAGGTCTCCAGTATTGTTAAGATTACAATAAGGTAAGCATATTGTTCTCCCAAGAGCAGATTATGACTCCTGCGGTCTCTCGCTTTATCGCCAACAGATTTTTTCCTGTGGGGTTATCTTGAAAGGATTTATAAAAATAGTCCTCACACACTGAATGAACATTACAACAGAGATTACCAATGATAGTGTAGGCATACTCCATAAGTATGAGTAGGCGTAGAACTGTTTGACTCTACCTTGTTATACAAACTGTATTATTGGCTGTGAATAAATATCATCAAATATCAATAAAAATATTAATTACTGAAACAATAGTTGAGATATAGCAACACTAAACTATCATTTCGTGTAAAAGCTCTCCTAATACAACCGTTCATACTATTTTATAAACTATTACTATTCTATTTACTACATTCCATTTTCATACTAACTACTATTTTCTAAAAATTAAACTTGCTAATACTGTAATGCCCAAATATTATAACCATTACCACTTATTAATTATCATTGGTTTTCCACATACGGTACAATGTTCGAAATTAATTTGAGACTACATTATTATAAACAAAATTTGGGGGAAAACAGTTTTGGGCTAAGCCTGTTGTCTTCTCCCAAATCATACTGTCATGATTTGTGTATTAGTTAATAAATGAATAAATATTATTTCCAGATGAATAAAATCGTTACAATACCTTTGATTAGTTGTTGCAACGTTCCTTGAGAGTGAAAGTGGGACGAGAGTTTAGGATCGAATCCTGTTATAGTGGCTACAACATTGTCGTTCCAGTGCCACAGGTAAACTTTCTGCTTCCGAACTAATAAATCGTCTAGCAAAAGTTTGATTCCCTGGAAAACGCAAAAATCCACGTGAATTTTGAGCTGTCTGTACAGACAAATCACAACCGAAAAAAATGATATCCACAACAGAGTTGTTATAACAAACCGACAAAACAATGAACAAACCTTATCCATGGCACAACTCAAGAACAAACTCTAGATATCTAGATAGAATCACTAGTATCTTGATTTTGTTTTGAAAATTGAGGAGGAATCTCCAATATTTTAAATCTTTCGCTTCTGATGATGGCCACAAAAGTCGTGCTTGTGTAAAGAGCTGCGATAAGATGCACAAGCAATGGTAGACCATTAAAGTTCACTACTTCTTAGAGATATATGGAGTCGTGATCCGACTTCCTGGTACTCAGAAATTCAAGAACTGTACCTCAACTCAATAGTTTTTTTCAATACAGTACTATCTTTTTACTCTTCAATTCATTATTGTCTTCTCTGAATGGATGGGCTTTTTGAATTTTTTTCTAGCTTATTTTATTTTATTATGTTATCAAGATGTCATGAGTGCTATTTGAGGAATGTCTGTTACACTCAACAAATTAATTTTATAAATGAATATTATGAATATTGTAATAAATAGTGTCCTGGTATAATAATCAATAATTTTTTTTATCAAACTGATAAGAAAATGACAGCTGGGTAATGATGTAGAATGGGAAATTTATTACTTCAATATTCATGCCCGGTTTCTCAGTCGTTCAATAAACAGTTTATAAATCCAATAGCAGTATTGAATCAATAACCAATTGCTTTCAAATGCAAAAAAATATTGATTCAATAATTTATGGAACAACTTAGAAACCGGGCATAAGAGTATTATTACCCAATCGTTTTATCAAATTAATAAGAAACTGACAGCTGAGAAATGATGTAAAATAAAAAATCATCACTTGAATATTAATGAAATATGAAAAGAATTCTCACCTTGGCCATTGTAGAGTCAATGAAATGTATGTGAGTTCCATCAATGATGACTGGAGCATTGCTATCGCCCCGATTAACACAGGAAGTAATGATCACCTCCCGTAGATATTCTGTAGCAGGGAATACTAGACCCTGTGTAGGCGTCACAAGAAGTACTTCTTCTCTTCCGCTCTGTAGTAGAAAAAGAGAGAAACATTTCATGGAAGATTCGTCATTACCGATATTGATATGGAAAGGATACAATATAATCTTTGGTCACTCTAAGAAATCAGAAACAAAATACAGTGCTTTACTAAAATATGAATTTCTACCAATTGATTATTCAATTTCTAATCACTAAAAACCACCAATCCGATCACAAAAATTAAACCTTCTCTAGTGCAAGGCTTGCTATAGTGGAGTAGGTCGATTTCCACACAAAAAATAACGTATTGGTATAACAAATTTCAACTTTTTACTGCCACTAATTTCTATTAAAATATTTGTAATAGTTTTTGGGAAATAAATAATCCAATTATTTGATTATTATAAACTATTGGAAGCAGGAAGCAACAGGATATAATTCCTATTACTGGTAATACAGTTTAAATTTTGTAAATTATTATTCATAACATCTAAAACAATTCATTATTTTTCAGTTACAAAAAACTCATAAAAAATTATGTACTTTAATAGTATTATACTGGATTGGTAATTGACTTGAAATTTCTCAAATTGATTTTTACATAATTATATTGTAATAGATAGGCTATTGATATTTTACTTGCCGTAATCCATTGTAGGAAAATCCTTGGTCTGGCAGAGTTATAGAGTATGAAAAGAAGATTGACGGTGATTCCTGCTACTATTCCCATCTCCAAATTAATGAATAGGCAGGTTATAAATGTAACAATGAATGGTACCAGGTCCATTTCTGAAACATAATTTTTATATAATAATGTGTCTATTACAATGCTTTCTTACATTTTATTTGATGAGATGATTTTTTATTGAATCAATATTAATCTTTAAAGAATTAATCTAATAATTAATCTTTTATAGATCGAAAAAATTGAAAGTTGAATAAAGTGCCAAATTAACAAGAAAATTGTAAATAAATTCAAAGAGAAATAAAATAATAATCAAGTATTTATTTAAGCTAAATATTCTGAAGAATAAATATTCTGAATTGGGAATAGTAAAAACGATCTTGTAAAAGAAAAGAGATTTTAAATCATTTAAAAGTAATTTTCATCTCTAATTATACTGACATTACGCCAGGGAACTAGGAAACAAAATGTAAATTCAATGCCAATGCTTAGAGAAGAAAAAGCGTCTAAAAATTCATAAAATCCTAATTATTGGACATCAAGGAAAGTAAATGTATAAATTGGAAAACAGAATTCATAAGACTGGTCCAATAAGTTTTTGTTTCGAGTTCGGTTAAACAGTCCAGTTGAATTACTGGGAATGTTTGGAATCTTCAAGTAAAAATGTTAAGTTTGTTCTCTTTTCAGAAAAAATGATTTAGTTTTATCGGAAATAATAATCCCCATTTTCACATTTGGTCGATTTTGTGTGCGACTCAAGCATGCTGCATATGCTTAAGCATTGGACGCATGCTGTGCAGAATAAAACATGAAATGAAATTGAAATATTTCTTATTAGGCGGAGTTGGGACTAGAAAGTCCTTTCTACCACTCAACCTCAAACACATCCACCAACCTTGAAACATCGACCAAGTGTGGACATACTCAATCACATAATATATTCAATTTTCCACTTACTTTTCGTCCTCCACAGTACAAGCACTACATGATATTCAACCATGTAGAACATGGCACAAATTATAACACCAGCAACTGTTGATTTTGGAATGTAGTAAAACGTTGGAGTAAGACAGCTCAAAGACAGTATTATCATTACACCTGTGGAAAAAGAAAGTTTGCTATTGAAATTGGACAAGAACACAGAAAATATTGGATCACTAGGTTCAGTCAATATGTGAGTTAGCTGTTGTTGCTAATCTCTTAAGGCCGTTTCAGACCACCGTAGCGTGGTTTGAAACGTTATTTTCATTGAAAGCCCGGGACACACATATACAATATTATGCTCATAAATCACTGTGTGAATCTAAATGCATTAAATTCCTATGTCTGAATAGCTCAGATGGTACAGTGATATAGACACGGCCGTGTTGTGGATAGGTGTGTCCCGGGCTTAGCTAAAGCGACGCTACGGCGGTCTGAAACCACCTTTAGCACCAAGCTTCTTGTAGTGTGAATTAGTGAGTTTTCTCGTTTATTTTGGTATGGCATCTGGACTGGAAATGTATTATTGCCATTACAACTCATGTAGCTTCTTACTACTGTATATTCAAAATGTATAATTTTTCAACCACTATACAATATTAATATGTTTGCATCATAGTGAATGGATTCTCAAATACTTTCATTTTAAAAGAAATGAGGTAATTTATTGTCAGTCCAGGTGCCTTAGCAAAGTAAACGTACTGTAAGTGATGCGGTGTTTGGATGAAGACAACTTGGACAACAAAAACTACATTCATCACTAGATTTTCTTGAGGTGTGGTTCATCGACTGCCAAAAAATTATGTTAGGTTTTTCAAAATGTAATTCGAGATTTGTGGATTCAAAATTGAATAAGTTTAGAACTTGTGTTATTAAAATTAACATATACATGCTATTTTATAGAATCAAATTCATAATACGCCAACTCATGTTAATTATGCTAAGTTCAGAACCAGCGACCACATAATACAAATAGACGGAGCACTCAAGCTCAATATTGAAGCCAATTCTGGCGCCTAAGCCCAAGGAAGATGGCGGCGGTTAACATGAGTGGGAGAGAGACAGAAAAACAGCTGGCATAATATTGTCTCTCCCCACTCTTGTAAACCACAATGTAAACCGCCGCCATCTTCCTTAGGATTAGGCACCAGAATAATTGGCTTCATCAACCGTAATGTTGAAGTGATAGGAATGCTCCGTCTATTTGTATTATGTGGTCGCTGTTCAGAACTTGAGTTATTAGTGGTGAACATTTTGCAAAGTGAAATAGAACTTCAACCTAATGAAATTGGGTTATACACGGCGAGGTGGAACTACCTTCGGGTCTCCCCACCAACCAAAGCCATACGCTAGATAGATAGTTATTAGTTATCATAGATGATGTTTTATAGAATCAAATTGATCACAACCAGACTGTTTAAAAGAATCCTACTCGATCACATACGTCAAAGTCGAGTCATATCAAGTCATATTTTAATGTGGGTACTGAATAATTAAGTATACCAACCGTTGAAAAATCCTCCGAACTGTGTAGCAACGCCTGAAGCATGGTTAACTGCCGTTCTTGTGAAAGAGCCCGTTATTGGCATCGATTGTACGAATGAGCCAAAAATATTCGAAAAGCCCAGAGCAATCATTTCTTGGCTGGCGTCCAGTGTTTTGCCTTTGGCTGTGAAAATAGAAAATTAGTACATTATATTCAGTAACAAGTCAAAAAGCAAAGAAATATACATGTATATGAATGTATATTAATGTAGGCGACCTGACACCTGATGAATTTTCGATCAGTTCTGCTCATACCTGGGGCCTGTTGCATGAGAAAATACAAGCTATAGTCCGTGCAAACCTTAGTTTGCAGTAAGCGTTTAAATGGCAATGCTATTTGTTATGGGGATATGGAAGCGCTGTTGCCATGTTTTGCTTATTATTTTATTCATTACTCCTCACTCACAGCTGTTCGCTCTCTTTTCTGCTCTCTCTTGTTTTGTTTACATTTCTTATTCTATCAAAACTACATGAATGAGAAAAAATTAGCACACTAATTACCTATTTATATGTTTTTACTATTATACTATGAATAATTTTTAAAAGGTCATTAGGTCATGAGTTAGATTCTACATGAGTAGATCCGGCAACACTGCGCCCCATAAACGTAATACTGCAAACTAAGGTTTGCACGGACTATAGTAATACTAGTTGTCACTATGATAACTTGCCATCTGACAACTAGTATTACTACAGCAGGATTCAATTAACATGTCATAACTCAGCTGATCCAGTAATAATTAAACAGTGATTTCGACACAATAATCAAAAGGCTTGAAAGTCTTAAAGACCTTTAAAGTCTTTAAAAGATAAAAGACCTTTTTGAAGAAGACCTTTCATAGAATAACTTTTTAAAAGACCTTTTCAATAATCTGCGAGATTCAGCATTTGTAGGTTAAGTATTGTGATCATATGCTCGTCGATCAGCTGACTTATGACAAGTTAATTGCATCCTGCTATAGCTGGTATTTTCTCATGCAATAGGCCAGCTGTGTGTAAATTGTGGAAAATTGAACAGGTTATGCACCTAAAACTTTACAATTGTTTGAATTAAGTTGTTTATAGCAGGATCCAATTAACTTGTCATAAATCAGCTGATCCAGTAATAATTAAACAGTGATTTCGACACAATAATCAAAAGGCTTGAAAGTCTTAAAGACCTTTTTAAAGAAGACCTTTCAAAGAATAACTTTTTAAAAGACCTTTTCAATAATCTGCGAGATTCAGCATTTGTAGGTTAAGTATTGTGATCATATGCTCGTCGATCAGCTGATTTATGACAAGTTAATTGGATCCTGCTATAGTTGATCAAGATTCGTTTCACGTTGTTGTAAGTTGGTGGCCTGACTTGATTAATTTTGTTTATTGATTAGTTGACTGCAATATGATTTTTTCAATTCACTCGGATTGATTTATTTGATGGCCCAACACCTAATCCCATGTTGGATGGAAAAAGATCCAGGTTAGTAGATTACACAGGTTGGCCACGCCCCATAAGCAGTCCACTTTTTCCCGAGTGGTCTTGCTATAATGACGTCAAGAAATGACCCAGCTAACATATGCCCTATACCTATATTTAAGATTCAACATGGGTATTTAGGATTCCAATTTTCCATCTGTTTTACTGAGAATTGGACAAATGGAGAATTTTGTGTTGTTTATCGGTAACTTTTTCAATTTTTTAGGACTAAAGAGGTATGCTGAAAGAAATTATGCTCACCGAATACTTTAGCAATGGATACACTTTCTAGAATGGATATGATAGGTGCAACCAACGTTCCAGTGCCGAGATTCTGAAGCATTTCAGGGAATGTGACGGTGCGGTTGCCATCGAAATGCGAAAATGGTGGCAAACTGATTGGTGGTAGACCAGAGTTCACGTGACCTGTCAAAAATAAATAATATATTATGAAGAATTCAATATAAATACAATTGATTGCTATGTTGTTTAAAATTGTCTCTAAAGTGAATTATTAACTAGCAGTTCTTCATGGAAAGTGCAATAGAAAAGTATTATGAAGAACATTCAACATATGAATTTATACAATGCTGAGGTCTGCCCTTACGTGGATAAAAAGTTCTCATCGTTATTTATTGACACCCAATTGAAAAAAAAATACAAAATTACAATGAATGGGAGATAATAAAATACAATAGAATGGAACCAGTGGAATAAAATGAACAATAGAATGGTACAATAGAAGAACAGAATTTTACAATAGAATGTAACTTTATTTAAAATCGGGTTAAGGCACCAATAGGATTAAATTTGAGCCAAAGCCTGCAGTAATCGCCTCAAGTATTACTAGTAAATAATAAAATAAATAAATATGCCGACAAGTTAAACACTCGTGACATTTTTCTGATGAAACACCAAAACAAAATGAAAAAAAAACGGAAAATAATGATCGTATTGACGTTGGCGATATTGTAGTGCACATCCGTAATAGATAAGATATGATTTTCCAGAGTTTCTATCACAATATTATAGCCTATGAAAGAAATATATTTTTAGAAAGTTGATTTGAACTTACCAGTCAGCCTAAACGGTTGTAAATCATGATTGGCGCATATGAATGCTATGAATGTTCCAATTATCACAACGATGGCATTACGAGCCACTCCTACTTGCCACATTATACCGCGCAACGAGCGATTCTCCCACGAACTGGAGTAGTCTTTTAATTTCTGCAAAAAATGTAACATCTTACTAGATTTCTTTTGTAAAAGTGTAAAATGTAAAAGTGTTATAATAAGTGTTTCGAAAATTCTTTATTACAATAAAAGTTTCAAATTCCATTTCGAAAAGGAAGCTGTTTCGATTTCAATTGTACAACTGTAATAATTGCGTAATAACATAGTCTTAGATAGATATTCTTATTAATCAAATTATTCTTTACGGCGGTGAACCCCATAACACTTTCTTTTATTGTTTCAACACTAGAATTGACGACATGCAGTCAAATTTTACTGTAAATAACATAAATGTTACTCACTGGACTGAAGCGCTTTCAAGTTCCTTTGAACTCTTTTTCAACAGTCCAGTGAGTAACATTTATGTTATTTACAGTAAAATTTGACTGCATGTCGTCAATTCTAGTGTTAAAACAATAGTGTTAACTTCGCAGTTCGTTATGGATCCAAAAATTCAGAACTTTCTTTTAATTCCATGTTTTTCATTGGTAGTTTCTGTAATCTAAAAAAATTATTACAAACCTTAGCTATGACTAGAAGGATAACGGTGGTAAAACCCATGACGGTGTCACCGAGTCGAAGCGAGTGCCAATTTTCAAAGAGATTCGTCCAGGCTCCAATGAAGCCGTTGCCTTTGCCATCAATGCCCAGGATGTTCTTCACTTGCGACACCGCTATTATGATGGCTGCGGCTGATGTGAAGCCTGACGTCACTGGCAGCGAAATAAACTCGACCAGGAACCCTGCAACACACATAATTATTAAAAATTAGTACAGAAAAAACTTGCATTTGAAAATATACGTATTTAACTCGTTTTTGATGACAGAATTAGATTTCTAATTAGCGTAACGAAATAGATATTAAACGGAGAATGGATTTACTGATAAGCCATTTTGTTTGTTTCTTAAAATTTGATACTATTGATATTCTTCGGTGGGATATAATTCTATGAAAAGGAATATTATTGTTATTTATGACGACACTTATTCTTTGAATAAGGAATTTTTTATACAATCATTCATTGATGAATGAAAAATTCATTCATTCTAAGAATGTATTTTTCATTCATCAATGAATGGAAAATGCATTCATTCAAATGCTGCATTTTTTATTTAATCATTGTCAGTTTATTACTAATTACTAAGAGTTTAACAATAATTTTAAATAAATTAAATAAATTTTGTGATCAACTAGAAATAAAATAGGAATATTGTTTACTGCAACTTACTGCCAACACATAAGTTATCTTACTTTGGCAGTGCCAAGATATTAGTTCATAACCTTATGACACTTAATCTGTTGTTTACAGTCGCCTTGTACAAAAAAACTCTAGCCAACATTTGATAAATTTTGAAAGACTAGAACCCTCTAAAGTTGGCCATTGGAAGAAGCACAAAATCACAATTATAAAATTGTACAATTAATAAGTTATATTGTTTTATGTAGTTTACTCTGGAACTTCTATTGTACACTCATGTATTTTTTATTTGGTAAATGATAAAATTCAATCAGTTTCGTTCAACGTGAACTTACCAAGATGTAGAAGGCCGAAAATGAACGTTACAACTCCCGATATGAAGCAGAGTAGAACCGCATAGTCAACACCATAAGCGCTGGCGTACTTGTAAGTCATCAGGGACATTATAGCGGTTGGTCCCACAGTCACGTCTTTGCTTGTTCCCAGCAGCATGTAGACAAATGCTCCCATGATGCCCGAGTACAGGCCGTACTGCAAACAAATATAAAGTAACAAATCACTTGAGAAGTTGAGAAGTAATGGGGACGAAATGAAAATACAGTAGATAAGAATGAATAAAAGTGATAAAAAATCACGGTGAATAATAAAATCACTGTATGACTAGTCAAATACAGTCACACACAACAAGTATCAAACTGAATTTATCTCCAAAGCAATGCAATGTAGCCTAATTCCTATTTCTATTTTTAGGATCAGGAAGAAACCTCCATATGAAAGAAATTGAATAATTTCATTTTTAGTGCTTACTTCAACCATAATAGAAAGTATTTTTCATAGACGATGGTAAGTTGTTTGAAAGAAGTAGATATGTTGGCTCAATAATGCATTCATATAAAATGTAAGTGTTTGAAAATTGTTTACATCCATTATTTGGTTAGTCCATGTACAAGCTACATATACAGTACGATGCTGAGCTCCGTGCCCTGGAAGGAATGTGATACGTCATCGAAAACCGTTTTTGCAGTGCTTAAGAATGCTATCATCGTCTCCCCGATTTAGACTTCAGGGACATGGAGCTTAGCATCGTACTGTATATGTAGCCTACATGATATGATGTTAGTTTGAAGAGATTTTTAGTGTTCAACTACCAACTGACGAAGTAAAGATAGAATTTGAGACCAAATCATGGAGTATTCAAATTTTTACCCAAGAAGAATAAACATTTCTGTTCTTCGTAAACAATTTTCATAAGTACATCGTACATATATCTGAAAATTAAAGGAATAGAATGAAAATGTGACTTACAGCTGGATCGAGGCCCGCAACAACAGCATAGGCAATGCCCTGAGGCACAGCGGTGAGGCTCACGGTGACTCCAGCTATCAAGTCGCTGATTAGCCAGGATAAGTTGTACTGTGGCGCCCATCTCAGTACTGGAATGCGGCTTTTCACACATTCCATAGTGCAACACGAATCTTTCGGCTTTTCATGATCTGGAAAGAAGCAGAAAAACAGAAATTAAAATTTTGTAATTGAAAAAATAAAACAACATTATCGCCTACTATCAAAAATGTTTCATGGGAGGGTATGCAATAAGCTGCAAATCATCTCCAAACTGCATGACAAAAATGAAGGAA
Organism: Laodelphax striatellus; assembly: GCA_017141395.1. NCBI lineage: Eukaryota > Metazoa > Arthropoda > Insecta > Hemiptera > Delphacidae > Laodelphax > Laodelphax striatellus. Next base: position 12,640,446 of record CM029538.1, on the reverse strand, counting down.
TCGACTGTGATTTTAGAGTATTCTTTTTAGGTCAATAGCTTATCACATTATATTGAAGACTGTTTTAATAATATAAAAAACAAATAAAATGTTCATCTATTTACAAATATAATATGGTATATTAAAACATTTAGATTATGCGATCATATTTCATGTTAGATTAATAATGTAAGTTCCTTTCTCAGTATGAAAGATTGAATGCATGGATGTCATGAACTACTAAACTGAAAGATAAAATTTATACTCAAAAATCAAGCCAAGGGGAGTAGAGCATATGGGATTAATCACTACTTCTTCATAATATTCTATGCTGATCACTGTGAATGCAAAGCGAACTGTATGTGAAATTTTTTATAGTATGGCTTTTATTGGTGGGGAGACTCTTACGGGTAGGTTCCACCTCGTCTCATTGCACATTTATTTTGATATTTTTCGTGTCGGTCACACATCCGAGAGCCGTCTTGAATGTTTGTTACTTAACCACATGATTACTGTGGAATGTGGATTGAAGTAAATTTTCTCTTCCTTTGAACATATAGGTCTAGTTATGACATAGAAATTACTTAAAAGAAGATATATATCTTTTCTGACTAGTTCTCTATGATAAAGTCTATGTTTGGTAGCCTACATTATGAAAATCTTATATTATTGGACAACCGAAAAAATCCTCCAGAAATTCTGTAAGGAAATCATTTCAAACTTCGTGGACATTCACTGCTTTTCATAGATGATTCAACTTGAAAATATATAATAGATCGATTTTCACTTTGAAATAATTTATTTATATTCATTGAGGAGTGACAAATCACTCAATTTATTCATTTTATTATTAAAATTACTTTCTCCTACTATGTGAAAATGTGAGTTACAATCTAAATTACAACATTGTTTTCTCAATTTTCAAAATATTTACGATAGGTACCGGTTTAATTTTCCTTTTAATCTAAGTTTTACTTTTCTGTATTGAAACATTTTTTCCCAACAAAAGCAATCATAGTAAATAATTGACTGTTGGCAGATAAGATAAAAACTGCTATTGTAATGTAAACACACAATAATGTTTATAAATACAAACTCAAATGATCAATTGTGGCGTTATATTTATTGACATGATTGTGACAAAGCGCCAGTTTATTTGAACGAGCACATTGTAGCCTACTATACTTATATAACACACATCAACCGAAAGTCTTTGTCTTGTAAATCATGTGCATACAATCTTATATTTATTTGCAAAAAATAACCCAAAACATGACGAATTGATTATAAGAAACTGAACGTTAAATTGTTTGTGAAAGGCGACTAACTTACATCGATATTCGCTGGTAGGAAGGATTGTATAGTCCCCAGAAGTAGACGGTAATCCAGCAATTGACTCCATAACTTCACCTATTATTACTTTTGTCAATAAAAACACCTAATTCTCTAAAAAAAAAAACTGTAAGTTGTTTCTTGTTTGTTACATAAGAGCAACATAACCAACAAACTTATCATGAATGGAGCTTGGTTGTGACCAACTTATATTTAAATGATTCCAAATTGAGAGAACTTGTATTCCGAGTACTCAACCATTGCAAAATAAGAAAATAATCTGACAACTGAAGTGATAGCCTATCATTTCACAATACATATTTTTGAAATCGAGAACAACATCCAGCATGATTACAGACAGACGACAGAACCAGCAGTTGCAAGCTTCGATACTCGACTACAATGTACAATATCGATAGGACCACAAAGTACTATATCGATAGCGATAGTCGACCTTTAACAATTTTTTAATCTGGATTTTTGGTAGTGATAACAATAATTGAAAATTTACCAAACTACTGATGGGTTTAAGATAAATTTGAGTTTATTTTCTGATAATTAATAATAAATTCTTGAAAATATTAAAGTAGTCAATATAATTTATGGTACAACTACGGTACCCGTAATAGGAGTATTAATTTATTATCATTCTAGCTGTCCCGGCGAACTTCGTATCACCCTCTTCCCCCCCCCAAACTGTCCCCCCTTCATGCCCCCCCCCCAAAAAATGTCATCCTCCAAATGCCCCCCTTCATTCCCCTACATATCCCCCTTCATGTAAACCCCCTCTTTCCCACCAAATGTCACCCCCCTCTTCCCCCAATTGGCCCCCTTCATGTGACCCCCCTCCAAAAAATTTCACCCCCCCAAATGTCCTCCTTCATGTCACCCTCAAATAACCCACTTCATGTCGCCCCCCCCCCCTCTTCACCCCAAGTTTCCCCCCTTCATATCACCCCCCCCCCCTCACGAACAAAATGTCACGAAGTAAAAATATCTATATCCACTCGCTTTATTGATGGAAAATTAAAATAAATCTGCAATATACTAATTTTTAAAGCGAGTGGATAATAATCAATATTAATCAATGCTGAAAGTTGTCAAAAAAATTTCACCCGTCTCGGAATCGAACCCGAGAATTCTGCGTGGAAGGCAGAGTCGCTATCCAATAGACCACCGAGGTCTTCTCTTGAAGACCTATATTGCAGCATGTTCAACTATACATCGATTTTATAGAAGCATTATTGTTTGGACTGGATCAGAATGGATGTCATGTTTGATAGGTTAGGTCATTAATTTACCAATTATTTATTAATTATAAAGGGATTTTCTTATATTTTAATACATATTATGTTAACCAGTGCTTTAACAATTCAAACTAATCCAAAATCATCTAAATCGGTTCAGCCGTTCTCCAGTTATAAGCGAGCGTACAGACACCAACTCTCTTTTATTAATATAGATAGAAGAAGATAGAATATAGAAGATATAGATAGAAGATAGATTAAAGATTAATATAGGGATTCATAAAATTTAATTTGAAATTGGAAAAATTTTATTCAAAGAAATTCCATCCAATAAAATAGAGATGTTACCTTATTGTTATTGCCTTATAACGATACCTATATAATTGAGGTGATATATTAAACTTATGCTCTGTTAATAAAAACAAAAGAAAGTATGAACAAGTTTTTTTATTTTTCTTAAATTTTTCAGTTTCTAATTGCAATTTTCTTATTTTATTTCCTCTTCTGTCAACAATTTGTTTCAATATTAACAATAACTCCCCAGGAATTCTATTTTTACTTATGAAGTGCACCAAACTGATTTAATGTATGAAACGAACCAAAAAACCCAAAATTTATTATTTTTATAGCTTTTTAGTTTTCTTATTAGCTTTATTGAATCCTATCGACATTTTCAAATATTATTAATTTAATAGTACAGTGAAATCTTTTGTAGATCACATCATTATAATGTCTAGACAAAACTTGATATTTTCCTAGCATTCTTCACCTTGTGTTCTTGTGTAGATGAACACATCAAGATATACCATTAATAACCTTGCAATCATTACTATATAGATATTATCATAGAGAAAGCATACGCATACGCAACTATTTTCGCCGTACAGTAAAAATGTAAACATCCGTCCCTATCTGCTTATGCTGTCTCTATGATATTATTGAGCCAAAAATTTTTACTCTCACCTGAAGAATCCCATTCAAACGTTTGCACATGATTGTTGTTATTTAATCCAAACACTTTATCACTCTCTTCTGAATTGGCCATATTGTTGATATATGTTTCACTGTACCGGTACTGTTTATATTTAGTTCGACTAAGAGCCACACAAAAACAAAAAAGAAACTGAAACTGAGAAAAACGCTCCAACAGTGATGAAGAGAAGTCAAGCGCAAGAAATTGAGTGACTGGACTGAAAAATTGAATGCTATACGGTAAACATTATCACTATCATTATTATGAAGTGTACATTACCGCACTACCACATATTCATCTTTTTACATAACTCTGAATAATAATGTTTCACGCACGCAACAATGCCCATTTCCAATTAACTTGATAGTGCGCAAAATAAACAGTCATGATTTTAAAAGTTTGACTTTGAACGGAGTCAATTACGGTATTGAGTTTCTAGGTGATGAAAATGCTACAATTATTGAAATTATGCCCTCATATTCTGTGATTTAAGTACATGTTGACAAAAAAATCACTGCTACATATAAACACGTATATAACTTTCTGATACGGTACATATTTTGTAATTATTTTGGGAAATAAAATGATTTTGATTTGATATATTTATTATTTTCTGATTATAGCTGTTAGTTTTATCAATTCATTATTCTCGGTAGTACAGAGTAGTTCAATAAAAACGAGATAGTTCTTCATCAAAAGGTGCAGTCAAACTGCGCACATTCAAGTTTATTGAATACACAATTACACATATTACAGCTGATAATAGTAGTCATACTATTTCATTGCCAACATAGAAAAACAACGTACCTATTAAACTTGGAACGTATAATATAAAATAATAATGATTAACTTTTATTTATTATTTTCTAACACCTTCCCTCGTTCAAAGTTTAATATTTCCAATCAATGACTCTGGCCCAGTGGCGCCGACTTAGGGGGGGCAAGGCACTTTCCGCCCCCCCAATAATTACTCAGGGGGGGCAATTCATGTATTTTGCCCCCCCAATATTCATACCAAAAGAATTACATCAAAACGGCCAACGGGCCAAGTACGAATCCCAGAAAGTTTTATACAAAACGATGACCTGTCTAGCTAATGCATATTTCAGTGTATTCGAATCTGTATTATTAATTTGAACAGAAATAATACTGCATTATTGTGAAAGATTACTTCCAGCCCAGATAAAGGATGTGTCCTTTATCTGTGCTTCCACAAAGCAAATATATCATACCTCTTATTTGTTTGTTTACTATTTTCAAAGCCAGCTAGGCGCCCAATTGTAAACACCGGATATGAGTTGTCGATAGCAAGATTTTGCAAGAAATTCTTTAATTAAAACTGGATATTGTTTGTTTTATGTATAACTTTCCCACTCTCCTTTGTTCAAACATATATAATTGAAAATCGTTGATGTGAACAAAACTATTGTACATAACCTTAATTTGAACAATTTATCAGACTAAATTTTGGAACAGAAGAAGTTTTGGGTTTACACCTGTTTTTTCTTTCCTATAAGATTGTATTGCTTGATCCAATAAATGATAAATAATTCATACTATATATTATATATAGTAGAAATAAAATAAATATCAAGATTATAGTAAAATAGCAAGTTGAATGTAGTGTAACAGATAATAAGATAATATCCATATTACAAACTTCCGTTCGAAATAGCATGCTTAGAAGTAGCCTTTCTTTTTTTTATAGTGAACTCGCGTATATTGACAACCCCCCCCCCCCCCCCTGTTTAGATGACATCCCCTAGAGACCTTCTGGTGGACTTTGCCCCCCCAATAATCCCATGAAGTCGGCGCCGCTGCTCTGGCCTCTGGCGGTCTTCCTATAATCTCCCGGGCATCCCGCATCCGCAGGGCTTTCAGTCCCTCTTCAATAGTTGCTTTCCACTTTCCAGCATCTGGTCCATTTATGACTTCTTGGAAATTTGATGGAATTTTCTTCTTGTAACTGAAATGGACCACATTGCAGCATGGGCATTGTTTCTTGTGTTTCCTATGCTTTTTGTGCTTCTTCTTTTTCTTTTCTTCTACTTCGCTTTCTTCCGACTCCGAACTGGACACAGGCACCTTCTTCTTTTTCTTCTTCTGTTTCTTAACGGGTTCCTTGTCCTCGTCATCGTCTGATTCGTCAGACGACGTTTCTGAGCTCTTGCGGCTCTGTCTCTTTTGCGGTGATTCAGATTTCTTCTTTGATCTTTTGAACTTGTCTTTAGGTTTTTCTTTTTCAGATTTCGATGTAACTTTTCTCTTATCTTCTACTTCAACTACTTTGTCTTTCATATTCTTCTTCTTTCTCAATGGCGATGATTGTACATCTGGATCATTAATAGTTTCTTCCTTCCCTTGCTTTTGATTTTCTTCATGGTAGCAATCAAGGTGGTCTTCTTCTTCGGTTTCATCTTCATTAGATTTTCTCTCTCGATCTTCAAATTTATTTGGATTTATTGGTTCAATTTTTTCAACAGCTTCTTTGTGAAGATGATCTACCCGATCATGCCATAAATTTGCAGATACACGGAAAGAGTTTATGCTGTCATGGTTGTTTTCTTCTTCTCTTATCTCCTCTATAGATGCACTACCCATGGTCGTAATATAGTACAGAAAACCAACTCTATGACCTTGGAAAACATCTTCATCAACATCTATAACTTTTGCAAAACCATTCTTTCGTATGATAGTCATTCCTTTTTCATCTAATCGTCCTTCAGAAATTAGATTATCTTGTAGATCAGGAACATAGAGAACATTACTTAATTTAACGTCGTAACCGCCACATTCATCAGACATGTGTATAAGGATAGATCCTTTGCCTTTAATACGAATATTTTTTCCATTTCCAACAGTCACTGAGCCAAGTTCTGATGAAAAATCTAGGAATAAGTCCTTTCGTGGAGTCATGTGATCTGATGCTGCTGAGTCTAATATCCAAATACCATCATTCTCATTTTTTTGTTTCCTTTGTGTGCACAAAGCCTTATATCCTCTGGAAACTACAGACACTGCACTTTTCTTCTCTTCTGATGAATTTTGAACTCTTGTAGCTGTAGCTGACTTTGGTAATGATGTGCAATTTTTCGCAATGTGACCTTCTTTTCCACATCTGAAGCATATGAATCGTTTCTGTGGATAGTTGTTCTTCACATGTTTCTTGGATTTTAAATTCTCACTATTCGAATCTATTTTATTTTGGAGAGAAACAGGAGGTAATTTTTTAAATGTTTTCTTCATTTTCAGTGCCCTAGCTTCATTTTCCCTGCCTTCATCATTCTTCATTCGTTTCTCTTCAAGGAGTAATTGTGACCTGACAAATTTTGAAGTTAAGTCGCCATCATTTGTTCTGTAGACACTTCTAACAAACTCAGCATATGTATCCCGAGGAAGACCCATCAAATAGAATGCTGCTATAGCTCTATCTGGTAAAGAAAGTCCACACTTCTTGATTTTCTTATTGTAGCTCTGAATTTTGCTCATATACTGCATCATTGACATCTCTTCAGATTTTTCAATATTAACCATTTCCTTTAAAAAAATCACTTCCTGAAAAATGTCATATGTTGTGCATACTTCTTCAAGAGCTTCCCACATATCTTTCGCAGATTCAAGATGAACAATATCGTCCAGAAACGAGTCTTCAACATGCTCTATGATTATAGCTCTTGCTTGTTGGTTCATTCTTGTTCTTCGTAATATTTCACTCTGAGGAAAAGCTGTTTCATCTTCAGTTTCACGTTCTACATTGTCCTTATCAATATGTACGTAAGGACCAAACCCTTCTATTGCATCCCAAACTCCTTTTCTCAATAGGTGAGCTTCTAGCCTAACTGCCCATATTTCGTAATTTTCGGTATTGAGGTACGGTATACTTACGCGAGTCTTCTCTTCTGCCATTGTGATTGTGGATTTGCACACTTCTTCTTGCTTTCACACAATCTACAATTTTTCGTGAAACAAAACTTCTTCAAACACTTTAAAAATAAAATTATTTCACGTGGCCGTTCTTCATTGTTGGGTAGGTTTTCTCGCTGAACCAGTCATTTTAGTCTTGAAACTTTTTCAAAATCACACCGAAAACTTCATTGAATGTTAAATCGAAGATTTTATCGAACATACCGAACATTTAAGTCTCATAATCTGTTAATTTTATCACTTCATTATTCTCGGTAGTACAGAGTAGTTCAATAAAAACGAGATAGTTCTTCATCAAAAGGTGCAGTCAAACTGTGCACATTCAAGTTTATTGAATACACAATTACACATATTACAGCTGATAATAGTAGTCATACTATTTCATTGCCAACATAGAAAAACAACGTACCTATTAAACTTGGAACGTATAATATAAAATAATAATGATTAACTTTTATTTATTATTTTCTAACAATAGCAAGTATTTGAATTACACAGTATTGAGAGAAAGAAATGTATTTATTCCGATTTCGAGTAGGGTAAGTAGTTCTGTTATTGTTATTACAAAAATAATTAGGCAAAAATTGATTGCTTGTAAGCTGAATTCAGATCAAGCTGATTCGAGTTCGAATCAGTTTCTATGAATCTGTTTAAATAAAAAAAATCTGTTTATATGAATTAATAATGTATATTAGTTTTAAATACCTATTGTACAACTTGGCTTTCTTTTTTGAGGTATATGTGAGCTGTTTGTTCTTATATTATATGGAATCAATTAGGAATTAGCATTGTTATTAAATCAATCTTTTATACGTTTACTCATTTATTAATACGTACAGTTACCTGAGTTCTCCGTTTTTTTCGCAACAATAACCCAACATAAATATTCTTCTAATGTTAACGGTTATCTAGCTTTCTTTACCTCAAGTTAGTTAATAAATTATTTCAAAAAGTGCTGATATGTTCTTTTAAATTTTCACTAAATTATCTTATTTATATAATATGGATGGTTCCATTTGCTTAAAATTACTCCCAAATATAATACAACACTACACTTTAAAACACTAACACTATTTATGCTAACGTTTGCTGTTGACGGTGAACTCAAGCAAACTGTTTCAATCAACTGAGAATGTTGATAAGGACATTAGTGACACTTCAAACTTCAAAACCCTACTTTTTCCAGTTGAACGCACATGATAATTATTGTCAAGAATAGTTGTAGGGGTACTAATCAAGCCACGCTCTGCACAAAACTAATTATTATAGCTTGACGCAAAAAAAATATGATGGAAAATCTATTGAAAAAAGTGTCATTATGGTAGTTTTCTTTATCAATTGAAGCAGATCTTCATAATGAACTTGAATAATTGTATGATAGATTCCGTTTCAGGTGATTGCTTCTTAATAATGAGTCATAACATTTCTCTTTCAATCAGTTCAATAAATTTAGATTAGGCTATTATCCTTTTATATGTGGGAGACCTTGCCTTACTACTGAATTCTGAAATTCATATCTTTCCAGGTACATAATTGAGTCTTTCCATATATACCGTACTCATTTCTTCTATAAAAGCAATAATATAATATAGGCCTATGAAAAAACAATCAATGTTATTTCGAGGTGCTGTTCTACACGATTCAATGCTACGTCAATTTCACTATTTATGAATCAATTGCAATAGTTCGACCAAATGTTTTTATAAATACAGTATTGCATTATGAGAAGAAATGGTGATGTTCATTGTTGTGAATGAAATTTCGCCTATTCTAAAGAATCTCCTTGGAATAAATACCTTCATCGGAAGTACGGTATTCATCACTAACATCGAAATATAAATTATAAATAAATTTAGTTCTACTCTAACCGATTAGTATGAGAAATTCTTAATTCAAACTAGTTACCAACAAACCTCATATACTGTGGACAGGATCCATACAATTGAATCTCTCCTGAGAGATTTCAAATTCAGCCTTATTACATTAACATCAAATAATAAAAACGGTAATAAGTGTATAATTACCATTTACCGTATGCAACGCCTGACTGAATTCTCTACCTCGAAAACATGCATTTAATTTTCTACATAGTGTCAGTGTCATAAATAAAATACACCTTATTATTGTCTTATTTTAAGGTGGGACAAGAAGTAAGCAAGTCTCTTTTCTTTGAACTTGAGATGAGGAGAAAAATTGAAAAATTTTAATAGAAAAATCACTCAACCAGTAAGTTAAATGTTTACTTGAACTTGTTTTTCACGTTTGATCAATTTCAAACTTGTATTTCTTTCTGATTGATGATGTTCAAGTCAAGGCTTATAATTTCATTGCAATCAGAATGCTGTGTATTCAAAGTGCTTTTAAATACTGTATCAGGATAGGTACCGGTACGGTATCTATATATAATGTCATGTATTTCTTACACTCCTTAATACAGTAAAGCAGTTTCTCGAGTGATAGGGATGAAAAGTATGCCTCCAATTTTGTATACGGTCTCCGATCTTGTAATGTAGCATCAGAGAATAAGAAATATTGATATTATTGAATTTTTCTTGGTTTATGACTGTATTTTATGAGCAAAAGTCATCAAGTTTCCCATAATGAGTAGCCATAGATATACCGTAGTTTTTTACTAAAGCCAGAGGTAAACAGATACTGTATATGGATAGTCTATGGTAGAGCATTTTAATTGTGAGTAGCCATTTCTTGTAAAAAAATGCTATAGGCTATATCGTATATGAATCAACATACTCTTCTAATAGAAAAAACTTTTTGAATTGATTATATTTTTATCTTTTTATGTAATAAATAATTTTTATATAATTCACATTTTATCTAGAAAATTGAAGTAAGATAATACGATAATAATTATTCATTATTTATCATTTGGCGAAGCCTGGAAACTATTTTTAATATTAAACTAATTATGCAATGTATATTTATTTTGTATTTGAAATACATTTAGAACGGAACAAATTCCATTTTTAGAACGGATGAGGAAAAGTGAGAATCTAAGGTCAGGAGATATTTCGATTGTGACGAATGGTTGTTGTTAAGCGATAAGGGGTGATTATTTATTATTTTATTGATGTAGGACCAGAACTATATTCAGGTCACAACGCTTCACCATTTTGATTTCAGCCTGATAATCCGCCAATTAATATTGTCAACAAGCAGAGCAGACTTGATAACATTATGAACAAAGCTATCCAATGACCTTCGCGGTGTGTAACTTCAAACTCTTCTGAAAATCTAGTTTATAGTCATGATATCATGATTTTTTACCCTTATTATTATTATTATTTATAGTCTCTTATTTTACATTATCAACTGCTCAGACAATACCAACGAGTACATAATTGGGATTGTTAGACAACTGTAATTATCTCAACTACTTTTTCAGATAGATAAAATGTTTCAAGCTGCTTATCAATGATTTTGTTAGTAGTTCAATTATTACAGTCGAATTTTGCACAAATCCTACTTCACACATTTATTTACACAACATCATGATATTTTAATTATTAGATACGAATGCTCTCACTCAGTAATAATTGTCACTTTGATTATAATTATTCTATTTATTTCTTAAGTGATTGTCACCTTGATTATAATTATTCTATTTATTTCTTAAGTAATTGTCACTTTGATTATAATTATTTTATTTATTTCTTAATAATGATTACTTTGATTCATTTCCAAACAATCCATTTTGTGAATTATTGAAATGTCAGTAAATTTCTAGTGTGACAAAAATACTAAATGATGTCAAACATTTATTCCATTTTATATTTGAAAGATAATCTATTGAATTCACTCAAACAGGGCAGAATGGTTCATCCAATCAAAGTGTATACAAGTCAGGCTCAGGACACCAATAGTCTATTGCAAGATCACATTTCCACTTGTCACTATTTATTGAAATTAAATTCAACCTTTACCCAATCAACCTTCACCTTTCATCTCACAGGACCCTGGACATATAGATTGCTCCATACCTACAACATTTCATAATTTGAATACTATGCGTATCACCCCCTTAGAAAAAGCTAACAACTTCTAGCAATATTGATTTAAAGACATTCTTCGATAAAGCGTATTGCATCCAGTCAATCAATCACTTTCTCTGTCTTCATTCATTTCGTCTCTCATAAACAAATGCTCTCTCTCTCATACACACGCACTCACCTAAGCTCACATAAAATCTTTCCTTCTGCCTCTCTATATTTATCTTTCTCTCTCTCACTCGCTTGCTCTCTCTCTCTCATCTTCATTTTATCCAATAATATATTTCTGTAGTTTATTTAGAATTATAGCTTAATTAGTAGTAAATTTTTACGATTTAGAATCCAAGTCCACATGTTTGTAATCTACATGAATAGATTATGGTAAATAATATAATCTAATCACTCTCTCTCTCTCTTTCCTCCTCTCCTTCTTATTTTATTTTGATCACTTTCTCGGTCTTGTTTCTTTCTCCTTCCAATCGTACAAAACAAAAATGTAACATGACCTTCTCTTACCCTACTTCCTGTCATTGGTTCGCATCTATTGAGAGTTCCCATCGAAGTAATCGCTAATCTTCATCGACCTAAATAAATAGGACGATACTCGAGGACATCAGCATTATTATCAATATTTATAACATCGTTTATTTCAAACACCGTTCATTAGCATGGTCACGTTTAAATTCAAATGCCTTGAATGGTATCAGAGGAAAGATTGTCCACTGTGGCGAGTAAATGGTTGTGTTTAAGAGGTGTAAAAAGGTAGCGCATAATGAGAAGATAAGAGAAGTAACAGACGGCGAAGTAGCCTTTAGTTTGAACGTGTTTATTATGAAACTACATTTTTCACTGTTGAATCCTTCTGGTGTTAACCTCTACTTCATATCACGTCCATCCTTGGGAGTTGGTTTTGGCCACAAATTTTTCTGTTCCGGTCAAGCGATTCGAAAAAAATGAAGCATTGTTTGCGGTTATTGCATTGTTGCAGAATATGCATGGCACACCTTCTTCCGACTTGAACTATACCACCCATGACGTCACGGATCGGAAGCACCTTGAACTACAGACTACTGACTATAAAATTTTACGTTGCCTATGCTTGAACAGACCAACCAAATCTGTGCTTGAATGCAATAGACTACTATTGGTCTAGGTTTTTATATAAGGCTGTCTGTCCGTATCAGTAACATCTTTCCAAAGACTTTAAAAATATCCTTTTCTGAAGTCTTTGCATCTTTCCATTCTTAAGAATGCATTATTATTGTATTGTACTGAGTAGTGGGTCACCCTCACTACCAGCGCTTGCAGGGTAACGATCTACTTCATCACAAAGCAAGATTACTAGACAAAGTCTAGTAATCTTGATCACAAAGTACTATTCTAACCGGTCTGCTTGCAAGTGATGAGGGGTTTCTCTCTGAAAACTAAATTAATTGAATTTTATATGACTTTTGGTTCTTACGCGCTTCCTTTCAGTTCACACTGATTTTAAGAAACACTTTTAATCTACAACACAATATACTTTCAATTAATCATGTTGCTCTAAAAACTATAATCTAATGATTGATGAGTTTTAAGATTGACCAATCCCACGCAGATAATCACTATCTCTGGTTAGACTTGTTTTAATTTATTGGTCATGATTTTCATGAGTGTCTTCTATTTCGATATTCAGTTTTATCAAACCGTTTTCCTATGTTTTCCTATAATTTTTCACTCATTATTCTATCCCCCCAACTCCTCCCAGCCCGTTATTTTTTTAATTATTTTATTTTTTTTTGCTAGGGATGATGCCCACATAAGCTCTAAGCTTGTGCGTGGGTAATGGAAGGATGATGATGCGATATGAATGGACCTACAGCTTTAGGTGGGTTCCGAACCACCGGGAAGCGATTTTGAAGCTCATGAATGTTTGTATTTAGAGGAGCCGGTCACCGATACAACGGGAGTGGTAGGCGTTGTCTCACCTAATCTCACAGATTAGCCTCGCCTCTGCCCGCTCCCCCAGTATTTTACAGTATTATTAGTATTATTTTACAGTATTTCTTTATCTCATAGCAAAGCCTGTAAAGTAAACAGAGCAAACTATTTCTCTTTGAGTTTGATTTGGTCAACAAAAATGGTCGGTGTCTATTTGTCCGTGGAAATTTCCAGATTACGTTTCCAATTCGTTCTTCGTGTAGACCTTTATCTCATCTATTTTCCAATACACTAAATAACGATAAAAAATTATAATTAAAATTTGAATAAGCATTATCCATGACCAAAGTTTGATCAGCGATCACGCGAATAATTTATGTTTGATTTTTTATAGTCTGTATTTTATTGCTTATCAAACTCTAATCGGCGTGGGAATTTCCAGATTACGCTTCCAATTCCTTGTTCGTGTAGACCTTTATCTCATCTATTTTTCAATACAATAAATAACGATGAAAATTATAATGGAAATTTGAATAAGCATTATCCATAACCAAAGTTCGATCAGCGATCACGTGAATAATTTATGTTTGATTTTTTACAGTCTGTATTCTATTGCACATCAAACTCTTATCTGCGTTTTACAAACGACTTTTATGAATGAATAATGTTTCCAAAAAAATATCTAACAAATAAAAAGTTCAGAAAGCAATACAGGTAACATTATTGATATAGATCGCTCCATGGTCCATTCATTTGTATTAATTATTGTCTACATACTTGTTACTTGTAAGATCAACGGGTCAATTCCGTGTTACAACATCTGTTACATTATTGTTGTTTGTTAACTGTAACTTGCTCACTCACAGAGAGTTTGTGCAAGATTTATTTCTTCTCTCGAGAGATTTCTTTTCTCTCTCTTTTCATCTCTGCATTTCTACATGAAGATATTTTTAAACATTACAAACTATTTTCATGGCCAAAGACCTTTCAGAATCTATCACTCATTCATCTCAGGCTTCGATAGAGGAAGTGATAAAGCTCTGTTCAATCAAAACAAGAAAGTGAATTGTTGATTAATTGAAAGCTATCACTGGATGTTCAGGAATGACAATAATACTGTATTGTGATTCAACGGGAGTCAGAGAAACGGAAGCTTTGAATTCTTCCATCAAATTAAAATACAGTTACAATACCGAAAATATCCGAATGAAATAAACTTGTATGCATTGGTATTTATTTTTATATCTATATTTTTGACAATAATGCCAACTTGAGCGAGTTACCTGTCGTTATAGCAACCAGGTCATCCACTTTCACTAACATTCCAAGAAATTATGAAACACTTCCCAACTATGAAATTAATTTTTTCTACGTTAATCATTCTAAGTTCTTGAAGTATTTGATTGAATATTGCAGTTTGTTTCGCTGATGCTATGCAATAGTATCATGTTCCATTTACTCAGGTCAATGATCTTTAATCACAGCTAAACAAGTCGTTAAACCTGCTATTTATTGAATATCAATTTTTGTTGTACATCATAAATCATAATAATAAATATTATCAGAACCGGACAAAACTGACACGCTTATATTTAGTGTTTTTGTTCACAAACGATCAGAGTCAAATCGGGGTTTGATTGCAATGATGGAATACAGAAATCATTTGTAAATCTATTCCAATCAACTAATACTAAGATTACTGCGTAATTTGAAAAAGGGAATCACTCATTTTTAGACTTTAGCCTACATAAATCGCTGTTTTTGATGGATCTTCGAGCTCATTCAATCTTCACACGAGAGCTCCAAGAAGGATGCTCATCGCACCTTGTGTATATATTATATATTATCAGGATCATTCTTATCATGATGGTGAAATAAATTGTGTAATCGAGCCTAACGTAGTAATCTAATCAATGTTCACGTTGAATTCTTTAAATGTGATTGTATTGTTTGTCATGAATCATTTGAATGTAAGAAATATGATTAAATTATAAAAAATGATAAAATTAAACAACACTGGTACTCACAGTACAATGAGTGTTATTTAAAGTCTCAACATTGAAGCGTACTGACGTACTGTCAATTTTTATCTGGAAGTCTGCGAATATTAATTCTTCGTGAGGGTTTTAAGCTCGTGTTTGCAATGAGTGAGTGGGAACTCAAGTGGAATCTTGAGTTCGCAATCAAGAATTTGAAGTATTGAAAAGAATTGAAATGCAATAACTCATTTATCAGATTGTCAGTAATAGACTTATTACGAAAAAAGAAGACTATATATGGGAGACGAATAATTTATGTGTAGGTGGATTAGAAAAATACATATAATTATTATAATATTATTCGTCCATACATCAGGTACAAATAACCTCATGTAAAGACTCTTGGTAAATAAATAAATAAATAAATAATTAGATCCTGGGTTGAGTTTCAGACAAAGCACAGCATACTTAGGTTACTTTCGACATCAAGTTTGTTGCGTTACTTGGTTTTGATCGCCACAAGAGTTGAAAACGCTTTTTCGCACATGTATGTTGTTGAAAAAGGCAAGTACATCCGATCAGCTTTCTCTGAAACACTGGGGTGAACTTTTAAGTACTTGAACCAAAATGAGGGCTTGTCCATTTTTTCTAAAATCGTATCTTGCAGCAGAGTCATTTTTTATTTCTATTCCCTCCTCTTGCAACTCTTCTGGCAGCAACTGTATGAGAGGGTCGGTTGATAGTTTGTAAAACTCCTCTGACAAGTTAGGAAAGTACCTGCTGAACTCTTCCTTGAGGTTCTTTAAATGGTTAATTATCAAGTTGATTAAAAATTTACAAAAACAATTATGAAAGCTTAGAATGGAAAGACATTATTTCAAAGATTTGAAGAAATTATTTTTGTATTTTTTTATATTTATTTCATTCGGATGTCACGCCCTCCCCCCTGGACTTTCCCCACGACCCCCAGTTTGGGAACCCCAGATTTAGTTGAATTTTTGAAAGTTCAACACTGCAAAGATTTAGATGTTGCTAATTGGTGACACGCTGACACCCTTCCACTCCAAATATATAAATAATCTACCCATGACAGTATTTTGTATTCGTTTATTTTAAAAGTTCAAGTGCTCTTCAAAATTCAAGTAGGAGTTGGTAAGTTGTTTGAATAGACATCTGTCAATAAGCGATACTACAGTTTGAATAAAACAAGTTGTCACTTTTGTAATGAAGATGATTGAACAAGAATTAATAACACAATAATTGTTTAGCCTAATTGCTTACTTTCGAAATACCCATGTTCCTTTCCGTTGCTGTTTTACCGTAGATCATTATCAGTGTTTGGAATTGTAATTACAGTAGAGTTTCGCTTATCCGTCATAAACGGCAGAGGACCGGATAATCGAAAATGACGGATAATGTAGAGTACTATATCAAAAAAGATATTTAACTAATAATTTAACATCCCTGATTTCTTAATCATGAATTTAATCAATTATTCAATCAAAGTGCTACGATTTTGATGGCCAAATTTTAAAGAAGATCTATAGAATACCGGTTACTGAATACATTCATATACTGACTACTACACTGTAACTGAATACTGACTATATTCTGTATGGTCTTGACCTACCGGTACCTAGTTTGTAGCTTGTACCCTCACGTAAAGGTTCATTTTGTTAATACACCTGCGGATTGTAAATGAATTACAATACCTCTCACTCATTCTCTCCTTCTCCGCTTCTCTTTTTATCTATCTCTCTTTCTCTCACTCTCACTCTCTCTTTCAATCTTCCATCTTCATTTCATTCTATAATGTATAAGTTTTGATTACAATTAAGAATCTATGCCGTAATGCCGACATATTTGTATTCTTCATGAATCAAGGACAGTTAATACGGTACATATCGGAGCTCATCATAATGTTCAAAGTGTACAAAAAATCATCTCATCATGCTATGCAGCCATGTTGATAATGTACAGTAGGATATAATAATATATTAAATGAATTTTTATTCACTTTGTAGAAATTTTTAATGAGTTATACTTTGTCGAACCAAATCCAAAAGCATTAACAAAATGAACCTGTTATTTATACATGGAGTTGAGAAAAATTCGATTACAAGTGCGAGAACTTGAACTAGCCTATATATTATGAGAATCACAAGATTCAATCTTGGAAAAATGAACCACCGTGGTCCGAAGTAAAGCAATGTCAATGGTAGAAATACATTTTCTGGAATGATAACGTCAGAAACCCGATAATATTACATATGATAATATCATAATGATGATATTTACATAATTTTAAAATCATTATTTTATACCTTGAGTTTTTGCTGTTTTGCGAAAGCAATGAAATTCATAGTAGATAACTATTTGATTTGATATTTGATTGATTAACTAATAGGCTATAGATGACATATCTCCGCACTTGATGACGGTTGAAAAGTTACTGCAAATGAAAAAATGCAACCTTAAATAATTAAAAATGAATTGTAGCCTACTGACTTTACAATTATTGTACCTGTAGTTTACCTAAGGATTGTACTCACTTGATTGAGGATCTGTGATCGAAATCATTGACACCATTGTGTTATTGTCCAATGGGAGAGTTCCCGCCGGTTTGTTTTATTAGTTGCACAAGTTCACTGTACCTAACCTAAAAAAAAACAATCACCTGCAAAAACGTCTATTTCAAACGATTTTGTAGTTTTTCAAGTTAATTTGATACTTATTCCGGAAAAAGACTGAATCGATGGACGTTCACTTTGAAAGCCATAGACGCTGGCGCTGAAATAAGACGCCGCTGATGAGATTTCGGAGGCCGCGGCGTGCGGAGTGCGGAAGTTCCGGCGAGAGACTGGCTGAGACATCAATTGGCCGCCACTTTTAGGCCGCAGCGCCCCTCCACATCTCTTATCAGCGCTTTTAGCACGCTCCTCCGCTTCTTGCCGCGGCTCAAAGTGGATTACAGCCGACGCTGACGAAAATCTCGTCTCCTTATCAGTTATCCAAGTACAGTATGTTGATTAAAAAATTTATTATAATTATCGTATTCCAAGTCAACAGAACAGCTGGAGACCATTTTATTTTTTCCATAATAATAATAATAAATTATTGATCACTTTCTGCATTACCTATACTATTAGTATTACTAATTACATAGTGGTTTACTGTAGTTTATCATAGCCCCCTTTAAACTACTGTAGTTAAAGGCTAGGCGTACACCGGTTAGTCAAGACAAGACAAGACAAGATTAATCACGTTTAGTCACAATAATTCACATAGTTGCTTATGAAGCAGCACACACCAATGCAATGACTAATCAGTGGGTGTTGCTTCATAAACAACTATGTGAAGTACTGTGACTAAACGTGACTAATCTCGTCTTGTCTTGTATTGACCAACCGGTGTACGCCTAGCCTAAAGGAGGCTATGATGCCATTCATATTACCATAACATTAATTTATTGTCTTGAAACTCTAACCATGTGTTTTGTTATAATATTATTAGCCGTGCATGTGTGATTTCAGAGGCAAAAGATCTTGAAATCCTTTTTAATTTCGCATGTAGTAGGTATGAAGAATATTTGTGCAAAATTTCAAGTTTGTAGGTCAAGTAGTTAGGGCTGCAGCGTGATTTCCGTGATCAGATTCAGCCTTTTATAAATATAGATTATGGATAACTACTGTACCACAATATCATCTTCACTAATACACAAATGTTAAAAATATGATTAGGTAATTCTTTATTAATGTTATATTCTTTATTCATAAAGACGGAGACACGGAGTGTTCCGTCTTCTGAATTCTAGATTCATCGGAACACAAAAGTTACGTTATTGCAACCGTATTGCGTCAGTGTCAAAAGAGCTCAAATGACTTTTCTTTAAACTTTTATTCGAAAGTCAATATTTGTCGGGACTTCATCACTTCTTCAGTTATTAAAAGTTACATTATTGTGATCTTAACAAGCAAGTGTCAACAAAACAACAAAGAAATGTTTATTTCAGTATTATTAATCAGATAGTAAAGAAGTTACATAACAGTAATCGCAAGAGTCGGTGTTTCTAGAACATTTTCATCTAAATACTATTTTATTATTAATAATTATGGATTATCAACCTTCCAGTGCAAAATAGCTTTGTTCAAATGATGTGTTTAATGAGCGAGACAAAAAAGTGGTTGCAGATGATGGTAAATGGATTACGTTATGGGGGAAAAAAGTGGTGAGAATGGTGTAAACGTGATAATACTATGAGAAGTAACGAAAGAAGGCGAGAATGAAAATTACATAATAAATTCATTTTATACTAGTGTATTACTTCACAGACGTTAGAGTATTTGTTCTCTAAGGCAAAATCCTTGCCGGCCTATAGGAAGATACCCGGCGATGACCGGTTAAGTATACCACGCTTCGCCACGGCATCCTTGGTATTATATATTCTTGATTCTCTTAAAACTTTGACCAATCACTTTGTCAGTCAAAATTCAATATAAACTTAATCAACAAATTCTACATTGTATTCAAGAATAACAAGGATATGATTGTACTTACAGAGAGAATACTATACTGTACTGACAAACTTCAGTCTTTTCGATATTAATGAAATCATGTTTATTAACATTTTAGTAATTAGGTACAGTTTAGATGATTCAAGTTTGGATGTCTAGATAATGTAGTTTAGATGACACCTTATAGTGTTTCCAATGATAAGTGTTTGGGGAGGATTCTATAAACTCGAACTCATAAAAAATACAGAATGGAAATTGATCGAATCCCATAATTTTCTATAAAGAGATAGAAAGAGAGAGAGAGAGAGATGGCGAGATAGAGAGAGAGAGAGACAATGTCCTTGTGAGTTTTATTAAAAATTCATTTTTCCAACGTCTCTCTCAAATCTCAAGTCAATCAAATGTTAATAGTTAGTCTATTACATAAGTCTTTCTTCAACTGCAACTGCCAGTGTACCTAACGTAACTATTGTTTTGTTTGCATCCATTTAAAGGCTGATTATAACCGAAGATTAACCTTGAGCTGCTTGACATTGATTTTCTTCAGCCAAGAATCTATTGTACCAGAACGCTGGTGTTCTATCACAATAGATGGAACGTTGATCCTAGTGATGATATTTTCATTTTTTCAACACAATTTTCCTGATTGGTTCTTCTTTAGAGGCAAAGAGGAGTTTCATATTTTTTAGATGGTGGATGTGTTTTTGATCAACACGTGTTTGTTTTTAACACACAAACTCGAATAGATTTTATTCTGTTAGTGGAGTTGAAACGTAAAAACCGTATATCAAAATGAAAAGTAGGCCTATATGAGAAAAGTGAAAAATTGCATTGCTTGTTGCCTAATAAATCTAATCATTTTTTTTTAAATTGATGATCGTGAAGTTTCAAGTTACCCAAAATAAGATTCAATAACATTATTATGATTAATAATTATTATAACTAATCATTAAGTTGAGTATTTGATCAAAGCACGATCTTTAAATTTTCAAAGAAATTAAATCCATGTTATTATTCTTTATTATTACATGCAGCTGCAGGATATTATTAATTAAGAGCTATCAAATTCAACCACCTTTTAGAGAATTCTCAGGTAAAAACCCTTAATATGATAGTGACATGTTTTCGTGGAAAAGTGCATTGAAAATGCATTTTTGAGCATGCTCATGTTTCCACTTTGAGGTAAAAATTAATACATTTTTTATTAAGTAATTATTTGGGTGAAAGTTCCAAATAATTAATCATGTGACGTCAGCTGAATGTTGATTTACAAAATATAACACTCTAGAGCTTGAGAAGTGTAATAAAGTATTAATTTTAATAATAGTGATTACTGCAAGTGCTTTATGATGTTGATAGCTTATCTTGCACAGAGACGAGACCTCAGTTCCATCTCCAATAAAGCTTTAAAAAGCAAGCCGTGCTTTATTAAATCTCTCCAGATTATACTATTCATTCAAATAAATAGATATATTCGCTGTAGTATTTGGCGTCAAAATAAATGGCACGGGTAAGGTCGTGGATTCAATTACTATTTTAAAACCCACCTGAGTACGTTTTATACCTGTCTAACACTGATATATGCATTTGAATTAGTTCTTGAGTATACATATAGAAGTTTTATTGTGGTAATTAAGTTCATGATTATCTGAATTTCAAAATAAAAAGTTTAGGAAGCTATCCTGAGATAGACGATTTCAAAGACTTCGCGACGGCTTCAGATATTTTGTTGAATGGTTTTTGGGTCATTCAACCATGTTTTGAATAATGATGAAATGCTGGTGCAAAATTAGGTGCACTAGATTCATGATCATCAAGTGTCAACGTGTCATTATTTGTCCTTGATCAGAAAGTAGAGTACCGTATGATGAAAGTTTTCTCAATGATCAATGGTTCATGTTGTCGCTTCAAGTTCAGGGGAAATAATTTTGTGGAGGGGGGGGGGAGGTGTGAGCTGATTATTCATTGAAGAATACTTGAGCCCTTCATTTTATATTGGTGAGTTCATAGGCTTATAGCCTGAAAAGTTCAAGACATTTGTGCTTGACACTTGAGACCGATCATGACCAATAATGAGCGGATTTCTCAGCATCATGTGGTCCCTTTTCGCACCACTGTTATCACCATGACCCTGAGTGACCTCTGAAAGCTGATCAACATGACTGCAGTCTTCAAATTGCTCACTGTAGGTCAGCTCAAAGTTTATCACAGCCTGGTTTCATCAATTACTCGGCTCACTGTTTCACATTTGGTCACCACCTGACCGCACTTTTCGAACAGATCCACTGCCTCAGCATAGACTCACAATTTGAGACCAATTGGTTATCAGGCCTGATATGAGACACAGGTCTCAAAGTTCTGTCCGATTGACTATGCCATATTGAATCTAAGTTACCTTTAAATGAAGGACCCATATACATGATTTCGACAGCATTTCAAGAATGAATGGCGAAACCGCACCACGATATGTGAAACCGTTTTAAGATATTTCAATTATAAATCAGACATATTATTAAAATCAGTAAATATCTCAAAAACCGTTATTGAGATATTAACTGATTTAGGTGTAAATATGTCTGATTTATAATTGAAATATCTTGAAAACGGTTTCACATATCGTGGTGCGGTTTTCGCCATTAATTTTCTCTTGAAATTCTGTATCGAAATCATGTATAACATGACAACCTTCTCATTTAAAAAAATGAACTTAGATTCAATATGGCGTATTCAATCAGACTTGAAATTTTAAGAATTTTGAAGGCCTATATCTTGCAAACTATCAGGCCCACAATGACCAATTTAGTCTCAAATTGTAGGTAATTTAATATACTTTGAGAATTATGTTAGATGTCCTATTCGAAAAAGTGATACTTCACGGTCAAAATTGACCAAATGTAAAAACAAGTGAAAAATTACGATAATTTGATAAACTTTGAAGAGCTGTATTTCGCAAACGGTTGAACCTACAATAACAAATTTGGTCTCAATTTGTAGGTAATATAATCAGCTTTCAAAACTATGTTGAATGTCCTATATGAAAAAGTGATTCTTCAGGGTCATAATTGAAGAAATGTAGAAAAAGTGGAAAAATTCAACAATATGATAAACTTTGATGGCCTACATCTCACAAACTATTGGGTCTACAATGATCAATTTGGTCTCAAATTGTAGCTTTTTAAATAATCTTTCAAAACTTTGCTGAAAGTCACCTTCGAAAAAGTGATGCTTCACGGTCAAAATTGACCAAACGTAAAAACAAGTGAAAAATTACGCTAATTTGATGAACTTTGAAGAGCTGTATTTCACAAACGGTTGGGCCTACAATAACCAATCAGGTAGCAAATTGTAGGTATTCGAATTTACTTTCAACCCTGTGTTGAATGTCCTATATGAAAAAGTGATTCTTCTGGGTCAAAATTGCGAAAAATTGAAAAAAAGGGTAAATTTTCGTTAATTTGATGAACTTTGAAGAGCTGTATCTCGCAAACGGTAGGGCCTTCAATGGTAAATTTGGTCTCAAATTGAAGGTAATTTAATATACTTTAAAAAATATGTACAATGTCCTATATGAAAAAGTGATTCTTCAGGGTGAAAATTGGCCAAACGTAAAAAAAGTGCAAAAATCCGCCATTTTGTACGATTTTTGGAGGTGATCCCATAGTTTGCCGAGGTCTAAAACTTGGATTTAGCATCCCAGGACTGCCATAAACATTATTAAAAAAAGAAACCGACTACCCCATTTCATGCAAGGTAAAATGTACTATTTTACTGGGCTATTAGTGTGGGGCATGAACTTGTGGGGTACGAATCAAAATTAGGATGGTATGAGCTGGGAAGTTTACTACAAAACGTTACTTTTGGGGCCGCTTTCCCCAACGCTGCTTAATTAAGCAATACATCTGGCTTAAGCCTCATTCGGAGAATAGGAAAAGTATAGAAAAAAATTGAGCGTCAGCTGTTATTACTTAAAAGCAGCGTTGGGGAAAGCGGCCCTTAGATGTTAGTCTACTCAATAAAATGCTCAGAAATCACTTTCAAGTTGGCCTGAACAGAAACAATCAAGTACCATCAGATTTATTTTATCTGATAAATCTTAGCATTTTTTTACAAGATGTTGGGGGAGATGTATATGAGATTTATGGCTGTTAATAATAAAAGAATTTTACGTAGTATAAGGAAAAGAGATAATTAATTGAGGAAAACTCGACTTTTCTTACTCAGATTCATGTTTATACCAATCTGGTAGAAAGCCAAGTGGACATTCAACAAATGCTTAAAAGACTTGAAAGACCGACCGTACACGTTACACCAAGGGGGGTCCAACCTTTATTAATCAAGGGCCACATTGTCAACATTCAAATAACAGGCTGTCTTTACTGTCTTTTAAATGCTGAGATCTGCTAGATAAAATAAATCTGATGGTACTTGATTGTTTCTGTTCAGGCCAACTTAAAAGTGATTTCTGACATTACAGGCTGTCAGGGGGGATCAATCCCTGGACATTTTATAATTTTACCCTCATAAAAAATGTTTATCCTGTAATGTAAATTTTCCTTTTTGGTTCTAATTCATTTAGGGAAAAATCGAATTATTCCTATTTTAATCATTTTTTTTACAACAATTGTATGATCACCTTTGATAGAGGACTCTCGAATTTGGAAAAAATGTCATCAAAAATGCCCACTTTTTTCTGGAAAACTGAAACACCATGTTTTAGGTTTCAGTTTTGTTAATGTTTTTTGTTTTTACGGCAACATGGCGGATCACATAAAATCGGTCCGGCCGTAGGTTGAGCAGGCGTGCGTTTCGGTATACCAAAGTATATACAAACAATTATACCAATTCCCACCAATCTTTGAATTGAGCTATTTGCTTGACAGAGTAGAAGATCCTTGCGTGCTGGCAAACCTATTCGTTATTTCACAAAGTTCACATTATTTCGTTATTCACAGGCGTAAAATGTTGCTTTTCTGTGTGAATTAGTGTGAATTAGCCACATTTTCAAAATCCAAATAACAGGCTGTCTAGGAGGGGTCAATCCCTGGAAATTTTATAATTTTACCCTCATAAAACAATCTTTGATCCTTACTTGCTAGACTTACTTACTTACTTACTAAACTCACGTTACTTGCTAGCAGTAACGTGCTGTGCTGTTTTTGTAAAGATACGCGCCTGTACGCCACCCCGGTACCTCTTGGGACAAAAAATAAATTTTTTAACTTTAGGTGACCCATTATACAATTGAAGCGATGTAGAATTTTTCCTATGCTCCCAAATAGCTTTAAAACGCCCTTTTTGAGGCTAAATTTAAAACGTCTTCCCGGGGGCGGACTCCCGGAACATTGCATATCGGAACTTATATTGTTACAAAAACAGCACTGGTAATGTATAAAGCCTAAGTAATGTATAATAATGTATTGTCGTATTTCAAAAATATAAAAACTGTACCTAATGAGTTCACAAACGTAAAATGAAGTTCAATAATATTAATGAACAGAATAGCGTAGCATTGAAATTTGAAAAGGATGTTTATGAAATTAAACAATTGATGAACTTCATGCTAGAAGGGCACAAAATATTTGAAGGAATTGAAGAAACGAACATGATCCATCTTGGGGTAAGTGATGTCGAGTTCACATTCAGGCGTAAATTGTTGCTTTTCTGTGTGAATTAGTACTGCCCCTGAAAAAGAAACGATAGGCAACATGTATTGCACATCACCGAGTGAATAATATCTTTGACTACTAATCTACACTTCTATTAATCTACGTTTCTAGTCAATGATAATATAGTAGGTAGATAGAAAGATAATGATAGGTGTAGATTAATAATCAATGATAATATTCAGGTTCTCGTCAGATCTGACATCCTACATCCACTCATTCATGAATAATCTTCTTCATAATAATATTAAAGAAGTGATACTTTATCAGTAATCCAGTACCTTCAATAATAATTTAAATATTATGAAAAGCAATATTTGTTTTGTGATAATTACTAACTGGAATTGCTTTGCTTGTCAATATTAAGAGAATAATAATCTATCTAATTGATAGATGAAGTTTTGTGAAGTTAGTCGGATAGAGATACTACAGATTTTATTGAGATTTCTACAGTGATTTTAGTACAGGAAATGATAGTAAGAAATATTAAATGTAGAGAACAAAATAATATTATTGATAACGTTTCTTCTAAGAGTTCTTTCACCCTGAAATAACACAAAATCGCTGATTTCAAGGCTAAATACTACGATTCAAGGTCGTAGACGGTTATTTTTGTTGTACTACTGAACTGTGACTTCAAAAATCAAAATGAATGGCAAAAACCGCACACCGTTGGCTGAACTTCCTAATTCAGAAGAGGATCCACAGCTATTTGATTCTAGAAGAAGAAATTGGTAGACGTCTGCCAGCTTCAGCTATTAACCCGGATAGTACTGGATGTAGTACTTATAGTACTACTGTATTTATACAGATATATAGCTATACAGCTAGAAGTAGATATAATACTTTCATAGTCATAGATATAGTACTTATAGTACTGGATATTTCGTAGTCACTGTAATGAAATAAAGTTAGTCTCTGCCATCTAGCAGAGAAATAAAGAACTACGTTACCAATTCACATAATAATATTATAGACAGTATACAGCACAATATAGTATTTGACAGAGATTCGCTGCTGTTTATATCCGCTGCGCTTTGATAAATACAAATCCTCTCCAAAAAATTCTCCAAAAAAGAATTCGTCACCCGTCCCCTACCCCCGACCCTATTGAAAACGCTGGTGTGGAAACTAAAACTTGTGTACCAAAGAAAAAATCCAAAAAAAAATTTATAAGCTTTCAGTAAGAAAATGTTTTGATATAGCCTAAATAAGAAACCCGTCTCCCTCTGCAATATACATTTATACAATCATACAATATAATAATTATGTGTAGCCAACCCAAACAAAAATGAAAACTCTGTTCTGAAAGCCATTGACATTGAAGAAAAAAATTTGAAGAAATTTTGGGGTAGGGCGAGGGCGCTCAATCTCACCCACTTAAAATCACGAATTAGAAATATGGTAAACTTTCAGGAATCATACTCTCAGTGTTTGAGCTAACAAGTTTTTATGAATTTTCTAAATTATTGAGCGCCCTCGCCCTCCCCCAAAATTTCTTCAAAATCTGTTATTTTTGAATGCTGGTTATGCTGCTTATTGAAAATGTGGAATGTTGCCAAGCTTTCAATTTTCAACCACTAGGATCGCGACATTTACATTTGATAAAACTTCAAATTCCAAATATTGCAACTTTAATTATTATTTGGACAGAGCTACAGAGCTTAATCAGACATTGAATGATTTGAAATTTTAAATGTGAGTAGACTTCTACTAATCTACTTGAAGGCCTATATCTCGCAAACTATTAGGCCCACAATGACCAATTCAGTCTCAAATTGTAGGTAATATACTAAATATATTTAATATACTCTGAGAAATATGTTGGATGTCCTATATGAGAAAGTGATACTTCACGGTCAAAATTGACCAAATGTAAAAACAAGTGAAAAATTACAATAATTCAATGAACTTTGAAGAGCTGTATTTCTTAATTGAAGAAATGTAGAAAAAGTGGAAAAATTCAACAATTTGATAAACTTTGAAGGCCTACATCTCGCAAACTATTGGGTCTACAATAATCTCTTTGGTCTCAAATTGTAGATGTTTAAATTATCTTTCAAAACTTTGCTGAAAGTCACATTCGAAAAAGTGATGCTTCACGGTCAAAATTGACCAAATGTAAAAACAAGTGAAAAATTACGATAATTTGATGAACTTTGAAGAGCTGTATCTCGCAAACGGTTGGGCCTACATTAACCGATTAGGTATCAAAATGTAGGTATTCGAATTTACATTCAACCCTATGTTGGATGTCCCTTATGAAAAAGTGATTCTTTAGGGTCAAAATTGCGAAAAATTGAAAAAAAGGGTAAATTTTTGTTAATTTTATGAACTTTGAAGAGCTGTATCTCGCAAACGGTTGGGCCTACAATGATAAATTTGGTCTCAAATTGAACGTAATTTGATATACTTTAAGAAATATTTACAATGTCCTCTATGAAAAACAGATTCTTCAGGGTGAAAATTAGCCAAACGTAAAAAAAGTGCAAAATTCCGCCATTTTGTAAGATTTTTGGAGATGATCCGGTAGTTTGCCGAGGTCTAAAACTTGGATTTAGCATCCCAGGACTACCATAAACATTACTAAAAAAGAAACCGACTATCCCATTTCATACAAGGTAGACCCTATTAATTGATGACAATTTTACTGGGCTATTATTGAAAAGGTCGAATTTGGCGGTGGCAACAGTGTGAATCACTTTCAGTTTTTAACCGCTAGGATCGCGACATTTACATCAGGGCCACCTAGGAACATGGTCTAGCTAGACACTGAATTTAAACGTGCAGCTGACGTCATCACATCGTGTCCATAACAACTGATGTTTACAACTCATGCCTCCATTGAAATTGGAATTCGTGTTTGGTTTTTCTCGTCTCGAGTTCATTTCAACTGCACAACTTTTGGTGGGTGAGTAGGTCTATTTATTTATTTTCAAATAATAAAAATTTGAATATTCAAACTTGGTTGTGATCAGTGGCTCTTTATGAACAGTATAGTGGAGTAGTAGGCCACTTAGCCGTGACGTCACATTTCGAGTGTCTAGGCCTTGTTCCTGGGTGGCCCTGTTTACATTCGATAAAAAGCTTCAAATTCTAACTTCAAATTGCAACTTTAATTTTTATTCGGACAGAGCTACAGAGCTTAATCGGACATCAAATGATTTGAAATTTTAAATGTAAATAGTTTAAACATGTCTTCAATCGCTTTTGGTAGTCCGAAATCTCAACTCATTACAGATTTTTCACATCAAGTGCTCAAAGTTGAAAAAAATTGAAAAATCCCAAAATTAGTAAAATGACAAAATACCCGCATATAGTATCTTCGCGAATTTATATCGTAGAAAGTTCGTTCTGATCTTAAAAGAAAGCGCTCAAAAATCTAAGAAAATAATGTCATTACAACATTTTTAAATTTTCACTACTTTCCGCGTAAATTGAGATGGCGGCATGCGAACATCAAAGGGAAGTTCGTTACAGAATATATAGTGGTCCCGGTCTTTCATTCGTATCACGGGGGGGACGGGTGGTGGAACGACCGTTCCACTAGATAAGAAGTTCATATGAGCGAGTGGCGCACCGAGGGGGGTTTTGGGGGCTAAACCTAACACCCCCCCCCCCGGAGACGAAAAATGTTTACATGAAAAATCGTTTTCAGGAGTTCGTTCACCTTTAAAATTTTCCGGAGCATATGAAGATCATTATGTTTTATAAACCCCAAAACCCCTCCCAGAAGAAATGAGCAAGCTGTGTTATAAAATTACAATTTAAACTTTATAAATAACTTTAATATTCCTACGAAGAACGAACAACGAATATTTCTACAACAAACCATCGTCTGCAAACTCCAAATGCACAATTTTTGAGTAAAAAATTTCAAAAAATTCGAAAATTGACTGTTAACTTTCCAGTTTTTTCTTTAGTTTCTCATTACAAGATTCTAAAGTTCTTTTCTAAGAACCTAACATCTAACTTATCTCCTGGTTTATTGTTCCCATCTATTTACAACTCATATGCCCGGTTTTTCAGTCGTTCAATAAACTTATTGAATCAATAACTTTTTTTTGCATTTGAAAATACATGGTTATTGATTCAATAGTGCTATTGGATCCATAAACTGTCTATTGAGCGACTGAAAAACCGGGCAATAGAGTGTAATTTATTAAAAAATTGACTGATATATTTGCATGTGTGTAATTCAGTCGTATGAAGTTCACTTTTACCCTAATTTCCTCCATCATAACTATTAACTGTAATATTTTTTCCATTGCATAATAATTGTACAATGCAGGTTATGGCAATCGTCAATAAATGATTATAAAATACATACATACATTGTAACAAAACACAAAGTGTTGATCACCGATAACTAAAATTATCGGTGGAATCGTACAAGACTACTTCAAACTTGAACGATTTGAGGATAATTTTTAATAAGAGTGCTGTACCGTAATCTTTGATAACTTGTTTGGTACCCATGATACCGCAAAACATAATAAACACGAAGAAATTAATATGGGATGAACGACTTAGTTTGGCTTCCAATCAACTATCATCCAACCGTGCATAAGAACTGCCAGTTCTTGGAACGTCTACCAATAGCGACGAATTATTTTCGCATGTTTTCCTTCTCCACTTCTTTCACTTTTCCTCCTTCTCTTGTCGTCCTTATACTCTTTCTATTATCAGCGGTATCCTTCCACTTACTTTTTGATAGGATTTCTGCGAACTCGGACTCATTTCTACAAGGAAAGTATTTTTGGCCAATGTTGATTGGTACCGGTACCACAGACAACACGTATAGTTAGTCTATGCCGGTACGCTGATTGTGTACCAAATCTGAAAGCAAGATAAACGATTTTTTGTCCCTTGCAGAAGATTATGACGTCCTAGGTTCGATAGCAGAATGCTGATTATTCCAGTTTTCCTCAATTATCCAGTTATGATCCTTGAATAACTATGGTTGTAATCACTTGTACCTCGCTGGTATTTTGAGGAGCTCCCTTCCACACTTATTTTAAAATACAGGAATATTCATTCAAGTTGGCGGATGACATTAGATAGATAGATATTATTTTTTTGCCGTCCGACTCTACCGTCATCAACAATGTCAAGAAAACATCAATTTTTTATTTTTTTGCAAAATATTTTAAAACAAAACAATTAGGATAATTGTTTTGGAGAAATATTTATGTTTTCTTAACATTGCTGATGACCGTATAGTCCAATGGCAAAGGAATAATATCTATCTAAAGCGTGTACCAGTCAATCCTGCTTTTTTGAAATGACTGTAAAAGTAAACGGATGAATATTTCAAATATGTATTGTTACTATCATCTACATCTACATTTAAAAGCATTTAAAGTTACTATCTACATTTAAAAGCATTCAAGAAACAACATTCAAATTGTTATTCCCGATTCAGACATTCTTGTATAGGCGATTTCTGCTAATCTCTCACTTCTTTTATTCACCCTATTTATCCTTTATCCTTTTTTTTATTTATTTATCTCTCATTCTATTTCTCTCTCTCTCTCTCTCTCTGTCTATTTCTCTCTCTCCCCAACCCACGTTTGACGTTCAATCATCTCTTCTGTCTTGTAATTATTTATTTGTCTTATTTTTAATAATTTCGCAGGCTTATGCAAGTTCTATTTGTATTGGTATGTCACAAATCATCACATTCACTTGCACGTGTCTCAAAGTTATGTCATCTCTCACATGATCTAATGTATGTGAGAGTTCACGATCGAGTTACATGAATTTTGTCAGTTCTCACGTTCACGTCTTCTAAGAGCGTCACGGAGGATCGGGTCTACGGCTGGGGAATCCCATTGCAAAAACCCGTTATGATCATTTGGTCGTGATGATGATGATCATAATCGATATTGGTTAGATGATGATTGATGAAATCACGTGGAAGGACTTGAGCTTCCGCAAGCGTAGACTTTTAGCAAGTGACGTAACTAACATCCGTTCCTTTCTTTTGTTGAGCTCTTTCTCACAATAATAGAAGTTTCCTCATATTTTTTCTCTTCAAATCACTTTATAGTCAACTAATTTTACTTAAAAACTATACAGTAGGGATCATAATAAAATATGAGTTGATATGACCTATTCCATTAAAGAAACTAATTCCATAGCAGAAACTGTAAGCTAATTCGTTTGTAGATTGAGTTCAACCATAATAGAAACAATGGTTACAAAGAAATATAATGCATTACAATTTTTATGAATTTTAATAGAGCCAGAGAAATTGTTTGGTTTTGATTACAGCCATCATCTAACAAGGAAAACTGTTGATTGAAGATGTAAAATTAATATCAATCGACTTTCTTTGAATTTCTCTTTCCAACTTGTTATTCCTAGCTTCAATTATTATTGATTTGTTAATACTTATTCTTTTTAGTTGTAATTTAATTTTTAAATTAGCTTTTTCTTACACACCTCTGCTGATGAACAATTTTTTTCTAATTTCTTCTTCTTTTTTCTTCTTCCCTTCTCTTCCTGTTCTTCTTCTTCTTCGTTATTTTTACTCTCCTCTTCTTCATTTTCTTATATTTTTCTTCCCCATCTTCTCTCTTTTCATCTTCCTCTTCGTTTTCCATCACGTTAAAAAAATGAAAAAATTGGAAGTCATCAAT
Source organism: Laodelphax striatellus (assembly GCA_017141395.1). Classification (NCBI taxonomy): domain Eukaryota; kingdom Metazoa; phylum Arthropoda; class Insecta; order Hemiptera; family Delphacidae; genus Laodelphax; species Laodelphax striatellus. The sequence goes on along the minus strand of CM029538.1, from coordinate 12,608,264 downwards.
CAATTAGTAAACGGCAGCTTGAATGAAAACCATGCAGTTTGTGGCATGATTAGAAATAGATCATCATTCACAAATACCAAACCTGGACACCGATTTTCAATCTAATGCGACAATCAATCGGAGGCTACTACGATTAAGTGACTCTAAAAAATGACAGAAAAAGTAGGGGAAACAGTAGGAGTTTGACTAATGAATCCATTGTTATCTTCTGTCAAGGTTGATTTACTTCCTAAATACACGACATAAACGGAAGGAAGTCACTTCCAAATCACCTCAACCTCACCCATGGAGACTGATGGAACGTTTTGAATGTTTACACCGACGTAGGCTATATCATAGACCTCTGAATATTATCTCTGATAGGTTCCAAAAGTCTATTGAATGAGCCGAACCTTATCTCGATTCAAATCAAAACAATAAAAAAACTTAAAACAATCATTGGAAGATTAACAATCTACAGAGTCTTGTAGAGGAAACAAAAGATGGCCTGATAAGTATTATAATTTTTTCTGAACATTCTAAAAATAATTTGTCAAGTTCAATTTACGACTACGATATCCTGGTAGGATATCCTACCTTGATCGAATTTTTGACCCTGCTCAAAGTGTTAATCACTGTTTGGTTCAAATAATTTCGATTGACCTCCTCTTGGTTCACGGATAGTATCTGTTATACAACAGTCATGGGCGTAGCCCATGGGCTAGAGCCCCCAAACACCCCCCCCCCAACATTTAATAAAAAATTTTCAGGGAATGGGAACTGAATAAAACTCAATCATGGACTTTTTTGTAGAAAAGTATAACTCCAAAAGAGTTCCCAATTTCCAATTCTCTGATCATAACTCCAAACTCCTCCACTTCCTTTCCAACGATTCATGTGATTCAAAAAAAAAATAGACTTATCAAAAAAATAAGACATTTTCCATGAAAGTATTTTTGGACCCACCTTAAATTTTCTTCACATGCACGAATCCAATTCACAATCACTTAGTTCATATTATAGTGATCCAAAAATAGGCCTCCTGTTCACATCCTTCCTTTTATCTTCCCTTTGACTCAAAACTGCTGATAATACGTTTCTTGTAATTGTACAGGATATAATTTGAAAAATTGTAAGGAAATCTTAAACCCCATAATCACATCCTTTAAAGTCCTCAACTATTTTTGTTTATCACATTCAGTCTTTTTGGACTAGTCGTTCTCGAAAAATCTGTAGTAGAATTTCCCATGATTGAATGAATAATCTACGTGTGTCATAAATATTGATAGTTGTCAAACAAATCGCTTTTATCAAAATGAATTGAAAATTTGAGTATACTATTGAAATAAATATTTCACAATATTTCACACTATTTTATTTATTATGAATATCGAATGTCCATGTTCAATAGAAAGTTCTTTCCCATTGGATAAGAATGAGTGTAGAACACCTCTGACATCAAGACGGCGGAATAATGAAGTTTTAACTTGAATGACCCAGTAACTGCTGCCATTTTAAGAATTCAGAACTAGCTGCGTTGTGCATTGCCGACCAATCAGGGGAAAGAGGCGGAGCTTGGAGGCGTGTCTGTAAAGATTGAAGCTGTAAATCACCCAGTAACTGCAGCCATCTACTGGTCGAATTCAGAACTAGCTGAGTCATTCATTGCTGGCCTATGACGAGATAGTTGGCGGAGTTTGGAGGCTACATGATTTACAAATTAGGCTACGATTATGGAAGAATTTTAGACACAGTTCAAGTATTTTCATAGCAGCAGCAGCTCAGATGAATACGAGGTAGCTTTATTATTTATCTTGTGATAATAAGATAATTTCTCATAATTTTATGTAGTTAGGTAGATTTTAATACACATTTTCAGGCATTAATTTTCCAAAAAAAATCCTACCGGCCCTTCCATATATCTAGTGTGGGGTGGGGGGTTGCGTTGACCTAACCGGCTACCCTTTGTAATCTAGTTGTAAGCCCCCCCCCCCCACAATTTATGCTTATGTAATAAAACAGTTTATTTCATATTACCTATTTCATGTTAAAAAAAAAACTGTTTAAAAAGTTATATGTTATTGATTTGGATTTTAATCTAAATTGAGAAATTTTGAATGTAAATAAGGGAAAAAAGGGAAAAATTATAAAATAATATGCTGCAGAATCCTTTCACTGTCACACAATCACTCAGTTTTGCAACAGAAATGGCTGAAATGCATAAATCAACCACATGCCTAGTTCAAACATACTCATTAGAAACGATGAGCAACTATTTTTTTCAAGTACCTTTGAGACAAAAACGCATAGGAATGCAATTTAATCGAAAACTAGTGTTGATCATGATGAGCTTGACTATTTATGAGCAAAAAATGCAAATGTTCTAATCCTTTGCAATTTTTTTACTTCAGTTTTCAGCTATTAAACCAATTAACAAGCTTGGAATCTGAGGCACGTGTCAAGTACGTTGTTCGATGAGAGAATTTTTCCTATTAAACTCATTTTGAAGAATAGATAGAACATCAATTAATTCATCAATTAAATGGAGCAGTTACTTTAATGTTTTTGCAAGGACTCTGTAAGGAAAATAACCGCTGAAGACCAGAAACAGGTTTGGTAAATGGTGATTGCACATAAATGATCTGAATCTGAATAGACTAAACGAGTTGGTGAATCAGATTTCTGTATTGCTATCAGAGTGCAAGGGGAATCCCCTTTTATCTGTGATCGGATGGGAACCAGTTCCGTGGGCTCCTCAACATTTTGTCCACTTTCCTCCATTGAAAAGAAACATTTCGAGCAAAACATTTATGCAAAGCAGATTATCTACATATTGTTTTGCTTTTAACTTTCAACAACAAATCTAGTGGGGAAATACGCTTGTCGGCAAATTGATGAGTTTCCCCACTGGTAGATAAAAAACTGATAGATGAAGGGATTAAAACTGAATTAAAAAACAAAACATGAATTTTTCCACTTGTCAAAACAAGCAATTGCAAAGGAAACAAGTTTGGAGCTGCTTGTTGGAGCATTTTCAGTTGCTGCATTTTAACATTTTAAGTTGTATATTACACAAAATACACCAAATAAATTATTTGTATCAATTCAAATAATTCTGGTCTTTAGTATTGTTTTGAAAATTTAGTAAGACATTAACAAAATGGAACACTTCTAAGGTACATAAGGAAATAAAATTATGATCAATGTTTAGCTTAAATTCCCTTAATAGATTTATACCTTAATATCTTAATAATCTTGATAGATTTAAATTCCAAAGAAAAATGTAACTACAACTCTGTGCAACTAAAAAAAATTATCCTTCATCCTTCTGAAAGTTGATGGGACTATAGCACAGAAAAAGGGAGGACTCTGAATTATATTTGACTATTTAATACGAAGTCTCTCGTAGGTCTCTACTGAGACCTCTCTGACTATAAGTGGAGACAAAGAAAAAGTAATTTTCACTGTCAGGGTTGATTTTATGAAGGCGTGACTGAGTCATTAGTATACATACAGCTGTATAAAAGCTGCTTAACATAAGATTACGATAGCTATGCACCTACCGGTAAATAGAATCAACCTTTCTTATTCATTTATACCCATACAATATACATTTTTATACCTGTAGAGTGCCTGCAAATGAACATTGATACAAAACTTGTTCAATAATTAACTGCAATGAATGAGTCATAGGCTTGCGGCTTTTTCCTATGACGTAAGATGCTAAAGTCTGTTACTCAGTTACAGGGAAACTGTTAACTGTTATAATATGTTGAATTAGTCAGTCAAAGATGGATTTAAATTTCAATCCGAAGAACCTTGAATCTGAATTTCAATTCTACTTAGAACTATTATTATTCTATCACCTATTATTGTACAACGTGCACGTGTACTAAGGTTTTAGTTGTACGATTTTCTCCACAACAATATTATAGGTATGACTCGTTGCTATGAGTTCTGCATACACAACGAGATCTATATTGATAAAGAAATCCCATCTAATTAATTTTTATTTCATCTTATAGAATTTAATCAGGCTACTATTCAGAAATCATACAAATCACTATAATATGCATATGCATTGCATTAAATTGTTACAATGTACGTACAATCAATACAATTACTGTATAATATTACAATACTCAATACTGTATTGATTGCATAACAATAAAAATCATTAAAGCGTATTACAAGTTGGCAAAACACATCTCAAAGTATAATACTGTATTTTAAAGTAGGTAACATTAATAATCAATACTATTCCATGATTTCTATTTTATCATTTATGATTCTTAGTAGTGTCTTATTCTGCGCTTATTGAAAACCTATAGAAATGGTAGCCTATTTTAAATCCTGAAACAATTCTAAATAGAAATTTTACAAATTGCTATGACAGTAACTTGGTTTCAAGTTGGTATTTTGTCGTCTATTAATAAACTTCTTCCACGTCAGAAACTTTACAAATTGTTATGGCAGTAACTTGGTTCCAAGTAGGTTTTTTGGATTTATAAACATCATCTGAAAACTGATGAATTCTTGGCCTATGCAAAATTGATAAATTATACTCACCAACAAACCTTTGCGTGGGATGTTCAAACAATAAGAGCAATGACATTCAATGTATTTAGATTAACAAGAATAATAACGAAAACACACTGCGGTAAGGTGAAGGTTGATTCATTGAAAGTTGACTTCCGAGATGTCCCAAACTAATTCTTAAATCTTTTAATCATCATTTAATCATTAGTCCCCGACCCTGGCTCCAGTTCAGAACGATAAACACACTGTTTGATAACGACTTCTTCCGTCCTTGTTCGAAAACAATTCACCAACCCATCAACCGCACACGGATTTCAAACAGCTTACTAATTCCATCAACTACATTGTTATGATTGTAAAAACTTATTCAAGTTTTAACCGATGTTTTGAATCTGATTACAAATTTATATAAAGATTTATATTAACTATCTCAAACACTGTAAACCATTCATTTCATGATAACTAATGAAAAAGATAACAGATGAAAAAGTCCACAATAGTTGCTCTGGGATGAGTGGCTCTAGGAATCAAATCACAATATCTCTAGATCCACTTCAATTTTTACTGAACTAGTTGAGGTAAATCAGAAGATCATTATGACCGTCATAAGGCAGCTTATAACTCATCTCGTCTTATAAATAAGGCAGAGATTAGTAAGGTATGATCGAGTGTATAAATAAGATGAGACTGTATAGGATAAATATGGTGGAGGCATAATAACGAACTATGGAAAATATTATTTGAAACTTTTATTTCAGAATAAAAATTGAAAGATACTGAAGCCAAGCAGTATCATTAAAAGACTTTCAAGTAGCCTACACTTTCCTCATTGACATGAGGATACATTTTATTCATACAAAGTACTCTCCATGTACTGTAACTCCAATCAAATTGATCACAGATCGTAAAACCACAATTTTTTCAAATTTCTAAATATTTCTACTAGAGAGATTATGCAACCGATATAACCCGTTATTCCTATGGGAGATCAAGGCCTTGGCGGGTCTGGTTTCCACAATTATTCTAAATAACACGCAGATTTTCTTCCAGTTACATTCACAATAAGAAGGCGGTTACATAAATGACCTATTTATAGATTCGCGCCCGTGAATATTGACAACGATAATAATTATTGGCATAATGTCTTCGATGCAGATTATTTCAATCCCAGCCTAATAATAATGTTTCCTTCATTGAAATCCTGTATACAGCATCCACATCACGATAAAATAATAGAAAAGGTTGAAAAAAAGAATGGTAGAAAAAGCAGTACGGTAAAAGAATTACGTCAATGGATAAGGTTCCGGTAACATTGAATTAGAAGTTGCCAATCTCTTTTCATTATCATTTCATTTGCATGGAAATAACGGTAAAATAAAACGTGAGAAACTGGAAATATATTTTTGTAGAAATCGTGTACACTTTTTGTGCTCAATGTATCTCATAACATAACTATTCTCTGTTTAGTGTGATTGATGAAGATTTATAGGGATACTTTTCTTATTATGATCATAAGCTTCAAAGTCAATTCGTGTTTGACAGGAAAAATGAGATGTAATGAAAACTAAGGATGAATGATTGACTTACATCAAGAATTATCGAGAGGTACGGTACTTATATTTAAGATTGAGCTCATGTAAGCCTATTTGCAAGATCAATAACTAATTGTTTATTAATAATTTTTCTTATCAACGTTACCTATTTTCCTTTCGAAATTTTTCCAAACCCTTACCTTTCTGATTTTGTTTTTATTTCCCAGAGCCTCAATTTCAAGCCTGTGCTTGGAGATTTCTCGATAAATTTGATTACTATAAATAGTAGCCTAAACCTATAAAAAAAAAACTATAGCTTTGAAATTTTTGTCATAGACGTGTGGTTTTTATCATAAACAAAAATTATGTAGAAAAATTGAGTTTATTCACTTCACTACTATTTGAATTAGTTGTTCTTGTACCTTGCACTGAACATACTCTTCAGCTCACTGAAATTTTGTGCTTAAACATGCATCTGGAGTCTTGTTTACGTGCCTGACGATTTAAAATCTCTGAAATATAGATCAGTAAGTATATTTACAAAGATAAGTTGACTTCAAAAGTATCTTGGGTATAATTCGTATTAATATTATTCATAGTTTCGTCAAATTGACAGTTTCATTCTCTAAAGTTTTTCTAAAGATAAAATCTGCTATAATGAGTAGGACTGCAAAATAACTTGTACCCAATTACAGTTGGATTACGACGGAATAGCATACACTTGATACACATGAAATAGGAATAGGCTACTAGAATATAAAATATCAAGTTACGTATTTGTGAATCACAGAGCCCCTATGTATCTAAAGAAAATAAAATAAAATATCGACATAAATAACTCATCTACTGAATGGATTCATGGTAATGACGTGATACTGAAATCTCATTTCAATGTGTATAAGGACACTCAGAGGATTCAAAAAGGATAAGGAAAATGAGGAGAAAACAAGTCGCAGCTCTTTTTCGTATCAATTGACGTCAATTCTGCAAAGGATCGAGTTACCAGTGTTGGTGGCATTTCATGCTTTGTCATCTTCAGCTGAAAAACCCACGAGGCAATTCCAAGTTCCCAACCTGAAAAACAATCTGCTAAATGCACCACACCGTCCAAGGCCAATAGTCGGTCGTTTTTGCAATGAATTACTAATTTATTATACTGCGTTTTCTTTAAATCTAGCCATTCTTTTATCTCAGCAGGCTTGTTTCAGTTTTTTGCATGTTTGTTTTATAATGTTTCTACTTTTATTTAGTCGTAGCTGGAAGATTATTTTGCGTCGAATCACGATTTTAGACTCAATTTGAGCGTGACAATCGGTTCATTGAATTCGCCGTTTTTATGGCAAAATATTAATGGTGGTTTGACAGTTGCCAGCTATGATCGGTTGAACACACTTTTCATTGACAACTTAAAACATGTTACAACCCGATCTCAGTAAACATGTTTACAGTGCTTTGAACCTCAACAAACAGAGGACACTTTTCGGGTGATTCAACTCGCAATAAGATGTTGGTGAGGGGGGAATTTTGGATCGTGGCAACGTAAATAGAAAACATTCAAGGATCGAGGTGTAATTATAGTAAATACATTAGGTAGGATGTATTCTAATTACATTCTAATTACCTTCGATCATGGCAAAATATACAATAAGAAAGAAGATAGGGAAAATAGAAAGAAACGAGTTTACCCCGTGCAGCACAAAGCGTCGCTTGCTTGCTCAGCTGTATCGTTTGGGAATATAGTATCATTGCAACAGACTTGTATCAGTGTGAGTTTTGTCTACATTCCACATCAAATCTCGCAGTGGTGAAAGCACAGTAGAAAGTAGTGCACCAAAAGTTTTTATTATAATAGATGTTATTATAATAAACGAAATTGAGACTGGTAAAACATGTGCAAAAATGAAGAGAAGATACCAAAGTGAGAAAAAGCAATGGAAAGTTGTCAAGAAGAGAAACTGGTAAAGGAATTGGTGTTGAGAGATTCATAACTCATGTATTGAAGTATCTACTGCCCGAGTCTAAGCTCTGTGTCCCTGGGAGGAATGCAATACATCATCGAAAACCGGTTCTTGTAGTGTATTTTATAGTACTCTTCGCTTCTCCTCTTCAGCCGTCAGGGACTCGGAGCTTAAACTTAGACAGTATTGCATTGGTAGTTAACGTGTGGATGAAGCTTTAGATCGCGAATTCACAATTTAATTCAACTTAATGAACAAGCCTTTAATTAAAATGATTCTCCAACTCATGAGAAGTAGTTTAAGAACAGAAAAAAAGTCGAAAAGTAGACAAAAAAGCAGAAAGTAATAACAGGATAACTGGAATATTACATTACTAGCTAGCTCTGATTCAAAATCCACAATTCCACAACTAGGCACTTTCAACGTGTATATTATTCACTTGAAAATCTTGAAACTGAGTAGCTCGCAATTTTATAATAATATTGCGGTTTTTATCGAAAAGAGGAATCTTATCCATAATTATAATCATAAAAGGGTCAAGGGACCTATAATCATGAAGGGCTGTTGAATAATGAAATTAGTTTGCAAAGACTTGACCAATTTCAATACTTGTTTCTTTCAAAATAGGCAACAATAACAACAAAAATACTGTATTGCATAACGTTCAAGGAAAAGCAATATTATAGTGGGATTGGACTATCGGCTATTAAATATTCCATAAGCTATGGAAGAAGCTATGTTTCGCTTGCAGTAAAGATTATACTGTAACTTCTTTTCAAAACATCAGTAATTCCACAGAACTCATTTAGAAAACTGGAGGTATGTGTAAATGTGTTCATTATCATTTCATGATCCTATCTTCCAACATGGAAATACAGCATTGATTTTGCATTAATTGAGAAGCATTTACAACCATGCCTCAACATCACTTTGATGTCAACCGGAATTATTTTTTTAACCGTGATTTATTTTTTAGAACTCTCATTCGAACGAAATATGCAAACAATACACAAGTCAGAACGTGGCTCCAGATTGTATCTCAAACCACGTGTGTGAGACTATAACCACGAACTACGAGTTCTAAATTTTTCTCATAGATTCAAAATACCAGATTGAAATTGAGATTACCATAACTTGATGAATTAGTATCCAGATTCGTAAAAATTTTCCTCGTTGAAAATATCTTAGAAGCTTGTCATAATAAGGAAATCTATCATTTTTAGAATCTGGTTCACCTGAAAATCATTAATCACATTATATTTACAGCATCGGCTGATGAGAAAACCCACGTTTCAAGTTTCACCTAGGATTTTCCTCTTTTTCAAATGACGCTTGAAGCTTTACGTCTTTACTGAGCCGGCACTCCTTCAAGACCCCCACAATTCAATAGTAGCAATTATGTTTTTTATTGACCAATATTTGCGAATTTCCTTAATTGTTGAACCAAAGAAAAGCAGGTATGAGGAAAATTACGATATTTGCATGATGAAGTAGTCCTGGTTAGTGCCTATGTTCAGGGCCGTAGTCAGGCCGGTGAAACAGGTCCTTTTTTACCGGGCTCGGGCCCTGGGTGCTATTTTAGGGAGGCCCGGGCAAGGCCCTTGAGTTATTCCTATTTGACATTTTTACCGGGGCCCGCAAAAGCTGGCTACGGCACTGCCTATGTTAAAAATGAGCTTTTCCTGCATTACATGTTTATATAAATCTACTCTAGAAAACGGCTTGCCATAGTGGTGTAGGTCAATTTTCCACACAGAAACTATTGTATAATAACACATTTTTTTGATCTTTTACTAACACAATTCTGTATAAATAACTGTAGATGTTTGAAAATTTGTATTTGTAGTAGTATTAGTTTTTTTTGGAAAATAAATCATTTATTTATTCATTATTTATTCCTGCTCAAAAAGTATTATTGTGAGTATCGTTAGAATCATTGAACAAGACTGGTCATTGACGAACTCTATGAGATATTGGAGAAATTCCTTAAAAGTTTGAAATACTAAGACAAGAAAAATAATTTCAAAGTAGCTTTAGGTAATCCGATGACAGAAGAAGGAGACATTATTAGAATATGTTTAGCAATGGAAACTTTTGTATAATACTATGGTATTTTCACAAATCAAGATTGATTCGTTGGAGTTAAAAACAAATCAAGTTGTTAAAAAGGTGCTCAGATTGGAATAGGATAGTGAGAAAGGGACTGATGTGAAAAGGTAAGAGGCAGGAAAGTAATGGAATTTTATTTTCGATGATTGGTAATTGTAATGTAGGTACTGGAAAAGATATAAATTTTATTGAAATAATAATGCACAAGTAATTCTGAATTATAGTTCAAATTTGATATCCAAACTATAATTGATGTAGCTCTGTAATATTGAGAGAAAAACAATAAGAAGTCGATTATTAATGGAAATACAATGGATTTGTTTAAAAATTCAAGAGAAAATCGATTTATCACACAATTATCATAAAATCTCTATAATATCTTCATTGATTCCAATGTGAAACTGATAACAATATTCCAGAAACTTTTCCTTCATTGATTGGTGGATACTCTTAAACTTTATAAATGCCAATTGATTCATAATAACTAATACAGTTGACCTTCATTGGGATTTTCTATTAAGTTTCAACGGATGATTGACTTTGAGAAATCGAATCAAGGTAATAGATAGTAATAGCCAGTTATGATAATCCACAATATTGAAAATTTATAACCGCTTATGATTCTAAAGAATAGTCCAATTTCTAAGAAACGAAGCTTTTTAATTGTTAGTATTATTGTCTCCTTTAAAATACTTACGCAACTTTCTGATCCAACGCTTGGCTTGTAATAAAATTTAAAAGATCATAAAATCGGAAAATTTCAAATTTTTCACAACCTTTTCACTGAAAAAAATTAAAACAATTCACTAGCAAAATAAAAATTGAATTATCAAATTTTTCAAAAAAAAAAAAAAAAATGATTCTAAGAATGTTTTTGACCATGAACATCACATTATTACCAAACAGTGATTTTGGAAAAGTCAAACATGATTCTTCTCCCAAGTTCTATACAGCTTTTCCCGATTTTTCTTCCAATTTCCCTCATTCTACCCATCACTTCCATTAATTTTTCAACCTCCTCAAATTGTCTCCCTTTTACAGTGTATGTTAAATCGAAATTATTCACCCGCTCTTATGGAGCGTATCCTATACGCATTCCTGTAATAGGCGAACCGACCATGCTACATGAATAAATTGTATCCGCTGAGATCAACAACATAACAAAAACTTTCTAACAATAGTCAATAGGTCAATGATTGATCGGGAATCTTCGGCTGAGAAGGACCGGACAGAGAGAATTTTTGCAAGTCATTCAGAAAACTATAACCACATAAAAAAACAACAACATACCTGTTTATACAACATATATAGACTATAATTTAGCAGCAGTATATATCTATACATGTTTAGAATTATTACTGGCCAGTGTTATTTTTCACATTACTTGACAAAAATAGCACGAACGTGTCTTGTTCTTATACTATGTTTAGTGTATTTTTATTAAACTATACAGGTACTATATTATTTAGGTGTACATTATATATTTATAGTTACATTTTTTTATAGGTATACAATTATCTATGAATATATAGATACATTTTGTGTATCTGTTCTTTCATCATGTTGGATGAGTTTTTGCGGAAGCCCAACAATGGTCAAGAAGTTGAGGCATGAATTTTCTCAAGTTTTCTTTTTAGTGGCGAATCGGAGATAATTGATAGGAAGCGGTCGGCTGATCTAGCAGGCAGAGATGGACCGTGACCGTGACAGTCATCATCATCATCATCATCATCATCATCATCATCGACAACCTTGAACTCAACGTCCTTCACAGGTGTCCGACGACAAGAATGAGTAAAAGGACTTTCTGTTGAAAACAAAAGCCTGAAATTTCATTTCAGGCTGTTTCAATTTTCATTTCAAATCAACTGATTCGATTGATTTCACTGATTTGTTATAATATTACATGTATAAAGACTATACAGTATAACTATATACAAACCTGTATAGTTGCGGACGCACTGGCGCGGACGATCGCTACGCTACGGATGCAGGAAACGTCCAGCCTTCCCAAAAATGTATCTTTTCGTTTGATTTACATAGCTTCGTCCAAAGGGTGGCCACACCAATGCGGACGGCGACGTTAATAATTTTAATCGTTTTATCAGCTGATTACGTATTTTCATCCGTAGCGTAGCGATAGTCCGCGCCAGTGCGTGCCACTTCTCAAGAAGTTCGTCAAAAGATTTAACTGACATTCTGAAATAGTTAAAAAACTTACTTTCATCAAGTCTTAATTCTTCAAATAGTGTGTGAAATGTTCCCGTGTTTTCTCTGTTTTGATTGATTGGATGAATCCAGCACTTACGCTTAATCCTACGGCGCTTAATACGACGGTACAATAACCACATAGTAACAACTCTTTTAGGATTCATTGTTATTCAATCTCGTGTGTCACAAAAGAAACTGGATGTCTACGTATGCACCTTGCGGCCAATAATGCACCTTACCGGCCGTCCAAAATCGGTGTGTCTGCAAGTACCTCATATCCGATAAAATATCGGCCGAATTTTTACCGGTCGTCCAAAATCGGTGTGTGTGCAACTAGCCTTAAATGTTAAAATATGAATTTTTAGATGTAATAGTTGTTGGTAATAGTATGTTTGAGAACTTAAAGTACAGATTTTCAATGATGACTATTTTTTCAATAGTTTCAATTTCAATATTGAAATGAGTCAAAATTTGAAATCGAGAGGGATGTTGAATAAAAAATGTTTCACAGAAGGGCGCGAAAGTAGTTTTTTATTTTTTAGTTTCTTTGTTTCTTTCCAGCTTCCTTTGGTTAACCAAATACAATATTAATAAAGACACACTTCCACTCTTCTCCTAAATTATTTCATTCATCCAGTTCACATTATCTTTGTACTTCCACTCTTCTAAATTATTTCATTCATCATATGTTCATATCATCTTCGTACCACTCTTCTCCTAAATTATTATTTCATTCATGCAGTTCATATTATCATCTTCCACTCTTCTAAATAATTTCATTCATCCAGTTCATATCCATATCATCATAGTACTTCCACTCTTCTCAATTATTTCATTCATCCAGTTCATATCATCATAGTACTTCCACTCTTCTCAATTATTTCATTCATCCAGTTCATATCATCTTTGTACTTCCACTCTTCTCCATTTTCTTCGATTCCTTGAGTACAATCCCTACCATAGCTCCTGATCCTTCTTGCATGGAATCCTACCCAAGTTGTTGCCAATAGTAGTTCAGTTGCCAAGTGAGAGAGAGTACCTATCTGGAGACAAGACGCACCGCGACGGTGAGAGCGACGTCTGGCGGAAGTGGGACGTATCACACTGTCTAAACTATTGAGGCTGTCGCACCGTTCATCCGTTCATGTCGATGTCAGTCTTTCACAAACCTTGCCGGTGAACGGAAGCAAAACTTTGTTCTTGTAAACTATACACAGTACAACATATCCATATTCATTTATATTTAGTAAATTGCGCGTACATCTACAGGTATTTACTTAATCTTGAACCGCGTTGTTCTAGAAATCGATCAAATTTTCAAAACGGAGGTCTTCTGTTACACCGGACACCGGAATTGGAGTAACAGTGGTGAGTGACTCTTTATATTTTATCTAGATCTAGGTTGTATGTATTCAGTTGTTTCTATTTCTATATAGGCCTACGTATACTCATTTCTGTATACGTATTCATTGATCTTTATCAAACAACATTCCAGGTCACTTGACGCATGTTAGATGATATTTTTGTTTGGAGTCCATTTAAATGCGTATTGCAGGTGTTTGATCCCGTTTTGTTTACTATCAGAAGTTTGTTACCGGTACTTGTTGTTTTTATATTTCCCTGTATATTAGACTGCGTTTCAAACAACAAGCTCGGTCTATTCTCTCATATAATTTGATGGACAACCCTCATTGTGTTATAGCTCTCACGAAATTGTCTCAATCATTCTCTTGTAATATTAAAATCTTCATTAGATAGTTCAGAGCACTTATTCGTTGTTGTACACTTATTGTACATCAAGTACATGACATTGCCATTGTCATTATTGTCAGTTTTCTCACACCATTCCATGAAATTGAAGGGATGCGACTTCGTTTTTTGAAAGAGATCTTCCCTTAAAAAATATTTGTGTGCCTCATTTGAATACTCAGCCTTGTATTGTAATTGTATATTGTGAATCGAATGCCTTGTATTGTGAATCAAAGTCAAATAGCCCTTCTCCATATTCAGGGAAATTTTAATGACAATCGCTTCATAATCCTAACAATAACCATCCTTTGAGTGGTAGAGGGGGCTATAGGGCTATAGGGCTCTATACAAACAAATGGAGAAGCCGGTTCGTTGTTCAAGTATTTCAAACTCTTCTTCAGAATTTTATCTTCTCTGGAATTAAATCATCTAGAGCTTATATTGTTAAAATTATTAACTTACGATATTCATTATATAAATAGAATAATATTACTTATACATAAGTATCTTTCCATAAGTTACTTCCATATTTTGTGATCTAGAACCTAAGCAATTATATTTTGTTACCTACATAAGAATGAAGTAATCTAATCTAAACCCAACAAATTAATAGTTAGTTTCGAACATACATCAATACAATATTTCATTACAGCTTTAGAAAATGGTGAATAATATTGTCAGACGATATTGCTCACAGTTTTAACCCGTATAGTATTGGAAATAAAAATGGCTACTGATAATATAAAAACAAGTCTTGTTGATGTGCAATGCAAGTGATAATGGCAGTTACGAAAATACAGAGTGATTCAAAAAGAATACCACAACTTTAAAACTTTGTATTTAATGAAAGAGATATAATAGAACCTTCTGTTATACATCATTTCAAAGAGGAATTAAAGAAGTTTTTTTCACTCACAAAGACGTTCAAAGATGTTCAATATGACCCCTCCAAACACTCGAGCAATATCAACCCAAAACCTCCCTCAAACTCTTTCCACTCTCACTGTAGCATATCAGGCGTAACAGTTTGATAATCTGCTGTTGTTTCTTGTTTCAAATCATCAATATCCATCCACCATTGATGATTTGGAACAAGAAATAACAGCAGCCATCCAAACTGTTACGCCTGACATGCTACAGATAGTGTGGAACAAGTTTGAGGGAGGTTTTGGATTGATATTGCTCGAGTGTCTGGAGGGGTCATATGGAGAATCTCTGAACTTGTTTGTGAGTGAAAAAAACTTCTTTAAATACTCTTTGTAAAGATGTATAACAGAAGGTTCTATGATGTTTCTTTCATAACATACAAATTTTTAAAGTTGTGGTATTCTTTTTGAATCACCCGGTATAATAAAAATATTAACATCGGTGATGACGCTCATCATGGATTGATGATGATAATGATGGAAATGCCACTTTTATTGTTGATGAAAATGCTGCTGATGATTGTTGATGATGATGACACGTTGTTTGATAGTACATAGACCAATCATGAGGCAACCAGTTAGTACCTGATAGTGCCAAGTAGACCGAGCGGGCCAACCGATAGTAATCAAACTGCTCAATCATCAGCGTCAAAAGACAGAGAGCGAAAAATATGGTGAGTGAGAGAGTATGTGATGATAACTGAATGAAAGTTCACTTCTTGCAAGTTCGTTGATTGGTCCAACGCCCAGTACTTCCGTTTGACTGGCTCAAGTTCAAAACGTCAGTCGCATACCGTACTGGAAACATTCGATTTGTCTTGGGCCCTTCGTTTAAACTAAGCCCAACTACTCTTGGTTTAATCTCGTTTTGAACTGAAGATTCACGGGTTTAATTAGGTTTGAACTGTTAATCCACGTTTAAACCAAGTTCCAACTAAATTTATTGAACTTATGAACGGAGATGATGCATACAGGCTCAAGTGTAATACATTTAGCTGTAGACAACCATTTGTTCAGATCACAGACAGTGTTTTAGATCAGACAGTTCTCTGAACATTTTACAATGAAAGAATTCAATTACAATGAAAGATCGAATACAGTTGCCAGAACGGATTTTGGCAGAAACGGCCACTCCCGTCTTTCGGAGGAGACGAAAAGCCGTCGGTCCCGACTGCCTAAAAGTCGTCATCTCTCATCATCGCCTCTCTCATTACCCACGCACAAGCCTAGAGCTCATGTGGGCATCACCCTCAAAAAAAAATTAAATCTATTGAGAATATAAGAATGTTTATGAAAATAAATCCCAAAGAAAACATTCTAACTCATTTCTTTTTTCAACTTCAGAATGAGCTGTAGATCAAATTACAGTGTTGTCACTGTAATTTGTGTTGTTAATCACTGTATTTGTGTCTCATCGATTAATGAAGAATTTTAATGAAGAATCGTGCAAAAGGAATAACAGAAAGCAGAAATAACTATTGGATTTACGGTTAGATAACCGATGTTTAAGCCCCCTATTTGATTGGCTTTCATTCAAGATGCAGCTGGCTGAATAATTCATAAACATTTTATATTTTCTCAAGATGTAAATCAGACAAATTCGATAAACAATACATTATATTGTTCATATTTTAAATTGATATGATTATTTGAGTTGCTATCCACGAAGCCATGCAACTTCTTAGTTTCCTCAATCGCTAGTTCATTGAATTTTGTAATTCCATAGACAAAGTGAATTATATCTTTCAATTTTCATCTTTATCATCTGTATTGTTATTTTATATCTACACCGGTTCAAAAGAACAATTCCACTGCAACAGTAGAGTAATCTAGACGGGACTATGATAAGGTTTTGGTGGAGGATCAAGTTATTTGCTTGTTTAGGCTATATAATTTCATTAATGAACATTACTTCAAATCCCACAATAAAACAAATTGAATTGAATTTCTTCGGTTCTTATGTTTTTCTGCTTCCACTGTTTGAAAATTGCTAACTTACAGTTCTGAAAGTGGGGATAAAGTGAAGGTCCTAAAATTGATATAGATAGAGGCATGAACTGATAAAAGGTGTTCTCTTTGATCATACATTGGGACGAAGTATTTCATACATTACAATGAACAGCATTTCATACTATGAATTCAGTCTATTCCCTTCGATGAGCTCTAAATGAAAGTTTAAATCCAGGTTACACATTTTATGTTTATATTTTTCAATCCCTGCCATAAGTCAATTGAATTGTTGAAATGAGTGATAATTAGCAATATCTTCAATCATTTATCACCTCGAACGTGTTTTATCAACGTTCTTTTATTGTTTTGTTCCATGCACGAATTAGTAGGCTACAGTAGATTGGATGAGTTCCTCAATCTCTGAAAATTCTTATCTACGCTGACAAATTTTTCTTATTAGATGACACTCTTTTCCAAATGCTTGCATGTCAGTACTAGAACAATAATGTTCAATATATTCATCCATTCATTCAAGCATAGAGCTGCTATAGTTGAATCTACAGAGGCTGTATAAGCTGTATTATACAGTCCAAATGAAACTTTAAATCCAGGTTACACATTTTATGTTTATATTTTTCAATTCCTGCCATAAGTCAATTGAATTGTTGAAATATGTGATAATTAGATTGATAAATAGAATAATAAATAAGTGATAATTTATACAGAGACTGTATTATACAGTCTTAGTAGTAGAATCGATCATTTCCTATTTGAACGCCAGTCCTATTCTTCATCTTTAATTTTGCAAACTTTTAGCAAATGCACAGTTTTAAGGATGGAACACTTTCAAATGTTGATGTAGGCAACTTCCCGTTTGTAACATCTTGTTTTATTCACTGATGAATTTTTGCTTTGATTAATCTCTCTAGTACTCCACTTCTCATACTTCTTATGAAGTAGTAGTCAAACAATCATTGAGAATCCTGGTTTTACTTCTAATAAGTTTTTCTCATTCATTTCTTGAGTTGATGCGAGTTACGAGCCAAAGGCACCCACCCACACACTAAAGGACTAAACTGTCATCATGTTGCAAACTGTGAAAACAGACCTCAGCTCCAATCAGTCCCTAATAGAATTGGGCTCATCAACTGTTTTGTTCAAATAGCTGGTATTTAACTGGTAGCTTCCTATTATTTTGTCAATAATAGCTGTTCTTGAAAGAGGGAAAACCAATCACCAAAAATGAATAAGATCATCAACTTAAGCGATTTGTTGAGCTGCTCACAGTGGCGGATCGAAGGGGGGGGCAAAGAGGCAATTCCCCTCCCCCTTCGAGATTCAAGAGAGAAAGAAAAAACGGCATACATCTAAAAGAAATAAGGACAAAATTATATAAGTAACAAAAATTGACTGTTTCCAATGTGTGTAAAGCCATTCGTGTTACTTGTGCAGAGGGCATTCTCTAAAATCGTTATCAAGACACCTATTGCTCAACCCGCTAGAACGCGTGTTCTAGTGCCCCCACTAGAATGGTTGTGCTTCTTATTTTATTTAATCATTACCTTATTCATATTGATATTTTTGATATCTAAAAAATTTTGCTCAATAATTATTTAGTAAACTAGATGAGAACTCATTTGAAATTTGATACGTGAAAACTTAAAAACTTGATTTATAAGAAAAATTACAATGACAGTAAGGAATGCAAATTACCTACAAATACAAATTTGTACAACATACACATTAATATAACAGAGCTACCGATGACAAAACTATGAGGGGCACTAAACTACGTAAAAATACACCATTTTCTGTTAAGAGATCAAAAACGTTTCTTGGGGTGTGCACCCAGACCCCTTCCCCTTTAATTGGGGGTATTCCAAACCCCGGTGTTTGCTCCCCTCACCAAATCACCTCCTGGATCCGCCACTGGCTGTTCAAAGTCCAGTAATCTCTGATAAAAATTGAATCTTTTGAAAGAGTTTGAGAATCTCATTATAAAAGCAGTGATTAAATTTCCAATTTTCTTATCAAATTTCAATAAATTCACGAGACTACTCGCCGGCGTTGATGCGGATTTCGGCGAAATTTGTCCGCTGATACCAGTGAATAGCAAATCGGCAATATCCGGCGATTTAGCAATAGCAAATGACTGGCAACCGGTTTATTTAATTTCAAACATTAGAAATCGGAAGCAAGGCTAACACTTGCTGTCGGTCACTTACCTCACCTGTGAGCACGAAATTAATTAAAAAAGAAAATTAATTCACGTGTGCTGGCAGTCGGCTGTTTTCTGCTTGGGGCGCTCCATTATTGTCTTCAATTGTACTACATCGATTCTGGTTTCAATTTACAGGTATAGCAGGATCCTTTTAACTTGTCAGAAATCAGCTGTTTTGGTAATAATTAAACATTGATTTCGACACAATAATCAAAAGGCTTAAAAGTCTTAAAGACCTTTGAAGTCTTTAAAAGACCTTTTTAAAGAATACCTTTCAAAGAATGACTTTTTAAAAGACCTTTTCAATAATCTGCGAGATTCAGCATTTGTAGGTTAAGTATTGTGATATTGCTTGTCGATCATATGTTTTCTGACAAGTTAAATGGATCCTGCTATACATGGTCTCTGTTGTAGGCAGAGAGAATAGAAGTAATTTTATTCTATACTATATATTTCTATACTATTATATATTCTATACTATTTCTTATTCTATACTCTCTGGTTGTAGGTTATGTCGTTGTTTGGCCAGTCTATCATGCATCAACATGGGCGGAGTTGTAGGATATTTCCTGGGGGTGGGGGGGCTTCTGACATAAATTTTTTGCTACAAAAACTAATATATTAACTACAATATTAACTTTTATAGTTATTAGCTAACTATTTTTAATTTTTTTTTATCGTATGGCTTTTATTGGTGGGGAGACCCTTACGGGTAGGTTCCACCTCGCCTCATTGCACAATTTTTTGTGTCTTTTTGTGTCATTTTTAATTAAAGTTATAGTAGTTAACTAATAACTACATTTATAACATTTGCTACAATAATTTGGGGGCTTAGCATGGGCGGATTTGAAGGGGGGGGGGCCTTCAAATCCGCCCATGCGCATCAATTTTCAAATCATGCAGGATTTTTTAAATAGATAAACAAGCCTCGGGATATTTAAATAAGTCCAGAAAACTCCTGCAGCTTTCCAGCACTTATTAAAATAAACAAGAGATTGTGAGGTAGGTTAGAATAATTTATAATCACGATGAAACCAATAAATATCTTTATCTTCACCACATCTTCTACATTGTATCAAACCGGTATTGTTAAATCAGATTTCTACTCATGTTACCGACCGATGTTCTGCAGAGATTACTGCCCTTCTCTCACTCAACAGCTATAAATTTAACGAGAAAGAGCCTCAAAGTAATCAAGTTTCGTTCACCTCACTCACTCACTCATGCACCCACAAGGGCAGGCGCACACTCCTACCTACATTGCAACAACTGATTTGCTCATTGCGAGTAAACGATATTTTGCGTATCCCGCTATACTACTCAGAAACTGGTTCTGGATGCTTTTTGTGGGGCTTTTGCGCTCTATTCAGTGCACACAAATTGCAAACTGGTTCTCCGAGTATGGACCTCTATTCTGATAAAAATTTGCGTGTTTTCTATTGGCTGATGGATTTGTTGGAATCACTTATCAAGTGGATTTGCGGTCAACGGTCAGTTGTCAGTGGAGGGCTTTTGGGAATCACAGTCAAAGTTCAGAACTTATTTCTCAGAATTGGTGAGGAAAATAGTGAAAATTATTCCAGCTTGCAACTTAATATTTCGAATTGACTTTACAACTGATTACTCGTTGCCAGAGCTCAACCATTATTTTTCTGGAAACGCCAATGAATCTGTCATTTATGTACAATTTTTTATGATAAGCAATAAAAAATCTCTCCTTTCTTCATATAAATAAACTTTTACTTTGTTGACTGTGCCAAAAATTTGTTATATACTGTTTTGAATCTCACTATTTGAATTTTTTTGTATTCTATATTCTATTCTGCTCCATTTTCTGAAATGACTGTTTACTTTTGAACATTTCAACATTCAAGATTCACTTTTGCTCCTCTTTCTTCACATTGCAAATTATTTTTTCATCTTATTACGTTGCTGGAGAATGCAAATATTTGTTACAATTATTTTATGATATTTACACAAATGGGTATTTCATAAATAGAAAGAAGAAAAATTTAATTTGAGTAGGAATGACAGCTTTTTGGAACAGAGGGTTTTCAGAAAGTACCTCGTTATTATAGTTCCTAGTATAAGGAAGTATAATAACTATATACTGTATATACTTTTCAGCACTTTCTCGAGCTAAACATAGTAATCTAATGTGTGATTATTGTGAGTATAGCACTGTTCTCTAACATTGCGTTGGCTTTTGAATGCAAGGAGCGTTTACAACATTCTATCAACGCCATCAGTTTGCTATCAGCTATCTTTGTCACTTTCATAGTTAATGGAAACTCTATTTGAAATCCATGTTCAATAAAGGAGCTCATTTCCAATCGCAAACGCACTTATGAAGAGATCTTGGAATAATAAAACAGGAATAATAATTAAAAACCAATGGACTGTCAGTTGTTGGAAAGTGGATGAAATTTTCACTTTCAGGAACACTTGAAAAAACAGGTGTTTGGGAAAAGATAAGTAGGTTGAGCTTAATAGGTTGAGTACTTGATCTAATTGCACTAACCAGGTACAGCCTTCTTGATGATATGTGAGTACAGTAGTCAAGTGTTATTGTACCAAGTATAGTACTGTAGAAAGTGTCTGTTTGAAGACAAAGCACGACCTTCCACCCATTCGGACGGCTGAGGAAAGGACTAACCAACCAGCCTTTTATTATTATTATTATCATCATACACAGATTAATCAAGGTCCATGCCTGTGGGTGTGCGTGCGCGTGTAAGCAAGTGATGCAGATAGTGTTACTCATGAAAGTGAAAGGAAATGAACCTATGGTTGATTATAAATGAACAAAGCAGATTAAAGTATTGATGACAATAAATAGATACACAGTAGCGTGTAAAAGAAATACAGTAGCATATCGAGGATTATTGGTTGAGATTCGTTCTGATCAAGTATTTACTGATTTTACAACTTGTATTCGATTCATATATACAAAATATACTATATTCGATTATATTCAAAAACATTGAAAATTTCCCGCAATCTGGAGAATGATCTTCAAATAATACAGTAAATTATTGCCTACCAAGTCTACAATAGCAGCATTGCTATTTTGTTATTTTATCTCTCCCATTATGTAGAAATAAAAAAATTTTTCAACATATTTATTGAACATATTTCTCTTCCCCAATCGACGATTGTTTCCTTTTAAATATTAATCTTGTTACATCGAGCTGCTCTCATGCTTTCAAGAGCAAGTCAGGCTCTTCTTAGGCAACCAGCCACACACGGTTTTGGTTACAATTCTGACTACAATGACGTACTGATGAAAATATTGTTGCTTTGAATAGTTTTTATATTATTGAATTTTCGAACAATGCTTTATTTCCGTACGTTACTCTCTCTATGTTTCACTAGCATTTTGGGTTCTCTTGACCAATGGCTGTTGAGTGGCTACCCAATTTACCAATTATTGTTTTTTGGTCGTACTGTGCATTATTATTATTAGGCCAGTATTAAGAGTATAATTTAGTCTATTTAGTCTATTTAGTCTATTTAGTCTATTTAGTCTATTTAGTCTATTTAGTCTATTTAGTCTATTTAGTCTATTTAGTCTATTTAGTCTATTTAGTCTATTTAGTCTATTTAGTCTATTTAGTCTATTTAGTCTATTTAATCTATTTAGTCTATTATGTAATAAATCTATTATCAAACATTGTGATGAAAACGTTTACAGTGTAATGAACCTACTATTATAATTGTTGAACTATGATCATATCTTTTGATAATATGTTCTACTAGAGAAAATATACAATATTATCATATATGATTGATAATAGATAAATGACATAGAACTATTACAGTTTAATACCGGCCTTATGCTTATGTGTTGTTTTGGCGGAGAGACCTCTCAAGAATTCTCTAATGATTTTTAATCTTAAGGTTAAATATGTTCAACACCTGTCATTCAGCATTTTTAGTGCCTGATATTAATAAGTCATGCTAATGAGTAGCCTATTATCACTCTAATGTCCAGTTCTTTTCTGAATGCAACAAAATCTTAATTATCGAATAAATTGTATCCAATTAAGATAAATTAATAATGATTGAAAATGTTTGAATCCAATTGAAGATAATACATGAATCAAAATATATATCTATGCACTATATTTATATTTTTGTGGAATCAGATGATTGTACAAATGCAAGGTATGTAGAGTTATTTTTATTGCATTATTTTAATTTATTATTGTTATCTGACAATCTATAAGATAGAAATTCGAAAATTTTCTTCTTCTTCTTCTTCTTCTGACGACCACGGTATAGGCATGACTGCCTGTTCCGGTCTTTCAGATAGCACAGTTTAGTAGCTCTGTTCAAATATTCTGTGACCATCTTTTTCTAGGCCGCCCAACATGTCTCTTTCCTCTTGGTGCATATTGTAGAGCTTGGACAGGAATTCTACTGCATGGCATTCTTCTGAATCGAAAATTTTCATTTTTCCAAAAACCATCTGGAAAGATTTGAATACTAGATACGTGATGAATCTTGAATATAGATATAAGGCATTTGTTAACTGGGGCACTGATTGACGTCATTATAGCAAGACTAATCGGGGAAAATTGGACTGCTGGGCTCTTATGGGGATTGGCCAACCTTAGGTCTCTACAAGCTTTGGTACAATTGTACCATTTTTATTTATTTTTCTAATGCACAATATTTATATTCTGTTGGTTTGTTTCTGTTATTTGCTAGTTTTGAAATTTGTTACTGCAATAAAGCTTTTATTCATTTATTTATTTTCTGACCAAATACAGTTCGAAAAGTTTTAATTTCATACAACGATCATTCCTTTACACCTTCTACATAATAATTAGTTCAGATACACATTCTTCTATAGATAATCCGTACTCAATGAAATATCCATTAAAATACAATAACGGCAATATAAAAATTGATTTCAACAATATTATACATCGAACACACATGAGAACTGCATGATAGTTCCTAGAGTTTCATCCAACTCTTCCAGGAACCAGAAAGTAGTCGACGGCTTATTATTTGGAGTTTGTCTACTCTGCTACTTGAAAATTGCCAACTACTTAGAAGAAGAATAGCCGTTAAATTTTTTCTGCTCCTCGTGAGAATATTTAAGCTATTTATTCGAACCAAGGACGACTTGCAGTCTGATTTAAGTGAGAAATTACAATCTGGTGCTGTCAAGTTACGCAACTCATTCGAATTGTTAAGGAATATAATATCAGTATCAATATAATAGCTAGGCTGCCAAGAGGCTCTGATTATTATTTCTTGCGGTACATGTAAAGTACTGTATATAGATTAATCTGTCAATTTGTACAGTCAATTACTTCAATTATTGATTTCAAATCCTAAACTTACGTCATTCCTTATCTACCTTTTATGATTTCAATAATTGATAGACTATTAGAAAATTTATGAAGTAAATTAATTTGTACGATTTCAAACTTAAATCGCCTAGAAGTAATAATTATTGTCATTTCCATGATAAAAGTAAACTATTGGTTGAAAGAAACTACAGTAAGATCTTTGAAAGAAGATAAAGTAAGTTAATGAGATTTTTCCAATAAAATAATATCAAAACATGATCACAAGATAATCAGAATGGTAGCTGGTTGGTGGAACATTAATTGAAACATTAGTATTACAGTACACTTATAAGATATATTTCTATATTTCTGTATTCAATGGTAGGCAGAACATGAATAAAAAAATTGTAGTACACATGAGATATATTTCTATTTTTTATTTATATAGATTTCTTGTATGACGTATGTCAATCAATGTCCTCGCAGACTTTTATATGATATAAAATACTAATAAAACGTTATTTATTCAAGAAGGAAGCAAGTTACTTCCGCAGTCAATTTTCAAGCGAATTGATTTTTGGAAATGCATATCATTAAATTTTTTTATATTTTTACCAAGGTGAAGAAGAAGAGTTGAAACTTGAATTTCCTATCATATTTAGTAATATTATTATGTCTTTTAAAAGATCACCAGTGTAATTTATGAAAGTTAGGAGAGGATTTGATCCTTGAAATCAAGCGTATCTGAACTTGTCTCAAGTCCAGGAAAATGTTCAGGAACCAGAATAATGAATGATGAATTCAACGATATTTTGTATCGATAGTTCTTTTTGTAACTTTTCACCATTCTTGATTCACTTTTCATGATTAATTCTTGTTTATGTTCAATTTATTACATTTATTATTGTCATATTATTACATTTAATTTACTTCTTTTCTTTGTAAATTTTCAAGTACATGTTTTATGATAGATAGACTATTGTTTGTAATGGACACCTGTTGAAGAACAGTTTTGCTTCAGGTTCAGCAAAACTCTAAATTGTTGAGAAAATGTGACAAAATTGATTGATTGGTTTTGTTACTGCAAATAAGTTATTTGACTTCAGAGGCGTTAAAAAAATGAAAAACAGAGAGCTTGTCTTGTATTTGTCCATTGGATGAAGAAAACACATTTCAATCATTGATAAGTGAAACTTTGTGTGAATGAATGACGAGAATGTTCCGTTATTATTATTATTTTATCTAGAGACAATAGGAAGCTCAGATTGAAAGATTTCTCACGTTCTGTCAAGTGACAAACAAATTTTCAATTAAGTTGACCCTGACTTCGACTGGTATTTTTTCGACCAATGGGAACTCCTTACAGACATCACAATAGGAATTGGAAGTGTCCAATAAATAAGAAAATTCATTACAGCATTTTCCAAACGAAATAGGTTTTTCAACTATTATGCAGAAGGAAATTATTTACAACGCAACTACCTACAAAGCCTGAAAATGAGGCTTGAACGTTTGGAAGAGATAAAAATTTAGACTTAACAACTATTCGAGTGGAAAATGCTGAATTTTCAAGAATAGTCTTGAAATCATTTCAACCTTTAGTTTTTAGTAGAAGAAAATTTTATTTGTGTTAGACGGGGTAGACACTTATAACTGCAACGTTTTACATTAAATTTGTAATAATTTAGCAAAATTAATATACTAAGAACTCCACATTTCTGGGATCTATTCTAGTGTAACAATAGTCTCTTTTGCTTTATGAGAACTTTTTAGGCCAGTTGCACGAAAATCTAATTAAATTTAATCACCATAAAATGATGTCATCTGACGGAACCAATGCAATGAGAACCATCGAACAAGACATCGTTTGATCGAGTTATCATACAAGATTGTGCGAATCAGTAGTATACTGTACATTTCAGATAATTAAGTTTATATTACATAGTCCTTTAGATAATTACATAATCCTTTAAGTTCTACATAATTTCTATTCAACAGAGGCCATTTCCCGCTTGACGTAAGCAATGATGAATACAACAAACTATTACAGTAGATGCACTCTATCAATAGAATCCTGAACTGATAAAATTTCATTTACTTCCGTATATTATTAGCGTCCTATTACGATTATTCAAACATGTATTTTGCTGTTGATAATTGTACGAACTGATTGCTAACAATGAGTTGGCAGCGTTAGTTCCGTCAATTATAGGTCAATTGCGTACTTGCATCTGCACTTAAATTCTACAATTGCTTGCAAGTTTACATTCTTGAGGCAGTATGAAAGTGATATCTGAAAGATGATTGAGCTGAAGGTCGTTTGATTTTCTAATAAGTTCATGTAAAGCAGTAAAAGTAATAATTATCTATTGTTTCATGTTCGGTAGTTAATGTTGGTGATAGTGCATTCCATGAACAAATTGGTGTTTCTTCGAAATTGTGATTACAGTATCAAGTTCATTCCTTATCAAAATAGAAGCTCATCACAGTTTTAGTACCTACTTTTTAAAAGTCTCTGACAGCAGTATTTTATGAAACGAGTGTCTTATAGATCTCTAGAGATTAGAAGAGCGAACACAAAATATATGTACAAAATACAATTTACTTTGCTTCTTTTACAACACTTCATTATTGCAAGATCTTTTTTGATAAATTTACCTTCCTTATATTGATATACTTTCACTATCTTAACAATAATTCTAAGCGTAAATCTAATTCAATCAGATCTAATTGAGGTAAACTATATTCGCACTTAGTTAAGAGATTTCTTCACACTTTTTTATTCAAGATTAATAACATACTGTATATGAATTGACTTACATAAACTTTTACACCTAAAATATTAAACATAAGAATTCCATCACCACCAAGTTCTCCAAGGTTGAGAGGTAGATAAGACATTCTAGGCTCGATAAAGAATATTTTCATTTCCATGATTGAAGCTTAAAGGTTTTGGAATTAAAAGATGGATTCATTCATAATATGTGAATTCCCTATGCTTTATAGGAATTCTGTTATATTATAGGATCAACAGTCCTGTGACAGTCCTAAAGAAGGACCTACCAAGGGACAAAATAGCATAAAACAATTTAGAACACTGCAATGTCTTTGAGACACCGGTTTCGTGCCACTGAATTATTTTTCTTGCAATCACCCCCATCTAGTTTTTTTTATCGTATGGCTTTTTATCGGTGAGGAGACCCCCATCTAATAATGTTAATACCATAGATGGAGTAATAATATTATAAGGAATGCCACCGCAAACATGTACAGCAGTAGGCCTAGGCCTGGTGTCGCAGCCAAAGCAGCTAACTCCAGCCCTGCTTTCTATTTGTTAAAACGGTAGACGAATGCTATTTGAACATCATTAAATAGAGGCGAGTCATCGAACCTTGATTGCAATGTGTGATGTAATGACACAAACAGCGTGCGACAATTGACTCATACTTTCTTTCTAAGCTTCTTTTCCACCGTTTTTATTTCTACTTTCCACTACCCCACTATTTCTGGTTGCTATTCTTTCACACAATTTCTCATTTACTATCAAAATTCAATCGTTCCAGATTCCAAACTTGCTTTTGTGGTTTTGTACTGAGATCATTCTCTGACAGATTATCGTACTTACTTTGCCGCCATGAGGCATGAATTCAGGTTGTTTTTATTAGGAGGAGGCAAAGAGAATCCTTCGAGGATCATAAAATTAGGACACACCGAACTTTTGTATAAGTAAACTGATTTTAACAAACACTGAATTGGAAGAAATCGTTATTCATTACGACACGAACAAATACATATTGTGAATAGTGTTGAGAATTCAAGAAACACTCATTCTCCTTAGCTCATGAAGGTGGTCTAAATTTGTTTATCAGATGCTAAAGTCGGTCAAAAAATGGCAATTTTGAGGATTTGAATAATTATTGTAATAGGATTATTGCAAAAATTATCATTGTTAAAATAGAGCATTATTATTGTCATAAAATTGAAATCATGAGAAATAGATTAAAATTAAAATATGATATAAAACAAGAATAGATTTATTAGAAACATAGATATACAGTATTTATAAATTGTGAATTAGATGAGTAATTAGAATTTGTGAGAATTGCGGAAAAAGCTGGAACTAACAACAAACACTAAGAAAAGTGGGAGTGGCAATGCTGATAACGTAGAACGCATACAAAACTTCAAAGAGCCGTCTGATTGGCCAATAAGCTGAACAGAAGCCATTCTACTATTTCGACCAATCAGAAGCTAGCAGCTCGTAAACGTCAGATGGGGTGTCAGTTGTCATGTGCCGGTTTCGTACAGCTGGCTCCTGATTGGTTAAAGTCGTAAAATGGCGACTGTTCAACCCATTGGCCAATCAGACGGCTCGTTGAATTTGGAGGCGTGACTTACTAATACAGCATCCCCACTACTTCTTTCATGTTTTATATTAGTTCCAGCTTTCTCGGTATCTCTTATAATGATATTTCTATTCATTCAACATTTCATATTACTGTACTTTGTTGAGCATTGATTAAGAATATACAGAATTTAAGAAATCTAATTCTAACATGAATTTAAAAGCTGAGAAAATTGAAATAATTCAATGATGAATTAAATTTTCAATTTTCGATAATCTTTTAATTAGGCCCTTCAAAAATGTGTTATAATGTATCTAATTATAGTTTTCGCTAAGTAATAACAAAGTATATAGACAATATCATTCCAATAAAGACATGTGGTAAAGAGAAATGAAAAATATAGGTAAAGAAAAATGTGGTATAATGTATCTAATTATAGTTTTTGCTAAGTAATAACAAAGTATATAGACAATATCATTCCAATAAATAGAGACAGATGAAATCAGAAAGAATTACTTGGAATTCTTCTAGAAATATGAGTAGTATACCTAGCTTAGACTAGAGGAATGACTATTATTAGACTATGCAACTAAACTTGAACGGAGAATTCGCTTGGTTGGGAGTTTTCATAATAAGAATGCAGCTATTTTTTTCTGCAATATCAATATTTGTGGCCCTTCTCAGCTCTGGGCAACACAAGCACCAAGAGGTCTTATCTGGCGGCTCATAGATCCGGACCTGAGCTCAACTATAGTGTTTTTCATTTACTTATAACAAGAGGAATGAGCCTGCATGGGCAACTGTGGCCCTTGAAATAATGGCCCTTAAATATAATGATATTGAAAAATTATGGTAATAATGAACACTGTTGGAGTTCCAATAGCATCCGGCAGAGTGCGATGACCGGTGGAAGCTCCCATCAACTTTTTCTCCAATAATAACCTCGCAAGTTATTCGCAGGAGGCGATACGAAGAGAAAGTACGCTTTGCGTTGAAGAACATTATTATTCGCAAAGGAATTCCAGCGGCTATCATCATATCCACCCACCTTTCGACCTGCATTCTTCTCCTTTTTCATCAAATTTATGCTTGTTCTGTAGTTCACAAACTGCTTCCATCGCCTCCAACAGCCAATAACACTTCAATATTTACTTGTATGGAAAGCATTACAATTATTGCGAAACGTTGGATGTGTACTAAAGTTCAATAATCCAATTTGACCTACCCACACCCACGAACTAAAATTTTATCTTCAACACTTTCACCAGTTTACCTCTATTTTAGTTAACTTACATGCAATAGTAAGTGGGTGGTATTGATCCTTGTGAAAAATTTGTTAGTGATACTCCATTTCATGTATTGACAGTATACCCACAAAAATGTGGGAAGAACTGGCATTCCCAAAAAACAGCTTAAATCCCAATTATTGAAGTTATTTATTTAGTAGGTGTGTTAAAATAAGGTTTTATTGTTTACATTTGATAAAAAGATGAAAATAATATTGATTGATTGATAAGGATGAGATTTCAAATGTCGGTTTTCAACATAAAAGTTTTTTAAATCTAAAACTTCATGGAACTTTTCATGAAGTTCATGGAGTGAGATTATATTCAAACTTTTTTCTTAATCTATTCAATTCCTTCCAAAATGTTTGTGTTCGGAATAAATGAAACTGATGAACGCAAGCTACGTATGCTCTTTTCACTGACTCTGACTTACTGTCAACTCTTTCACTTCTCTTTTCACTGCTCTTCTACTGACTCTGACTCCTACTGTCAACATACAGTTGATAATCAAAACTTGGAGGAATGAACCATTCTTCAAATATTCCTGAAACAATTTGATAATTAGGTCCTGTTTTCAAGATTATTAGTTGAGCAGTAGCATCGGGAGTATTTTACATCGTCCAGCTTTCAGATCGTTCAGGTCCAATGTAGTCCTATTTAGACAATTTGTAATACAATTGATTCTAACTCTATCTTTCACATGACACGTATTAGCGATATACCCCTTATATCCTTATACCATACCCCTTATAACCTTTTACCCCTTCTAGAGGAGATCATTGGATGTCAAATATCAAATATCAAAAATCAAAAAAATACATCAATAGCATCCAATACAGCAAACTCTTTCTGTTCCCTTTACACTCGGGCACCGCTCAAATCAAACTCGTTCCTAGAAAACCAATAATTGAAAGACTCATATTATAACCCGAAGACGAAATATTCACACCATTTTTGTAATATTGTCTTCAGTTTACCCATTCATTCATTCATTCATAATTTATTGTGTATCACAAAGAGGTACAGTATTTCCAAGCCCATATCAATGGGTTTTACTTGCACTCTTCAGTATTCTGACCTCTCAAGCTCTCAAGTATTTGTTTACAATTTTCTCACTAACACCTCCTAAACGTAACGGCACTATGAATCCAGTAATAACAAACAACTAAATCATTATTCGAGCACAACATTCTAAATAATCGATACCTCCGAAACATGTATTGAACAGTACAGCACTCAAACAAGCCAATGCTTACACGCGAAGGTCGGAACCAGACTTTAAATCACAATTCGCCTCCAAAACGATCTAATAATGCGAAGTCACCAACTCAGAAGGAGACTTACGCTACTTTTTGTTAGGCTAAGTAACGTTAGGCCACACATTACGTTAGGCTACATTGTGTAGACCTAGGTTGGGTGCTGAAGAGTTATGGTTATGACAACACCACTTGCATAGAAGACTACACTTTCAAGGTCCAAGTACGACCTCCAGTCTCATATCGACGTTTTATTTCAATAGTTTACTGTTGAAAACGACAAGTGAAGTGATGCGATCTACTGATGCAATTGCTGCATGCGACAATTCGCATGGAAATTAAGTTTTTATTTGCAGTTTTCCTCCTACATTTTTATCGTTCAATGGGAATTAATCTAGTGGATGTATCAATCAAGTCTTAAATCGATTCCAAAAATTGAAAGGTCCACATTTTTCGAATACATTATTTCCCAGGTAAATGAAGGGGGAAATTGAAAATCTCAAGATTGTCAGCCACAATTTGTTTTCTATGTAGAAAACAAATGTGGAGAAAATGTTCAATGTGGAGAAAACTATTCTATGAATGACAAGTCTAATTCCTGTAAAGGAGTTCCGTATTATTTTGAACTGTGTTTCATATAGTAAAGTACCTATAAGAACTTTCTGCACATGACAGATGACAGATATCTATCGCCCTGTCCCTACCTCTAACAACTTCAATTTCAAAATAAAATTAATGCGTGTTTAGCAAGAACTAATGATTATTTTGATATTTCAACTACCGGAGAACAGGGTCTAGTTGAGAAAGAACAAGAATTTAATTTACTAGAACAACTTTGATCTACTATACCTAGAGAATGAAAATTGTAGTTGATTTCAGTGTCAAACTTGATTTTCATCGACCTTGACCTATTCTGAAAGATTGACACATAGCATCAAATTCTTAGAAAAATGATATCTTTTATGACTTCTTACAAGTAAAGATTCTTCTATAGTTTTTCAAAATTGAAATTGCTCAAAGTGTAGGTAACAAACGTAGGTAAACGAAAAGTTCATCAACCAGAGCCTAGCAAATCAGGTGTAGCCTACCCTAAAGAATAAGTTACACAGTAAAATGCAGTATTCTCATACTGATGTTGAGTTAATCAAGCTTATCAATCAAATAATAAAAATCTCACAGATCGTGTTTCTGGTAAAGGATTCAGAATTAATTTATTCTTCCCTGTAACATGCATTTCAATAGAGTTGAAAAAATACTAGGCTATCACATCTATTTTTGTATTCCCATGTAAAATCTAGTGATATCTATTATTAGCAGTGATTGATAAATACACATCTCATAATTCAAAATAAATGACAAATAGTTGAAAATAATCACGGATATAAAGATAACTATGCCAATTTATTGTTGCCCGTTCAAAGGTAATTGAAATCCGCAATTGAACGTAGCTCACGTTTTTCGTGAAAGCCTATTCGACACGATTGAAGGTGCATCGTGAAGTTGAGAGCTTGGTGCGAAGCACTAAGCACACCCACTTCGTGATAGGCGAAATGGTACTTTGAACTTTTTTTGTAAGTTTCTTTTAAGAGTGAATTGTTTTGTGCGGTCTTTCACATTGGATTTTTTTTATTTTTTTTTTATTTTGAAACCCCTTTATTGCTCTAGAAATATATACAAACATAACAATACATAAATTAAACAAATTTATATATTTTAAATTTGCAATGCTGTTATTTCAGAAGTGATGGATTGTGATCATTGTCGAATATACCAGTGAGAGAATATATACCAGTGAATGAGAATTATCGATTATACCAGTGTGGTGTGGTCATATGGAGTTATGAATTGAATAATATTGAAAAAATTGCACAGTTCATCTTCGCAGCCAATAATGTAGCCTACAAGGAATATGTGATGGAAATTTGTCTAATCGACTGATCGTTAATGTAATGTAATGTTAATCGTATTGTGATTGTAAGGCAATTATAATGTAACAGGGCAATCATCACATGAGATTGGTATTATAGATCATCATTGCTTGTACCAGTTGGTCGATATTATTGCTATTGAAATAACTCTTATTAGGGAGATATTATTACAGAAACATTAAAAACGGCAAATCTCAAGTTGAAGTAGGCTCTAGTTTCTGGTTCATGATAAATAGATTCGGGAGTGAGTAATCGAACTAGAACATTCATTTATATGTCAAATTTATCTTTACAGATCAATGTTTCAAACTTGAATCATCAATTATCTCTATTAATAAAAGAGGATAATAATATCGAAAATAATTTCTTCTTCAAAATTAATTTTATCTTAGATTAAACTGCTAATTTAATTTTTGATCTGCAACAGTTTTCAAAGTTTCAAAGTAATAACAATGTATTTTTAAATGACATAAAGACAGTTGAAACGATCGGTTGTGTCACTCAATCAACTAAAAATTCTATTTTCAGAAAATCATTTCAATATTTTGATAATTTTCGAACTTCAAGTGATTTTCTTATCTTAGTTTTAAGCTAATTGCCAACTAATTACAGTAAACTATTTTACTATTAAAATAACTATTTTACTTTGAAATGTTCACGGTCATCATACCAGGAAGCTATTCAAACTCACCTGGATTGATGTAATGAGTCAGATTTGAAGAAATAATTACTGAATTTCAGTCCTGATACTCAAAAGTGAGAAATGTAGGACATCACGCAACTTTTCCTGTAGTAGATTTGTAGAGCATCGATTGTTTTAATTCATTTAACATTTCTTGATACCAAATAATCTTATCATTTTTCCAAGTCACCGAAAATAGTAGAAGGTTGGTGAATGGTCCAGTATGATAGAAGAGTCTCAAAGAGTCTCAAAAACTTTAATACATTCTCTAGTCAGGGGCTCCTCATAGAAATATCGCAAGAACATCCAGTCT
This sequence comes from Laodelphax striatellus, assembly GCA_017141395.1. NCBI lineage: Eukaryota > Metazoa > Arthropoda > Insecta > Hemiptera > Delphacidae > Laodelphax > Laodelphax striatellus. The sequence goes on along the minus strand of CM029538.1, from coordinate 12,573,973 downwards.
AAAAGCACATTAGTTGTCTATTACACCAATAATATTGTTTGTTGAATATTCTCCATGATTCCTTATAAGATGAAAAAGATGATCTTGTTGTCCTAAATTGTTGATAGGATGTGAAAACCCCATTTATCATTTTCCTCTCTGGATATTTTCTGTGAAGTAAAGCCAAGTCTCACAATTCTCCATTATATTTATTGTACTTCTTGATAGAAGTATTATTTTTATTTTTTATTTTTATTCTAAATTGTTTCCTTTTTTATGCTAAATTGTTGATAGGATGTGAGAAATCCATTTACCATTGATAATGTATCATAATTCCTCTCTGGATATTTTCTGTGAAGTAAAGCCAAGTCTCACAATTATCCACTATTTTTCTTCTACTTCTTGTTGAATTCATCTTCCTCTTGACTTGTCCTTTCGTTATGGCCATTCGCCTTAAATAACGTAGAATAGTTCATTTTCTTCCAGTATAATACACAAATTCTCTGTTCTTTTCTTTTCTACTTTTATTCTTTTCTGTTTCAACACAGAAATTCCCCAAAACTTGAAAAGACCAAATTCGTGGAATTCAGTTCATTGAATTCTCCTCCTTGTTTTCCTCCTGAGCATGTTCTTACACTTTTACCTTCTCACTCTATTATTCTTCTAGATTTTTTCTTCCTTTGTCTTCATCATCTCCAAAGCTATCTTCCTATTCATTTCAACGTGAATCATCCATCTTTTTTCTCTCTCTAGACCTTTTTTTTTAATTTCGTCATTCTCCCTTTATGTTTCTTCTCCGAATTTTCTGCAAGTGAGACAATAGCTACTCCACAGAGTCGACCTCCAATTAAATTATATGTGAACAGTATTAGTAGCAAATGTATTATAACAATGTATTATAAGTAGCAATTGAACTATAACTATTCGCAACTATAACTATACTAACCATCTTCTGCAGTGTCAATACTATACCTCAACACTGTAGGACGAGTATTGTCTACTTTACTTAGTAGGCCTTTTCCCCTTGAGCAATTACACGATTTGCAATAAAGTGTATTAGTACAATGACAACGCTACATAGTAATAAAATGGATTTGCGCAACTACTGTTCAACTAACTTACTTCAACAACAGTGATCTGAGCCTCAGGCATCATTCTCACTCCCTCACTGACTCAATCTCACTGTCTTTTTCTCTCTTGAGGTAGTGATAAGCAAACAATACTTCTCTCCTCGCCCAAAAAGAAACAAAATGATCTTGAGATGGCTTTGAACTATGTGATCACTCTCAGAAATTACACGTTTGAATCGAATATCGAATATTCAACTAAAACTTAGATTTTAGATTCATTTTTCTGTGTTTTTCACTATTATAGGCAAAGTATGCAGTTCTGTAAATTCATAAAATCATCATGTCGAAGTCTTTGCAATTGAAAAATTCAACGAACTGCAACTGCAAACGTTTTAATTGTACCACAGCTCAAAATAATTGAGTTGAGAAAACTAAACAATAAAGGGAGTGGCTCCCACTCCCTATCGACTTCTTTCATTGTTCAGATTTTGTCTGATTGAAAGGAATGCATTTTGTCACCCCTAGGCTATTCAGTGTAGTTGGCAGTGTTGTTTAAATTTAGTAGTATAGTGTTGTTTAAATTTACTCTTGATTCTTGTAAAAAAGCATTCCATTCCAGTTCTAGCCTCCATTTCAATTGTTGTTTCCAATGTTGCTCTAATTTTTATCTTTCTAAAACATTTTTTATTGTTAATTTTGTGATACTGCATTCATTTAATTTGGAAATATTATAGTTGAAGGGTGTTTAAAGAACATCAATCACCATTAACCCACATTTTTACATCAAATGTGAAGAATTAAAATCGCTACTTTGTAGGCTGTTCATTGTTTCTTTCAATTTTGAACATGCATGTGCTGAAAAAGTTATTTCTGTACTTTCTGGAATGCTGAAGATGAGTAGCGTAAAAATCACCTCCCTTTCAATTACTCATTGTTATGCTAAGAGGTTTTTATAGATTTCAAGACATGGTAATCTCATTTGAACAATGGATAATTAATAAATTCTTGTCACAAAAATTTTAATTTTCTCTTTCTGTGCAAACTTCTTAAAAACAAACTGATTTCGATCAGAAACGAAATGTCTGTCTATAATAATCCTTCTTTCTCACTTGATTACTCTTCTATTCAATAGCTATCAAATTACGCGAATTGTAAATCCATTTTCAAGAAACAGACCAATATTATATGCCAGGATGACAACCAACTCAGTTAATCCCAGATTCAAGCTTGTTGATAGAATCAATCCTATAAGCTTGTTATATCAAATTAACTCTATTAGGCTAGTGAGCGGCTTGTTGACGCTCAATGTATAAGATTACAAAAATATAATATTATATCATATTCTGGAGTGAATAAGATTAAACTAATCCTCGGTGTTAGTGAGCTTATACCCTGACCACCAGACCAGAAGGTCACCATCCAACAATTTCAATCCAGTAAAAAATCAGTTCACATTTCATTCAACTGTGACTCATTCTCATTCATCAACTTTTCCATTCATTCTGAACGATTCCTTTCATACTTCGATCTTCGATAGATCGATTTTTTTGTGTGTGATCTCGTTAGTTACGCCATCAATACCTTGAAAGAGCATCGTTTATCACTGACAAACGTTGACAATGCATGTGATGCACAAATGCATCGTTTCCGTTCAGTGCTTTGGATGCACACATGCACTTTGTTGAGTGCATTTGTTGCACATGCAGTTGGACTTTGTTCCATTACAAAAGTATAGGACGTAAATTAATGATATTTTCCTTGTGTGGTGAGCGGGCCACTTTGAACATTCGAAAGGTAAATAATGGTCATTGCAAGACAATGCCAATAACGGTCTAGGTTATTAGTGACGTCACTACATGCACACAGCGTCGTCACTCCTACGCGTTCTGACGTCACGATCAAGCGTCGCTAGTCGCCTTTCACTGAATCTAGTGCAACTGGTATGGTTGGTTGGGCCAGGCATGCACTGACTTCGGAAAGGTCGCAAGTTCTTCCGATAGCAATTTCTCTGTCCGTTACCAGTACTGATCTTGGATCAATCATTTCAATAGACTAGAGCCTCAGAAAATGAAGAGTTCTCTGAATATTTGTGCTAGAGCTTTCTTCAGAGACATTCGACTCACATGAGGATGAGATTTTCTCATCCTATATAATTATGATATTTTCTCATCTATCATTATGATTCTGGATCAATCAGCTCACTAGAAGGGTCTTCAGAGACTTTCTCACATTTTTAATATGAGGATGAGACCTTCTCATAATTCCCCTGACAGTTCAGTAGTCTAGATTTAGTCTGACTTTGAATAGACCAATCAACAAAAAACAAGTTTATTCAGAAACATTCAATTCACATTATTAATTATTATGTTGTAAATATGAAAATATCTTCTCACAATCCAATCTGACAGTTCTGTATACCAGACTTGATAAACCTAGAGGAGTTGTGGATCAACTCATGGTTGATTCATTCAAATCAACTAAGGTTAAGTTGAATTGTGAGATTTTTATTGTTGTGTTGAGCTCTACACAAAATAGAATTGAAACACTGAAATCCTTTGTTTTTTTTCTTTTTTATTACATGAGACGCTATTGTGAGAAATAACGTTCATTTGGTACCGGTAACAATTTCTCAAATTCACATGAGATTACATTAGCTACGATTCTCCCACCAAAGATAATCACTGATCATTAATGAATAATGAATTACATAGTTTGCAAGGCATCACATTTTTGGTCAATACTCCTAGTAATATGTAATTCTCAAATTCAAATTTCTCTTCTTCTTTTCTCTACCCCTGTAATACTCATTATTTTACATTCCACTCGTTATTTGTCATTATTATTTTTAAGAATTGAATTCTTGTTCTGTATTATCTTATACGATTCTTCTCACTATTTTCTCTCATTACAACCCATTATGTTTTCCCACATTCGATAATTCTGGTTTCAACCATTAGTAAAAACTCACGGCTTTGATTACGTTTTAATGTTTTTATTGTTCAACATTTCATTTTCTTAATTCACCTTTTACTCAAGACATTTTTGTGTCGCTTTCAGGTTTCTTCCGCTTGTTACTTTTTCATCTTCTCCTATCTTTCTTTCCTTCTCTTTCTCTCTCTTTTCAAGATTCTTTATTCTATACGATCTGTGCGATCTCTCTTTATCATTATTATTCACTCTTATCTATTACCATTTCTCCTACTATACGATTCCATCTCTATTTATATTCTCCTATTTTTTTTCTATACTATTCCATATTTACATCTTCTACTGTATTAATTTCTCGCTCTCTATCTCTCTCTCCATCTTGTCTCACTCTCTCTCTCTCTCTCATTCTCTCTCTCTTTTCTCTCTCTCTTCGCCCTCCCAGGTTAAAATAAAGGCAGTCATTCAATTCAATTCAATTTTATCCCAATAATTCCAGTATCGTTTCTTCTCACTTTTCCAATATTCTGGTCTCATTTGAACCTGCTACTACGTCAACAGCAACACATAAAATCTCCTATTATAAATGTTTAATTTTACCTGTTGAAATTTTCCTCATTATCCTGCGCCATTGGTGACGACATTGTGTATTCAGGTGGCGTCTGTCCAAGGTAGTGATTATATCCAGTAGTATACTAGTTTAGTAAGGCATAGTAATATATCCATGTAGTAGGCCTATTAATAGTCCAACGGCGGTAAGAGGATCATTTCCAAGAAATCCGTAACTTACGCAGGTTCGGGTGAGAGTACCTGCGCAGAACCAGATGCGCAGTAGTGCGAATTTCCCACCACGTGTTCGGCGCTGTGTTTCAGTTTGTAAATCGACACAGGGTGCTCGCGATTGTCAGTCGGACACTCGCTACACGCGCGTTAACACTTCGAATTTATTTGCGCAGTTCTAGTCGAGTTGTTTAGAAAAAGCTGAGTTTCTTCGTAAGTAACCGGTTGTATTTGATCAGGTATTTCTTGGACTGTATAGTGTCAGAATCGGTCAGCTACTTGTTAAATCGCTTTCTGCTCAGAACGTTGTGTGGTGAGTTCAATAAACTGCTTCTCATTTTGTAAACAGTATTTGTTATGAAAGAAATTTTTTAAACGTGAAATTTTAACTGCTTCTCATTTTGTAAACAGTATTTATTATGAAACAAATTTTTTAAAAGGTGAAATTTTAACTGCTTCTCATTTTGTAAACAGTATATTTATTTCGAAATAAATTTTTATAGGGGTGTTCATAACAGAGAAAGGCCTCCTCCAAGTCGTCTCTTGTCGTCGAGTAGTTTAGATTACCCACATAGATTTTGCATTCCACGTTATCATCGTGTTTGGTGTCTTCTCTAATAATTTCAAAGTTCCCTCTTTTGCTTGATTTTTCTTTATTGTAATCTTTCTATTTCTAACCCTTATTTATTTCGAAATACATTTCATTGATTAATTCTTTGATTATCTCATTGATTAATATTCATTTGCGTAATTCTTCATTTCTGTTATACTTTGTTTTCTTCTTCACATTTATTTCAAAGTAAAGTTTATTCATGTGCTTTCTGCATTGGTTTATTCCTTTCCTTCTTTGATTTTTCAGTTGAACAAATCATTCTCAAAGATTTTTGTAATATTTCATAATACCCTTATTTATTTTGAAATTCATTTTATTGATTTATTTGCTTAATTCGTTATTTGAAATATATTTTATTCGTGTGCTTTTTGCATTGGTTATTTTTATTCCTTTGCTTCTTTTGATTTTCCATTTCCATTTTGAATCATTTATTTGGAAGACTTTTGCTCTATCAGTTAAAATAGATTGATCCAGTTTTAGAGTACTCAGAATGTTTTTGTATGTGAATTTTGATAGAATATCAATGGACTGAATAGTTTGGATGAATTATAGAAGTTAGAATTGTAGAATATTCAATTAATTCAATATCAATAAATTGAATCAACTGTGTCCTGAAAGAAAAACTATTTTCCTGAAGACTATTTTCCTAAAAGAAAAATGATAGAATAATATTGGAGCAATTAGACTAATATCACTGAATCCCTCGAAATACGGTTATCACAAAGTTTCTCTGTTTTCGCCTGCATTGGCTGCATTGCACATAATTTCTCAATCTGCGTTATTATCGACGTTTTTTGAAAACATCACTTTCTTCTTCGAACACCGAAAGGCAAAAACAACGATAAATATCATGTTGACATGTAATAATACGTACCGTAGTTGAAAAATTGTTCACTTGTTTTACTTCGTTCATTCATTCATTACGGCACTGGCACTCAGTAATGTCAAAACCAGAAACTTCAGCCAATAAAACTTTTGTAACGATTCTGAATTTAAGGCTTCCCTTGATAGTATATCATTACTTTGTGAATTCTTCCAAGTGATTGTCAAATAGATGGACTGCTCTTGGATGGGTGACCGACACAAAAAAAAATAAGGCGAGGTGGAACCTACCCGTAAAGGTAGGCGCACACATATCGTCATCGGACGGACGGCACGCATCGGATTGATCAGCTGATTAGATTTGATGCACTGTTTTCAATTGGAGTGCGCATACGTTTCTGCGATGCGTACGATGCCGATAGGTGTGCGCACTCCAATTGAAAACAATGCATCAAATTCAATCCGTCCGTTGCGTGCCGTCCGTCCGATGATGATATGTGTGCGCCTACCTTAAGGGTCTCCCCACCGATAAAGAGCCATACGATAAAAAAAAGATAGAGATAACCTAAGGTAGAATATCTGGACTTTTTATAGTTAGGCTATTTATCTATTGAAAATAAATAGTTTACTGATTAAAAATATGTTTTTTTGTTCAACTTATTATTATCAAATAGAAATGATTTACTCATATAATTATAATACTTTTGCTTGGTATTTTTCAGGTATCACAATCAGATCAAACTCGGATAGAACCGTTTCACTAGGTAGGTGGACATCTTACAAACCTACGAACCACGAACTGCTATAAATTACACCTCGATAAACTCTTGAAGACTAGTGAGTGAGTAAGATATGTGCTGTGGGTAGCAGTGGGGAATGTTTGCGGGTAGGCATACGTACGCAGTGCAAAAGGCCGAGGAGAGACTGAGAAGGGAAGCTAGAGGAGGAGGAGGAGGAGGCGGAGGAGGTGTGAGTGAGGAGGACCAAAGCAGGATGCAGGAGGTGAGACTGACTGGCTTTGCGCCGAATGCGGCCGCTGAGGAGAGGCTAGGAGGAGGAGGAGGAGGAGGAGGAGGAGGACATACCAATGTTGGATTCCATGATGACCCCGACGATCACCATAACTCAAATAACTTGAGTGAGTACAAAGACATTACATATCACTGTATTTTTTAGAAAAGTTATTTCTCAAAAACACAATATAAGGTACTGTAATGTGTTGAATTTTGAATGAGTAAACAGCCAATTTTTCTTTCCACTTGGTTATCCTGGCGGATGTTTCTTTTAATTTGTTCATCCATAAAGGTGGTATGTGATCTGTTCTTAGCAGAAATTCATTCCCATAAAAATATGGTCTAAAATTCTCAACACACCATAAAATTGTAATTGTTTTCAGCAAGAAATTCTCTTTCAATTGTACAAAAAGGCTCGGGGTAAAACGGTTAGTCAAGACAAGACGAGATTAATTACAGTACTTAACATAGTTGCTTATGAAGCAACACACACCGATTAGTCATTGCATCGGTGTGTACTGCTTCATAAGCAACTATGTGAATTGTTGTGACTAAACGTGACTAATCTCGTCTTGTCTTGTCTTGACTAACCGGTGTACGCCTAGCCTAACGTCTCTCTGCAGGTGTAAGTTTTCTGCTTGCAAATGCAACCTGTTTCTCATTTTGGGCCAGTACACCACCTATTGCTTCTCCACTAGCATCTGTGAAAGTTTGTTGTAGGTCTGGAAATTGTAGTACTGGTGTTAAACAACGTACTTAAATGTGGAGGATAGTTTATATTTTCAGAAGATTTTCTTATTAAACCCTTGAAAACTTGAGTTTCACTATACAGTCACAATTAAATTATTATTATTGTGCTTAGCTTAGAACCTTGTACCTTACCTTTGCAGTACCCTTGGTATGTTCAATAAGTAGGCATGGTTTAGGTAGGTTTAGGTAGGCATGCAAGTCTCTGCATTAAGAGCATCAGCCTAGTATAACATAAGGATTACACGTACAGTACGAGAACAATCGAAACGGATTAAGAATTTTAATGTTGGATTATTATTGAAAAGTGCCTAGCTACTATTGCAAAAATATTTTGCACTGATGTCAGGGCTCATGTGCAAGAAATTGATGGGCCATCCACACAAGAATTGGAATAGTTTACAATAAATATCTGATGGTCATTGGCTCTCTAAACAATTCTCCCACATAGACTCTCTCCCATTAGGACTTCCACAACATTATCCATTTTCAACAATGCAACCAAATTGATTGTTTCAAAAACAGTCCATCAGTTCAGTAAGAACTTGTTGTATAGTTATCCTGAGAATTATAAATTTTTCTCTGAAGGACGGTATGTGGTTTTTACTGAAAATATCTTCTTAATCAATGTCGCCAGCGGTTCCACGAGCTAATTCAGGTGACAATATCTGGGGCTGATTGCCGAAAGCAAATTCCACCACCGTAATATGGCATCATTTCACAGATTTCAATATGGATTTTGTTGAGTTGATTCAGTTTTATGACGTAGTTAGCGACGATTTATGGCGGCGGTTGAGTGTAATCTATATTATTGATCCAACTGGGGGTTAGAATCAGATGGATCAGACGGATATTCAGAGCGTTTAAAAATAGTATTCTAATCGTGTAATTGAATTGCATTGAATTATCTTAATCAAAACTACCCGAAGCTCAATAGAAATCATTCAAAACATCAAATTAATGCAATCTACAGACGATATTCTCATCTCCACGTTTAAAAACACTTTCATAAAAAAATCACAACAAACACATTCATATTGAATTCAAAATCACCTACTTAATTTATGCTTCTGAATAACTTTATAAGATATTCATAGACAATTTAACATTTATTACCTAGTTATTCAAAAAACCTAAAACACAGTAGGCCTTATAAATATAGCTATCAAGCTAATGCTGTAATATACTTGTGTGCGTATCTGACAAAAGATATAGATTTTATTTGGTTGTCATATAGATGAATGTGATTTTGTAGTTCTATTTTACGAATGAATTTCTCCGTGAATCGGCAAGGAAATGATGCAGCACGAGTGACAGTGTTGACAATAGTCATGGTTGTGCAAATTCCATTTATAAATGTGTTAGCAGGGTAGTCAAATAGCATGCATGGGCGTAAACAATAAACTCGATTTCCGGTTTTTGGTGGAATTTCCGGAAGTAGCATGACGTGACGTGAGAAGAGGCGGCTGTCTCTCAATTCGTCCAGATAATTGTCGACTTTGATTTTTATTTGATTCTTAGCGCAAATAGAAACGCAGTTTCGTAAGGATAATTGATTTGTTTCGTATAAGGATAATTGTTCAATATTTCGAATTAAAAGACTCTCATTCAGTAATGCTGGGTTGTACCAAGCGAGATCAATTTTAATCCAGGATCAGCACAATGAGATTCAATAAGGTTGGTGCAACCCAACACGAGTGCCTGGAGAGCATACTTAGTTCATCACCTATACCATAGAGTAGACAACTCCATTGAATATATATCCAAAAAGTAGCACTTGAAGAAAAAAAGTAGGCTGAATTTTGGCCATAAGGTGTGTCCTTCTTAGAGGATATATATTCAATGACAACCATTGAATGTATATCCTTTAGGATAGGAAAAGATATATATTCAATGACAACTCTCTGTATAGTTAGTCTATGCCTTTATTTTGATTTAAACTGCTTTAGGACTGGCTTAGAGCGGTCCACCTTTAAGGCCAAGCCGATCTCAATCCTAAAGCAGTTTTAATCTGAGTACAGTATATTTATTGTGGCTAAATTACTAAACCACAAGCTTTTTTACCGGAAGAGCAGGTCTGGACATTATTTTTTTTAAACTTGAAAGAGGTAAGGATTTTGAAGATAGATTCCTTTTTTTTGTAAAAACTTGGAGGAGGTGGAAATCTGCAAGATTGAATATGTATAAGTGAATTATGGATCAACTTGATAAATCAATAAATATTGGAATTGTAAAAAACATTGATTAAAGGATTCGGACTTCGATAACTTATAGATCTAATTCTAAACTAGTTCATTACATACTTCAACAACAACTAGTCTTTCTATAAGACAGAAAATTTCCATCCATTCTTGTTGGACAGCTAAAAATAATACCAGTGCTATTTACAGCAGTTAAACCAACCCTAATCACCGTTCAATATTATTTACAATAATACCAATTTTAATTGATTCACAAATACAAGAATAGATTATGGAATACCCATTTTCGTTGCGTCTATTAGTATGAATGGGACATTCCATACAAATAAATAGTTTTATCCTTATTATTATGTTAAGTAGCAATTCAAGTAATTTGAGTAGATTTGATAATGTTTCAATAAATACACGACTTTTTCTTACTCATTCATAGAAAAGGAAATATCTGAGGACGCTTTCCGTGTTACTTCAGTATAATAATCAATAGGCCTATTCATAAAAAATGATCTGTTGAAAACAATAAAATTTTAAAGAATAAAATCCATATCTGCTTTAATGATCAATATTCAATGAAAAAAAATAGAGCAAGAATAAAATTTATGCGTTTTTTACGTGATGTGCAATTTAAATAAAAACTTTCACTGTGATAAGCCTAATCACCTCACCTCAACAGTTCAAAGTACGTTAAATTGACGTATCAACCGGTTTTTAAATCAGTTATAGAGAGCTGTTATAACTGCAATTCAATTAGAAATGGAAGTGCTAATTTGGTAGGTAAACAAACGTGTGAAAATTATTATTCTGTGGTGTATGTACCGTTTACCACTCAACCGGCGATAGAAAAGTTCATGAAATTATGCTTGTACTGTGTAATTTATGAATGAACAATAATTAGTTATCTGATTAGAGTCATCGCACTGTTTCTCCAAAGCAAATAAACTGGATTTTCCTGATCCAATTCTCAGCTTTCTTTTTCAACGTAGTCTAATTATTGAAAATCGTGAATCATGTAAGTGACGAGGATTCATGGGAAATGGGCTGATTCATAAGATAATTATGACTGAAATTCATAAGAGAAAATATTATAAGTATGCAGTATAAATACAGATAATATCTTTGTAATTTAGTTTGCAGTTTCTGGGGAGATATCGTGAAACTCCATAGCATTTTTTAAAAAAGTCCATCCCACAATTATTATCAAGTACTGTCATAGGCTAGCCAAATAAATAAATCCCTTATCTGTGGTAATATGCTCTGAACTTTGACATGAATTTTGACAAAAACGGCCACTCCCGTCTTTCGGAGGAGACGAAAAGCCGCCGGTCCCGACTGCCTAAAAACAGTCACCATCTCTCATTACCCACGCACAAGGTCAGAGCTCATGTGGGCATCACCCTCAGAAAAAAATCATTAAAAATTAGAAGCTATATAGGCTACTGTATTAAACACTGCCTAAAAACTATTAAACGGCTCAGAGATCCTGTTTCAGGTCTTACCATCTCAAGAATATTTTACCTCTCAGTATGAAAATAAGCACAAAAAAATAAAAACCGAGAGGAGAGCGAAGAAATTTCCTGAGAAGTTTTCTTAATTTCCAATATGAATACACGCCAGTTTTTCTGCCCTTACTCTTAAATATATGTACTTCTAATTCAATTTATTCGCTAAAAACAATGGACCAGAGATGAAAAACTTGGTGACTAACTAGAAACAGAATCAATTCATAATAGGATTCTAATTCAAGCTTCTTATTCAGCTACTTGCTCTGCCCTTGTCACACTGATTGTTTCGAATAACGGAATTTAAATTGTTGGTGTAAATCTTTTTGTTTAATTCATTGTTTTTAATGCAAAACTTTATATTTGAGATACAATTGCCTGAGTTGAAGATAATACAGCACTCATTAATCCTTTCCAAGTATTTTCTTAACAAAGTACGGAAGTCTGCAATATTGTCAGTCACGCAATACTTTGGAATGTCAGGTGTGCGTATTCCTACAGAAAACAAAATGAATTTAATAGAATTAATCACCGTTCTAAATGTTATCACACCTTATATTATATTACTATCAATACTACTGTCAATAGTTAATAGACAGATAGTTAATAGATTTCAATAAACAACGTTTTCCAGCATAAATATTTGACATAATTAAGGAAATTTAGTGCGGATGTGAAATTAATGACCCACTTACATAATCAGTCCAACACTTATGACAATGAAAAGCAATAATTATCAGTTGACATCTCCTTCCCATCAAGAATATCAGGTCTCGTGCACTGTATTTAGATCCAATTTTTATAATTAAAATCTAAAACAATGAAAAAGTGAAGCGAATTACAGTATTGCGTAATTTTAAGTTGATTTGTGTTGTTGTCCTTGTCCTTGGAAACTATGCGAATTTCCCGAACGGATCTTTAACCTGTGTATGTTTTCCGCTTTTCCGGCCGTTCGATTCGTTACAGAAAATTTAATGTTTTTCAACTCCTCCAAATTTGTTTTCAATTCGTTTTTTTAATGGAGCGTACTAAACACATTCAGGGACGAGTTAAATGATGGTGACAAACATGACTCATTTGAATAATCGATCTTTTGGATCCACCAGTTAATTCATCATCATCCCTCCCACTACCCATGCACAAGCCAAGAGCTTATGTGGACATCACCACTGCAGAAAAAATTGTTTGCCGTGAGACTTTGGATTACAATACTGTACATAAATAAAGCTTTATTGACATTCTATTATAGAAAAAAACCACTTTTACGAGACTTTAAAGTATTGGCATTGCCCGAAAAGAGTTAGTTCTTTTATCTATTTACATAAAATCTACTTTTTCATAATTTCTCAATAATCTAGTTGCATCTCACCCTGCTGTGGTGAGCGACATATAGGTATTATCTCTAAGATACAGATAATGTACCTCTAATAAAATTCAGAGAGATAAAGTGGCTCTTTTCTATTATTTTAAAAATTAAATAATAAAATGTATTGTTTAAAATAAAAATACTGTATATTCGACGAAGATCGAGACATTTTATTCCTATTTTTTTTTCAATCCCCAGTTTTTAAATTACTAATTTTTACTACCAACGAGACATTCATGTTAGTTAAGTATGTTTGTTATCATTCTTCCTAAGATCATTATCAATTGTTCCAGTGCAGTACGATGGATATGATCAGATAATTTACTTTACTTCTATTCTCTCTGACTATGATCTTCAAAAAGGAGTAGAGTGATTTCCGATTACATTGTTGGAGTTCAATCATATTTGTTACATTTCCATCAAAATGACACTTTTATTATTCTGTTAAGGAAAAACCTCTCTCCAGTCGGATATCTGTTACAGTCACATCAGAAGGATATGGGTTTATTGTTTTTTTAAAACAAAAATCTCTCTCCAATCTATTCGTACTCCGAACATGTCCGGACTAAACCGGACCGGTCCGGCGGGGGTCGACCAACTGTTGTGCAAAAATGCGGGTTAAATAGAAATAAAACTAGCAGACAAGTAAACATAAACACATAAACAGTCCACAATAATTCACAGTACGCAGATTCAGAGTCAAGGAGAACTGGGGACAAATAGTAAGCGCAAGATCGCGAATGGATAAACGGTCCTTATAGCAGTTGCCGCATATCTATATATTTCTGTCTTCTACCAGTTTCTAGATACCTAGTATACCTGTATATATATTTCTAGAAGTGAGTTTCTTCTCCTAGAACGGGTTTTGGTTTCGCACTGACGCACTCACATCGCATGTGATAGTGCTTAAGCAACCCAAGCACGCATTCACACATGTGGATTCCAGTTATGTATTTATTTACATTAACTACATTACATTATCTTACGTGGAAATCTGTGGGATTCCCAGGACATTGTTATAGCTTCGCCTAAGTAGTGGTGTTGGACTGTTTTATACTGATTTGGTAGGTTTTAAATATGGGCCTGCTGTTCCTTGGCATTGTTAATATTTTGGAAGCAAAGGTACTACAAATACCTACTCATATCAGTATTTGAATCTAAATTGAACGATTCTCAACATTCAACAAGTTTTTGATGCTCAGGAACCCATACACATACAGAAACAACCTAGTCCTTTAATCGGTATTGCTGATTTGTTATCTGTTTTATTAAGAGACCCAGATATAATTAATTAAAATTTGGATAGTCTAATAATAATAATAATAATTTATAACAACTCATGACTAGTCACAAAAAATGCAATATTTTGTTCTTATTAGATTAAAACCTCACTTCGGGGGATAATGAATTACGGATATTGAACTTGAACATTTTAATAATATGTAGCAATTAGTACCAGGAAAATAAGATAAATCTTGTTTTTATTGCGAATTTTATGCAAATTTCCATGTTAATTTAGTGATAATTGCTCTGATAAACTTCAATATTGATAAATCGCAAAACTTTAGGCTACTGTCTCAAGCTCTATAAAAGGAGTTTGGCTTGACCTAATACGGCTAAGCAGTAAGCATGGACCCTGAACCGAGTGCTTTGCTGGCGACAATTCAAGTTCAGCGAATGACGTCACAGACCGGAAGTACCGGAAGTTGTTTGGGAAATTTTAATATTTCACTAGGTAAGATTAGTTTGTTGGTGGAGACCAGAAACAAAAAATTGCCAACGCTCCAATTAACAGTCGTAATTTGTGAAGCTTCATTAGAATCGATTATGAACAATTAAATTTTTTTCTTTCTTCATAACTTTAGTTCCGTAACTCTAGTTTCTTTGCTTCCTCTATTTTGCCGCATCTTTTTCTATATTTCTTATTCTATGTAAACCTATATTTTTTAACCATTATTGAAATCATTTACTGATCAAACAAAAATCCCAACTATTTTGTGAAAAATTCACAATTATTAACCATTATTGAATCAAATCATTTACTGATCAGACTAAAATCCCAACTATTTTGTGAAAAATTCACAATTTTTGTTGACAAAATTGAATATCACATCAAGTTTGTATTCAAGATCGTCTTGCATTTTCATTCCAAGTCCTCCCTGGTTGGTTTTCTTTTTGTATAATACAGTATAATGAAATATTATTGATTTTTCTCATCATCTCTAGAATGATTTAAGGGTAGTTATTGAGATCATTTTCTCTTTTTCTTGACTCCTATAACATTTTTAGATAATTATTCTCTTCTTAGAAAACTTGTTTCAATTTTCCACGCTGTTCCAGTTGCTCTCATTCTGTTGTAGGCGCAATCACAAAATCCATTCAACTAAATTCGCCCACTGTTCAGCTTCTGTTCTACTTCCCAACTAACTTTGCTGATTTTTAGTGAATGACCATTCACTAAAAGTTTCAAATTTTATACAAACTGCGAATCCCAAACGATTTTTAGACAAATGACTCATTTTCAAACATAATGAACTTATTGTAAACAGTTTTGACTGGAGATTGAAAGCACTCACTGCTTTTCACACTCACTGAATCCTACAATAATCACAACCGTGAAAAATTGTTCAATGTTTTCCACATGAACGGAACATTAAAGCTGAATGTTCTCTTTTTAAACGCTCTACATAATGTACAGTGTATGTTAATGTGCTTATTGTATTTATGTTGTGCATTTTCGAAGAGCGTTGGTTTCGGTGGTCTTCCAAGTTTTCAATGTTCGGTTCTTTCTTAATTTTTCAACTTTGAAAATCAGCAAATTACGTCGTTCTTTGTTAGCAGTATGAGTAGGTTTAATAAGAAGTGATAGACCTATATTGGGAATACTACAATAATTCAAATAATTACGGTATCATCCCAAGAATCGATAAAAAAAGAACTTAAGTTACGCTTGACGCATATTCTACATAACATAATATCACTTGAGTTTGAGAAATTTTCCTAATTAAATAATATGGTAGAAACTCGCAACCATTGAATATTATTTGTAATTTTTTTTTCAATTATAAGCTATTTATAATCGATTCATGAATATTGTGAGAGCTTTCCCGAAATATACAAATCGCTTTTTTTTTTAATGGCGAATCTACCCCGAATCATATAACAATAAGATGTTTTGTAAAATTAAATAAAATGTATTTATAAATAAATAAAGAGATAATGTACCCCTCTAGTACCCCTCTAGATTCTGGGGACATTTAAAAACTATTTAGGCTATTTTAAATGCAAAAACTTTAATCACATTGGAGAGCTCAACTCCTAATTAACTTAAGTAGATTCATGCGTTATTTTGACATAATCCCGGGTACTTGAGCCGATAATATTACTATAATTACAGTTGCAAAAGACCTGAATCATGTGCTCTCTAATTAAATATCATTTTACACTTTTAATTAACCCCCCAGATCATTCAAGTAGAAGTTAAAATATTCAGTTTCACATCCAATCTTGGTTTTAATCCGGTGTATGTAATTTGAAACGATTAACATTGAAAAATGGCCATTAGAAGCGGAGTAGAAGCACTCAATTGCTTCAAACGCGAATTTAAACCACGAAAGTGTTTTCATTCGAGTTCATTGATTCCTGTCACCTGAATTTTAATACGCGTCTACGGATTTTTCGCGTTACAACTGTTATTTTTTATCCACCTAGCAATTTAGTTTCTGGTTATGGTGACAAAATACTGGATAGACCCACTTTAACAAACTCCTCAAAATTAATTACAGTATAATTATTCATATGTATCAGCAATGAATTCAGAGTTACTAGCAATTGATTTATTTATTTATTTAGCGTATGGCTTTTAATAGAGGGGAGACCCGAGTAGGGTTGTTCCTCTTCACCAACATAACCAATTATCCCTTGATAGGGAACATGGTGAAAGTTTGTTTTCACTAGCAATTAATTAATAGTCATTTAATTAATTAATTAATTAATACCGCAATAAAATCATTCTGTATTCATTGCTGAAACAGAATTCTTTATTTCATAAATGTTGAAAACTTTTCAAGGAATACAGTTATTATTGGGAATAGAGAGATTATTGAGAGAAATTATTTGTTAATAGGTAATTCATATTAAAGTAATTTTACGTATGATGGGTACCGTACTATAAATACTACAATATTTCACCAGTTGATACCGTAATAATTATTATTCATAACACATTCCGCACTGACAGCTTAACAAAATATAGGTCAAGCAGGCTTTGAATGATTCATACTTAATGACAACTGAAGTATTTGACAGTAATTATTGAAGTCTATTGGCTTTCCGGTCAATTATATTGTCAAATATAGCATTCATTCCAAGGAGCTAATTGTCTGCGAAATGGAATGTTTGAGAGTACCGAGAAAAGCCATAAGGAAGAAAACATTGAAATTTGTTTTGAACCACTTGTATAATAGCAACTGAAAAGACAATGACATTATTATTTTGAGTCTGAATTTTGTGCGTTGCACTATTTTTGTTGAATTCGAAAACAGTTTTCCCCAGGTTCCCCATTCACCCCAGTAGTTGGGTACAGTGAATCTCACATGATTCACTGAAAATCAAAAACATTGGTACCTTACCTATATAGGCATTGCCTCCTATAATACAGGAGGAATTAGAGGAGGCTATGACAGGGGTGCCCACAGGGGGGGGTCATGACGCAGACTGCGTCATTGAAAATCTAGGGGGGGGCTCACTAGATAGAATGCACTTTGGAGGACTTGTCGAAAAATGGAGGAATTTTGAAAAAATAAAATAAGTTCAAGTCAGAGAGTGTAGAAGAAGAATATATATATACATTATAAATACTGTATTATTATTATTATACTGTATTGAAGAAGAATTCTATTCTCTCTTGTCTACAATACTGTTCAGTTGACCAACAGTTCTGCTTATCACCTATGATATAGGCCTATTTTGATTTCTAATGTACTTTGATATCATCTTAACTGGTGATACAGAATCACAATTTTTATATAGAAGGTTTAATTTATTTACAATAATATTTTAAATTTTACATAAATTTTATATTTAATTGCTAGAACTCACTATCTGGCTCACCCAAAACTTGTCATGGGCTTAAATTGATTCAGGACTAGGTTCATGACAAAAATAATTAAATTAAAACTATTAAATCGACTCCTAGTCATGTACTTTTCAAAAATCATTTCCCAAAGGTTTTGGTTCTCCTGAAATCGTGGATCCATCCACCTTATTCAAAAAAATAACATGGGCGAAACTCCCAGTATTCTGGTATCGTTGCACAATCAGTATTGACAATAATGGTAATAAAACCAAGGAAGATAAACTAAGTACAATCATGTATTGTAAAAAAAATTCAATGTTAACCACATTCTCTCAACAGTCTCAACCCATACCAGAGATAATCAATTTTATTTGGTTATTTAATATTTGGTTAGTGGTTAGTCTATGCCCTTACTCATAACCATAAAACTTATAGAATCTAATGTTCCAACAGACTTTGAGCTTATCTAGTTCAATCTGGTTATTGGATGGTAGGGTGTATGTAATAAAATCTAGTCGATTTAATACGGTTACTGAAGTCATGATATAAATCTTTACTTGCACTCGTGTTATTTTCTCTATGTTAGAGCTTTCTTCCCCCCCCCCCCCTCTAACAATCTGATAAGCAAAAATAGTTTCCTACATAGAAGCTGCCATAAAAACAGTGACAGAATTTATTGGTCTGATGTTGAACATTATACTGTATTGGTGCAATAAGTAGGGTTATAAAAATTGAATAACTCCTGCCCCTTAGCCCCCTTCTGCTTTCTTGTTTGTGTGAACTTTGATATGCAATAGAAATCATGTAATTTTCACCCATATTAGAAATGAAAGTTTCTTTATCATCCATGAACTTGTGAGCTCTCATATTCAGTTATATTTTATAATCAATTGTATAAGAAAAATATCGATTTTATATACTAGTTGATAATGCGATGAAATTAATATAGAGGATATAGAAATTAATATACATCATCCAAACTTTATTGTTACTGCTTCAGAACAATAAAAATAGTATTTTCATTGATATCTCAAAATCCAAATTTTTATTTATTATTCTTATTGAAAATAAAATATAAAATAAGTTTCAGTTTGCTTTCAAGAATCAAAATTTAGAATATGTTGATAAACGTTTACTGTTGTCGTAATTTCAAGTATTTGTAAAAACAAAATATTTGCATACTTACTACTCATAAAATGGAATAAAATTATTTGTTCATATCACATAAATCAGAATTTAGAAAAGTGATGAATAGAATTTTCTTTTCAATATCGGATCTTGGAATTTATCAGAATGGATAACACATCACAATGATTTATAGCAAAAAATTAAATTGTAACTACTTAGTGGCAATAATTTACGATTGGATTATGGTATCGAATTTTTGGAACTTTTTTTATCGTATGGTTTTTTATTGGTGGGGAGACCCTTACGGGTAGGTTCTACCTCGCCTAATTGCACAATTTCTTGTGTCTAATTTTTTGAACTAAGTTTATATCATAGTCAAACAGTTGAAAACAGGTGGAATGCAGCTACAGAACTAATCTTCATCATAGCACATTAGCTTTCTCAGCTTTTTGAAAAAGAATCAGTTCTTGGTTTCAGAAGAAGAGACTAGGCCTCATGTTTCATGACCAAGAGCAAGGAACATTATTATAGAATAGAACTATCAAAGATATTATTCAAGCTGTTATCATAATATTTTTAAATTATCATTTTTTATAATCTGATCATTATTGAAGATTCCATCGATTTTATAGAATGCTCAGGTGCAAATCACCAAAAATAAAATAAAATCTATTGAGAACTATGACTGAGTCAACTAATAGTCTGAAAAATAAAAATTTTTCAGTCGTGAATAAATTAGAACAATTTAGACAATTGCTGTTGAAAAAAATCAGTGGAACAATGATTTCATCCGTCAGGGCTTGTCTTGCTGATTTCGATTCGTTCCACTAAGTTTATTATTATTATTCTTAGCCTGAGAACATTATTTCAGCGCAAGGACAATTAGTTTTGTTTCGCAATAACGCACTCGGTTCCAAACAACTGGCATTGACAATGAACTAGACTTTCTTCATTTCAATAACAGTGAAATTTTGTATAGGAAAATTGAAATTTATTCCACAATGACGTGGTTTAATCCTATGAATTTATTCAATTTGAGGAGTGTATACAAAATGTAGAAATTATGATAAGAGAGTTGAGGATTTCCAGTAATGAAATTGGGAACAGTATCAGTACCATATTAATCTATCTGAAAACAAAATTCCCAGTTGAAATAACTGATATAGAAATCACAGTAAAATTCATTATTCTTACAATATACGTAGTTCTCTTGCTACCTTGAAAAATATTTAATTTTTCTATGTCTGATCCTTGCTGAAATGGAATCTGGCTACTGTTAGGCCCAATTAACACACAAGAGACGTGAGGCGGAGACATAGCGCGGACATGGATCGTCTACTCTATACGATCAAATAGTACATTGCACACCTAAAGCAGCTGTTTTAGTGTGCATTGGACTATTTGATTGTATAGAGTTGACGATCATATGATTCATGTCCGCGCCAAGCCTCCGCCTTGAGTATCTTCTGTGTGAATTGAGACTTATGTAGTTTTTCATTTCAAATTTTAATTTACTACACCTGTATGTAGTTCTTACATTTCAAATTTCAAGTACTGTCTTTAGTTCTTTCATTTCAATTTTTTGCACTTTTTATGTACCGTACCGTACCTATTATATTCTTTTTCAAATCGAATTGTAAACACTTCAAGTAAACTAAAAAATGAAAATAGTGTTAACATTTTGCGTTTATAGCTATAACTCATTTATTTACTCATAGCTGTCAATCTGTCATCAAAGAGTATGGACAACATCCTCAAGATTTTCTAAGATCTTCTTTGCTGTCCCTGTCATACATCATCAGAACATTAACAGTAAGTTGTTGTTGTTCACATTAACAGTGAACAACAATGTGAAATAGCCATGAACACAAAATAAGAGTCCTATTCTCACAAGTTATTGTCTACAATGAATTGTTTTGTTTCTTTGTCCATTCCATGTTTAGCCTGACATGAGCTTATTTTCAATTCATTCATTTTCATGATTAAATGGTAGAGTGGACATTACTGTCCATACTTCCCCACATCAGAAAAATAGAGAAGTCATTCTATTCTATTCCGCATTTTTAGAGTTTATTCTGAAATTTTAATTTTCTTCAAGTTGAGTTCATTTTCAATTCATTGATTTCCCAAGCTAGCTCTGAGTTTTTCTTAAGTTCAACTTGAATTGTTTTTCTTCAAGTTGAGTTCATTCTCTTTAATTCATTGATACCCCAAGTTATTAATTCTGATTTTTTCTCAATTTCAACTTGAGTTTATTTTCTTCATGTTTATTCATTCATTTCTATTTCATTGATTTTTTATTCAATTTTATTTCTTCCTTCATTTTAATACAATTACAATTACGGAATGTTCTGATAATCCAAAGGTTCCTAGATCGAATACAATTGCCGGAACGGATTTTGACAGAAACGGCCACTCCCGTCTTTCGGAGGAGACGAAAAGCCGTCGGTCCCGACTGCCTAAAAACAGTCGTCATCTCTCATCATCACCCTTCTCATCACCCACGCACAAGCCTAGAGCTCATGTGGGCATCACCCTCAAAAAAATACCAAGTTAATTCTTAGTTTTTTCTCGAGCCAACTTGAGACTATCCAAGTTTCCCTCATGTTTATTTATTCATCTCTAATTCATTCATTTTTTATTTCATCCTTTATTTTTAATACCAACTTAATTCTGAATTATTCCTCAAGTTCAACTTCAATTCTTTCCTTCAAGATTATTCATTTACTCCTAATTCATTCTCATTCCGTTTTTCATTTTTCAATTCATTTATACAAGATTTCTGAGTTCTGATTTGTTTTTCTAATATTAATTATTTTGCACTCTTTGTATAAGCTAATGCTTCAAACATATAAATTTATTTTTTTATACCAAGATTTTTGAGTTCTGATTTGTTTTTCTAATACTTATTATTTTGTACTCTTTGTATAAGCTAATGCTTCAAACATATAAATTGATTTACTAATCATTTCGCCCCGATTGCAGAAGACAACAGACGGCACGTGTGCGTGACGGTTGGGAACGATGCGAAAAAGTGTGCGGACGAGGACGAGAGAGGCTGCTGGGACTGGGTGGCCGACCGGACGCGGCGGAGTCTCACCAAGAAGGTGCTGGTCAAGAGGGTTCCCGTCCTGGGCTGGCTGCCGCGCTACAATCCTCCCACTGCCATTGCTGATCTTTTGGCTGGCATCACTGTGGGATTCACCGTCATACCACAGGCCATCGCCTATGCCAATGTTGCTGGATTACCGCCTCAGGTGAGCTTTATAATAATAATAATAATAATAATAATAATAATAATAATAATAATAATAATCATCATCATCATCATCATCATCATCATTCCACCCTTCCTTCAGTTACATTAAAACACTCTTCATCTTGCACAAAGTGCCGATGTAAGAGTATGAACCACTTACAAAGTGAGAGATAAAACAATGTCAACATAATAATAATAATTTGTTTATTTCACTGCATATAATACACAACTACAAAAGTAGTAAAACAAGATAATAAATAGTATTGAACAATAGAAAGATTCCACAATAGAAACACCAGAAAGATTCAAGGTAGCAAAAATAATCCCATGAGATACCCAAATCAGGAGATCTGAATCTGCCCGAAAATTATGGACCCGTCAGTTTATTAAGCAAACTGTCTAAATTATTAGAACAAAATAATAAATAATAGGGTTATGGAATTCTTAATTAAACACAAGATTACAGACAAAAATCAATACGGCTTTCAACCCAATAAATCAACAAAAGATGCAGTAATTCAAGATTATAAGACCAAGAAAAAACCTTAGCTCTATTCATGGATCTATCAAAAGCATTTTAATATTATACTCAGGGAGACTAGGATTGATTTATGTATGTCATATTCAAATGTGTATCTTGTGCATTTTGTCGATTTATTTTGTTACTTAATGCCAAATAAATTTGATTTGATTTGAATAACATAGGAACAAAAATACAGCAATGCATCCCTCTTTAGGTTAAACCTGTGTGGAGGGATGGCTCGCACTCTAAATTAATAAATGATCTTAATCCAATTAAATTACAATGAAAAGCTAAAATAAATATTATACAATAAATTTTAATTATGCTCATTCTTCCATATCGATACGAAATACATTCATAATTTAGATTACATCTAGAATACATCAATATAAAATTAAATGAAGACAATAACAAAATATTTAATTAGGTACAATATCACGACTATATTGAAATATAATTTGTTCATAAAAGCGATAGGGTTTATTATTTGAATTGAATATTGAATAATAAGAATATACTGGAAATCTAATCAATGTAAAAATATGCGTTTGAAAGAATTGAATAATGAATGAATACACTCCTCCTCCTCACCCACCCTACTACTACTACTGCTACTACTATAATCAAAATTAATTTCATTTGACTCTTGGCATTAGATAGAGAGATATTATTTCTTTGCCATCGTACTCTACGGTCATCAGCAACATCAAGAAATAATATCTATCTATCTATCTAATGCCAAGCGTCAAATAAAATGAATCTGATTATACTACTACTAGGCCCACTGCTGCTTAGCTTAGTAGTATAGGCTGCTACAGTAGGTCCTTAATCGTTGTAAAATGAATTGATTCATTGCCATAGAGGACGTACAATTAAAACATTATACAAACTATCTATAATAATGTTTCACTCAGTTGAATAAAAATGGAGTCTCATTGGATTCAATAACCAGTGGTGCCCACCCCCCCTAAGCCTCATGACGCCCCCCCCTGAATTTAACAAACCCCCCCCCCAGAAAATTGCGGAAAAATAAGCACACCATATTTTGTTTCTAAAGCTGGAAGGTGATGGAATACCCTAGATAGATGGAGTCGGGGATCCTCTCCCGGGAAATTTTTTGAAATATAATAATTGTTAAAGAGCATAAAATTTATTATGATCTTTTAAAAAGTTGGGAATCTTAATGAAAATTTATTCTTTTTTATTTGGAAAATAGTTCATCTATCAGATAAATGTTTCCCTTAAAATATATTTCTAGCTTAATATTGACCAAGTATCAAGACACAAAAAGAAAATTTATACTTGAAAAGATATAATAAAATTGGGGCATGTATCCAGGATTTTTTTATGTGGATCTGAGACCAAATGAATGTAGGAGTGTAAAATTCAAAGCTGTAGGTGAACTAAACTATTGTATAATAGTTCAGCCATTGAAGCCTGCAATGGCCGGTCCGAGGAGGTTTTTTGATACATGCGAGCCGTGGATTTGGCGCCAATATATAGAGCAGTGGTGCACCCAGGATTTCCTTCTGGAAGGAATTTTTGGGTTTGAAGACAAACTGGAAATAATAACTTTTGTCATTGAATCATTGCATATTTGTTTGAGGTACAGTAAGCTTCTTAAAAAAATAGTTTTCAAGATTTCAAATCAGTAGCTCAGTGCTATCCTATGTGTCAGGCCATCCAAAATTTTAGAAATATCCATACAATATTATTTTTCGCAAATCAAAAATATTTATTCAGCATTGTACGATACAACATGAACAGCGTCAATATAAATGAAGCAAAACCCAATTTTTGCTGTAAATAATTATTAACCAATTTATAGTACAAATTTATTTATAGTCCAATTATTGATGGTTCAAATTTAGGTCATAGAACCTAAAATATTCTAATCACAGTTACTATATTACTGTCTTCTTGAACATGAAAAAAATGGACCAATTAACAGGGACTCACTAATTATTAAAAACCTCTTCAATTCAAGTTTAGATGCCGTTCCTTCCTTTTGTCTGATGATCGTAGGTAGTTAGTTAAAGAGCTTGGCTCCCAAACATAAAAGGGTCCTGGTAAAAAACCTCTATCCACAAATGTTGAATACCATGACATTATTAACATATTATTTCGAATCCATAAGTTGGTTTCTAATCTCAATGCATCCAGATGGACTATTCCAGAGATGGCAAAACGGGCCTGAAGAAGAGCATCCTTAACACCTTGACTCTACAAAGCAATATTATTACTCCTTCTTGTCAATGTAATGAGAGGTTTAACATCAATTCCCAATGTAAAGTATAATTAGAAGTAGTTGTGACTAGAGAGAACGTTCAGAGCCAGGGCTTCGTTTTAAGTTATTTTTTTAATAATAAATAAAACTCTATCTAGCCTCCTGTGTCAGCCCAGTTCATAAGTTTCTAGAAAATTTCAAAACCAGGCTTTATATTTTATGTTTGATGCTCTAGCCCTCTAGCTCTATAAAAAAAATTATTAAATAGAAAATTCTATACCCTCGCGTACAATTACAATCGCTTCTATTGCTACTAATAATAAACATTGCCAGGGTATAAATTTTCAACGTCAACATATATAACTCATATCACCTCTAGATTTTTGTCTTCTAATAATCAACATGTTTACAGTGGAGAAAAACGGGCCCGCGGGCCCGCGACTCCAGAGAATTTTAGAGTCGACGGAACTACAAAAAACGATTTTTCAACTTGAAATTTTCGGTTAAAAACTCAAACAATTTTACATGTTATCTTGGACCGGCGCGGCGCCCCGAAATTTTCCATGTTTTGGAGCTGATCCGAAAGTTTGCCGAGGTCGAAAACTTGGATTTAGCATCCCAGAACAATCACAAACATCATCAGAAAAAGAAACCGACTACCCCATTTCATGCAAGGTAAAATGTACTATAATTTTACTGGGCTACATTTTGAATAATAATATTGCTGATTGCCTACTAGGAACTGTACGGTATTATATTTTCACTCGCTCATCTCCCTAACTTCGCCCTCCCAGGTTAAAATAAAGGCAGTCATTCTATTCTACTCTATCTCACTAATGTCTGAATTTACGGTAGAAGTAGGTAGTTAAAGTTGAAAAATTATCAAGTCTCATGTTTTTTGTAGATTGTTTCTTCTTTTGATCTTGTTTGATCTTTTGAATCTTAAATGGTTCTAGAGTTTCAATATATAGGTAAGAGTATTTAGTGAGGATATTTAGATGGCAAGGGATTAAACATCAATAAGATAAAATAAAGACATTTATTACTAAGAACACACTCCAAAATATGAAGTAGGTAAACTTTATAAAAACCTTGAATTTGATGACTTCTACAGGCTTTCATGGACCGCGGCTAACAATTATTATTAGTTGCTTGGTTATCCGTTATCACCAACAATATCACAAAAATCTTGGTATCACTAATTGATCGGTAGGAATACTGAGAAATAAAACTCACGAACTCGCTGTTCACTCAACAAATTTACCGGACACGCACGTCAGTCAACGATCCGAGAGGAACTAAATGAAATAATAAATTATTCAATAAACTTTCGATATTAACTCAACTCCCACTACCACTATTTTATAAATTGCCAAGGAATTCGATGGGAAAAATAATTTCTTCCCTCCAATGTTTGCACAGTGATAGAAATAGAGACTATATCAAGTTATTCTACTGAACATGCTCACGATCTTTGTTTGAACAGTGTCTGCGTCTAGACTGTGGACTGTCTCCATTTAATTATTTGCAAACAAAATTTCGAAATACGAATATTTCTACTATAAGATAAGCAGAGCTGTTGGTCAACTGAACAGTATTGTAGACTTAAACAAGAGAGAATAGAATTCTTCTTCAATACAGTATTTATAATGTATTGTAATATTCTTCTTCTACACTCTCTGACTTGAACTTATTTTATTTTTTCAAAATTCCTCCATTTTTCGACAAGTCCTCCAAAGTGCATTCTATCTAGTGAACCCCCCCCTAGATTTTCAATGACGCAGTCTGCGTCATGACCCCCCCTGTGGGCACCCCTGCAATAACAATTATTCTGTAAGAATAAAAAAATTTCTTCAATATATTCAGTTGCACTAATAAAAATTGAACAAATGTAAACTATAGCAATAGATGACATATGGATATTTTTGAATTTTATGTTTTACAAATATATTTCCAAAAGGCCTATCGATACAATTCTTCACAAAAAGATAATACCGTGTGTAATATTCTATTGTTCCACATTATTTTCAATATTTATATTATATCCAAATCTAATGGAGAACCTTTTAAACTTTTCTTGTTTGAGATGCAAGTACAATTTGCAACAAGTGTCTGGCACAGAGTACCTAGCATTTGCATTCTTGATTACTTATTTGCATTTCAAGAGTATTTAAATTCAAGAAGCACTGATCCATACAGTGCCTTTCGCTTTAGCCGTGTGACCGAATATAATCAACAAAAATTATAGAGTAGACCTAATTTGAATTTTCATTATCCTCTTTTCTTTATTTTTTGTCTCTACAAAATTGGTTCAAACTGGCCATACTGTTGAATTATTTATATTGAAAATATTTCTACACATACACACCGTAACATGACTGTCAGTAAAAATCATTTATTCAATTGCTTGACTGAGAAATATTAAGTTTGACAAACTTCTTATTGAATAGAAACTGTTGAATATTGAGCTGACTCTCGGTTTGAATGATCACATCAACGTTACAATAGACGTTGCTTTAACTTTAACGTTAAAATTTGCGATGTGACAGGCATATTGCAATGCAAATGATCCTCTTGATCTCTCAATATGTACATTTTTACGTGTGAATAGATTTGTTTCTGACAAAACTGTGAAATTCTGTCAAATTACTATTAGGATTGGCGCAGCATTTCAATGCTGTACTGTTTTTTTGATATTTGAAACACATCACCTACTATTATGCATTCTTGATATTATGAGAATTGATATTTAGGTGGTGTAAAGCAATATATATGCCACTAAAGATTGGATTGTTAAGATTTTGTAAATCTTTAATCAATTGGAAATATCGAAAGTAACAATGTCATAATTACTAATCAATTTAACATAATATAAATTATTTAAGTTCCAAAAAATAGATTCTTACTCATCCCAGAACAGTTTACTAGCTTTATAGTGTTATCAAAATTCATTGATGTTCAAGAATCACGATCAATCAAGTAATTCACTCAAAATATTGAATCTTAAAATTATTTCCTATCAGTTTTAATATCGCCTCTTCAAATATCAACTGTACTAACTAAATAATAGGTAATAATAATTCAAGTTAATAAAACTAGTAGGTAATAAAAGTAATAAAACCTATATGAATGTAACATTTTTTATAGTTTTCATTATTACTCGAATTTTCCTCACCTGAATTGGCCAGTCTTCTTTTCTTCCTTCAACTTCGCAGTGATTTTCAGCAGGGAATTTTCTCTTCCATTCAGCCCTATCAACAACAAACAAGCCACTTCATCCTCAGTTTCCAAAAAAAGGAAATAAGCAAGTTTGATTCTTGAAAATCAGTGCAGATTGACGGAAATAGTAATTATTCTTGCATTAGCCCAATACAAATGAGCTGGTGTAAGTTTATTTCAAGCCAATTTGATGAGCGAAAGAATTTCAATTGCGCTTTTCTCCTTGAACCTGAACTTGAGAAGAGCTGAAAAACGTTGCGGTAATAATCACAGTGATTACATTATCGTGAAGCACAATGCATCTCCGGTTTTTCGCACGGAGTCTCATTAACTTGTTTTGGTTCTTGTTTTATCTGACAGCAAAGGATGTAGCCACGATCGCTATGGCTCTTCCTTTCTCAGAAGACAGAACTTGGACTTATTTATCAAAGAAAATATAAAGATTAAAAGATTCCAAATTTGGGATATAAAACTTCATACAGCTTTCACATAATTGCTCTTTTGATGTTAAATTATAAACCAGATTCATAATTGCCTAGCCTACTCATAAAAGGCAAATGAAGAGAATAAAAGCTTCTCTATGTTGAATTAAATTACCCTTCATATAAGGTGGAGTTGAAACTGGAGTTAGAGTCTTTCCTACCTCTCAATATGTTGATAGTAAATACAATAATCATGTTGATGGTAAATACAATAATCATGTTGATAGTAAATATAATTACAATACAATAATAAGTTATACAAAAACGGTTGAGCCTGTGTTATTATCATATAATATTATATAATATATAAATAATTATCATATAATATTATATAGTTAAATGCCTCAAAACTTGCTACATACATACATTTTTCATGTTTGGCTCGTCTAAGGCCTAATATTGTAATTTGCAATATTGATTCTCGCATATATGATGAAAAAACTTTTTCTAATCAAATAATTTTTTCAGTACGGTAACCTAGTTCTAATTAATAAACTATGACTTTTAATGCTTTCACTTCAGTTTTCAATGACGATATTTAAATCATTTTCAAGCTATACTTTTTCAATTCATTTTTTATCTTTCCAAGTTGAACCGATAACTTATCAATACATTTTGATTATATAATTCTGTATTGATTGTTGCAGTATGGCCTGTACTCTTCGTTTATGGCGTGCTTTGTTTACACGATATTCGGTAGCTGTAAGGACAGTCCAATTGGTCCCACGGCTATTATGGCGATCTTGACGAGAGAGAACCTGCATAACATTGGACCTCAGGGAGCTGTTCTGCTCTGCTTTCTTACTGGCTGTGTACAACTCATTATGGGCGTGGCCCAATTGGGTAAGCAACCACCACTGCTCTATGGCTGTGAAACATTAAACTCAACTTTTTTCAACAAATTTCATATGAGAAATATTTTTGTAAAATAATAGTGTGCTAAGTATAAATTGAAGTAAGTGATAAACATAAGACATAAAATTCTTTCTCCAGCAGTGGCGGATACAGGAGGGGGGGGTTGTGGGTCATGACCCCCAAAAATTATTATCATTAAACTTGGAATTATCCTTCAACTTCTGCCAGCCGTACCTTTTCACTCCCTTATTTTCTCTGTTCTCATACTGTATTTTAACGGTATTTATTCTGTACAATCACCATTATCCTTAATTTTATTTGATCTCCGTGACAGGAAGAGATCCAAAGAAATGAGATCAGAAATAAGAAGGAGTAGAAGATAGTAGTGACGAATAAATAGTAAAATAATACAAAATATATTGCAGGTATTCCTAACATACTTATTTGAAGAATCATGATAATTACCGGCATTTTTCAATATTTAATTATTCCTCATGCTCTGATAAGGTACTGCAAGACCTTGAAATATCAACTAGAGACCTTGTCTTTAACGGTTCTCTTATCAATCAATTAAAGCGTCGTATGCTGTGGACTAATTAAAAGTATAACAGGCTAAGTTTATATGCTTTATATTAACCACTTATAAATTTCAATATCAAAATTATATTTTTATGTACGGTACGACTATCAAGCTTATCTTGGTCAAGAACGCGTAGAACTAACAGAATTTCTACTATAATTATTGCGTTAAATGCAGTAATTTTTATCATCCAACTGTCATGTGAAATTGATACCTTTTTTATATGCAGTGCGAGTCATAGTCATTTTTCAATTAAAAGAAATATTGCTATAGTCTTGTTTTGAAGTGTGATTAATGTCGTAGGAAATGATTAATTTATTTTTTCGCTGAAAATTTTGGACTAGAATAAATAGGCTACCCCTAGTGTTAAAGGTACCTTACGTTTATCAATATCCTCAACACTCAAAAATTGTAAAGAACTTTAATAAAATAAAGATGAACCTTTCGATTGAAAATGAATGAAATATTAGAACTCCAACAATAATCGAAGTTAAAGTTGTTATGTGTAGGGCACTAAAAGGAGGATTGAAAACATGAAATAATAAATTAAGGAAAGAGATACTGATTAATGAAGCTTGAAAGAGGGAATAGTAAATTTACTTCATCTACATTGATCATGGAGATTTTAATATTATCTGAGACGTTAGACTACCTCTAAGTCTTCAGTTATAATTTAGAATACAATGCATTTTTGGTTACCTGTAGAAGCATGTATTAGCATAAGCAGAAGCAATGCATTACTAGTTACCTTGTAGAAGCAATAATGATTGAAGCATTCAGATGTTAATGTAGAATAATGATGTTCTCTGTACATATAGATCGAGAACAAAATACAGTAATATGTGATTGCTAATTGCAACTCATCAATACTAATCCAATGATAGAATTCAATCAATACCATCAGCACTTATTTCTCATCTATGTTTTGTAGTTTCATTAAAAAATCTACTATAGGCAGTCATTTGAAAAATGTCTTTTTATTTTGGGAAATTTATGAGCAACCTTGAATTGAGATGTACTGTAATGAGAATGAACCGGATCAAATCAAATCATTAAAAAACCCTAAAGCTGTGAAAATAATAGCAGGCAAATGAAAAATTATAATGATGAACGGCAAAAAAGTAATTGAAGTTCTGAATGGAACAAAAGGTGAAATAATCAAAAGTAATAAATTTTATGACTCAATGTTGAATTTTTAACATTTCAAATTACAACTTTCCAGTTAAAGCCGGATTTGTATTTTAATTCATTATTTTCCAATAAGTGTCATTTTTTATTCGAATTACGTAATGCTGTCAAAATTAATACCGATCAATTTTTAGCATTGAAATACTAGATCTTCTGAATAGGCTATAATAAATAGGTAACTTCAATTTTGTTAATCAATTGAATAGAACTGAATTTTTCTCAATAAACAAGGATAAATTTCAAAACAAAATAATAATGTACAGTATTGTAGGGTAGTGAATAATAAAACAAAAACTTATTGAGAGTATACCATCCAGCACGTAAGGTGCTCAACTTACAGACCTTTAGAGGGAGTCTACTCTATCTATGAATACTACTAATAATAACTACTAAAGAATCGACTATGGAATAGACGAAAAAAGTTTATGCTAGAGGCTATATGAATGAACTTGAAAATGAGAATCAGTATAGTAAAAAGGTGAAGAGCAATAAATTATCATTGAAAAATGTAACTAAAGTAGCGGCCACGAAGTAGGCGTGTGAGAAATTATTTATTTATTTATTTAATCCAAAAATCAAGGAAGACTACAGGCATTGCGCTCAAAACAGTCTTCACTATTGTTTACAAAGCAATTCATCAGATACAATATGATAATATAAAACATGCAATAAGCTCACAAAACAATATTATGTGAAGTTGTCAGATATGGAACCGGTAAAGCGAGGGAATGTCGAAAATTTCATACTCTTGATCACAAATTGACAACTTTATGCTTCCAGCGTTGTCTGTTTTGAGTAGATTCCCCTGCTTGATTGGAGTAGTCAACTGGCAAGACTTTACAACAGCTCAAAATGTTTCAGACGCCTTATTTCGTAGCCATGAACGTTTGATGAAAGAGAGCAATATTAGTATCACACCAAATGAATAAAATTACAAACACTTTTTGCTAAATTTAAATCACTTCATACATAATATTTTCAACTCATAATATCAACTAGGTACTCAAATATTAAATACTCAACATATTTTCACTTCATAATATTTTTTAACTCACCTTCTTGTTCAATTTCTATTAATGTTTTGTGTATATTTTTTATGTTTTATGCAATGTCCAGCAAAATTTTTGGATATTTAATGCTAATTTTGTCGGTTGGTTGCAGGTTTCCTAATAGACTTTATTTCGGGCCCAGTATCGGTGGGCTTCACATCAGCAGCGGCCATAATAATAGCCACGTCTCAGGTGAAAGATCTGCTAGGTCTGAACTATGCAGCCAGCGACTTCATCCACGCCTGGAACCAAATCGCGTTGCACATCAAAGACACGCAGCCCTGGGATGCGCTCCTCGGACTGTCATGTATGGCTATTCTGCTTCTACTCAGGGTGAGCAGAAATGAATCCGAATTATTGTCAGAAATGAAGATTGAACCAATAAATTCAATATTGCCCTAATTGAAGATCACTTCCTGGCAGGTTTCATTTGTAATCAGCCAGAAATTGTAATACTGTCCAAATTTCTATGTAATATGTTTGTGTAATTGATTCTCTTTATTTTCCTATATTATGATATTTTTCAAATTGTTTTTTTGTCCAGTGTATTGCCAAAATTGGAAATAAATTATTTATTTAACAGGTTCCAAATAAAAAAGAAGAACTACAAAAAAACATAAAAATGTAAAATACATATTAATGTTTGTTACATAAATTTTATTCATCTATGGCATTTATCATTTATGATAGTCTCTGTCAGTAAAACCTACAGCAAACTAAAGTGAAATTATTGAATTATTTTCATTTTAGCTTGGAGATCATACATAAAAAGTTTTCAAATTAGAATGAACCAATCTATAATGTGTTCCAAAAGGTTATTTCTTGATAATTTTTTCAGTGTTTCATTTTCATCAACGATTCCTCATCAGTCCCACTCAGATGAAGATGTTTTCAAATAATTTAATTTATTCATCCATTTCAATGAATACAATGAAGTAGGTAATAAGATGATTTGCTTATTATAATCTCATTATAGGTGATAATAATAATTTGAATGAATACAATGAAGTAATGCAAGCATTACGCCTGAAACAGTTAAAATGACAAAATAATATTATACAAAAAATTTAATTGGTTTGGTGGTTTTGAAACTGGGACGCATCTACTCTAATACCAAGAGAAAGAATTGTCTAATCCCCGGTTTTTCAGTCGCTCAATAGACAGTTTATGGATCCAATAGCACTATTGAATCAATAACTATGTGTTTTCAAATGCAAAAAAAAGTTATTGATCCAATAAGTTTATTGAACGACTGAAAAACCGGGCATAAGAATGCAAAATATCACTTGAGGAGAAAATTATGCGGATCTGCGTAAGTAATAGTGCTTTAATCTTTTATTAAATTATTTTTTATTACATCTTATTGTATTTTTTCAATTTCTTTTTTCATTGCAAGTTGTAGTTTTATGACGCAATGTTGATTGATTGCAGAAAGTGAAGGACATCAACGTTGGTCCAGTCGACACCAAAGACAAGACGTCGACCCAGCGGCGGCTGGAGGCACTGCTCTGGTTCATCTCAACGTCGAGGAACATTCTTGTGGTGGTCGTGTGCGCTCTTATGGCTTACATGTTCGAGCAGCATGGCGCAGTTCCTTTTGCACTTTCAGGTTTGACATCATTTACACAAGATATACTTATAATGCTAGGTGCACCATGATCAACTATTTTGTGCTGGATCTTGCTTTCTACAACAAGCATGTACAACTGAAATAAGTTAATTACTCTGCTCCACTCTGTAGTTAATAAAATAGAACTAGGGATTTTTTTAGGGTGATGCCCACATGAGCTCTAGGCTTGTGCGTGGATAATGAGAGAGGTGATGATGAGAGATGACGACTGTTTTTAGGCAGTCGGGACCGACGGCTTTTCGTCTCCTCCGATTGTTTACTCATCAAACTTATTTTAAAATTTCATATTAACAAAGTTCTTAATACTGTATAATGTTGGAGTTAGCAGCTTTTTAAATTGAATTCGAAACTTACTATTATTAAATTTATTATAGATTATGTGCAATTGAATTACATGTGAATAGTGTGATTTTTTTTAAATAAAATTCACAATCATATTCACTGATGAAGTAAAATTTACAACCTTGATAGAATTATGGGGCCTGTTCCATAGAATTTTAGAAGTCCTGTAAAAGCTCAACGTACTATGAAATACAGGCATAGTAATTTGAAATTCTACTGTGCATTTTCCTTTAATACAGGTCCTCTTAATTAAAATTAATTGAATTTATAATTTCTTGTTGACTGAATTCTATGAAAAAGCTTCAGCAATTATGTAAAATGTGCTGAGTACGTTAATAATTAATGAAATTGGAAATTTATAATTACAGTAGTTATCAAGCCATTTAACAAAATATGCAGGATTTTTTTCCAGTTTGATGTGGATTACTTGATTATTTTTTGATCGATATTATGGAAATCTGTTGAAGAATTTAGAGAAAAATCGGTGATGAAATGGTCAGTCAACCAATACTCCAAAATGCCCCCAAACCTCGGAATCGTACTCTTTAATAATCAAAACTCACTGGTTACCAAAGTTGTTATTCTTGTATGTTTTGACTCTTTATGAATAATCCTTATTGAGTTATTTCTATAATATCGAGGTACACTGTAGAGTTTGGACTATCAATACATTTTCAGAATAAATGTTTCAATGTGTTCCACTCATTAACTAATGAAAAAGAGCTTCCTGAAAGGGAATGTGTCAATAGGATATTATATGATAAGTTTCTTTTGAAATGATTCAAATTTAATGTATCTTATTCAAATTAATTTTCAATATTTTTTATTTCAAGTTCTAAATATTCTGTCGTAATTTGCAGGTGAAATCAAGCCAGGCCTCCCCAGCTTCCAGAGTCCGCCATTCTCAATAGACAACGGCGAGCGCACCGTGGGCTTCCTTGAGCTGTGCTCCAGTCTTGGATCGGCTATCATCGTTCTACCTCTACTATCACTAGTCGAAAACATATCATTGGCCAAAGTCTTTTGTAAGTCGAATGTTTTCTATAATATTTTCGTTTCATAGTCCTTTGTAGTAGTATACCACATTATACGAATACAAGAGATGATAGTGGGAGATGATTGAGAGATGATTTCAAAAGCAGACAGTCTGACTCTGTACTACAATTTAATTGGAAAGAGATAGGTTGTTGGACTGTTTGTAATTTTCCTAATGCGTGGATTTATTTACGAGTCCTCACTCTGCCTTTTAATAGAAGCAATCAAATTTTACCACGCTGTGTCCATTTGTTCATGTTGATCAGATTAAAATCTGGAAAATTGGAAGGAAGAGCTGATGTCTAACATTAGGCAACAGAGGCAAAGTAGAAACACTGCTAAAAAGCAGCATTCCAAATTATACATAGTTATCAAAAGTTCTTCTGCAGTGAAATATATATAATGAAAACACTCAATCACTCGAAGACATTATCATTCTTTATTAAACAACAACAAATTATTGAAATTTACCTGTTGATTCATTACAGTAAATGTTGAAAGTGCCTTCTTTGTTTTTGAGTAGTCTACACTACAAAATTTAATTTGCGAACCCTTTCCAACCAGATACAATATCTCACACTGTGTACATGAGTTTGTCTTAAATTTCTGATTATTTATAAATATTTTTTAAACTGTGATTATATTCTCAGCTGAAAACTTATATTTTGATACACAGCACATAGCGTAGCTTAGATCATTCGCATTATCATTATTTATTTGTTGGTTTTTGTTTTGTGTGTTTTTTTAAAGATTAGACTAATTTTTCCACATTCTTATTCCTCCAGATGAACCACTGTAATGATTGTAAACTCGATTATTATATTAATTTTTTCAATAATATTCGCAGCTGAAGGCAAGACGATTGACGCCACTCAGGAGATGCTGGCGCTAGGATTGTGCAATTTTCTGTCATCATTCTTTGGTTCGATGCCCGTTTCCGGTGCCCTGTCAAGAGGCGCAGTCAATAATGCCAGTGGAGTACAGACTACTTTCGGCGGAATTTATACAGGTTGGCTTTTAAAGTTCATTCTATGTATCCACCATTCATTATCATTACGAATACAATAAACGATAAAAATACACTGTATAAATGAATCAATTACAATACACACAAAAGAACATCAGGATCCTGGAATAGTTCGAACTATTTCCCTAAAAGAGCAAGCTCGAGCTTGGGGAAGAAACCAGCTGCACTTTGGCATGCTATAATAGTAGGCCTAACTAAAACCATCATTCTAACGAACATAGAAATGAGTATAATACGATAAAATAATAACCATTAAATATATAATATACATTATTATAGGGGTTTATGAGGTGGTTTTTGGCCTGTCACAAGGTACTGTCAAAGTAGTTTAATCCCTATGTCCACAGTTGGTCGATTTTTGAGTGCATACGCTGAAGCATTAGTAGCATGCTGTGCTACACAGGAAATCAACTTAGTATGAACATAGGGATTATCTATCTATAGGGACATAGTGCATAGGAAAACTACCCATTATTCTATACTATCATATTATTCTAATATATTGAGTTTATTCTTGTTTGGTTTTTGTCCATGAAAAAAATAATTCTATTCTCTAGGGATAGTAGCTGTCATTGTGTCTCTAAAATATACTTCACAACATGCTTGAATTATTCATTAATTGAGTTTCATATAGGCTAAACCTATTTCATTCCCTGCTTGTTTCATAATGATGAAGTATTGGATAAAAATTATTTTTTCTAGAAAACTATACAATACAATTTAATTTTTCATGAAAATTCTTAATTATTATTAATAATATTGTTCTATTCTTCACAATAAATTTTCATGCATTTTTTCTAGAAAAATAATTGTCATCCAATACTCTATAGGCCTACCCTCTGGTTCTATCAACCATATTACTTACATTTCGTCTATTCATTCATAATATTTTATTTTTAATAATTAATTCTTGTTCATTTCGTCAGGAATAATTGTGATCCTGTCACTGCAATACTTCACGCCTTGTTTCTACTACATTCCCAAGGCATCATTGGCAGCAGTGATAATAGCAGCAGTTGTATTCATGGTGGAGTTCCATGTTGTGAAACCAATATGGAGAACTAATAGTAAGTACCTATTCTTTCAACGAAGTTATGACTGATAATTGAATTAAATTTAAAACTGGAGCAATTGATTTATTGAATAGAAGTTTGGAATATTGAGTCGTTCAAAATATATCATTACACACAAGTTCATTTGACACAATATAATATTCTGCAAATTAGATTCGGGGTTGGGTGAGAATTTACCTCGCAATATATAGCAGGATTATTTTAAATTGTCAGAAAACAGCTGATTTAACATCAGTAAACGAGCGTACATCAATCAGCTGTTTTCTGAAAATTGAAAATAATCCTGCTATATTTACAGAAAAGATTTTCCTCGCTATGCATGTACTTGCCGGGAAAATCGATATGGGAGCAGCATCATTAAATTGAGTGAATTTGGAAACATTTTCAAGATAAAAGTGGAATAAAATTGGAATTTTATAATATAAAATTATCTCAATATATTATTTAAATATCAATATTATCGATATATACCGGTAAGCTTCTTAAGTTATTAAACTTCTCGTTTTCTTATGATGTTTCTCATAGAACTCTCATTATGAGTCAAGCACCTGATTGGAAATAGAGTAGGCTATAGCAGGATTATTTTAAATTGTCAGAAAACAGCTGATTTAACGTCATTGAACTAGCGTACATCAATCAGCTGTTTTCTGACAATTTAAAATAATCCTGCTATACTTGAGTTACAAAGTATCACATCACAGCCATTCCATAAAATTATCTCCTATTGTGTTGTCTATCTCTTTTAATTCAACTCTCAAAATTTCAAAATATAAAAAACTTAATGTTTTTTTTCAGAAATGGATTTGATTCCTGCGGCGGCTACATTCCTGTCCTGTCTGTTGTACAGACTAGAATTGGGAATTGTTATTGGAATCGGTATCAACGTTTTGTTCCTGCTGTACGCCTCAGCCAGGCCCACCATGCATGTCGAAAAGCACAGGGTAAGTCCAATAATATGTTTTGTTCATTCAATGGTTATAGTTCAACTTATTTGATAGAATCTTACCCCGGTCGTACACCGGAGCAATAGGCAACTAGCAACATATGGATCATATGATTGTCTACTCTATACAAACCAATAGTTCAATGCACACTGAAACAGCTGCTTTAGGTGTGCATTGGACTATTTGTTTCTATAGAGAAGACGATCATATGATCCAAATGTTGCTAATTGCCTATTGCTTATTGCTCCGGTGTACGAGCTGCCTTACCGATTGGATCCAAACCGGATCAAAATCTATTTCTATTGTACAGCAGGATTATTTTAATCCTGCTGTACAAGCAGGATTAAAATAATTGTTAATTGTTAATTGTTTATGTCAATTGTTAATTGACAAGTTGAAATAATCCTGCTATAATTTTGTTCTGCTATACTTCCTAGTTCTCCATTATTACCTTTTTTATAAGAGGTTTTATTTTTATCCAATTTAAAAGTCTCAAAATATACTATATTTATTCATACAACATCAATCTAATTCGATATAAGCGACGCTTGTTCTTTTAAGAAATATTCAGATTCATTTAATTTGACGCTTTGCATCAGATAGATAGATATTATTTCTTGACGTTGCTTATGACCGTAGAGTACAATGGCAAAGAAATAATATCTCTCTATCTATCTAATGCCAATTTATTTATTTAGCGTATGGCAGCATATATACACAACACATTTATAATCACAAAATTCGTAAAAAAATAAAACAATAGAAAATTCATAGATTTTCTATTGCCAAGCGTCAAATTAAATGAATCTGATTATACTCGGGTAGAATAATTTAGGCAGCTCGTACACCGGAGCAATAGGCAATAAGCAACATTAATTGTATCATATGATCGTCTACTCTATAGAAACAAGTAGTCCAATGCACACCTAAAGCAGCTGTTTCAGTGTGCATTGAACTATTGGTTTGTAAAGAGTAGACAATCATATGATTCATATGTTGCTAGTTGCCTATTGCTTATTGCTCCAGTGTACGACGGGGTATTGCTCCGGTGTACGACCGGGGTTTTAAAGTTATCAGGCAACCTCATTGAAAATCACCATTTTGGAGGAACCATGAGTCAACCTCATTGAAAATCACCATTTTGGAGGAACCATGAGTCACTCATGAGGAACTTTGTTTTAATAATTTATTATTTTTCTCTTATCTTCGAATCGAGATTATTTCTATAATTTTTTGTCGTTTGTGCAGTCGGAATGGGGCGGTGAGTACCTGATAATCACGCCGGACAGAAGCCTGGCGTTCCCGTCAGTGGAGTATGTGCGCAACGTGGTGAGCAAGGTGGGAGTGAAACAGGGCAGCAGCTCTATTCCGGTGGTCATTGACAGTCGACATGTACAGTGTGCCGACTTCACTGCTGCCAAGGTCAGTCGAACAAATTCCACTCTAATATTTTTCATTTCGCCAAATAATACAGAACAATATTCATACACAAAGTGTATCGAAAGGTGGGTTATAAAAATTGGCTGTGCCAAGATTATAAAAATGTCATGTATGGATCAAGGTACATATAGAATGCATGTGGGCATCATCCTAAGGAAAAAAAATGATGCCAAGATTATAAAAATATCATGTATGTATGAATGAAGGTGCATAGAATGAAATGGGGGGTCGGAGTGAAAGTCGAGGTTATGACGTAACTGCAGTCCATAATCAACTCTAATGCAAATCTATTATAGAGGCTAGAGGACTGCAGTTACGTCACCATAATGACTTTCCCACCAAGCCGCTTCACTCCGACCCACCTTTCATTCTATTCACCTTCATTCATACATACATGATATTTTTATAATCTTAGCATCATTCTATGCACCTTGATTCATACTTACATGATATTTTTATAATCTTAGCATCATTCTTCTTCTTCATTCATACATACTTGATATTTTTATATTCTTAGCATCATTCTATGCACCTTGATTCATACTTACATGACATTTTTATAATCTTGGCACAGTCAGCAAAGTTTTATCTCAATTTGAACAATATGCAAGGTAATTGTACGTCAAATAACTTTAAACTAGAACATTATTTTCCAAGCATGATACTTTTATAATGTTGGCGCAGCCAGCGAAGTAAAACTCTCATATCCATTCAATTCAAAAATCAATTTATTTCACACAAAAAATTAATACAATACGCTGTAAACATGCTGGTTATCTTAATTTAAACAATAGGCAAGGAAATTGTAGAAAGTAGAACATTATTTTTATCAAGAATTTCTTGTTTTGAAACATAACCACCAGACCAGGCCAATAAATTTGAAATAAAGATGGACTGCACATGCACAATCCTAAGTACAAGCCCGATTGGAGAGTACTTCTAATAAAATAATTTAATATGAAAAAGGAATTTTCATATAGAATGATCGAATATAATATATTAAAATATCAAATTTATTTTATTTATTTTATGAATAATTTTAATCTACAATTATTATAATTAAAGTACATACATCTCCCAAAATAAAAATGAAAAAGAAAACACAAAAAAGATTGGATCGTATTTTAATTGAAATTAATACTGTACAGTTTTGCACTGTACAATGTGTACATATACTTATAATGCAACCAAGCCTTGGATTTTAAGGTCAAGGCATCAAGGTCATTATATACACGTTTATAATGCATCCTATGTGATCCAGTGTAAGATTATAAAATTTAGACACTTAAAATTTTGAGAGAATATTACTTTTTTCAAATTTAAAACTTCTCGTCATGTTCATCTATTCTCACTAAAATTCACCCATCAGTAAAGATGGCTTTTTATCTAATCTGTATAATCATTTTCACAAAATTCCATCGATATGGTCATCGAAATTATTATGTATAATCAATAATAAATGTATTTTAGAAGGAATATTCTCATTTTTAATAACGAATTTCATTTTTTCAGGGGGTATCGGGACTGATTGACGATTTTGTGAAGAGGAACCAGCCTCTTCTGTTCTACAATCTTAAACCAACAGTTGTTGAGGTCTTCAAAGCAGTACAACCTGTCAAATTCCTACACTGTCAGACAGAAACCGAACTATACGATCTATTGAAAGGTATGCCAAAGTCATCAGAATTCAGAAATAATTATAAAAGCAACAATATATATTTTGTAGTTTCAAACAGTTCTGAAGCGTAGGTAGTTGTCAATCACTTGTGTAACTGAATGAAAATAGTAATAACTAGTTTAAAAAATTAATATCAAGAAATGGGATTTACTGTCACTGTTTTCTATGAAGAGAAAAGATCAAATATATGTGACAAACAAGGAGAGAGTCTTTAAGCTACTTCTTCTTGTGGATTTTAGGGATAAAAAATAAATATGATAAATTGCTCATTTGTAACATGATTTGCATATTATAGCATTCCCTGGATTTTTTTTTTTTAAATCATTTCAAAAGGATTTGAGAGCTAATGTAGACCTACCATGTATTTCAAATTCTGCAACTGCCTCAACACCTATTAAAACGTTCGACAGCTATATTAGAGGAACACTAATTTAGTAAATGATAACATTTGTTCAAATTACAGTATTCAGATCCATACAGTTTCCGACTGTATAAGTTTCAAGAGCAATAGGTTTGTTTTTGCAGCTTATTGAAATACAATCTCTCCAAGATTATCCATTTTCATTGTTTCATAGTAGTGTTCTTTCATATCGTATATTTTAACACAAATACCAAGGAAAAAATAAAGAAACTTACAGTTTGGATTCATATGGATTCAATGGAACTTGAATTGATCATTCTTTCATGGAGGAATGTAGGAAGTACAGAGAGTTTATGACTATACACTCTCTGTATAAGTTTCAAGAGCAATAGGTTTGTTTTTGCAGCTTATTGAAATACAATCTCTACAAGCTTATCCATTTTCATTGTTTCATAGTAGTGTTCTTTCATATCGTATATTTTAACACAAATACCAAGGAAAAAATAAAGAAACTTACAGTTTGGATTCATATGGATTCAATGGAACTTGAATTGATCATTCTTTCATGGAGGAATGTAGGAAGTACAGAGAGTTTATGACTATACACTCTCTGTAGTAGGAAGTAATCATTTAATGAATTCATCAAAGTGAACAAATATGAATTAATGATAATTATTCGAATTTACGTTTCAGAGGAATTACCTTACTTTCAATCATTTCTGTTTTTTATGATTTAAAAAAGATTATCATCTTCTTCAAATTGTCATAATATCAATAATGTTATTATTAAACTGTCAATTTTTCATACCTATATAAATTTGAAAATCAGAAATAATACATTGATTCTATTTTCATTTTTGCAGCTTATACAACAAAATCACCGGCCATCATGAGCAGCCAAACAAATGGGAGAGGAAGCAAGTCCTAGATTACGTGAATTTTCGATTCCGTAGATTGAATCCCACAAGTCTTCCCAGGAACGCCTTTTACCTCAAAGTGGCTATAATTGGATAGCATAATAATATTTTTCAAATGATCCAGACAAATTCACTTGGACAATCAAGACTGAGTGTTATCTGTAAACTGTATCACGTGCTGTATATAGTTGATGCAATAATATTATTAGTAATCGAAGTTGGACATTTTCTAAATGTGAGTAGGCCTAATGTTAATTTTGTTGAAAGTGATGATAGTCTTCGGATATAGCAGTATTTTGTTAATAGTAAAAATTATGTGATATATTATTATAATAATACTATCGTCTATTGCTAATCGTAATTCGTTATAGTCTGTTAATTAATTCAATACTTAGAGACTTCTATTTTATGATTTGATGTACAGTAAAAAAATAGGTGTAAGATTTGTAGTGACATTAATGAATTATTTCAATTCAAAAATAAACCAAAGTGATATCGTGTTAATGGTTTCTGGTGCATGTGAAGCTAGCATTGCTTTTTAAAATGATGTAAAATGATGTCAACAGATTTTGATTGATTAAACAGTTGATTAAATTGCAACCTAACTCATTTTTAACACAAACCTGGAGGAAAACTGAACACTTTTAAAATAAAGGGTGCGGCGCGGCATTTTACTTATTTTAAAGAACCATAAGTCAAAAAGTATTAAAGATAACAACTTAATTTTTTTATTTTTACAAAATGCTATATTTAAAGTTTTGTTTGGTTCACTTACAAGCTTATTTCTTGAATATAATGTCTGTTAGGTGACCTCCACGTTGTTCAATGCATTTTGTAAGTTTTGCTCTACCTTTTCAAGCATATCTGGACCAATGTCGACAATTGCAGCGCGAATGTTGTTCTTTAGCTCAACTCGGGTCCTCGGACGATTGGCGTAAACTACGGATTTCAGATATCCCCACAAAAAATAGTCACAGGGGGCTAAATCCGGCAAGCGTACACTGGAGATCACCCTTTGAGAGATGAGTAGTCGTGGAAAGTGTTCGCGCAAGAGATCCATTGACGCCTGCCGTGTGAGGTGGAACTAACTTGCTGAAGCCACATTTTGTGGAAAACTCTTCAATCATCCGCGTGTACCGTTGAAGTGACTGTAACTGCCCTATCGTCTCTGTACCGCCCTATCTGCAAAACCGCCTGTCTTACTCTCTCTACGTTTTCTGGTGTTCTAATGGCTTTTGACGGACCTAGATTTG
This sequence comes from Laodelphax striatellus, assembly GCA_017141395.1. Taxonomy (NCBI): domain Eukaryota; kingdom Metazoa; phylum Arthropoda; class Insecta; order Hemiptera; family Delphacidae; genus Laodelphax; species Laodelphax striatellus. The sequence goes on along the minus strand of CM029538.1, from coordinate 12,529,674 downwards.
GTTGCCAAACACTACCGGTATTCTTAAAAATATCCACTCACTGAATGATTGATGTTCGACCAGGAACACGTCCTTTGGGCGCGACATTAAACTGTTTCCTAAACGCACGCTGGGTTGCAATGATCAAACGACTGTTGGAAAAGTATGCAGACACTGCGAACGGTCGCTCCCCTCTTGACCACTGCATGGCCGCAACTAACCTTGACTGAGTAAAATTTTAAACTCCACCCATCTGATTGCAAATGACCCCAACCTCCTACGACCGATGGCCGCTGCGTAGCGCGTAATTAAAATAAGTAAAATGCCGTGCCGCACCCTATATATAATATAATCTTTCAAAAACATTGATATTTTTGTGATGAAAATTATCTAGCAGGGGCCTATAAACCACGGGCAGCTCTTCTACATGAATCAGACAACTTTGAAGACTTCAAAGTAAGTAATTTTCTTTAGATTCTGGTGTCACCATTTTTCCGAAGATTTGAATCTGGCGCCAATATAAATGCTATAAAATGAAGATTTTCGTATATTTCTGCCAGTTTGAGATGAACAAAATACGCAAAACGCGATGTACAGAAAAATGTCACAATGTTTTATAAGAATATCACATTGTATAGAAATTTAAAAATAGAGCAGCATTTTACTTTGGTTTTGTAACTTTAGAACGATGGCCACACCATTTCAGCCTCTAAGCTGAGAGAACTGCTCTTTGTAGTCCCCTTCGTTGCGTTGCAATACGTTACATCCAGTGATACATACGAATAAGACAAGGAAGCTTTCGAAAAATAAAAATCAATAAAAATGAGAAATCGTCGTCGAATCCTTAGTTCATTTGCTATTATTTTATCCTTAGCCATTCAAGGATTCAAGACAGCAAAAAAGGTTGAATGAAGGTTCACCTTCTACTAATTGAAGATTATACCACTACTTTCTTTTTTCTGTTTAGTCCATCTGATAATAATCTCGATCTGATAGACCATCTGATATCTCTATAATAAGAGATATGTCACATATATTACCACAATAATCAAACTAGCAGGCACGAATTAGGCAGCTGAGAAATTTTACGCTGTTATCATATTTATATGGAACTGGTAAAGCAAGGGAATGTTAACAATTGCTTGCTCTTGATGACACCACTGAGCTTCCGGCGTTGCCTATTTTCATCACCTGAGTCGATTTCCTAGCATGATTAGACTAGTCAGCTGGCAAGACTCAACAACAGCTCAAAATGTCTCAGCCACCCAATTTTTTGCCCGCTACTTAAATTTGAATTCCATTTACTGTGTAGTTATTGAATTTGATTTGTTTTTAAAATTGAATCTGTAATGTGAAAGAAATTGTAAAAAAATTACAGCCTCCAAAAATTTATATGAAGTGATATTTTACTGCAATTGGGAGTATATACCGTATGCGTATTACATATTATTATCTATGAATATTTAATCACAAATGATAAAAATAATATATCTTTATAATACTGTATGATAGCTACTATTATCATTTTACTCATTATAGTTAACATGGTTGAGTAGGATGCTTGTGAGCAATGTACATAATTGACTCAAGTATATCTTCAATATATATAACATTGTATCATCAAACATCAATCTTCTTCAAGTTATATTGTATGGATTTTAAATTAAGACAAATAGTTTGATCTATAGAAAACAAAAGAATGAGGCACCATACCCACTTCTACACTGCTCCTAGATTACAGCCTATCCTAGAAAATGATCATACAGCCTAGACTAGCTTGTGAGAGGTGATACAATCACCATTCTGTGTTCATTCATTCATTTCATCAAAATACAATATCATCTGTGATATCTTTACTTAAGGCCTGGTCACATACGATTGTGGTTGCTTTACTTTACTTCACTAGAAGAGCTACACTTTGATTGTGGTTTGCTTTACTTTACTTCACTTCACTAGAAGAGCTACACTTTGATTGTGATTTGCTTTACTTCACTTCACTAGCAATAGAATCTTCCTTCAAGTGAAGTGAAGTGAAGTAAACCACAATCGTATGTGACCAGGCCCTTAGTTCAATCAGACAAGAATTCCACCTATTATGTGGGAGCAGCTACATATTATTCTACTAGTAGCCTCCATCCATATATAATAGAATGCAAGTGTGTAACAAACGTTTGTTGCAACCAAAGACAATGCTGCTACTACTACAGTACTTGAAAGATTATCTCTGTTGCAACGCAGAGGCAGATGAAACAGAGCAGTTGTGTCAATAGTCTTTGACGCTGAACTGGTGGTTGGAATATTGTAGGCATGCGTTACGTTACGTCACAGCCGCAAATTGAAACATTTTGTGAGACCATAAAATCAAAATATGGTCTTTTATTTGCATAAATAATACAAATGCATTACCATATTTGCATATTGTACAATTTTCTTTATCATTAAGACAATTTATTACATTATTTATTAAACTGTATGATAACTTAGCAGTATATGCATAAAAGTGACACAGTAAAGTAAACAAAACATACAAGTGGCATAAAAGTATTGTCTCTGGTACAAAAAAATGTACCGTGGGTAGCAAGTATACCCCTCAGACTATACAAATGCTTCGATATTACCATCGTATCAATAAATCTCCTGAAAATTCAAATTCCTTTCTGCATTTCATACAGTACTTCTTCAATATTCAAGCAGAAGCAGGAGAGTAAAAAAGCAATCAGCAATTTTTTCTTTTATCCCTTCAATGCCAGCTTTAGAATTAACGTTCGGGGCAATTAATTGTAATGAACTTATTTCGGGAAATATATTTAATAAAATTGTAGTTTTATTTTTCTATGTGAAGTTATCAGTTAAGTTGAATAATTTCGTTAATCATAAAATTCTCGAAAAAAAATATTTTATCTAATTTTCTAGGTGTATTATAGAAGATGACTTTCACATCAACTACTACTAAAATAAGGATTTTATTGACTTTTTAGACATTCAGAGTTCTGCAGTTTCTCAAATTTTCCAAAATATTGCTCAACTTTAACTTAATATGCTTCAAATGAATGATATGTACAGAAACAGCATAAAGAAACCAGTAAACTATAATAAACGATACGTGAATAATTTTAGAATATTTTTCACACATTGCTATTTGATGAATGACTTTCTTCATTTGTGAATGACATTAAATTTAATAAAAGTGAAAAGACCGCTTTATAAATGAATGTTAGTTTCAAGACAATGAAAATTTACCAGTTCATTGAACCATACTGTATACAATAGTTTTGCGTACCGGTATACAATTATGAATTTTTAGTGAGTTATTAGGAATGGTTGATTACGAAAACTTGGGTGAATCATATAGTGATCTTTTATCAGAATTTTAATTGTAATTATAATCAAACATTTCTGTACTTTCATGATTTCTGACATGAAAAGCGTTCTTCGTTTTACTTTTTTATTGACATAGAACTTCATTTCAACTTGGAATTTGTATTGCGCCAGTACTCAATCCAATATTACTGAGCCAAAACCTCTTTTTTCTTCATTTCCTCTATTGGCGCCAATCAAAAATTATATTCAACTAATACAGTATAATAGTTGTAAAGTTTAAAAAATCTTTCAACCCTTCAGCTGGAAGGGAGTGGAATATGATTAAAAGTATGCATTAAGAAACCCTGCCATCACCCCCTCTCCTATTCCATAGCATGGAATATCGAACCTTTCTTACATAATATGTTTTAGCTTGCCTTCGCCTCTCTTTACTCCCCTCTGATTCCTCCCCCACCCCACTCATAAAGGGGTGGAAAAGGGGGTTGTTAACCCCCACTCCAGCCCAACCGCCCCTGTTCGAAGCTGGCAGGATGGAGGGGGCTGAGAGAAAAATTAATCAATAACTGGGGCCTGGGCGAAGGGTGAGCCTGAGTCACTCTGTGAAAGGGAGGGGGTAATATTTGAGCAGAGAAAAAAGTCACCCTTCGTCATCACCCTCCCCACCCCACTAGACGACTACTTAAATATTGCAAGCCGCTTGAAAAAATGAAACCAACCCTACCCTGGAAGAGGGGGAACTTACTACCTTCCCCCAAGTAAGGCAGGAATGAAGATTATTTATTTTTTAAATTGAAATGCGTTTATTTAGTTCCATTATTATGTTTATAGAAATAAGAGCTTATGAATTTTGAAATTTAAATAATATTGCATTAATGGCTTAAAGTGAACAAAAAGAAAACTGTCTTGAAGTTTTAAGAATCATGAACTTTTTATTATTTACAGGTGGGCGCGCAAACACTCGCTATTCATTGAACGCCGTTTTCGGGTGCCACACCATCACTATCTTAGTGTTAATGTGTTTGTTATTGATGTAAGCAAAAACAGAACAATAATAAATACCAACACTAACATAAAACTTTGTTAGAAAGCTCTTTTGTTATAGTAATGTATTGTTTTTTCGTACACATTCCTTTTGATTGGATAAAATTAATGGCGATATCTAGAAGAATGCATACTAACATTCTCCCCAAATAGTTTGAGCCGGCATTGAGTTTCAGACTTTTAAATTTAATTTATTTCTTCATGAAAAAGCAATTGAGTAGGTGAAATATGGCTAGTACCTTATCAACTTTTCATCTTTTCTCGAGTTAGGTACTGAGACGAGAGACCGCAAACCCATTTTCTCAGATCAAACAGGTGGTTACCACCAAATTAGAATAATGCTCAATGTGGCAAGTTAATCAATTATTCACTTGAGTTTCATTGTTATTATCATTAATAGGATTAAACGTGAGCACTATGTCACGACATTTTACATATTTGCATTTTGTACTGAGAAAAACATCCAGAAGAGGAGTAGTTAGTACTCATTTCTCTTGAGATTCTACGCGAACTTGGTATCGTATCAAACACAGACAGTTCGTCCTCTAAAAATTTGAATATTTTCATTTTTTATTTGATACAAGAAATTTCAGCAAGTTGAAGCCTTTAAAAATATTCCAAATAGTGTTGAAATTTGAGAAAACTTCGAGAAATTGTTATAGAGAAATTGATCCCTGCTGAGACTAATATGCTTATTCGCATTATTGTTGATGGATAAATTAATTGCATAATTATATTTTGTGAACGATTAATTTTTAATTTCAACTCCGTACATATCCAAGATGCATGATTATCCTACAAATTATAATATACTTATAGTGCGTCTCCTTTTATTGAACTTTATGAAATTTTGTTGAGGGTGATGCCCACATAAGTTCTAAAGACCGTTTTGCATCAGTGTGATATCTCCCTTTCAACTGTTTTACACTGTTAGCAAGCAAACGCAGTCTATAACTTATATTAGCAATACATAAAGTGTAACATGAAGATAAACGTAACGAGACCGAACAAATTTCTGTTCGAAATACTTTCAAGTATACAATATACAAGCAAGTAGTAAAGCCAATAATTGGACAATGATTTCGAGCGAGGTGATTCTCCATTTGAACATGTGCATTTTTATTTTTACGTGGATGTTACGCTCTATGTACGGCGATGTGCAGCCTGGTGTCAGTGGGTCCAGTCTGCGGCATTTTTCCCATTATGTCTCTTTATTTTCTGGTTGAACATGACAGTCAGTTTCAGTCTCAGCCGTACCAACAACAAAGCTTGCTTGGCTTTTGTTGAATTGGTTTGTCCTTGAAACTTGCTCTCCTCCCACCATGATAGAGTGAGTGAGAGAGAGTGACATGAAAAGATAAAGATAAAAATACTTACTTGCGCTCTCACGCCCAATTTTTCGATCTTATCTCTCTCACACCTTTTTCAAATGAAGCTTTCTCCTACTGTTGAATTATTCACCTTTTGTCTATTTATGAGAGAATTTCTATACTAAACTTTTAACCTAAACTAGAAGTAGGAATAGATCAGTATTTCTTAATAAGAGTTCTAGTAGAGATATGAAATTCTTCAATTTTTTCGTCAAAGATGCTCACAATTAATTGAAGCCGAAATCATAATTATCTAAACTTGTATTCAACTACAGCTTCAGGCCTTCAGGAGCCTGCCTTTTAAAAAACGTTTAAAAAAGTAGTAAAAACGTCTTCAAAATTGACAAAAAGTCAGAACCAATAGAAGCTAATAGCCTACTTTTATTGAGAAAAAGAGGCCCCTGGATCCAAGGTTCAAATGGCTGTATGTTAAGTGTATTGAAGAAAATCTTTAAATGTCAATAGAAAAATTATTCAAGACAAATCTTAAGCTTCCTCAGATACTTGGAAATTTTTCATTTCACTGTTTTGTGAATTGGTGAGATTCTTACGAGTATTTCAAGAAAATACTTTCTTATTATTTCTCATTGTGATATACTTCAAACAGCAAGAGAAAGGATGAAATTAATAAAACTTCTATAAACTATAATGTGAGAACTGAAATTCCTATGTTCAATATGAGAAAATACAAAATCATGGCGAAAAGTTCTAGTAGAGATTCATCATTATTAGTTTTTTTTATAAAATGCTCGTCATGCTATCAGGCTAGAGGCCATCGAATTTCCCTGTTGCATGCCAATAATGAATGAGTAGCCTATTCGATTTTCATCTCAATAAAAAGCAGTCCAATCACACTACTGATGAATTGCGTTGTGAAATTCCTATGAATGATAGGGGATTCCAGATTTACTTTTCCTTCTAAATTCCTATTCAGATCTTCATGATCAGTTGCAAATAAACATCCTTTCTCTTTTACTGGGAGTTCACATCAAGGATTATCCAGAGAGAATAGAAGTTCTTCTCAACTCTCTGGGATTACCTCACCACTCACATCCATACCCATAACACCAAAGACATCAACGTAACAGACAATCTTCCGGCCAGTTGCACGAAAATCTAATAGAATTTAACCACCGCAAAATGACGTCATTGCATTAACGTCAGATTCGTTTATTTAAAGTTCTAAAAATGTGTTAAAGGTCCATCAGTTCTCGCTCGCTGCATTCCATTAGATGTCATCACTTAACAGCGGTTACATAAAATAGATTTTCTTGCAACTGGCTGTTTTTCTTATGTGGTACTGATAATACGTAAATATAAGAGCACTTTTGTTTTACTTGTTGTCATTCTTGCATTAGATGCTACCCGTATATTTGGACTAAAGTATAAATGTGACAAAATCCAGGAATTTGATTAGTTTTGGGCGATTGCCTGTTCATCTTAGGAAATATTGTATTGTTAAACTGAAGTAATAATTGTTATGGAACAAAAATAATGATTTGAATATAGAGAAAAGACGCGGTTTCACAAAAGCTTCTTGTATGTTTCACTTGTTGCTTGGAAATTACCCTATCATGAGTAACCATTGGGTTGTATATTGATAGTTAATATTGGGTTGTTTATTGAAGGAGAGGCTTATGGTTTTCAGATTTGAGCCTAGGAAGTCTCAACCAATTACAACTACTTTTTGAGAAAAAAATGAAAATTCTCACAGAATTCACAGTAGCCCTCACTTCATCCTATATTGCCTTGCCCTCGCCTTACTCACCACAAACAAAATCTACATATAGATTCTACATATATAGGCTATTCTACATAGCCTACAATAGTTCTTCGAGTACCTACAATAATGAATGACGTAACAAACACGGGAAGAAACAAAGAAACAGAGAGAGTGAGAGAGAGAAAAATTATGAAAATGCATTGGAGAGAGAGAGTGGTCCAGTCGTCAGAGGTCAGCCAAGGTCAAAATTGTGGGCAGGCAGGCGGAGGCAGTGAAAAAATAAAACGAAAATTGGGAAGAAAAAGAAGAGAAAGAAAAGTAGAAGAAGCAGACGGGCGGAGGAGGTGGAAGAATAAAAAGAAAACTGAGAGGAAAAGAAGAAAATGCTGAAGAAGACAACGGTGGAGTATAGAAGAAGCAGGCGAGCCGAGGCAGGCAGTGTAAAAACAAAAAGAAAATTGAGAGGATGGTGGAGTGGAAGAAGCATACAGGCGGAGGCAGTGGGAGAGTAAAAGAAAATTGAGAGGCAAAAGAAGAAAAGGCTGAAGAAGAAAACGATGGAGTGTAGCGAGGCAGGCTGGCGAAGGCAGAACAACAACAAGAACATAAAGCAGCAGAAGAGGAAAAGAAGAAGAAGAAGGAGAAGAGGAGGAGGAGGAAGAAGAAGTGGGCACAAGTGAAGGAAGGAACGAGCGATCGGTTCGTGAAGAGGCAGTGAGGCAACCAAGTAGACGACAACGACCGGGGAATGAAGGCAAGGCATGGTCGGGTGAATGTGCATGTACAAGGACAAAGGGTAGGATGGGGGAAAGGAAACAGGGGGGAAGCCCCTCGTGGAGCGAGCGAGCTGCAGGCTAGGCTGGGCTGGGCTGGTCCCAGGCTGGGCTGAGAACAACAAGACGAGTGGGTAAAATAAGACAAAGAAGCCAGATAGAACACGGCAGAGGCTGAAGTAGTAGAAGAACAAAAAGAGGCAGAGGAGGAATGAGAAGAAGAAGAAGTGGTAACGATGCGACGCTGCCGTCTCGTCCTAACCATGGCAATGCAGCATTGGAGCGGCTAACAGCTCCTACTCCACACCGGTCTGGCATCGACCCCTTGCTTGGCGCACACTCCACCCCCCTCCACCCTACACTATCGAACAGACGAAAATTGCTGCTGCTCTGCCCTGCCCTGCCGGCCCACCCCCCTGTGGCCGAACCCATCTTCGATTACTCGGTCCCTCTTCGTCCTACCTATCCTTGTCTCTTTCACTCCTCTCATCCTGCTTCGCCACTGTCGATCCACAACAAAAATCCTTTCGTCCTTTCCTCATCACTGCCTGCCTGCCTCTATTCTCCTCCAGTGGCGTAACTAGTCTGACTGCGCCCCAATGCAAGTATTCCCCGTGCGCCCCTATTCGTAGACTCATTACCCCTCCCCTCCCCCCCCCCAATAACTACCAACAACAACAAGGATGAAATCTCAGTAACATCGACTTATTTCAAGAAATTTGAAGTAGGCCTACCGTACTTATTGAAAAATATAGTGAATGTAACACTTGACTACATGCAGTCCCACTTATCTATAATGAATTTGCTGAGAACGGGGGCCTGTTTCATAAAGCTCATGAGTCTTAGAATACAGGTAAATCACCATAACTCATCTATTCATTTTACAAATAAAAAATATAAAGAGAATGCTGTTTGTGTAGTCTGATGATGCTCTCCACCAAGGTGAAACGATTGGAGCAATCTTATACCATAAGTTGAAAATAATATTTTTACAGCACTTGAAAGTTATTTTACTTAATTGAATTGAGTCAGTGTCATTTGAAAGTTTTTAGATTAGTCATTTTGTAAAGAGAAACAAGGATGGATCTTCCATATCACACACGCAAAAAATAAATCTCAATTTTTGATAATTTCGGGGGAGGCCCCTCTATATACGCCCATGAATCACACTAAGATCACACAGTCTAGTATTGGACATAGTATTTCTTCATTAGGCTATGTTTAGAAAAAGACCTCTCACTTCTTTGACAGTTACGGGTAATGTAAGAAACATTATGAATGGCACACTTGGCACACTTGTAAAATAAACTTATTCCTAATCAATAGATGATCGATCAACTGGCTGATTTTGCCCATTTTATTACTTTTGATATCGTCTTTGACTACATTTCTAAAGCAAATTACTTCATTAACCAAAGCATGAGTCACATCAGATTCATATTTGTTACAAAACTCAAGGCTAACTTTACAAGTTGTTAGTCAGAAAACCGTAATTGCCGACATTTACAGTAGTTTTCAACACAATTTCAGCGCGTATTGGAGTTGCAGTAATTGAATCGTTAGTTTGTGGGTGTTGCTTTTGCTTTAAAATTTATAAAACTCATTCTATAGGATAGCCTCGGTTAAGCGGAAATCGTTAGTAATTTATTTTCGGTAGATACAGGGATACAGTTTTGCTCCAACGTTTTTTTTTTCCTAAAAATTTTCCAGAATAGCCTATCTGTTTTTTTCGCGTCCCTAAGGCCTGCGCCCCCTAAAGACCTGCGCCCCAATGCACCGCATTGGTTGCATTGGCGTTAGTTACGCCACTGTTCTCCTCCTGTCTACAATTTCCGAAAAACAAATGCATCTCTGATAGACAACTGGGAAAAATAGAGACCAATGAGTTCCTGATTAGAATGTGGTGATAGCAAGGGGGTGGGTGGTAAATTTTTGAAAATTAAAACTTTTCCAATATTAAAAATTTTGTATTACAGAATAAAATTTGGGCCAACTTTCAAAAACGTTAATTCATTTTTCATTAATAATGGTGTTAATAAAAAGAAAAATAATAAATATTTTTTCAAAAGAGCTGAGAAATTTGTAAATCCAAAAATAGTAGAACAAAGCTCTGTTTGTATGCAAAGCTAATAATATTTATAATGAAAAACACTAGGATGTAGTAAAAAAATATCACTGTATTGTACATCACAATGTGTAAATACAGTGATATTTTTTGACTACATCCTAGTGTTTTTCATTATGTATTATAAATATCACAACATCTCACCAGACACTGTGTCAAAAGTTAATAATATTTGTCCAACTTTCAAGAATGAATGGAGAAAGTGATCCAGTACAAGTCTGAAGAGAAATGATACAGTTAAAAAATCATAATAATCATTACAAACGCTTTTGCTTTGGAAATAATTCCCCTTCAACTGTGCAAGTTGAAATAATTTATTATAAATTTGAAAAAGAAAGTTCAATTTCGAATTTTTTGAATGATGACTGAATGAATGGCGTTTGAACTTGGCAAAATACTATTTGTCCCTCAGTCTATATTTAAATGATTCGTCAAATTGGATTTGCATAAAATGCTCTTGATCATGACTATTCAAAGACAACTTCCACTGAATTCTCGACATCTTAGTGAGCAGTACATTACCATGAGTAGCAAGGATATAAATGAATACCAACAGTTTCACTCATTTTTATTTATTAAAACGCATATATTCATATATGTATGCAATAGACACATCAGTATTATACATTTTTCTCGTTTTATCCAATAATGCAGCACTTCAAACTACAGAATAATGATCCTTATACTGATATTTCTTTTTCATTAAAAAATTCAAATTTGTTAGTCTACAATAGTTTTCTTCCATGTTATAACTTTTCAAGACTGCTTAACTGTTTTCAATAATTATTTGATGGCCACCATTTAAATTGAATTTAGTCAGAGGAGACTTCTGATTCAGAATTTAATGTCAAAGATCTGGCTGTTGTGATAAAAAAATAGATTGGGAAATGTTATCCAGAACACATGATACAGAAAACACACGTTGCAAGATACAATGAAAGAACGTTGCGTGATGTATCGATTAGAAATAAAATTCAAGATCCAGACGCAACTATCACAAAAAAAAAATAGATGGAATTTGGAGCCAAAATATATATTCAAATTTCATAATCGTGTAATAGACACAAAAACTGGAGTGGATACAAAAAGGTTTTTTCTTCAAAATGATCTAGGCTACTCTAATTTACTTTTGAAAAATATTTCGAATCCACCCCACTTCTCTATTAAATATGTATTTTTGCTACGAGTTTTTGTTCGAATCAACAGAAGCTCAAAAGAGAAAAGTGATTCAAATCAAAAGAAATGAAAGTGAAATATCTTGCAACGCGTATCCAGCTGTGATACACAAATTCAGGGAGGCAATAAAATAACGGAAATAAGGTTAATCTGATCAATTTTTACTTCTCAGAGCAGAAGGTATAGAATGTAAATTCTCCTAAATTTTATACTTCAAGTTTCGTTAGTGAAATTTCAGAATAAATTCAGAAAGTCTTTTTGAAATTCTACATGGGTTGCAAAAAACTCACGCACACACACACAGACATACACGTTATCATACCTGAAATAGGCCTACATCAAGAGTAAAAAGGATACAAACACAGGAGTTTTGGGCAGAGTAATTCGTATTTGACTTGTATTAAAGCAAAGAAGTGAGTAAAATTGTCAATTCGAGCCAGGAACCTTTGGGTTATCAGACCGGCGCAAAGTACGAGAATTTTAGTTGAAGCATCATAACTCAATAATTATGAAGGGCACAATTTTTATGTAATTGAGCGAGAAAATAACTATCAAGCTAGATAATGAATAGATTCAAGGAATCGAGCCCTCCGTACTGTACCACCTCAGCATGGTTCTACACAATAAAAGGCCCCTCATTTAATTGAAATATAATTTGCTGTACATACAAAACATTATAATTTGGAGTGTTTGATAAATCAAGATATTTGATAAAATCTAAGTATTTCATAAAATAGTATTTGATAAAATCTAGTTTTTCAAAACAAAGATAAAAATTCTATAATGTCTCAACGTTATCAAGATTATATCCCTTGAAAAATCACGAAGAAGAAGGGACTTCACGGGAGCAATTTGATAAATTTTTCAAACAGATCAGTATCAATATCAGAATAGAAATGAAACAAACACAAAAATAAATAAACATATAGCATGCAAAATTAAAATCAGTAGAAAAATAAAAAATATAGTTTCCAATACATTAATCACAAAATACGAGATCGAATAGGGAAATCTCCAATGAAAAATTGGGGGGAAATTCACTCTCACCAGAAAGAGTCCACTCTCTGGAGTCAAAAAATCATCAGGTTCAATATGAACCTAATCCAAATAAAATTATAAAATAAAAAGTTTACGTAACATGAATGTAGAAATTAATACGTGAAATACGAAATAGTTTACTGGATTTTATAGACTTTTTGAACAGATTATTTTTCGGATTCACGGATAAAGGAACAGTAATACCAGAGTTCAAGAACAAAGTTTTCAAAGCTGGAACTCTCAAGGAGACTTCTGCCAATTTCTTGTGATAAAATTGGTTCCAGATTCCTTCATGTAAGACAAACCATTTTTATGGTTTTATACATTAAAATCATTCTAAAGAGAAGAGTTATGAGTCAAAAAAATAATAATCAGACCCATGACAAAAAATTATTGGAAAATCACTTATCTTCCATTAATAAATCAGATAACGCAAACCAAGTTTGCAGATATCCGACAAAATGGCAATCAATTCCTGTAGATGCATGCAGTATAATTATCATTATTATATAGTCAAATTCTAAATCTAAATACGAACTAAGAAAATAAACAACATATTGCATTTGGGCAACACATAATCAAAAGTATTTGGTAATAATTTTAACATGCAATAAATTTAAGCATGCACTTAGAAATAGTCTTAAACTAGAAAGTCAATCGCACAATAACAACAAAATTAAAAGCTATTGCAATGATTGATAGATAGATGATGAAGATAGAAATGTTTCGGTAATATTGATTTCCCGTTGACGAGGGAAGTCTGGGGGCGTAAACCTAATTACTTTTCTGAATTAAAGGGTGAAAAATTGTTACTCAGTTTAAACGGCAGATACAGAAATCGAAAACTGAAAGCAAAGATCGTAGTTAAACACGCGTAAAGAACAACATGTTGATATACAAATCATTTTTCTTTATAACACAATAAACTCGAAATGTTACGTAGTTTCGAAAATCGAAAATGTTACGTAGCAAAAGCGATGGGAGTTTTAGAAACCTCTTCGAAAACTCGCGAAACAATATTTTACGCTAGAGTCGAAAAACTATTTTCGTAAACCGACAAGTTGTATGGGCTTTATTACGATCTTTGCTTTAAATAACTTCCGAAATCTATCGCGAGTGATAATAATCGAATCCAGCTATTCTCCTAAATTTTCTACCTATGCAGGTTTTTTGTGAGTGTCAGAGTTACCTCGTAAGAATAGTTTCGTAACATCAAAAAATCGCAACAAGTCAAAAATCTGATTCAAATATTCAGGCAGGCATCATTCACACATAGATTCATTATTTACGATCAAACTGGAATTCAATAGTATACTACAAGTTTCATAAATATCAAGTCATCCTCTGTTACAGAAAAAGTAAGAATTATGGTGGCCAGTTCTATTACAAAAAGTATCTCTCAATTTTATGCTAACTTAAAAAATAATACATTGTTTCGTATTCTATATTACGTCAATTTTATCTTAGTTTATTCTACTGCACTCTGGAAATAGTGAAAAATAGATCAATTTCTTGTATTTTTCTCAACAGATAATAATATCAGAAAAACAATTAGAAACAATTTTTGGCATAATTGGCATTATGATTAGTGCGAAAGCATTTTCTTAGTTAAAATAATAGTCTACATTACATGAAGAGATAATTTCTTTTTTTCTAAAATCCATAGCTAGAAATGTTTCATTTCATAAATTTTTCGAAGCATGGTCAACTTTTTGTCGTGAAATACCACTACTCAAAGACCCATATATAGATTACTAACAATCTGTGTTAGATATTGAATTTCCATAATAATTGTCTTGTACAATTTGATTAAAACATGAATTCCCTTCAAACCAACTACAGTAAATGATTTTAAATTCATAACAACTTGCAGCTCAAGAGAATTCGTTTATCAGGCATTACTCAGTTAACAATTGCAATTCAATTCATTTACAGTTTTAAAAAGATAACTATAATAATTATACTGTATAACTAATTGTAATGGGGTCTATTATATTTCTAACAACATGGGGAACTGTACACTCGTTAGTTAAGTGATCTGTCACACTCCTGCATAATATATTGTAAAAAATAATCTCCTTGTTGAGGAGGCATTTATTATATCCAGAGTAAACAATATTATCTGGAATGGAGAAGTTAGAACATAATAGCTATAAAAAGGCAGTTCGATCATCATTCAATAACTTGCAACAATACTGAAAGCGAACCTATCAATTGTGTCCTACCTAAAAACACAACGCAACATACAATGTATGTTTTAAAAACATATAGCTGAATACAAATTAATTTCGAATTTCCAATAATCATTATTGGATTATATAAACGAATTTATTATTTTTAGTGAAGTTATTTCAACAGAAATTCTTTGATAACATGATAAAACCAGTGATTCAAGTATAAAAAAATACAGTAGCCTACTTGAAAATTATTCAAGATGTGATTTTTAAAATTTCAAAATCCTTCAAACTGCTAAAGCATACTTCCAACTTGAGGTAGAAGATTACAATTTAAATTTGGAAAATTCTCAAAAGTTTATGCTATACAATAGACATCCAACAAGCCTATCGTTTGGTTAAACTACTATGAAATTTCACTACAATTTTTTCTCTCAAAACTAATTCAATGAATGCAAAAGTTTCTTAGACAAGACGGTCAAGTACTATTTACAAATAATTACGAGAACTATCTCTTACATAGCAATAATATTCTATATCAAACTTCATTTTATATCGATCAAGTGGAAACACAAACTACTTACACTATAAGATTATAATATTTTTAGATTAGATTTAATTCCGAAATTTCTAAACATAAAGTTAAAATGAGTATCTGAAACAACTAAAACGTGATTATATGACGAATGTCAACTAATTTCTATGGTTGTATGAATAAAGCTGGAAAAAATATAAATATAATAGTAGTGAAAAATTATCATAGTGGTGGAAGGAAAAATCAACTACATTATTAGCATCGCGAGACATTAAAACAAAAAATATAAATACAGTTGTTAGATCAACAAATATTTTGCACAGGGTCTGAGATACTGAATAAAATTAGAATTGTTTTCATTTTTAAGCAATGAAAGTTCTACTATGCTTAATGCTTACACAGTAAAGACTTCGTTAAAAAAGATATTTTATTAGAATCTGTTTGAAATAATAATATTCTCGTCAAATTATTTAGAAAAATCAATTTCATTTTTTCTATAAACTTCTGATTTGTTAAAATTCAAGAGTATATTCCGAATGCATTCTCCCTGTGCAATACGAAACATCGAGCTCTATATTAAAACTATGTAAATTCATATAAAAATACCTAATCTAAACACAATAATTAATGCAAATCAGCTGCAATGTAGAAAATGGTCTACAATTTAATTAGAATAGAAAT
The DNA here is from genome assembly GCA_017141395.1 of Laodelphax striatellus. Classification (NCBI taxonomy): domain Eukaryota; kingdom Metazoa; phylum Arthropoda; class Insecta; order Hemiptera; family Delphacidae; genus Laodelphax; species Laodelphax striatellus. The sequence continues at coordinate 12,513,738 of CM029538.1, read as the reverse complement.
ACTGAAAAAACTATATAAAACTCATTAAATGCATTTGCTTCTTAATAATTTTATGCATTTACATGTCAAACTCAAGTCATGGCTTAAGTTGTGCCTAATATTCAATCTACATTCAACTACATTTTACCTCTTACACGACTAACTCAACTAAGTTTCATGTTAAAATAGATGATAATAATAGTATAGTAATGTTGTATTGATAGTATATAGTTATTTACCGTAATCTGAACAAGCCATGGAAACACGAACGCGTCTCTAGATCAATGATAACGGTCAGCTAACGCTAGTCTAGTCTGTTCACTATCAGTGATGATAATTTTATACTGTACTCATTTCAGCCCTACTTCGTCATGTGTACACACACCTTATTGTCCCAACATTAGTACGACCCATTAATGAATATACTATAAGAGAGGAGGGAGGGGGCTATAAGGTGCAACATAGGCAGCAAAGTGGTTTTCAAAAGTTCTCACTCTCACACACTGACTGCAGTCCGCCGCCCAATAGAAATTCAATCGACGAATCGATTTGATAGATTTTCAGTTTGATGCAACAACTACTATTCAGCTAGTAGTTTATCAAACACGGGGGGTGATTAGGTGACAACAGCTAGCAGAGAGGGTGGCGGCTGGAGAGAGGGATGCAGGGAGCTGGATGAGGGGGGCGGGAGGACAGGGGGCCCGGCCTGGGTGCCGACACTGACCTGCATGGGCTGGTTCTGGGGGGGCGGGGGCGGACTGTGGATGATGTGGGCAGTCATGTCGCCGGTCTCGCCCTTCATCAGCTGCTTCAGCATGAACGCGTTGCTCTTGTCGGCGAACGACATGTTGATCTGCTGGCCGCCGTAGCCCTTGCCGTTCAGGTGGCTGCGCCGATGCGACACCAGATGGCCCTTGCACATAAAGTCCTTGGGACAGAGGTCGCAGCGGAAGGGCCGCTCGGCCGGCTCGCCCTTCTGGTGCGAGCGCTGGTGGAACATGAGGTTGCCGCGCAGCGGAAAGCCCTTGCCGCAGTCGGGACACACGTAGGGGCGGTCGCGCGGGTGCGTCTGCATGTGCTCGAGCAGGTGGTCCTTGGCCGGGAACGGCGCCGAACAGATGATGCAGTTGTACTCGGCGCCCGTCACGTGCTGGCGCACATGGCGCTTGAGGTGCTCCTTGCGCGTGAAGGTGCGGTCGCAGAACTCGCAGCTGTGCGGCGACTCGCCCGTGTGGATGCGGATGTGGTTGGTCAGGTGCTCTTTGCGCGTGAACGACTTGGTGCAGAAGTGGCACCTGTGCGGCGACTCACCTGTGTGTTGGCGAACATGGTTAGTCAAGTGTTCCTTGCGCGTGAAGCCCTTCATGCAATATGTGCACTTGTGCGGGGACTCACCAGTGTGTTTGCGGATGTGGTTGACCAGATGATCCTTGCGGGTGAAAGCCTTGGGGCAGTACTGGCAGGGGAAGGGCGTCTCTCCGGTGTGCTGGCGCTCGTGGTAGACCATGTGGTCCTTGCGCGTGAACGACTTGGCGCAGTAGTTGCAGTGGTGCGGGTGCTCGCCCGTGTGCTGCCTGATGTGGTTCATTAGGTGCTCTTTGCGGGTGAACGCCTTTGAACAGTAGTCACAGCGGTGCGGCGTCTCGCCAGTGTGCCACATAACATGGTTTTTGAAGTGGTCTTTGCGCGAGAAAAACTTGTTGCAGATATCGCAGTGGTAGGGCGTTTCTTGTTGCACCTGCACCTGCACTTGCACTTGCTGCACTGGCACCACTGCCTGCTGCTGCTGCTGCTGCTGCACCTGTTGCTGCTGCACTTGCTGCTGCAGCGGCTGCTGAGCCTGCACCTGCACTTGTACTTGCTGGTCGTCGCGTTGCATAGATCCTGTTAGCGCCGCATCAAATGCCCATTATTGGCCTGCAACACACACAACACCAACTTATTAGTTCACATCATTTTCTTCATTTCAAAAAACCAGTCCCTAACTAGCTGATTTATCGATTATTGAAATTGCTTGGTATTAAAAAGTTCGTGTCAACAGGAAAATACAAAAAATCCATAACATGAAAGGTTTAGTCAGGTGAGCGGCATAAGAACCGATATCAAAGTCAATATTATTAATCCGTATTAAAAAAGTATAATATTTCATTAAAATAAATGAAGAACGATAAAAATTAACGGAAACAAGTGACAATTAAGAACGTTTAGTAAAGACAAACACTGAATGTAATTTCAGTCGACTTCAGCAGCAAGAATAACACATGGGTAGAACATGTAAGGGTGTTAAATATGTTCACTGGACACCTAATAACTTATTTGTTTGTACTAAAAAATGCGGCAATGAGACAACGGAATTTATAAGAATTATCAATTACGATGGATTTTCGTCCTCCGTTTATTATCAATAAAGATAAATAATGGATATTTTATTAAGAAATTATAAGATTGTTTAATAGGCCTAACTATAAAATGAAATTGTTATAGCATAACCATCTTATGTCTCTGGGACCCGAAAACGCGATTTTATCCAAGAAAATCAAATGGACTAGGCCTATTTTAAAATTTCAAAAATATTGAATTATTTAGTTAAATAAAAAGAATTGCTTAAAAAGAAAAGAAAAGTCAAAACAACTCTTCTAGTTGTTGTTCTCTTCAAGTACTATGTTTAATATAGTAACTTGTGATAATTTACTGACACAATTTACAAATCTACGTTCTTGTTTTATTTTTGGACTCGAGATAAGATTGCATCAATTAACAAATTAGAAATTCAGAGTGTACAGTTCTTATAATATATATTTTTTCAAGTAAAAGTGAGTAACAATAAGTTACGATTTTTCAAAGTTTAAAATATAACTGGGTTGATTAATTTCTATTTATAGTACTAATTTATTCAAATTTGATAAAATCAATGAATAACAGATAGCCGTCAATTTCATCTAAAGTTGCGAAAATAAACAGCTCTACAGTAGAAAGCTACAATAAAACTAAGTCGGTAAGTTACCGTAAAATAAATTTTTCCATCACAATTATTGTTCTAGTTGACGAATTAAATCTCTGATGTTATTTTTCAAACATAAACAATAATATTTAAATCGATAGAAAAAGCATAAGCGCGTAATTTGAAAAATAATTTAAGTTAGAAACATTTCGAGACAGTTTCTGCCTATAAACAATACAGTCTAGACTGTAAATTTACGAAGTGGAAAAATGACACATACTTAAATTTTTGTCAAATCAAGTAGTAGCAGTACAAGAAAATATTTACCCGAGTTTTTTCAAAAGACATGCAATACTTCAGTTTTAAACAGGATTAGTTCTCAAAGTATTTATTTATAGGAAAGACGCGATCAATCAACGCCATTTTGGATTCGTAATTAGCTCTCCTCTTTGTCACCCTTCGTCCACAAAGCTTGGTGCCAAACATGCGAATTAAACGCTTTATTCATGATAAAAAAGCAAATAAAACTGGAATTCAATAGTTAATCACATTATGAATCTTTTAAACAATACTTACACTTGATGCTATCTGAATTACAAAAACTAAAACAAGCCGAAAACAGAGCCTTCGGGAGCTGACTGCAGTCAGTGGCGTTAACTGAAGATATCGGAAATCATGACTTCGACGTTACTATTATTTCTTTGGCAATTATATTATCTTCTCTCACACCTTCAAAAATCTATAATCTTGTCAATAGAATATTCATACTTCGAAATAAAATCTAATTTTGTCTCAATCCAATTGATAGGACAGAAATTCGACTTTATATTAGAACAAAGTTCCCCCTCCCAACGCTCTCTTGTATTGTGTTTGGTTGGTAGACATGTTCATCAAATTGGCAGATAATTCAAACATTTTCGGAATAATGAAATCCTCTTATTTATACTCTATTTTTCCAATTGCTTGACAATTTCACAATAAATTCGAAACTAATTGGGGAGTGAATTCAATTCTCAATTCTTTCTAATACTTAAGCATCTCAGGATACATCAAGAAACTTTTTTGTTGTAATCCAAAATGCTCTTGTCAAAGCAGTCGAATAAGACGTGTGTTCAACTCTGAATAATTTTATTGTAGGCTACGCAAATACATTTTGACTTTCCAAAAATTCATTGGTCCTCTAGAAATTTTGACAGGTAGTGAAGCTAAAATTTCATCAATGTACATTATTGTTCCATTTTTTTGATCACTTGAAAAGTTATTCAGCTACTGTACCTACCTCAACGCAAATTGATACTGCTAATATAGGTACTATAAAGTATTATACTGCTAATACCTACTGCTAAAGTATTTTGTAAAAAGTACTGTAAGGCTTTCTGAATATTCAATAAATCTCTGGCATCATTAATTTTTCATTTCTGTAGGTATTAATAACAATACTCTTCTTTTTATCAAATAATTCTATTTATTACATGTCACTGTCACACTAACAGAGAAATTCAACAATGTTATTAATCTTAAAGTATATTTATAATATTTATGGTATTTATAGTATATAAACATACAAAATGTACAGACAAAAGCTTTGCTTCTCAAACAGTTTCCACAAGCTATTCATCAAACCAGATTTCTTGTTCAGTGATCAAAGATAAGTTTATTTATTCAGTCATATGAAATTTACAATAGGTATCATTATCGAAAACAACCAAGAGCAATTTAGTTGGCAACTAAACTATCGACTTCCCTACATATAACACTCTACCAATACAAGCATACATGAAACTGAAGCGAATCCTTATAATAAATACCAGTTAGAATTTATTCAAACTGAAAATATTGTGCTAGATGTTTAAACGATAATTTAATGTCGATAAACAATCATTTAGATCTCAAAAAATACAGCATACATCTTTATTCAATTGAAAGATATATGCAGTAATCGAGAAAATTTGAAATAAATATTTTAAAATGTCCAATCTTAAAACAAAAATGATTATTACCAAGATTAGATCCTCTCTTTTTATTTTTTTGAGTTTGATAATCATGTTGGAATACTTAATTGAACGCAATATTACGTTCGTCCCATATTGTATCGCCCGAACTCAATTATATTCAGTACACGAATTTTGGATGAATTATTGTAATCTATCAATCATAATAAACTGAAATTCTAAATAATAACATTATAAAATGAAATTCAAAGTGTTGAATTTATTCAACCTACAAGTTCACCAATATTCTACAAATCATTGGGAACATAGGATAATTCGGCGAGGCGGAACACCCCTGAGAGGGCCTCTCCGTCAAAAATACCACAAGAATAATAATAATCATATTAAGTTCTGTCCATAAAAATGTTAGAAATCCTGTTATAATACGCTTCCAGAGCCCAAGGCCAGAATAGCATCTGAATAATTTAATGAAAAACTCCTTGTTCATTCTAGTCTAAATAAAGATTGAGGAAAATAAAGAGATCTAGAATAGACGGAAGTGAACGACCTCTACTACAACATGCATACCATTGAGTAATAATATTTCAATAATCCAAATCAAAGGCCAGAGATACAGTTTTTTTTTCTTTTTCATTGCATTCAGAAATAATAACATAGATGATTTGTTATTGAACCGTTTGAGGCCCAAGAAATAATTCTGGAATTTGTTCTATAAAATATCTCCCTAAGGGCCGGTTTCCGAGCTCGGGAATTAGCCAAGTTCTAGACTCAAACGGGTAGCTACCGTAACATCGACAAACGTTAGGCCCGTATTAGACTATCAAATGTTCTATAAAAGATCTTTGACAAACAGATGCCCGGTTTCTCAGTTGTTCAATAAAGAATAAACTATTGAATAAATATTTATTTTTTTAAATTTGAAAACACGGTACCCACCCGTTTGAGTCTAGAACTTGGCTAAATCCTGAGCTCGGAAACCGGCCCTAGTTTCTCCTCATTCTCAACTAAAAGCAGTTCTATTATTTTTCACGCTTCTTTTTCTTAGATTTTCTATTATCGCATTTTCTTTATCAGGATAGTGAAAGAAAAAATGAAAGAATAAAAGGAATAGAGTAACCACTGTATAAAAATTTCGAAATTGAATAGATAACTTGAAATTGGATCGAATCATAGAAATAAAAAAACCGTATTATGGAAATATATCCTACTCTTTTAATCTGAATAATGAATAAAAATTCTGCAAAACCATGATGACAACACAAATCAGCTCCAATTTAAATTAAAAACTAACATTTAAAGGATTAGAAACGGTCAAAAATGGGATGGATGTAGAACTACCTATTATAAAGATTCGGATTCAATTTTTCGCCTGAAGACAGAATGTGACATAAATTTTTGTAGTGGAACATTGCAAACGAAAATTATATTGTCTTTACGACATTTGGGTTGACAAAGACGCTAGCAGTTCGATTCAACATTATTTTTGTGTTGTCCTTCTTCTTATTCAACTAATAATTACTGACTATATTTTTTATTCCGTGATACAGCAATATCTGCCGTCCTTCAATTAGCTGCCGCCTCATTTGTTTCTTCCAAAAATGAGTACTTGTTTGAGCCGACAAAATTCTAAAAAAAAAACAAGATAACAAGTACTGTTAATCAACCGTTTGTTGCATTTGCTAGATGTTAAAGAGGAGTAACTGTCTAGATAGATGGACTTTAATATTAGCTGCTTTCTGGATTTTCAGAGACATTTTGTTATTCTACAATATATAAATTACACAGGTAGTTTAAAAACTACCTGTAATAAACTATACCTGTTTTAAAACATGCTCGAGTTTCAATGCCCAGAATGACAACATCTTCATTGGGACTTGAAAGATGAAGATGATGTCATGCTGAGCATTGAAACTCGAGTATGGTTCAAAATAAACTCAATTTTTGTGCGATTGACAACATTTTACTGATTCACCTCATTATGGAGAAGATCCACATCATATGTGAAGAAAGTGTAAATTTTATTAAAAGGAATTAGATTTACGTTACCATATAGTAGGAGATTAAATAGACAGAATAATAAGTAAATCAACAAAGTAAGAGATTATATTAGATATCTTCAAGAGATCATGAAAATCTTTCATGACATTAGTTGAGAAACTATTAAAATCAAGGCTGAGTTATGAGTTTCTGAAAATATTTTAAAGATTTTTATATATTTTAGGTTCAAGCGAAAGGCTTTGACCCTTCTTCCACACTCTCGCCCGCCGAGTCTAGACGAGCGAAGCAGATTGCGTGTGTGGATGGTTCACTCGCCTCCGCTCGCGCGAGTGCTGAGGCGAGCCATCTCGAATGGAGTGTAGAGTGCTAGGACGAGAGTGTGGATGCGGCATGGCATGCAAATGTTCTTATAAAGTGCCTGAGTTCTCTATTACAATATGCCTATATCTCACCAAAATGTGATTTTTTGACAAACTATGAAAGCAAGAAAGTACATTGTATCAATAAACAATATTGATTCTTTCTTTCATCAAGTAATTAAGTTCTCACATTTTCATAATAAATTTAGAAATAATTTTATGAAATGATAGTATTCCTGTAAATATTCACAACATTATACTTACTGGAGGTTTCTGTTCTTGGAATTTTGGCACTCTGGCGGCTTCATCTTTCTCATCTTTTCTTGGTTCCCTGGAAAGTCCACAATCACAACTTTTCTTACAAAAAATAATTCACAAATGAATTCAATGAGAATGGATACTGCTTATTGGAAATCACACGAGTAAATGATCGCCTGCAAGTCCAACAGCTTGATAACAACAAGAATTAATTCAGTATTGAAAGAAAGAAAGATTTTCAAGAAATAATGTTGACTGAAAAATATTTTACACGATTGTAAAATAATTCAGAGCCATTTCAACTTCTTCATTTCCTGTGTAATAGACAAGTAGACATAATTATAATATTAAATTTAGCCTAGGTAAAATCAGACTCATTCAATTTGACACTTGGCATTAGATAGATGGGTATTATTCCTTTGCCATCGTACTCTACGGTCATCAGCAACTTCAAGAAATAATGTCTCTCTATCTATCTAATTCCAAGCGTCAAATTAAATGGAGGTCCTTTGTTCTTTATTGTCGCTTTCTTCCATATCAACTTTGTAATTCTGATAATGCTTTGAAATGTTAATATTTCAACTTCTGCAATCACAAGATTGCTTTTCACTCTGCTTGGTTAATTTCATTTAGTCTTTTTTAATTTGTCAGTTGGGAAACGTTTTGATGAGAATTCTATGAATTTTCAAAGTACTGTATAGTAAATACAGTAGTAATACTATTACTGTATTTTAAATACAGTACTAGTATTACTTTGTTATGCTATTTGCTTGGTCAGTAGTCTTCTTAATACATAAATACAGAATTAATTATATATCAAGTATTAAGACTGTATGTATTAAGAAGACTAACCAAGCAAATAGCAGTGCAAAAATCTACGTTGAGGCTTTTAGGTGGGTTGTTGGTGCCTACACTACTCAGGAAAGACTTTTGCTTCAAAAATCGCACAGAAGACAGTTTTGGACGGTAGGCTACAGAAATGATGCTAAGGGTTAAAATAAATCTTGAAATATTTTCTAAGTCGAGTTTACTGCCCACCTAGCTGGAGTTAAATTTAATTTCCGGTTGTAATGTATTCTGCATATTATTCTGATCACAAAACAATCAGTACTATCGATTAAACTTCTCTTGGAGTGTAATTCTTTGATGGTTACAGTAATAATTTGGACACAACCTCAACATGTGGACTATTTATGTACGGTAACTAAATTTAGGAATCGAAGAAGTTTTGGATTGCCTGATTCTCTTTCCTATTTGTATTTGCTTAATTGATTCAATAGAGATGAAGATATCACTCTCTCGGGCAAAGTCCGGACAGAGGAGATTTTACTGTACCGTACTTATTTTGAGAAATCTTAGGGCTTAAAAAATAAAACAATTTTCCAACAGCTTCAAGGCTACCTGGGTCTGGCAGAAGCAGGCGCCTGGGCAGGTGCTTTGCTGTGATTGGCTGTTTTCTGACCAGTGGCAGAAGCAGGTGCTCTTCCACTGTTCGGCTGAGAGCGGTCATCTGCAACCACCAATACACACACAACATTCGCAAGAATTAATTGTGCTTCAATTAGTTCAACGAAAACTAATTCAAGAAGTTGGTTTTCTCTTAGTGAAGTTGTTGTGATGAAGGTGAAAATAAATTATGTGTGAGTGAACAACATTCTCAATATACAAATAAATAATTGTGCTAGTAACAATGAATGTGAGAAAATGCGAATAAAAAGAAGTAAGATTTATTTCTTTAGAAATTTCCGGCAATGCAATGTTAAATTTTATTCAGATTAAGTAACAAAATAAGCTGTTACCAGCTCATGGATTTGTGTGAATTTATTTCCTGAATGAAAATTGAACAAACAACAAGAGCGAAAAAAGAGCTTAGAGCAGATCTATAGCAATGTACCTTTAGTACCTAGGCATGCTGAGAGTAATTCTATGGCAGCTATACTAGGTGCAGCTAAAATCAACATTACAGCTCTGTTCCAAGTCACGTTCAGTTTTTTCCGTTTCAGCTAGTTTCAGTTACGGAAAAATGAATGCCAAGCAGGTGGTAGATGTCAATTTGTATTCTCATAAATATAATCTTGAAGTTGTTCTAGATTGATTTTTGTACAACACTAATCATAAGCATTTCTAGTAATTTTCAATGTACTGTATAATACTGTAGTATTTATTCAAATTGAAAAAAAAGGATGAACCGTCTGATCTTTGTTAATTATCACTCAAACATGATCGAGAAGTTATGTACATTTGAGTTACTGCATAAAGAACGTTATATCATGAGTAAAACTAAATTCTAAATAGGCCTACCCCAAGATTCATCTATTTATTCTAAAGAAAGAAAATGTTATTTTATAATTTGCAACATTTACTAGGTTATAGATAGGTTCAAAAAGTAAGATTGAGTGTAAATACAACAACAAAAGCTTGTGCAGAAACAACAATGTTAGTATTCTTTAGATATTGATGAAGCAAATTAAAAAATATTTAAAGCGAATATTTGCAAACAAACGAAAATACGATCAAGATAGCATCAATATTGGATAATTTCATTTTATAAAAATGGTTCAAGCTTGGAATGAGGAATTATGGATGAATGTGATTGAGTGGATCAATTGAGAATAAATAAATTAATAATTTTGAAGTTGGAAATGCTCAGGGCCAATCAAGAAGAAGACTATTTTTTAGGGCATTCTCGTGAAGCTATTGTACTGCTCCCTCAATGAGCACACATTGGCTAGGCTGCAGTTCGCTTAGTCTTCATTGCTTCACGAAAAGGCTCCACTAAAAAAAAGTTCTTCTGCTTGAACAGACCCCTACACAATGACGGACCTAGTAGAGTAACAACACAAATTGGATTAAAAATTACAATTTTATTTACATAAAAACTAGTCATTGTCAGCACAAACAAAGTACTGTTCGTATAATTGCAACAAAATTAGCTAATACAATTACAAAAGAAATTTGAAATATTTTCAATAACTACAAAACATTCAGACAGATACTCAAACCAAAAATAATAAACCAATGATTTTACTATTGGCAGACTTTATTGAATTCATTTCTCCCAATACATATAGTTGTTTATTATATTCGATGATAAATATATTTTATTATAATTTTCAGATTTTATATAATATTATAATATTCATTGATTTGGAGTTTTTCTTACAAAATCAACAATCGACTAATAAAAATTATTCATGCTTACACAATTGATTTATCTACTTAATTAATTTTAATTATACTCCTCTTCAACCCCGCTTTTGTATTCATATGCTTGGTTCTATGAAACATGTACACAGGATTCCAAGTAACATTTTAATGCTACTGTAATATTCATCATTAAACAAAATTCCAAGTGAAGACAATATAATAAATTCTAAGTGAAAAACACTGAGTGCACAAGTCAGAATAACAGCCAGCTGATTTCCCCCAATTTTTCAATAGCGGGATCTGACGATAATTTGGAATGGCTCACAGCAATGGTAGGGATTGAGGGAAGGTGGTTACAGGGGGGAAGGATCCAGTCATTAGCAGTTCTGGAAATTCTTCTTGTGAACAGCAGCACCACTGTCATACAGCAGATAAGACGCAGATGGCGTAGGCAGATATATGGTAAATGGAACTTGCCGGATCAACTCCACCGACTGTCTCCCTCCAGCTCTTGCGTCGTCTTCCATCAAAATGAAAACCTAGCATCTCAATCTGAGATCAAAATAAATCTGTTTTAAAAATAAATCAAAACGGAAACCTAGCATCTCAATTTGAGAGCAATAAAAATCTTACTGAAAAAACGAAAACAATATCGGGAGTGGGTAAGTGAAAATACTAAAATTGGAATGTTTGCACAACTCAAGCTTGATTTTATTACAATAAGTATTCAGAAGTTAACATGAAATCTCGCAAATACAAATCGGATTGTTTCAGAATTTGATAATTGATAGCAATTTACTCCAAAATTTTCCAGAAATGTGAAACGAACACAATTATTACATCAACAGTTTATATCTCTTGTAATTCAATTTTCATTTGGTGTATTCTACTCATGTACATGTCCGTCAGTGTATCTTTCATTAAATTCAACCTACAATAATGTAGTAGTACAAATCAAAATAACTTATGACTTATGAACAAAGTACAGTATAAACAATAGAGAATTGTTTTTCTGTGATCGTTTTCTCCAATATGTTACGCAATTTTTAGGAAATTTATATTTCCTATATTTGTAAAGAATAGGAATATATACTATAAATAATAAATGTATGTAAATGATTTCTTATTGTTGATATATTTTTTAAAGAACACTGATTAAAGCCTATGTCACAACAAGCTACTTTAGTAGCTGCTAGCGAGATAGCTGCTACTCAGTAGCAAGTGAGTTATAGTAGCAGCTACATACTACTAGCAGTAGCAGTTACTTCTCTAGCAGCTACTGCCAAGTAGCAGCTATTACGCAGTCTAGTGTGACATAGGCTAGACTTCAAATAAAACATTGATGAGATAAAAGTGAAATTAAAATGAGAAGGGTGGTTACGTAAAAATATGAAAAGCTAAAACCAAAGCTTAACCAGCTAAATCAAAACACAAACTAGCTTTAAACCAACGGGTGTTTCAAAAAGGATCAGATCCGGTATGAGATTGAGTGAAAGTTATTAGGAATTATTATCTTTGGATAACTCTTAAAATGAAATAAAACAATCTAGGGGTTTGATTACATTTTGTTCAATCATTAATACATCATTAATATAAATAGGCTATTAATTAAATTTCAATAAAGACTAAAAATAATAAGGTCTTATAATCAAATATAAATAAAAGAAGATACGGTTGCGTGTGTGTGTTTATTAGCAAGGAGCAAGCTAATTTTGTGGATTGTGTTCCGAAAAAACGGGAATAATCTAGAGCTTGAAATTTTGCATACAGCTTCCAAAAATATTAATGTTATGCACCTCGAAGCCCAAATTTCAATTTTCCCTCTAGATTTTTCATAATTGAAGCTCAAATACCACTTCATTCGGGAAGTTTGAAATACTCTTAAATAGCTACTTCTTAATAATAATTCGAGTTAGAGGTTAGAAACTTCAGTACGCTTCCAAACCATTCAAAATGCATCGGCTGTGATGGAGCAGTTGAAGGCGTTCCACGGGGACGATGGGGCCTCTGTCTCGCTGGGTTCGAGTCTCAGTTCGTCCAAATTTTTTTACAATGAATTTTTATCAAAAATCAATTATTCTTTGCTTTTTCAACAAAATAAAATTAATTCTTTAATTTTTTTCAATTATTTGTTGACCATATCAATTTTTCCCGTATAAAACAATATTAATTTATTCAATTTTTTGACTTAGGCCTATTAATAATAGTTCTTATTTTGCAGATAATTTTCAACTTCATGCAAGTAAAACAAAAATTTCTTATACTTTTTACGAATCGCTATGATATTACAACGTTGAAATTACAAATTGGGAAATAGAACCTAATCGAACTATTATTGGAATTTGCCAAGTTTATAGCGTTCTATGACAGCAATAAAAATTACAAAATAATTGTTATGGAATTATCTGATGGAATAGATGTACTGCAAATTGTGGTACAATAATGAAGATTTGTAGTGAAGGAGGATGTATTCACGGGAATCTCAGTTGATTCATAATTTTCGCAGTTCAAGATTTTTGTATGTGGCATTTGCAAAAGTAATGGGATTAATACCGGGACTTCTTAAAAAAGTGCTGACTGCTAACGGGAATATTGAGCTTACAGGTAACTTACTTGACAAAAGATGAATGTGTAGCTTACAGTAAAGTGGCGTATATACTTCTTACAATAAAAGTATACAGTTGTTACCCACCAAGGATAACTTGAAGCCTATGCCAAAATAAATACTTCTCTCCATTTCCTTCCTAATATTTTTCCTGTTAATTTCTGAATTGGTCCAATCCATTACTTTATTGGATGTAATGAATTTATCAATAAATTTAAACCACTATTTTTGCCTAATTTATATGTTTAGTTCTAGCATAGCATTAGGCTATACAATATTTTAAAGGCCTAACCCAGAAAAAATGAATAATATCTTTGATACACACATTAGAGAAGAAATTATAATGTAGCTTTGTTTTGTGGAGCTCCGTTGCGAAGCACGGGTGGCTTCTAGTTATTAATATAAATTGTCAATAGTGAATAGATATTTTGTGGAAGTGTTATTATTATTATGCTTATGGCTTTTATTAGCGGGGAGACCCTTTCGGGTGTTCCGCTTCGCCGAATCATCCAATTTCCGTAATGGGAAATGTGGAAAAGATATAGGTTATGTAGTCCCAAGATTACTAGACAACAGGTTGAGCCATCGCTTATGCTATTTCTGTCCACAAGCCGTTGGAGTGGGGGGACTGCATCGATGACGTACGCTGAATCACAACTTCAGTCCAAATGCCCCAGTCCAGCACGTGCTCAGTGCAAATTATGATTGCAATTCATCGGCTTTATCGAGATCGGTATTATATTACTGGAGAAGCTTATTCATACCTTGGTGTTTACTCAACAGTTGAGTAGTGTAGTGTTTAGGCAGTGTTTATCGAGATCGGTTTATCATAAATTATATTAAATAAATTAAATAATAAATAATAAATAAATACTTTATTTCACTTCATGGTACAATACAAAAAATAAATACAAAGAAAAAATCAAGTGCATTCCTCATTAGGCTAAGCCTGTGTGGAGGAATGGCTCGTCTTGTCATTGACGAAGCTTAATTTTACATAAAATAGCGAAATACATCAAGCAGGTATAAAAGGAATAGAACAAAGATAAAAACTAAAAATTTACCCGCCATCAAATATTGATATATGATAGTTAATCAAATAATATTAAAATTACCCTTAAATATTGAAAAATCAAAATAAATAACATATTGAAAAAGAATTGAAACAAAACACGACACAAGAAACCAAAACCTAATAATATTCACATCAATGATAACAGATACAATCTTAATTTTCTAACAAATATATGTGAAGCTGACTGTCTAGAAATATTAAAAGGCAGAGCATTGAACATTCGGGGACCCTGAAAGGCTGCATGACCAGCAGCCGCTGTCGTTAAACATCTCGGCTCATATAGATTTTCATTAACCCGTCCACGAGTTGTGTAACCATGCTCAGGAGCTACAGGAAATTCTAACGGTCGTTTAAAAATATATTTTAATAGATTAAATTTATAAATTTCAACTGGGCTCAGTACATTGAATTCTCTGTAGATGAGGTTTGTAGGATACCTAACAGGTCTATTCAGGCATATCTTTATAATTTTCTTATATTGCAAAATAAGAGGTTGCAATATAGTAGATCCACAACCTCCCCATCCAATAATTCCGTATTCTACTATGGAAGAGACAAGGGCTAGAAATACCATTCTTAACTGGTACAGGGGCAAAATATTTCTTAATTGCACGAACTTATAGAATGTTCTTCTTAATCTATTACAAACATAAGAAATATGCGCTTCCCATCGTAATCGTGAGTCAATCATAATGCCTAGGTATTTAACCTTATCCTGGATACGTAAGCGAAAACACTGACAAATAGTCTGACTACAACCAGGTTTGTGAACAACAATCCTAAATTGTTCCTCCTCAGGGGGCTTACCCGCCCTTGTGAGATAAAAAGGTAGAACTACTGTCTTATCCATATTTATACACAATATATTGTGGTCACACCAATTTTTTATTTTTGCTATGCCACCATTCGCCTTCTCAAATGTCTCCTTCCACGTATTTCCATGAAACAGAGCTACGGTGTCATCCGCAAAGGAGTAAAGAGATCCACTGTCTATATCAAGATTTAATAAATCATTAATATAAAGTAGAAAAAGTATGGGACCAAGTACTGTACCTTGAGGAATCCCAGCTATAACACTCATATCCTTGCTAATTGTATTTTCTATTTTAACAGCTTGTGACCGTGAGTCTAAATATGACCGGAAAAAATCTAATACAATGCCTCTGAAACCGATTTTTTGCATTTTATTCAGCAAAAGCTTATGGTCTACTGTATCAAAAGCTTTCTGGAAGTCGAGGAAGATTCCTAAACACTTTTCGCCTTTGTCTAAATAATTTATAACTTCTCTGCTCACCTTGAATATAGCATCAGAGGTACTTAAGCCACTTTGAAAGCCAAACTGAGAACAATTTAAAATTTTATATTTTCCCAAGTAGGATATTAGTCTCGATTTTACACATTTTTCTATAATTTTACAAAGGCTGGATAAGAGAGAAATAGGACGATAATTATTTAAACTTGTTTTTTCCTTTCCTTTATGTAGGGGGATGACTATAGCCCTTTTCATTTCGTCTGGGAAATAGCCCTGTTGGAAACATAGATTAATTACATGCTCAAGAGGTTTAGAAATATCAAGGGCATTTTCAATTAAACAATTTGCATACACCCCATCAGGACCAGGAGTTACCCTTTTTTTCAAACTAAGAATAATATTAATTACTTCCTCTTTAGTGACTGGTGCGAGAAAAAATGAGTTACAAGCTTGTGAATTTGCTCTATATGTATATACTCTGTCTTGGTTCAGGACATTTAGACTCTTCTTTGTAATTTCTTTACCGATTTTTGTAAAATATTTATTAAATTCATCTGCTATCTCCTTTTTTTCATCTGATTTTATTAAACGTTTATCAATACCCTGTATATCCGTATCTATAATTTTCTTTTGCTTAATTGAATCCGTTGCTTCATTTATTGTTTCCCACGTTCTCTTAATGCTTTGCTTGCAGTCAATAAATTTATTTTTGAAGTAGGTTTCCTTTACTACACGCACAATTCTTTTCAGAATAGTATTATAATTCTTAAATCTGTTAACTAGATCTTCATTGAAAGGTTGCCTTCGAATTTTTTGAGCCATTTTGTTTCTTACTCTTATTGATCTAACTAAACTTGATGTAATCCAAGGTTTGAGTCGGATTAGCCTATTTTTAACTCTAGGTCGGACAGTTGTAGATGCTGCAAAATGCTCAATAATAGTATGAAAGAGACTGGTGAAAGCTTTTTTGGAATCCTTCTCTGACAAAGTTTCACCCCACGATTCGTTCTTAATTTTATTCTTAAAAATATTGAAATCAATTTTTTCTTGAGTAAATGGGTGACAATTTGCAGGATTAATCCTATTTTCAGTTATTTTATCTTCCGTTTTACAAATACTCCCCATTATTGCTTCATGATCGGTAATCGAACAGCCATAAATAGCTGGTCGCAGAGTATAACATTTACTTTTTAGGAAAAAGTGGTCAATACATGACGCAGATGAAGGACCAATTCTCGTATCTCCATAAAGATAATTGATAAAACCGTATTCGTTCATTACATCCATATACTTATTCCCAGCTAGGGATAAACGATCTTCAGTACTGTAGAAGCGTATTTATACCTAGGTGTTTATTGTTGAGTACTGTAGTGTTTAGGCAGTGTCTGTTGATATAGTGTTGTAAATAAATATATGGTAAATAAATGTAAATAGTGTGGTAATGGGAAATCAAACTTTACCGTATTGAACGTTTAATAATTGGTTAGTTCTTGATCCAATCCAGTGATAACTTAATATTTTTACATTAAGTTATCACTGGATTGGCATCGCGCCTGGCTGTGCTGTTCAGAACTGTAAGAACTTTACCAAAAAGACATATTCATGAGGATTCATGGGGATACAGTTTCCATCAACTATAGGGTGATTGAAAGCTATTTGAAAATTCTAAAGAAAACATTTCCCCAAGTGAATGACAGAATTTTAAAGAAATTCGCTCGTACGAGAACAGTTATTAGACTCAATTATATGAATGAGAAACAGAGAATGGAAAGTGAAGAACGAAGAAACAAGAGGAAAAAAATTCAGTTTTCACATTCATAAAAGCTTTAAATATAATTATGTAGACTTTTTTCAGATGTAAATATGTAAATGATGAACACATTATTATTTCACGTAGGTGTAGATATCATGCTACTATCTTTTTTGCTACCGAAATCGAGTACCAGTGATCGAAATAGAAGTCAAATATAATTTTACAAGTTATTAGAGTGGAATACTGCCCAACTAAGGAAAAGTGCCGTAAGTCCAAAAAAAATAAAAATCAAGTTATATATGGTTTCCTATGTTTTCGCTGACGGGGAATTCAATGAAACCATCAAAATTGCCGTATCTCCAATATCCTTTGAGATATAGAGTTTCGTTTTGCCGTAAGTACATCAAAATTATCATAATACTAAGCAAAACTGCCGTAACTAACATGTACTAAGCAAAAACGCAGTAACTCCTGGCACACATACGGCATTTTTGCTTAGCAACTCAACTTACTGCAGTCTTCCTTAGCAGAGATGATTGATTCATCAACCGCTGGTGCACATACGACATTGACTGTCAGCTGATCAGAATTGAATTAAAATTTCGAGGTTATTTTGTCAGCTCATGAATAATTTGTTTTCATTTCCGTAAGTGGCATTATTGTTAATTTAAAATGTTTTCCAGTTTATTAGAGAGTCCGTAATGTGTATCAAGTTGAAAAATTTATAATATTCCAGTTCATTGAGACTTATATTTTCAAAAATGAGTGATTCAAAGGATAATATTGTTTCAAGTCGTTCTCAACGTATGGTGAACTTAGCATTAGAAAGCAAAAAAATTGAAGATAATAGTGAAAAATCATCAGATGAAGACAATCAAATTATTGAATTACTGAATTATACGGATATTGAATTATACGAATTATACAACATTCAACACATCGAAGATGAAGACAACATACAACACATCGAAGATGAAGAAAAGATACAACACATCGAAGATGAAGGCAACATACAACACATCGAAGATGAAGACAACATACAATACATTGAAGATGAAGACAATATACAACACATCGAAGATCAAGACAACACAGAAAATGACCAAGACATTGAAAACGAGATTGAAGATGAAGATCACATGGGAAATGAAAACCAACTTTTTGAGGACCACAATCAAGAAAACATGGACACAAATGCAACTCCAGTCACAAAGAAAAGAAGAAGGTATGATTCCAGTCTACAAGAGAGGAAAAAAAAGAAACTTGATGAAACAAAATTGTCACATGCAGTGAGAGAAATTCCATGTTCAAGTGCAGATGGATTTTGCAAGAAGAAGTGTGGAAGTAAAATCGATGCAGTAAGAAGAAGGATCATTAACAAACAGTTCTGGGATATGCAGTGGGCTGAACGCAGACATTTTATTCTTACTTCTTGTGTTAAATTCGATGTACAACGAAGAAGAGACAGAACAAACATTTCAGAAAGACGATCTTTTTCTTTCCATTATAATTTGAAAGATGCTAATGACATATCCCATGAAGTGTGTAAGAGTTTTTTCCTAACAACATTAGGATACAAAAAAACAAATGACAGATTTGTTCACTACACATTGACAAATACTCCAAAAGGTGCTCTAACACCACCAAGTGACACAAGAGGACGGCAGCCGGCATCTAATAAGGGACCTCATGACAAAATAATAGAGCACATAGAATCATTTCATCCCGTCATATCACACTACAGGCGTGAGCATGCTCCAAATGTGCGGTACCTTCCTAGTGATGTCAACATTGCTCTAATGCATGGCGATTTTCTCAGGAAATTCTCCGAGTTCAAAGGTAGAGTGTCATATGATTTGTATAGAAGGATTGTTAAAGAGCAAAATATCTCATTTGCTCAATTGGGACATGAGGAGTGTGAGAGATGTGAAAAATTTTTGCTCCATGGTCACAGCAAAGATAACCTTGATGCCAATTGTGAGACATGCAAGCAGTGGAATAAACATAATGAATTTGTCATTGAAGCAAGAAATGCATATAAAGAATTTTCGGCGCAAGAACAACCAGAAGGTGTGATATGCTTCTCGTGTGATATGCAAAAAGTAATCATGCTGCCAAGAGTCGATATGTTTAAAAAAGTGTTATTTGTCAAGCGCTTGATTGCATATCATGAAACTTTCGCCCCAGTTGGAAAAAATAATAAATTGAAAGTGCAGTCAATGTTGTGGCATGAAGGAATATCTGGTCGCAATAAAGAGGATAATGTGAGTGCGTTGTATGTATTTTTGAAAGAACACAGAGATTCAAACAAAATAGTTCTCTGGCTAGACAATTGTTCCTCCCAGAACAAGAATTGGACTCTTTTTACATTTCTAGTGTATATTATAAACTCAAGTGATATCGCAGCAGATGAGATAATTCTCAACTATTTCCAACCTGGTCACTCATTCATGAGTGCAGACAGTTTTCATCATCAGGTTGAGCAATCTTTAAAAATTCAAAAAAAAACCTATGACTTCGAGGACTTTGTTTCGGCAGTAAAAAAATCCAATTCAGGAAAAGTGGATGTCTTTAAAATGCAGCATTTTGACTTTTTTAAGTGGCCAAATTACATGTCGCAACAAAAACTCAAATCTTTGTCAAGATTGTACTTGAGTGACATTGTTCACATCAAAGCTGAGCGAGGTAATAATAATTTGTTGTGCAAGACAAACTACGATGTTATGAGCCCTTATCAAGAACTGAACTTTTTACAGAAGAAAGCTTTGAAAGGGATCAAACTCCCGAGTCAGCACACTGCTCCATGTGGATTCCCAGCTGAAAAGAAAACAATATCCTCCAGTCTCTGAATGAAGTTTTACCGGAAAATCGAAAACAGTTCTGGAAAGATTTGCCAACACCTCAAGCAGACAATTGATTTCAACACCTCAAGAGACAATATAATTTCCACATAATCAGTCGATTTGAATATTTTCTTATTATTATTTCATACAGTGTCATTTTTTTATTAAAATCATGCATTTAATTATTAAATGTTCATCCAGTAAAATATTTCTTATCTTTAATAACTCGTATGTTCTGTTGATGTGTAATAAATGTAGAAATGCTACAAGTGAAATAAATGTATTTCATTATTTGGCAAAATCATTTCTTTGACGAAATTCTGTGTAAACAATTGTTTTGCAATAACAGTGAGAACACTGTTCAATACGGATTGAAAACATAACAAGTTTTAATTATTATTTGCAATTTTATCATTAAGAATTTGCTATCTGAATCAAAATTTGAGTCAGTGATATGATTTATAACTAGTGTACATGGAAATGACCAATCTTCAAAAATTTTTAATTCCATTAATTTCAAACGGAAACTATTAACAAAGTTTTGTGATTTCTAGTTATCAGATAAAATTTTCAAGTTTATTTGAAGTTATAAGCTCTGGCAGCAAAATAGGGTAGTTTCTTCTTGACATACGTCAATCTTAACACTGGAAAAGCGGATCACATTACTAAGCAAAACTGCCGTATGTACGTTACAGCTCTAAATTTATAAAGTTTTCACTATTTTAAAATACTTTATATGGAGTGAAACTTTGGATTTGTGTTCTACATGAATGTATAAATCAAATCATCAAGAAGTTACTAAAATTTTGTCATAAGCAAAAAAACAGCATCAAGGCAAATTTCAATTGATGATTTCTCAAGTTTTTGTTTTTGTGACTTACGGCACTCTTCCTTAGCTGGGCAGAATAATTCCTCTCTAAAATTTAAATTAAAAATTGAAGTGAATCAACTGACGCATGCTGCCTTCCTATTGTAAGTTAATATACCATCTTATTAAAGTAGTTTAATAATAATTGTATTTTTAGATTTAATTCACTGTGGATTAATTGATCATGAAATCATTATTTAATCATTCATATTATGGTTAATCATCAGTGCTTACTTTTTTGTTCTGCTACTTCGAGTAAATAATGACCATGTATTGTGGGAAATCGATGGTTTGCTTTTGGTTGATTCGCCTACGTTCCGCCGACAATATCAGGAGAACGGCTGGTCGTAGAGAAAAAATGTTCAAATGAAAAATTAAATTCATCTTTTTATCTATAACTTCCCCGCTTACAAAACTTGTCTACCATAGAAATGTAAAAATTCCTCGCTTACTAACTTTTTCATGTCACGTTTTCAGATGTCTAAAAATCTGTTTACTTTTTCTTCTGATATAAGTTGAATAGGATACTTAAAATCGGTATATTTAATTACACCATTAGAATCAGTGATTCATTTGCTTCAAGTACTGTGAATTTGAAAATTCTAACTCAATTCTAAGAGGGTTAAACGACGATTTATTCAAAGCAGAGTTGAGTGAACGGTATACGAAGTCAAGTTACTGTCCAGATTTTGTGATTCAAGTGACGTCACTTGGAACGCTGGCGTTCCCCCTCCACTTTGCGTCTTATACCAACGATGGCTTAACCTGTTGTCTAGTAATCTTGATGTAGTCCAACATTGAATTTTACTGAATTTTACACTTGTGGAAGTGTAATAATGTAATAAACAATTGAAGAGTTGCGTTAACTTATATTTATACTATAGTCCTCAGAATGAGAAAGAAATCAATTCAAACGTTCAGTAAAACTATCAGCAAGAATTGTCAATCCAGACCTGCCCCTATCTCCTGCTACAGAAGGACTGATGATTTCTGATTTATCAGACGGTTACGTTCTATTACATCTCATACCTTTCTTGTAAAATTTTACATTTTTTTTAGAAATAAAAAACATTAATTTCAACAAGGAAACGTCTAACGGGAGAGCTGAACTACTATTTTTCAACACCCGTTATTTTCAAAGGAATAAAAATATTTCACATCTAGGTACACAATAGATATTTCACATCTATTTTTCAACACCCGTTATTTTCAAAGGAATAAAAATATTTCACATCTAGGTACGTATAAAAATGTGTAAGTTAGTCGGTGGGAGCAATCAATTAGCTTTCAACATGTGATAAGTTTAGCGACAAGAGCTGAATCTTTTTAGAAACACCCGTTATTTCAAAGGAACAAATATTTCACATCTAGTTATAAAAATGTTTAGTCGGTTGGAGCAGCCGTGTTAATTAGCCTAATTAATAGTCTACTAACCGGAAGGCGGCAATGGTCGGCGGCCGCGGGGCGGCTGATACTTCCTGGAGGCGGCATCGCTGTCTTGCGGAGGCGGCTGCCGCTGCGGCGGAGGCGACGACCCGCCCCCACTCTTCGAATCGTCGTCCGAAGCGGGCGGACTGGTTCGGCCGTTGTCCTGTAGCAATCACAAAAAAAAACAACTATCAGAATAGTAACACTTTCTTGGGCTATCACCGTTGGGTGGACCAATAATCTATCGACCTGTATTTGGCCATTTTTTTAGTATCAACTCAAACAGCTCATTGAACAATTTATTATTCAAATTAAATCATAATTATTAATATTATTTATTTATCAATAAATGATACAGACATCATTAAAAAATATTTTTAAAAAATAATAATCCTAGGAGCCATAGTGAAAAATCACTATCAGATCATTGATCAGGGATTTTCGGAGTTAGATAGAGCTTAAAAAACTATATTGAAAACAGTTTGAACGAATTCTGTGTGAAATTGTATTAATAAAACTTATTAATATGTGCATATGGTGCATGTTATATCTAATAATTAATACTGTTTTTACTGATGAAAATTTAAATGAATGAAAAAAAATTAGCTATATTATTGTAATCTTTTATTTATTTGAATTTTGTCAATATTCTTCTGAAATTGAATTGAATTTAGTTTTTCTCTCTTTTGTAAAATAGTTGATTTTCTTTTCTTTCTCTGTTTATATGTTAAAATATTTGGAACTCTACCCAAACACAAATTCATCTATGTGGGGAAATAATTCACAATTTTTTTCTTTAGTGTATTCTTCATTATTTGCGAATAAAATATTTGATTCAATACATCGCATAAACGATTAAAATTATGAGAATTTGAAACAAAATTCAAATCTTGGTTTCAGATAGTCACTATCAGCACTATTACTTTCAGTGTGGTGCATGACACAAAATCATCATCAACTCACAAGTTTAATTTTGTTGAAATACAATTTTCAATTTTTTCAATCTTATCCAAAAAGCGCGAGAGCTCGATCTATGAGCCGCGATCAGAATCAGATTCTGAATACTGTATTATTGTATATTAGTGTAGTAATTGTATATTATAAAAGGTGCTCAACACTGACTACTGAGTCACAATAAGCAACTTTGTAGTGCAGCAAACAAAACATTAAATTGAATGTTCTATAAATTGAATCTATATTCTTATTATTTTACTGGCAGCCTAATAATTAGTAGCCTAGTAATTATTACGGATGAATTTTTTTCTTCGATAATATATTCATATTTTCATGAAAATAGTTAACGGTTATATTAATGGTTTCAGAAATATAAGGTAACTATCAGCACTTTGTTCAGAGTGGTGCATGGTACCAGATCATCATAAACCATCATTGACTACGAATTGAAAGTTGAAAGAATAACATAACATTCTCTTTTTCTTCGGATAGGAATTCTAAAAAAGTTGTTGATTTTCATGAATCATAAATTACGAGACTACGAGCTGTAAGACAAGTCAGCACTTTTATCTCATAAGGTTAGAATTTGTCCTTTGTCCTTATATCAGTTCATAAGTTAATGAAAATAATTATATATTTTGGAACTAACTATAAATCATTGGTTTCAGAAATACTAGGCAACTATCAGCACTTTGTTCAGAGTGGTGCATGGTACCAGATCATCATAAACCATCATTGACTACGAATTGAATGTTAAAAGAATAACGTAACATTCTTTTTTCTTCAGATAGGAATTCTAAAAAAGTTGTTGATTTTTATGAATCATAAATAACGAGACAACTAGCTGTAAGACAAGTCTTACAGCTTGAGACTTTCATCTCATAAATTGTAAGAAGGATAGAAGTTATCCATTGGAATAGTAACAATTAAAAATACAATGTACTTCTAGATACGAATGAATCAGTCATTTTTAAAACTGATACACTGTCTGAAAGAAGATTATTTTTTGTAGCACACTAACGAAAACCAATAATGAATAAATCATCATTATCAGTTGAAAATATGTTCGTGCTTTGAAGTCATGTATGAAATGAAAAATTCTATGTTAAAAGAGTGTTAGAAGTTTAGTTCAAGTTGAACAAATAATAAATTGTACATCTTAATACGAATGAATCGGCCAATCATTCAAGCTGATACACTGTCTGAAAGAAGCTTTTTCTATTGCACTCAAAACTTTTGCCAAGAACTTAGTAATAGTTCTCAGTTAAGTACTAAGGTTTTGTGCTATTATTTATAAGAGAAGAGAGTGACTAGATAAACAAAAATGCAGTACACTATTGAGGGTGAGCTGGTGTACTAGTGGCGCGCTCAATTGAGAGACGGAGTGAACAATCGGGAGGGATTGAAGCGGGATCATATTTGAAAAATATTCTTCCAAAATGATCCAGTAACTTCTAAAATCAAAGCCACGATGTTTTAGATTACTTCAGTAGTAATTTCAAGAGAAAAGAAACAATGATCTTCCTTCCAAAAGGCTTCCCAGCCGAAAGAGTGAGAGAGATAGCGATATATCAAAAATAATATTGAACGTAAATAGTTGAAATGGAACATATGAAATGTAAATATGATGTAATTGAATAAAATATTATTTGTGTGAATTAGTAGATGTGTTTGAAATAGTCATGTATTTTACACATGCGATATCGATTGTTGCAAAAAGCCGGAAGTTCAAAGTGCAAACATCATAACAGAGTCTAGCATGAAGATGACGAAAATACTTTATCAGTATTAATATCTTATTAATACATTCATGAAAACACCTTGAAACCACTAAATAATAGGTAGCAATGTAGTATTTATTTAGCGTATGGCTTTTGTCGGTGGGGAGACCCGAAGGTTGTTCCACCTCGCTAATATAGTATTGATGATACCTCAAAGATTCAATTCAATTCTATCTCACAATCGTATTTAGTTCCCTCCGTAAAATCCCTCCCGATTGTTCACTCTGTCTCTCACTTGAGCGCGCCACTAACTCACTTGTCTCTCACTTGAACCGCCTGCCAGCTCACCCTCAATATGAATAAATAAAACACTATAGCAGTATCCTTTTAACTTGTCACAAAACATATGATCGACGAGCATATGATCACAATACTTAACCTACAAATGGTGAATCTCGCAGGTTATTGAAAAGGTCTTTTAAAAAGTTATTCTTTGAAAGGTCTTCTTTAAAAAGGTCTTTTTAAAGGTCTTTAAGACTTTCAAGCCTTTTGATTATTGTGTCGCAATCACTGTTTAAATATTACTGGAACAGCTGATTTGTGACAAGTCAATTGGATCCTGCTATATATTAGGTAATAAAATAAACATAAGAGAAAAACTAAACATGAAAGGTGAACATAAGAGAATAACTAGGTAATCAAAAAATAATTAAGTACACTATACGTGTAAATACGATGAGGTAATAAAATCATTAAATGTAAAGAAAACCACAAACAGTCAATCTCCCAGTTGCACAAAAGGCCTGTTAAGCTTTAATACCGATTAGCAATGATAATTCTCATTAGTAATCGAAGATCAACTTTAATCCCCTTTTGTGCAACCAGCCCAATATCTTTAAATTTGAATGTGACAGCTTACCGCAGAATGCTGATTAGCGGCCATAGCGGCGCGCGCAGCCCACGCATTGGTGGAGGGGGGAGGAGCGGGTGCCAAGGCAGGCCTGCCTCCCCTCTCTCCCTCCTTCTCTGCCTCGTGGTAGTCGTCGTCGCTGCGACGCTCATCCCTGTCGCGGTCCCTATCCCGGCTCCTGTCGCCACCTCGACTGCTGTCTCTGTAGCCGTCCTTGTTGTAGCCCCGGTCCCTGTCTCGACCGCGCTCCCACGAATCCGGTCCTTTCCGCCTGCCAACATTCAATCACAATATTATTTATTCTTTTGGTCAATGTTTTCTAGTTGAAAACTAATATTACGCTATTCAATATGTACGAAAACTATATATCAAAGAATTTATTAAATGAAATGGGAAATTTCTATTTGTGATTTGGAAAATCACAATTTTTGAAGTCGAATAGACATGGAGTGAGAAGAAAGAACACAAATAAAAAGACCGGAATTTCACCAGAAACTAAGAATTTATCATTTTCATTTCTTTATTGATTGAATTAGAATTGAATCCATTTACCATGATTGAAATTTGATCGAATTATCTAATTTATCATTCCGATAGGAATCTGAATAGTTAGCTCGATGTGATTTGAAAAGATCTAGTTTACTAGACCATACTATATTTGTATGGAACTTGCAGCTAGCATACTAGCTTTTAAATTACCTATGTTCACTACACAACTTCATTATCGAATTTAATATTTGGTTCTTGAATGGTAATTCCATTTTAAAAAAGGCATGTAAAAGACTATTTTTTAAATTGCTGAACTAACACACTTTGCTAACAACGCCAATCCTTGATTAATTAATTTTAATAATTAATTATCATATCAATCATCATTACATCATTGAATATAATAATTATAGGCTAGTAAATTCCAATTTCGAAGAGGCAGGTGAAAGGCGTTTTTAGCGCCAGCCGACCAGTTAATTCTGAATTCTTAGGTATGGAAACACTTATTTATCCTTGTAAATGATAAATTCAATGACATAAGCGTTTCCATAATTTTGAAATAAGTCAGAAAAGCAGTCGACAGGCTACAAGTAAACAAGGCAGTATAGGTATACCGTATTCATTTATTCTGAAGGATGGCAAATAACTTTCATTCAACATTTCTATGGTAACGGGAGATGTTCTGTTGGATTTTTTCACATAAATAGAGGCCGCGAGGTGAAACATGGACCTCAACCCCTCAAACGGTTGAAGAGTGACTGGCATGGTAGGGGTGGGAGTGTCTCTCTCACAAATCATCCGCTCTCACTCTGCATGCATACGGTCAGTGTAGAAAACTTTCGGCTCGCCTTCCCCTCAGCTGTTGCTGGATTCGAGACACTCAGGTCACTGCCCTTTTCTCGCCTATGTTTTCTTTACAGACAATAAAACCCACCCGGATTCGAAGCTAAGGTATCGGCTGCCGAGAACGAACTGACCAAACTTCTACCCCCACCCTAAAAATTTCAGTATTTGGTCACATGTAGTCGAAGGTCCATGTCTCACCTCGCGGCCTCTACTTTATATAACATGTAGAAAAACATTTAAAAAAGAATTCAACAGAACATCACCCGTAACCATAGAAAAGTTAGATGAAAGTTATTAGCTATCCGCCAATTTAAATGAATATACCTATAAGTGTAATGTGATGTGGTAAAATTGATTCTGTAATAATTGATGGAACGAAATTCCCAATTAATAATGCTATAAAATACTCTGAATACTTCTACTGCGAATATTGACAAGAGAATAATAGATAGAAGGAAATTCGATATTGTATTATTCGAAACTTTTATCTTGTAATTATGTTGTTAAGATCATGGCTAGTTGTACCTTGGCGGATCGTCGACCAGAGCAGTCTGCTTCTCGAGTCGCTCCTCGATCTGGCGCTCTCGGGAGGCGGTGTCCACCGGCCGGGCGCCTCCAAAGATCGACGCCTTTTCGCCGCCTCCGCCGCCACCCCCCTCCTCCTTCTCTACCGGCGCCGCTGATCGCGGCTTCAGGTCTAGCTTGGGACGCGCTCGGGGCTCCTCCCGATCTTCGCTAGCTGCAACATATCCATTTACCATTAAATATCATAACTATTATTATTAAACTTATGGCTTTTTTGGGCGGGGAGACCCTCTCGGGTTTTCCGTCTCGACGAATCACCCAATGTTCCCTAGTTAGATATTTTCCCATTTATTTTCTGCATCTTCTGTTGCAGCAAATATATTAGATTGATTTATATTAGTCATTGATTTATAGGTGATATCAAATTTATGATTGATGCTTTTATATCGATATAAAAGCATAAGCTCAATATTATTGTATGATCATCAGCATTGTAATCCTATGTAATTGCATACAGAGTGGTCCAAAAAATGTATGCACTGTATTGCAACAAAATACAATATGTAAGTTTACAGTGTGTAAGTTTATAACTTACAAACTGATTAATGCAGATGTCTCATCTTTGGTGAAAGTGTAGCTCAAAGTCCAACTTAGACATATCAATTACCTAAATTACCTAGTTCGAAATGGCCACCATTCACATCCACTCACAAACGATGCTACTGAACTGCAGCACGAGCTACGATGGATAGACTGTAGAAGTGCTGTGGGGTATCCACCACGTTCCCCAGACTTCACTCCTCTGGACGTTTAGCTGTGGAGAACACTGAAGGACGTCGTTTATCGACGAAAGCCACACACATTGAATGAACTTCGAGAATCCATCATACATTCATGTGAAAATATTCAACTGAACATGTTGCAGACATTAGGTAGTTTGTGCTGCAGTTTTGCGGATGTGAATGGTGGCCATTTTGAAGACCTTAAATGATATGTTCAAGTTGAACTTCAAGCTACACTTTCACCAAAGATGAGACAGCTGCATCAATTAGTTTGCAAGTTATGGAATTAAAAACAGTGGATATATTTTTTTGGACCACGGACGTACCGGAACCTTTATTGTTACAAAAACAGCACTGGAAAAAAGTAACTTTCTTTACAATAAAGCCTGGTTTTCATTAGTAGAGTTAGTGGTAGTGTAACTAGCATACTAACTCTACCGTACTAACTCTACTCTACTTACTTGGTCGAGTAGCTGTTTTCACTACAATTGAGAATAGTAGTAAAGTGTGTTGTCTAGTAAACAGATCTAACCATCTAACCTTAAAATGGCGCCGTTCAGCCTCTACTCTACCTCTACTCTACTAGCTCGAGACTGTTTTCATTAGAATAGTGGTGGTAGAGTAGAGTGAGAAGCGTTGGTGGGGGTAGGCAAGTGGTAGAGTACTATCCCAAGGTGCTATCACACTCTACTCTACCAAAAACAAGTACTCTACCATCACTCTACTCTACTATGAACGTTTTCATCGGGAGAGTTCACAAGATAGTTAGTAATTGCCCAGGGAACTCTACTACTAACTCTACTAATGAAAACCAGGCTTTAGTCAATAAAAAAAATAGTTTTACAGTGCAGGGAATATAACTCACGTTCTTGCGACGATGGCATAGTGTCACGTTTCCACGACAGTTCACCACCACCCCGCCTGTCATCCCTATCCCTATCACCGCCTCTCCTATCGTCGAATCCGCGACTGCCAAAGCCGCCTCCCCCCCGCCTGTCGCGGTCACCTCCCCGGTCTCTGTCACGGTCACTGCCTGCTCGATCACGCCAGCTGGTGTTGCTGTCACGTGACCAGTCACGCTCATCGTCGCCCCTCGAGAAGCCGCCTCCACGCTGCTCACGATCGAAACCGCCTCTGCGGTCGCCGTCACGTCTGCCGAAGCCGCTATCTCCGTAGTTCCGACGACTCTTGTAACCTGCGGCAAACATTTGAAACTATATCAAGATACGTTTCACAAAATTTAGAACTACATTTCAATTCTAAATAAAAACACTGGAAGTTATCAAACATGGAAAACTACCACAATATCACCTTTATTTATTTATTTCACATACATACAATCATATAAAAGATCAGAGACACAAAGTCCATTGACATTGTTATTGGAATTTTCAGTAAAAACAAAACAAAAAATATAAAAGAAATTACATCGCACTTCACTAAATAAGAAATTAAAGCAATTTAAAAGATTAGAAGAGACGATTTATGAGGAAAATAGAAAAAAAGAAGTTAATCAAGAGTTAAGTACTTTACTACTTCACAAAAATAAATTCTAATTCTTTAAATATTCAAAAACGTACATCGTCATTTCTAAGATCTGAAGAAAAAAAAATCACAGAATACTTTGTGTGCCCAGATGATTGAACAACCCACAATATGACAACATTGCCGGACATTCCAATTGGATTATGCATCAACCTGGCCTGGTCGAAAATCACTAGAGATTAATTTCAGTAAATTTCTATTTTCCAAGTATAATATTAATTTATGAAACGGATCAAGTGATGGGCTATATGATTTAAATGAAATCTTGGCTTCAGATAGTCACTATCAACACTATTTTTCAGTGTGGTGCATGACACAAAATCATCATCAACCCACAAGATTAATTTTGTTTAATTAATTATTTTTTCAATCGGTACGAGAGAACTCAATCTTATAAGCCGCGATATATGTCTGTATTGCATATTAGTGTAATAACTGTATTTTATAAAAGATGCTCCAACACACTGACTACTGAGTCACAATCAGCAATTTTTAATGTAGTGCAGCAAACAAAGCATTGAAGTGAATGTTATCTTTATTCATATTTTTTCACTGGATTCAACTGGTAAGTTACGGTGGATGAAATTTTCTTCTTCAATGATTAGTCAATTTAATAGTTCATATTTTCATGGAAATGGTTAACTACGGTTACATTAATGGTTTCAGAAATATAAGGTAACTATCAGCACTTTGTTCAGAGTGGTGCATGGTACCAGATCATCATAAACCATCATTGACTAGGAATTGAAAGTTGAATGAATAATGTAACATTCTGTTTTTCTTCGGTTAGGATTCTACAAAAATATTGTTGATTATCATGAATAATAAATAACGAGACAACGAGCTGTAAGACTAGTCAGCACTTTTATCTCATAAATTGTGAAAAAGGATAGAATTTATCCATTGCAATAATTACATTAAAAAGACAATGTACTTCTAGATACGAATGAATCAGTCATTTTTATAACTGATACACTGTCTGAAAGAAGATTATTTTGTTTTAGCACACAAACGTTAACCAATAATGAATAAATCATCATTGTCAGTTATATGTTCGTGCTTTGAACATATATATGAGGTATGTATGAAATGAGCAAGTTAAATGTTAAATATCAGCCATCAAAATCAATACCTTTAAAATTTGAACTATGTCTATAATCTAAACTACAGGAGGTTAATTTTGAATTAGCTGTTTGAAATATAATTGTGGTTTCAGAAAGTCATTATCAGCACTATAATGTCAGTGTGGTGCATGACACAAAATCATCATTAACCATTTGAGGAGTAAAAACTCAAGTTTCTCATCATAGAGAAACAGTACCGTAATTGAAAAGCGAGCAATGAAAGATGTTTAATGATGTGACATAATAGAATAACAAAAACCACTCGAAATCTCATTCAAAACGAATTTCAATCAAGTGACTAAAATTTAAAAATCATTCAAGGATTACAGTTTTATCACTGCCAATGCCACAAGAAAGGTCAAAGCTCCATTATTTGAATAAATCTATTGATCTTCACACAGAATATTCATTTTTTTCTTGTTGAATCACGTATTTAATTGGGTAATGAGATCAATGATGACACACAAAAAAATGCTAGAAGGAATGGTAATAAAACACATTATTGGAGCAGCTATAGCAAACAAAGTTGCGACGTCCATTAAGTTACCCAGGACACCACTTTAAAATATGGCTATCATTTTCGCCATGAAATAGCATTTAATTACTTTTCTTTTATTGACTGCTTTCATTCAACTGAATTTATTTTGTTGAAAAATTTCATGTCATATTACATAACACACACGACACACCAGTATATTTTTGGAATTAATACAGGTAGACCTACTTCCAAACTTAAAAATAGTGTAACTTTTCAACATAATACAGCTTTGGGATTGTGCTAATCATTAAATCCTTGACTTTTTCATGTTTGTGGTTTCAGGAATATAAGTCACTATCAGCACTAGTTTTCAGTGTGGTGCATGACACAACATCATCATCAACCATCATTGATAATTATTCTCTACATTATAAGTTTTCATTGTTACTGAAAGTCAGTGGTTTCAGAAACAAAGTCATTAACAGCACAATTGCCAGTGTGGAGCATTATAGCAGGATCCTTTTAACTTGTCAGAAAACATATGTTTCGACGAGCGATATCACAATACTTAACCTACAAATGCTGAATCTCGCAGATTATTGAAAAGGTCTTTTTAAAAGTTATTCTTTGAAAGGTCTTCTTTAAAAAGTTATTTTAAAGACTTTGAAGGTCTTCAAGACTTTTAAGCCTTTTGATTATTGTGTCGAAATCACTGTTCAATTATTACCTAAACAGCTGATTTCTGACAAGTTAAAATGATCGTGCTATACACATCATCATCATCATCGTTAACCATTGTTCATAATACAGTAATATTGAAATAGATTGGAAATATACGCTAAAATCAAGTCTTGACAGAATAAATCAAAATTTTCAAAAAGGAGCACAAAACATCACTACTAACTCAAGTTTGTTTACTATCTATAGTCATACTATTGGAATCAAGGTTACCAGTTCTAACCGGGTGTATAGAAATAGATATAGTTACAGAGACTGTACAATCACTGTGTGGCCACTGGATCATTGGGTTTCACACTTTGGATTGGTTCACATGGTAACACTGTAAACTATGTTTGTAGACATGAAATTTAATTCAATTTGTATGGTTTCAGGAACTTTAGTCATTATCAGCACTATATTGTCAGTGTGGTGCATGACACAAAATCATCATTAACCATTCAAGGTATCATTGATTACCATATCTATTTTATTACAAAATGAGTATATAAATGTTTCAACTATAGTTACTGGAAACGCATAGAACCTAATGATGAATGATACAATCATAATAATACAGAGGTTTTTCTATTTTTCTAATAATTAGAGTGGCCTAGAAAAAGACGACTCGTTGTTTTACTTTGATCTCACTTGTTGCGTAATTTATATGTTGAAATTACAAGGGATGGATAACGAGAATGAGCAAGATGTTCAAATTTAAATGAAATAATAATTCAATCAAATTGTCATTACAATGGATTAATGTTGACCATAATTTTTCAAATACAATCATGGTTTCAGGAAGTCATCATCAGCACAATCATTATCAGTGTGGTGCATGACACAGAATCATCATAAACCATCAAGTTTGGCTTTTCAAGTTTTTGTGAAGAATCTCAAACTTTGCAATGTGCACAATGAAATTTGATTCTACAAGGCAAACTCTTCAACGAATGTTATTACAATGGATGAGATGTTTGAAGTATAGAATAATTGGTTTCAGAAAGTCACTATCAGCACTATAGTTGTCAGTGTGGTGCATGACTCACAATCATCATTAACCATCGAGTTGAAGTTAGTATTACAATTATTACTTACAGTTAGATAACAGAGAATATAATTCAATTTTGAGAAGGTTAGTGTCTCATTCCTATTTCAACTGACTTTGTAAAGAATGGTGGCGGCGGAACCTCTACAATTGTAGGAAGCATCTACAATTCAAGTTGGAAGAAATTTCTCTTATCCCGCAAAATGGGTAATGCAAAACTCCACTGGTGAGTCAACTGGTAACGTATAAACGCTTCATAATATGTTAAGTTGCAAGTGGGAAGGAGAAAAAGCAGTGGAAGTGTAAGAGAAAACTAGTAAACTATAATTACCATCATCATCGTTATCTCTGCGCCCCCCTCCCGCTCGCCAGTCCTGACTGATGTAGTCAGGTTCATTCATGTTTCGCATCCCACCGCGCATGCCACCTCGTCCGTCATTCTGAGCCAATTCCACTCGCATTCTCCTTCCTTTCAGGTCCTAGCAAACATCAGAAACATCGATAAGAAAATTTGTAAAATTTTCACCTCGTTTCAAATAATTTACACAAAACTTTACAGTATCAAGATATATCCCATAAGAACAGCAATACTTATTCAAAGAGTGGGTTGATAACATAGAAATATTGTGACTTTCGGTTCCTGTAGGACTCCACAGAATCCAAGCTTCCCCTGTTCAATACATAGCAAAAGATTCTTCATGAAATACTTCTGAATAATGTAGTGCTCAAATGTCGAAACGAGGTACTCCAAAA
Source organism: Laodelphax striatellus (assembly GCA_017141395.1). NCBI lineage: Eukaryota > Metazoa > Arthropoda > Insecta > Hemiptera > Delphacidae > Laodelphax > Laodelphax striatellus. Next base: position 12,479,388 of record CM029538.1, on the reverse strand, counting down.
TATGTTGTAACTTTAAGCAATCCCGTTCAGACTCAGGCAAGATTAGTTTTATATATGTGAACTTACACTCAATAGATATTTGTTGATATTTTTTATTGTTGATTCGGCTTGTCTATCAACCTATTCACATTTAAAATTAATAATCTACTTGTGGTTTTAGCTTTTTCGAGTGTAAATTATATAAAATATGTAAGCAAAAAATGTTGGACATTTTTCAGTTACAAGAATCTAAAAAAACTTCATGAAACAAGCCCCAGGTCTCGCATTCTCCAATTTTATGCTTAGATTCAGATGTGAAACTTAATCTAGTGATTGAAAAAACTAGTGATTAATATTAATTTGTCCTATGAGGACTAGGTTAACAATAATATTCTTATGGCTTTTAATGAAGGGAAACCCTTAAGGGTAGTTTAACCTCACCATATCTAACATGATATTTTTAAATTTACCTGATTTCTTCCAAAAATAGCACACATACAATGAATGAAAATTAAAAGAAACATATTGAACACAGCTCAGAGGTATGGGGAACATTCTTGTATTCGTACAGGAATACATCGAATAATCCATGTAGGCTACAGTTCTTAAATCACACTATAAAAGCATCAACCTATAGAACAAAGAATTATATTTGGAGTACGAGTACTTAATGGTACAATAGTAAAATTTACAACAATTTTTGGTTTAAACTCACTGTAAATACTTGACTCAGTACTTACTACTGTACTTGGACTTAATACTTACTTAAGGTGGGTTTTCGTTACTGCGACCGAGTGCCGCAGCGGAGCCCGACCCAGCGTTGCCAGATGCAATTGATGAAAAATCCCCACAATAAATAAACGAAAACCCACCTTTACTTGTAAGTAAGTAAATGAGACAACCCGTTATCTTCATTTACAAAAAACAAAAAAAGTTTTAGGTGGGTTGCAAAACGCTTTTACTCACCGTATGCGAGTAGTGGAGCACAGTAAGCAAGCTTTCCCTGTCCTCGAATTCGGCATGCGCGAATCCGCGCGACTTGAACGACTGCTCGTTTTTGGGCAGATTGACCGTTTTGACGTTGACATTGAGGTGGTTGAAGTAGTCGATTAGCTCGTCCTCGTTGAGCTCGTAGGCCAGATTGGATATGTAGGCGTAGAACGGGCCCGTCGTCGGCACTTTGGCGTCTTCCTCAGCGGCACGTGACGAGCGCGGCGCCTTCGGCAACACCAACTCGTCCGTTCGACGGCCGCCGTAGTCATCTAAACAACAATACGGGTTGATAACTAACTGCTAACTGAAAAATAACTATATTAGTTTATCTCTAAATGGTTATTTTATTTATAACGTAAATATTACAATTGATGCAGAAACAGCTGTCTTTCAAAAATAGAGTTTCAAAATTGTAACAAGATTATCTTTTGCCGGTAGTGCCATATTAATTGTTAACATTACTGTGGTTTAAAATTTATTTGCAAGGTAATTATTATTATTTTTTTTGTATGTTATTTTTTTATGTTATGTAATGTTGTACCAATTTTACTTTGTATTGTTAACCAATATTATTGTTGTATAATTTACTTTTTGGCAATAAAAATATTGATTGATTGATTGATTTATGAAGACTTCTCAATACACTAGTAGTAAAGTAGTAAAGATACACTCTATATTATAACACAGGCATGACCCATGCGGGAACCTTCCTCTTATCATTTTGCAGTTTGCTAAAATTTGAGTTAATTACCACATATGAATTTATGTTATGAATTTCTAAAGTTGTAGTAGGTATTGTGTGTCTAAATTTTAAGTATTCTATGTACTTGTAATTCATTGTTACTATAATACAGCCTACATAAGTACTGTAATAATTTCATAATATTTTTCATGTACAATTCTTTTGCTGCACTTTGTGAAGTTTATAATTATTCATTTTGTATATTTGATTTTGTTTTTAAAATTTTGTATGATATGTTTTTTTTTAGGAAATAAACGATTGATTTGATTTGACTGTTTCTAGACATCCCAGAAACAAAACAATGCTGGCAGATTTCGCGCAGCGCAGGTTTGGAGGGAATTCCACTTGCCGCACCTACCGCCGCGAACCAAGTGAGCCCACCACGCGTTTTCGTTTATGCGCAGATCGTTTTGTTCTTGGGTTGTCTAAAGTTCATTCAGATCCAAGTCGCAGATGATTTGATTAAACCGCAGTTGCTAATGTGTGTGTTTAGCTGTTCTAAGCTATTATAACGTACTATGCAACGATTGTAATGAATCTTCAAAGCATGAGTAAAATGTGAGTAAAAACATGAGGTTTTTGAGTATTTTTAATATCTCACAAGTGACGTAAAAGCCATTTTTTTCTATCGTGATGCCCACATAAGCTTTTAGCTTGTGCGTGGGTAATGGGAAGGATGATAATGAGAAATGAGTGGACGTACAGCTTTAGGTGGGGTTCGAACCGCCGGGAAGCAATTTTGAGGCTCATAAATTGTATTCAGAGGAACCGGTCACCGTTACAACAGGAGTAGTAGGCGCCGTGTCTTATATAACCTCACAGATTAGTCCCACCAGCTACCACTGGGACAACCGCTTCCCTAAATTACAATCGTTGTTCACACCATTTTCATCTACTAGGCTACCAACAAAAAATAATTATAACAACATTCTACAACAATAATTATATCAACCACAACCAACCTAGATTTCATCTTTATGTTGACAGTAGTGGGTTAGACTAGCTTAACTGTCCAAAAATCATAATAAAACTCACCATAGTCATTTTTCAAAGTTATTTCACCAGATCCAGCCGTCTGCCTTCCTCTTGTGTTCTCTATTGTCAAGTCGAAACTTTTCCATTTCTGCTTTGACTTTTTTCCTGCAATTGAAAAAATAAGACGATGTAATGGAAAATCATGAGTGGATAAAATTGGATTTAAATTTTCCTAACCACCTAAGATGTCTGAAAAACAATTGTATATTATATTGTATTCTAGAAAACAATTGTATATTGTATTGTATATTACATTGTATTTTAATTTTATACTGTTCTGAAAACAATTTTATATTTCTCTGATACCAAATCAAATGGCAATTTGACGACGGTCACCTTTTGTTAATTGGTAGAGTTCAAAAATCTCGAATCGAGGTTGGGTTACTGCAGTTAAGAATAGAGAACAAAATTTAATAGGTATTGATTAGCTTAAACATAGAGCCGTTAACAGTCACCCACAAACTTTTTTCCGGTTAATCAAGCCCAAAATTACCACACAACAAAACTTGTCGCCAATCCGACGTGGTACGTGGTCAGTTATAGCAGGATTCAATTCAACTTGTCATAAATCAGCTGATCCAGTAATAATTGAAGAGTGATTTCGACACAATAATCATAAGGCTTGAAAGTCTTAAAGACCTTTAAAGTCTTTAAAAGACCTTTTTAAAGAAGACCTTTCAAATAATCGCTTAATGCTTCTTTCAATAAGTTATAATATTCAATCTATTTTGAATCTACAATAGAATTTGTCAACAACTAGTCCTAGCCTGAAACAAAATTAGATATGTGAGAGTTTGATGAAATATAAGCATGCCAAATCAATTGAAAGTGACTTTTGAGATATTTGGAGTGACAGAGGCAGAGGAAACTTGTAATAATTTTTTTTAAATCTGATGTAGTCAACAGAGTATAATTTAGCCTCAAATTGATATGAATTTTTGTTGAATAAGACTTTTATCGCATTGTATTAGCTAGATTCAAGCATTTATTGCACCAACTTTCGTAACAATATTGCATCACATAATGACTCATAACTAAATAGGCCTACAATCAAGATAGAATTCAACAACATTGACGTCAGTCAACTAGGATTAAGTTACTGATTGGAAAGCAAGATAATTTCACTTCTCGAATGGTAATAAGTTTAACAGTACTGAGTAATACATTTACTAGCCTAATTGGCCAACTGATCAAGAAGACTGGCTTTGAAATGGTATCAAGAAGGACTCAACTCTAACTGAGCAATTAAAGAGAATAATTTAAATTGATTTTCATGAAAGCAATTCAATAGAAATACAAGCTATAACTATAAGTGATTGATAGGCTATAATAATTTAAGTGTTGGCATATGAAAATAAGATTAGGAACAGTGTAAGTCATACTTGAACGCTTGATTTGATTGGGAGACTAATAATAAAAGCCAATAAGTAAAGAGTTGGTGAGCCAAATGAATTGACATAGATTTTCGACAAGGTTGTAAAAAGTATGCTAAAATTCCAAGCATCTGGCTAGAAAAACTGCATACGATAGATAAGTTTGCATACTTGGAAACCATTTATTTGCTTATATTTCCATCTTTCTTGCACTTTAAAATAAGAATGGAAGTTAAATACTTGAAACCCCCAACAAATAAATACGTAAAATTAATAATGAACACATCAGCTTGGTATGCCACGAGGTTTACTAGGAATTCTAGGCTAGAGTCGGTTTCACTCAACGAATTAATAATTGAAGAAAATTGTGCCCTATGAAAGTGAGAGTTTAGCTTAATGGAAATATATTGACCTAAGAGAACAAAATGATAGCTGGAATCAGAGAAATAATTTATAAAATTAAAAATATTTCACGTGACATGAGAAATTAGCACTAACCTGGAGCCGCCATCTTGAAAAGGCCTGTTCAGTTTTCCGACTTGAACTTGAAGGATGCAGTTGCAGTTGCAGATCCAGATAAAAGAACAGTTGGTCCCATTTCATTTATAAAGATAAATTTTATTGGCGAATAAAGCTTTAAATTGATAACTGACATAAAATACAATGATTGATCTATTAAAAATATTATTATAATTTTCTTTCTCTTGAATGGTATTATTACATCCAATAAGGTGATGAACAAAATCTTTAGAGAAATTATCTAATCCAATGATGAATTATCGTTTTCCTTAAATTTATCAAAATTATGACAACTCATATTAAAATATTCCAATTATTTCATAAAAATTCTTGTAAAACTTTTACGTACCTACTACAAATGGCATTGAAACCATGACGGTGTGAATTCTGATTGGTTGGGTCACTGCTCTGCAAGTGCAAGGAAGAAGAAGAATAGAAAACTAACCTATTTACAAGAAAACAAGTGACAAGTTTATTTGCAATTTGAAGCTTAGCAAAATGACTGAAAATAAAACTGAGAAAGCCAAACTTGATTTAGGATTACTGGAAGAAGATGATGAATTTGAAGAGTTTCCTGCCGAAAGTAAGTTTCAACGATTATAATACTATTTTAATGTATGGTACAGGTTCAGATATCGTTGTCAAGGGATGCTGCTTTTGCATAATATAGATTGGCTCAATTTGAGCAAGTCACTCAACCATAAACTTGGAATCATTACAATCATAGGACAATGAGACGTTATCATAGTCCAACTTAGTCATGACATTGTTTGATAAACGACTACAGTGTATGCGTGCATCCTTAAGGTAAAACACAGAACTCTCCACTGAGTTATTAAGCAAAAAACCTCACTTCATGATCACTAAGTTAAGGACTGACGACCAGGGCACTTTTTGACACCTTTTTCTGGGGCCTTGTAGTACAGTCCTTTTCAAATTGAGAAAGCATGCAGATAAGCCGGGACTACTAGCAGGTAATGTTTAACGAATGTTGTCAAAACATCATTGTTGTGATATGATACAAACGGTCAGCTACAATATTAGCCTATATATATTATTATTGGGATTTATTTGCCTGTAACTTTGTTAGTCCCACTCTGCTGAGGGCTTTCCAATGAATTTCCAGTGTCTATGACCCAGGCGTGGAAGCTGCCCATTCATCAACTCTAGATATTTTGACAACATTTTTTTTTCCAATTGGGTTGGGCTTTGTAACCCTTAGCCACCGCGACCGCTATTCGATCTTTTGTGGCATCCCCTCTTTGGCTTATGCCATGTTCTATAATCCAAGGCCAGAGCAGAATTTACTCAGTGCCTTGAAGTCCAGTTCTCTTGCCTCCTCTGGTAGGAGGGTTGCCTTTCCAAGAAGTCTCCTCCTCATTTGCAAGAGTGCTGGACATTCCAGCAGCAAATGTGCTGCTGATTCTGCTATGGACCCACCCTTCCAAAGCTGTTCAACTTCTATCAGGGATGGGTCTGCACACTCCTCAGATTCCATTGCGGAATCTTCAGTTGTAGTGCCTTCCTCTACATGTACCGTTTCCCGGCAGGTTTGAGTCAGCAAACTCTGAAACCTGTTCCAGGTCGGTAGAGTTTGGGGGAGAACACCTATCCTAGTCAGATGTTTGAGGCTGTTCAGCCTCTTTTACTCTTATTGGTATCCATAAGATTCCCACAAGTAGCTGGAGACTTATCCAGTCACCCTGGGCAGAGCTCCGCGTTCACCCAGGGAAGGCTTCTTGAAACTGGAGGTCGCCTGGTATCCAGAGTTCGCATACTCATGTCAGGCACTCCCCTGACCATGCAGCCGTCGGCGTATGCTGTTCCACCATATGTTGGCTTGGCTTGCGCAGTTGATGCTTCAGGTGTTCCTACTTGAACACCCTACTTAAGCTGGGACGCAACAGTGTTAGTTGCCAACCAGCCTACATCTACCGCTTGCATCAGGAACCCGGAGGATTGCCACACCCCGGACAGAATAAATTCTGCCCCCCTGCGGGTATTTTTTTGACAACATTCGTGGGCCACTATCTGCTAGTGGTCACTCTTTCTCTTCAAATCTGGAACGGACGTTACTTAGTAGAATTTCTAACTTTGGCATTCTCCGCCACCATTGGCTAAATTATGAATAAGTTACGGTAACTCATTTCATTATTTGTTACAGGCTGGACAGGAAAAGATGAAGATGACAAAGACATCAATGTTTGGGAAGATAACTGGGACGATGATAACGTTGAAGACGATTTCAATCTTCAATTGAGGTAAGAAAGCCTTAGATTTATGTGATTAATCTGTTGTAAATTCCAGACAATACCAATAGAGTTGCCTGTAGTAGTATAGGGTTTATTAGTAAATATGTATTTTGATATTGTATGGCATTAAACGAGTGAATATGGGGGATTGGTATTCCTAGGTAGTTGAAGGTGAAAAATCTCTCAATTTTCAATATATTTTTTCCTGATGGTAATGCCCGCTCTAAGGCTTGTACGTGGGTAATGATAGGAGTGATGATGAGAGATGATAACTGTTTTTAGGCAGTCGGGATCGACGGCTTTTCGTATCCTCCAAAAGACGGGAGTGGCCTTTTTTTGTCGAAATCCGTTCCCTCAACAGTATTTGATCTTGGAACCTTTGGATTATCAGATCGGCGCTTAACGCCTTCGGCTACGGACCACTACATATTTACAGCTTCTTTGCAATAGTATTAAGAATAAAAACTCTAATTTAATATAGAAAGTTATTAGAATCAATCAAGTTATCCAGAAAAAAAAGAAACAAATGAGGTTATTATACGAATAGACTAATTGTCTATTATATTGATTAGCTGAGAGAAGTAAGATACCTTAGCCGAATTTTAAAGATTTTGATTCTGAACGTGATAAATTTTTAATGATGTAATAAATGTAATTTTTCATAATGTAATAATTGTATGTATTAATGTCTAATGTGTGACTTATTTGATAATTTAGATATAACATTAGTGTAAGTATTGACATGTCACCAATCTTTTGAGTGAAACTCAAAACTTGATGTAACGTGACAATTGTGAATAAATAAATAAGTGATAGCTGGAGAAAATCGTTCCTGTTTCATTCTGAGCCATTGTAAAGTTGTTGTTATAAATCTATACACCCACAGGAATTCAATTAAAACTCCTTATGTCTGTTTTTATTCATACAAATCCTTGAGTCTGTTTTTAAGTGCATATGAATTTATTTCATAAAATTAGTGTCCAATATTTTTCTTTGTTTCAGAAATGAACTTGAAAAGCAAGGAGTTAAACAGGATCAATAAATATATGTCTTACTAATAAGTTAAGAATAAAGTGATAAAAATAATTATGTAATTTTCTCAATAAAATTCAATTTCAATATTATTAATGTTCTCCTCTTTCTTATTCAATCTTGAGTATTCATCAGGTATTGTTTTATATCATCAAGTATCTTGATGATATAATACAATATTATAAAAATACCAAACAATGCAAACTTATAAGATACTGGGAGGAAGGTGATCAATATTACCTTATATTATCAAGATTCAGTAGAATAAAAAATAATATCGGGTGGCATTTGAGTTACAATGCTCATGTAGATCTCAAAAATGACAATCATTAAATTGATTGAGTTACAGGCTGAACAAAATAAATATATTCTTCAGTTTTTATATCCAGTTTTATATAAATAAAATATAAATTAACTGGTCTAAAAATTAATTAGGCCAGTAAGATTCCCAGCTTGCAATACAATATTCCACGTTCTATAAAAAGTATATTCCATTTTACAAGAAATTACAGATAATACAGTATTTTCTAAAATAAATGAGTAGTGTTAAAAATGAAGTTATTGCTGCTCAATTTTCGTATGATTAGGCGTGAAATGAACTTCAATCTGCTTCAGGCCTGAAATTGTCTTTCTTTTTACGTAAAAAGCCCATTGTTGCTACCGGATCTGAAGAATTCGCAAATTCTTGCAGTGGTTTTTCTTTGACTCTCATGAAAGGATTGGTGGCCAATTCTTCTCCTGGAAATATTAACGAAATATTTAGTAACAAATTAATAGAGCAGTTGATAGGTATATGTATGTTATTGTGAAAATATGTATTATTATGTGAAAGAACAATCTTAGCTCTTATTCAAAATAACAATTCTTATTGTAATTTGGGTGGTAGTATCTCCGATGCGATTACCAAACAAACCTGTTACCCTCTTTAGGTCGATAAAGACAACTTGACAAAATTTGGTTAAATGTATAATTTGGAAAATTATGATACAAAACTTGACGGTTCCTGTATCGAATAGGATACAATGGAAGTTATTTTTTAGAAAGAATATTGAAAAATTATTCTAATGAAAGGATTTTAAACGTAGTTAAACTGAAAATTCTGATCGTTGGTTACCTATTGTAGATGGTACAGTTGGTAGTTCCTGTTTTCGCTGCCCTTTGGCCCAGTCCAATTTTTCTTTAATTGCATCATTACTGGAATCCACATGACAGGCGAACTTCAAATTTGTTACCGTATACTCGTGGCCACAGAAAACATTCTGAAAATTATTGGGAAAAGTACTTGATTGAAATTTGTCTCCTTAATAATCAATTTATATAATATTAAAAGGAGATTTAGTATTTAAATATATTTGGTAGGTTAAAAAATAGATTTTAATATTAAATGAGTTTTTTGTAAATTATTTATTCATTATGCCGGTAATTGATTGATTAATTGTCTTTATTTAACGGAGTTAGGACTCCTGGTCCTCTCTAGCACACAACCCTGGTAAAATGGTTCGTCAGAAAAATATGAACAACAGAGTTTTCCTTTTTATTATTTACATTGCTATCGAAATCGTCAGTACAGTAATACAATAATAAACAACAAGGACAATAGTAACTATTGCTAGTTCATCAACTGCTCATGAACATAATTATTTACTCCCAACTCAAATAGATGGGCCAACCCTACAAGGTTCGTTTGCACTCATTTCAAAGACCCATGAATTAAAAAACTGACAACTAATTCGAAAAATTAATACTAATTAATTTAATTAAAATTAATATTAATACTTCAAATTTTAACTTCTATTACATTTTGTATGAAGTACAAAACTAATAATTATTATGGTTCAGATTTCAGGTAGAAGAAACCTTTTCACCCAGATCGAATTGATTCGATTTATTCATAATAATAATAATAATTTTATAGTTATAGTAAAATATAATTAATTATACTATAATAAATTTTATAATACAGTAAATTCATTCAATTTGGCGGATGGGGAATAACTTTCATTTAACATTTCTATGGTAACGGGTGATGTTCTGTTGAATTTTTTCACATAAATACTGTATTTATAACATATGTAAAAAACATGATATGTTAAATAAAGTTATTAATATCAATAAATAGGATATTAATAGTGAATAGTAATAAATAGTGGTTGGTTTGACAACATCTAGGTCGTTTTTATTCATTACAGATAATACCATATCATTTCAAACACAACAGAGTAAATCAAGATATTAGTAGTGTATGTCAATAAATAGGATATTAATAGTGAATCGTAATAAATAGTGGTTTGACAACATCTAAGTCATTTTATTCATTACAGAGATAAACCGTCGTTTTATTCATTACAGAGGTATTACCATATCACTTCCAACACAACAGAGGAGTAACGGCCAGTGTACGAAAATTGAATTAAATTAAACTTACTTAAAATGATGTCATCTAACGAAACTAATGAACGAGTCGGTCTTCAATGTACTGACGTCATTTTACGGAAGTTAAATTCAATTTGACTTTCGTTCAACTGACCGTAAATTTTACAAATGTGTAGTAACTTATTGATCATTTGATAGGCATCAACAGTCAATAATGTATTTTACTGATATTCGCTTATTTATTACTGTAACCTCTTATGGCAGTATCAGGTTCAAACCCATGGGCTGAATATTACAGTGACTATAGGGTAGTCACTGTATTGAAGATTGGCTAACAGAGCTCCCCTATTAAGGAGTAAAATAAATAAAAAATAGGCAGTAGTCACTATTGAAGTTTGGCTAACAGAGCTCCCCTATTAGGGAGTAAAATAAATAAAAAAATTAAATTACTAACAAATAATTTACAGTAGAATACAAGTATGGTATTGGATAAAATGAAGTATATATACAGTACTAACCGTGTTACTTGGGAGCGTTCCTAATTTCTCCACTAGTGCTTTGTACATTTGATCCGCAGTTCCTTCAAAGAATCTTCCGCAGCCCGCAATGAAAAGTGTATCACCTGAAACAACAAACAAATTGAACATAAATTCAAGTTCAACGGTTTAACATGTAATAAACTCCGACTGTCAGAAATTTACCTGTGTCAAGACAAACATCTACTAACGTTTCTCAGGAAATGGCAAATCACTCACTATTGGTAATCAACTCAATCAATTTCTTTGAACCCTCTTCTACCCGTGATACGGAAAAGGTAAGAATATTCATTATTAGGAACATTAATGATAAATTCAAATGAATATTTACTTATTATATTATAATTTATATTACCGTTGCCATCCACAACGGCTAAGAGTTTAAAAGCCGTAGTTAATAAATGTATTCTATAATTGCTTGCAGTCTCGACTCACTTCTTATCGGTAGAACTTCCATTGTCAATTTCTTCAGTTCAAAATTCGTCATTTAGATCTGTGATGAGTACATTACTCAATCTAGACTTAGACTATTAGTTAAAATGCTGGATCAGAAGTTTAGGGCTGAAAGCCGGTTTTTCGTGGATACAGTATAAAAAAGTAAGGATGTATAAAAATTACGAAGTTATTTGTAAAGAAGTTTTCGACAGCTCAGAATCAAGTATCTATTTTGAACTTGCCTATGACACAGATATTAAAAATGAATTGAATGCTACATTATACTATGATAAGACATTGAAAAACGAAATTTTCTAATACTTCTATGTGCATTTTATGTTAACATAATTTTATTATAACCAACATAGCCTCTTTCTCAAAGGATGCTAAATTTGTGATAATTTAAACTGTTGATAATTTTATTTATAATTTATTGAAGTGTTCCCACTCAAGATATCCTATAGAGAAACACACATTTGAAAACAGGTTGATTTTGTTTTGTAATTGGTTTATTTTGTTTTGTCAATAAATTTGAGTTTGAATGCCTGTTCTTCAACCCTTTGATTAAACAGAACAAATAAACTAAAAGAAATTGACAAACCCACAAGAAGAATTAGGACTATAATAGATTATTGTTATCACCCATCCATCATTCTCGTTATTAAGTCTTCTTGAAAATAAACTGGTGATGAAATGATGAGATAAATTATATTTTATTCGTAAATAATTCCATATTTTAATATTATAAGTGACGTTTAATTACTGTCAATCAGAAAAAATATATACATTGATCTATTATCAGTACTATAATAGATGGTATTACATACTGTAGATCGTCGAAACGTCAGTCTGCTATCGCTGCTCCGATCATAGGTTCTATTCCTACTCCATCTAACATGAGGAATGAGCGATCAAAGTTTTAATTTTGAGAAAAAGGAGAAGAAAAAGATGATGAAGAAGGAAGAGAAGACGTAGGAGAAGAAGTAGAACAAGGAGGAGGAGGAGGAGCAGAGGAAGAAGAAGGAGGAGGAGGGTTGGAAACTATTTCATGTAGTTCAATAGTTGCAGTTTTGTGCGACCTGGGATGTCCTAGTTCGTTCAATCGACAGTACTGACCAGTGAAAACGGCTCCGGTATCAGTGTCGGGCTGAATGTAGTAGCATAGATGGCCGGACGTGTGACAGGGTGTGGAGATGACGTCGAAGTTGAACGAGCCTAGTTGGATGCGATCGCCATCAGCCACCTGATGCGTCAGCGCGTTTACACGGTCGTCGCCGCCGTACACGAACAAGCCCGGCACTCGTTCCAGCAGCTTGCTGTTGCCTCCCGAATGGTCCCTGCATCGCAACGCAAACAACACACATTTCAAACATCATAGAAATCAGAATTCTTAAATTTTTAGCATCTCGACAGACCTCAAACAGCAATTTACATATCTTAAGGAACAAGAAAGATGGAAAGACAGAATAGCAGCGGACATGCAGGAGAATGGTTGGAGGAGAGAGGAAGCATTGGAATAGAATAGAATAGAATATTTACTTTATTCCTGTAGATTACAAAGTATGTCGCTAAATTCTAGGTCATGATAATTATTACAATGAACGTCATTTAAAAATAGTAATTACAGTTTCGGATTCACTGAACAAAACATGAGATAAGGGAGATTTTAAATGAAAATATATAGGAGTGAGTTTAATTCTAGATTGTTGAAGTCGACTTGAGTTCTAGTATATAATAATTATATTTTAAGCTGAAATGAACGTTATTTAAAATGAAACTAATCGCAACATGGTTTTGCATCTACAAGAAATGGCGGAGTTTGGACATATAGATGTCCATTCTTGGAGAAGGATATGCAAGGACATCCTTCCTATCAACACTCAACCGTAAAACATGGGACAGTAAAACAACCGTTGGACAGGGTGTTGTGGAGAAGCAGACTACGAAGAAGGAATGCCGACCCCATTCAAATGGGATAAAGGCAAAGCCAAAGAAGAAGAAGAGAACAAGAAAATATGACGAGGTTTTTCGCGGTCGAGCTGCAGACTGATTTGAGATTAAGTGATCAGGTGCAGAATCTCTTAGCCCTAGCGCCCACTGAGATGGAGTGGCGATGGCGTGGCAACACGCTAAACATAAACATAAATGAAACAGCGCACATCACCTCGATGTCTCCTGATCGTTTTCTTGGTTAGAATTCTGGCAGCCATACATTTATTGTTTGAATTCATTGTAGAATATTCATAACAGGAGATTATCCTTCATTATGTGTTGATTACTTAGATTCATTTGTAGATGATAATTTGATAGTTTATTAAAATGTTGCTTGATAAATAATTGTTTACCAATGATGATGTGTTGTCAGGATTGCCTTCAGAGTGACATCTTCGTTTTTGACAGCGTCAATCACTGTATCAGGCTCGACTGGATCAATCACAGCTGCTTCCTTCTTAGCTTTATCTACAACCTGAGAAACAACGAAACATGAATAACAATTTGCAAGACTGTTTTCAGATGTATTAAAATTCTTTCTTCTGAAACCAGGAGGCAGTTGCATAAAATTGTAAAATCCTATAACTGTAAAAAGCAAATTATTAACCGTAATGCTGTAAAAGTTTGCCGTCTGATGATGCAAAGCAAGATTTTAAAACGGATGTAACGGTTTTCAGGCTGATTATTCCCTTCAAATCTGTCATTTATTTCATTCACATGAATTAACTTGGTTTAAACTGGTTACTTAACCGCTGCCTCCCAGTCCCTCAGTCTCTATGTCCAAACTTGGTCGATTTTTTTGTGCTGCACAGCATGCGTCCATCCCTATGTCCACACTTGGTCGATTTTTGTCTGCTTTTAGATTTTCGTCATAGCGCATTCTGTAGAGCACATGATGAATGCGATGCAGCATTCGTTTTCCAGCCTAATTTCAATAGGATGCGTGAAGCGCAAGACGACAAGCTTGACGAAACGTCTAAATTCGTCGAAAGTCGAAACGAAAATCGACAAGGTGTGGACATAGCTACTGCTGCATGCTTGGGTTGCACACAAAATATATATCTAGTCTATAATTTAGAAATTTATATTATTAATGCATCTATATCTAATATCCTATCCCTGGCTGTTGTTGGCCACATATCTCCCACGCGCTGAGTTATCTCGTCCCTCCATCTGATGGCCAGGCGTCCTCTCGATCTTCTCCTTTTGAAGGTGGCAAAGAGTTATGGACAATTTGTAAATTTTGTAAATAGATAGTTGAATAAAAAATATTTTTTTTTTTAGTCAGAAGTTATGTTGGTAGTAACTGCCAACCACAAATTACCTCAGTTGAGAGGCTTTTGTTCAATTCATGAATGTCAATAAAGCTATATTATTATATCTAATATCATTTGTATTTTTTGAAAATGTCAATAAATTAAATTAAAAAAAAAACATGTTGATAGTCAAAATAATCACCAAAGATTTCATGCTAAATACAGTTCAATGCAATATCCTATTATAGAACAGAAATTTTCAAATCCAAATCATTTTACTAACCAGGTACATGTAGTTATCTTGTAGAGCTGGAAGAGCTATTACACGAACACCCTCCAAGTCCAACACTTTTGATTGGCTATGCATTCCGCTAGACTGCCAGGCACTGGAAAAAAATTGGTGATGAGAAGCAAACATAGTAGTAAATTACGATAAAGAAACTTATTTTTACATCTATATCAGTCGATTCATATAACTATGGGGGCTAATAATATCGAGGCTAATGATGGAAAAAAGATTTCACCCAAATCCATCGTCAAATACCTCCAAGGAGCATTCTAAAGAAATGATAGTAGTATTCTCATCAGATCTTCAGCTCCTAAGAACCATTATAGAAAGGATGGGCCCCTGGAAACCCAATGATTAACTTACCACGTTTTATAAGGCGAAGGGAAACGTTAGCTGATAACAACTTTTCAACTTATAACTAGATACTTTCAACATGTTAATTTTAAAGGCTTGTGACATGATGCGATTTTGAAAACATCGGACGTATAAACTGTTGGATATTATAGTCAAGGTCAAGAGTACAAAATTGTAAAGATAACATAATTGATCGTTTTTTGAATCTAAGTGGGGTGAATAAATTACCTCAAACGTAAAAATGCTGAAGTCAAGCCTTTAGCTATCGGATCTGGAAGTTTTCTGGCCAAAAAACTAATCATTCCCACAGGAGCGATCACTGATCCTCCAATGGAAATCGATTTTGGAAGTCTGGAAACAGATTAACTTGTGAATATTATGTTTGTAATGCATTAATTTATATGTATTCTCAAATTTCAAAATTTACAGCTTTCATACTGACTAGAAAAGACTAAAGAATAGCTATAACAACTTTGTCTCAATCTAGGAGAGGAAAACTGAGATCAAAAGGAATTTTAATCATTTGAAAAGAAAACGTCTGAAACATCATTTTGAGAACTTAAAATCTTTAAAATAGTTCATAGTTATGCATGTTATATAGGCACCTCATTCATTACTCAAGAAAGCTACCATACTGTTTTACTTTCGGTTTAAACAAGAACACCGGTGGAGTCAAAACAAAAATTCAACACTATTATTGTTTCCTTCGTTATCTCATTTTACGTGAATACAAAACTTATTTGAATTGCATGAAATTCCTTCACCTGGAAAGAGGTAGATTATCACTTATGTGAGCATTTTGATAAGTATAGAAGATAATAGCAATGTTATTAAGGGTGTGTTGAAGCTTGGAAACAATTGTATCATTCAGATAAGTCAATGGGGAGAGGAAAAGAAGTACGTAGTTTTATTTAAGGGGGAATTCAAATTCCTCACCTGAATTTCGAAGCTGATGGAAGATTCCTGTTATTATTTAAAAACCAACGTTGCCGGGATTTATGGAAAGTTTAACCTCACAGAATAATCCAATACATTCAAACGCGCATGACGAGATTCCAAATCTAAAATGACATTGACACTTTGACAGTTGACTGGATGGCGTTGGAATGTAATTTGCAAAATGGCTGACATCAGCCACAGCCTCTGCTAATAGCCGTGACTAGAAATCAGCTGTAGAAAATCTAGTGATTATGAAGGCTGTTGTAATTTGGCGGAGTTTTCAAACGTGGAAGAACAATTCTCATGAAAAATAATTTATTATTTAAGTCTTCAGCTTTTGGTTTAATAGTGCAATCGCGAAACCACCCTTCCTGCAATCATGAAAAATAAGGTATAGTCCAGCTCCTATTGACAAAAGTTTTAATAAGATACTGTAATATTGCCCAACATTTTTATTTTATTTTCGATCCAATGTCCTCATTTTAAATTCATAACACGAATCAAGTGCGAAATAGTCCAGCTCACTAGACGTCAAACATACGAATGAATTAAAAACCAATATAAAAGCAAACAATCTGAAAGCCTGGTTTTGAACTCCTGAAACTGTCCTAATAGCTGCGTAAACAAGTAAGCAATCCATGCAAGGAGCTCAGAGTTGATACAGCAGAGGTCTAAATTTGAATCTCAACTTGACAATTCACATCTTAATTTAACACTTTGCATATCAAATCTGCTTTTTAAATTATAAAACAATTTTGGAATAATTATTTACTTCATTTTCATATAGAAATTCATCTGGAAAAATAATTATTCAATATCTATCCTTCATTACACAATTGAGTGGGCCCGAACCAAACCAGTATCAGTCGGATTAAAAAGCGTTCCGTTCTGAAAAGTTTTGTTTTCAAGCAAGGTTCGCTTCCATAGATATGAAGCCCTGTAGTACAACTGACTTTAAGGGCCGGTACATGAGCTCGGGATTTAGCTAAGTCCTAGACTAAAACGGGTGGCCACCGTAGCATCGACAAACGTTGGCCTCGATACTATGTACTAAGGGCTCTCTATGCTGCTAACCCACTAACCTGTCGAGACAAACGTTTGTCGATGCTACGGTAGCCACCCGTTTTAGTCCATGACTTGGCAAAATCCCGAGCTCATGAACCGGCCCTAAATATGTCCACAAACTAGGCATGCAATATTTACTACATAGAACGACATAGCTACAAGTCCTTCAATTGTGTGGACATTTCAAGTCAGAAATAAAAGCGAGATGGAACCTACATGTAGGGGTTTCCCAATAACCAATGACGCCTAAAAGCGTCCACTGGAACAGTTTTTGTTCGAATCATCCTATAGGCCGAACTGCTGGCCATTTAATTCAATGTTAAGCGTTGAAAAACATGAACGGACGAATTCGTATGAAAACTGTTGCAATGGACGAGGACGGGAAGCCAATATGAGTATTTATCTTCCAGTCGAATGTTCCTGATATGAACTGAGAACTTCGATGGTTTCTTCATGGGTTCAGATCAAGATACGGTGAATAACCCAACATGTCCACTCAGACTTCTGTCTGAGTGGGGAATATTCACTGTAATTTGTTTATTTTATATTGCACTTGAGTTTAAATTCCTGCGAATAAAGTTTAATTTAAATGTCTTCTTCCAAGGACCACTAGCATTACTTTCATCATTCATTGAAAATATAAGTAGTTGAAAGAAAAACGAAACAAATATTTTATTGTTTTTTACTTTGACTAAAAAAGGAATTAACAAATAAAACAATCACAAATTAATACAAGTTTCACAATCATTACCAATCAATGGAATAATTATATACTACAATATTATAATTTCTTTACAAATATTTCTCATCACTCAATTACTTATTTACAACGTTTATGCAACATTTCTGGCGAAATTACATTGATGGGTTTCGTCTGGTTTTTAATTTTCTCTTCTTTAATTTAGTAAGGAAAGTTGGTTAGAGTGGCACGGCCACTTCTTCGTTACGTTTGATGGATTAGAGTATCTCACATATTACACATAATACAATATGTATAATATAAGTCTAAAGATGAATACACAGCACACAGTTGGAGCCAGAGCATTAGAAGGTGAGCCGTGCTGACTCAGTCCAGCGCTTCTGTTTCCATTCTCAACTGAGAGGAGGTGGATGGCCGCGGCGTGTGACTTGGCTCGTCATCATCATCAGAGTCGTATTCATCACCAACGCCATTCATCAACGATTGAAAAATATCACCTGCATCAATCAATCAATAAATAAATAATTAAAAGGTTAAGAAAGCAAAATCCAAGAATTTTTTATAAAATTGTGCAACATTTGGTAGATTGTCTGTCTAGATTCAATCGATGGCCACTCGTCAGAATAATACAGTTTAATCTGAGATCAAAGTCTGATCCAAGCTTGTATAGTGT
Organism: Laodelphax striatellus; assembly: GCA_017141395.1. Classification (NCBI taxonomy): domain Eukaryota; kingdom Metazoa; phylum Arthropoda; class Insecta; order Hemiptera; family Delphacidae; genus Laodelphax; species Laodelphax striatellus. The sequence continues at coordinate 12,460,851 of CM029538.1, read as the reverse complement.
GATTCATTTAATTCGACGCTTGGCGATCAGTAAACAGCTGATGTTACGCAGCTTTGACACAATACTTGACCTACAAATGCTGAATCTCGCAGATTATTGTAAATAATTCAAGAAGGTATTTTAAAAGGTCTTCTTTAAAAAGGACTTTCAAAGACTTAAAATGTCTTCAAAACTTTGAAAAGTCTTTCGATTATGTGTCAAAGCTGCGTTACATCAGCTGTTTTTCGATCGCCAAGCGTCAAATTAAATAAATCGCACTGTACAATAAGACTTTCAATTAGTATTATACAACTCTGAAATATTTCAAGCATCTCTTCATCCCACAGCCTTCAAGCAGAATGAGAAGTTGATCTCCTACTGGTCGATGCTGAAATCATGACCTTAGGGACGAATGCGCTGCGTAATAAAAAAAAAATGATGCTGAGAGCGGAGCTTGCAAAACCAACGCTTGGTAATGGTAAGACAACATTAATATGGCAGCATCATAGTGGATGAATTTTTCAGTCAGTCAGTCCAAGTGCCTTAGTAAATTGAACGCACTGTACAGATATTTATAATTTATTAGAGGCCTAAGATTCAAAAAAGATTCAATCTAATGTAAAATAAATCTATAAGTAGGCTACTGACAATGACCACCCAATTAAAAAAAGTGGTTATTCAACTTTCAAAAAATTGTATCATGATACCGTAGATGTAGAACATAAAAATGATTTATTTATTAAAAAAAGTAACCCCTCTGTAGTGCACCTCTGTATATTTTTAAGGCAAAGATTGGCTGGTACAAAACCCATTTTATAAGCGAAGCAAATTTTATGACGCTAAAATTTGTCCTCCATGATTGGTTTTACCATAACAGTCATGATTTGTTGGAGAGGAGAGAATATTTTTGGACGATAATTACTTGATGAGAAATTGTGTTCATTAGTTAAAATTTTTATTAAGTTAGTATTCTTAGCGGGTATAATTTTCAAACTACCCTATTATATTGTTTTAGGCTAACTTTAGATGACGTTGTCTTATGCCTTCGTGGCTTTCTGACAATAACATTTTATTATTATCAACATCACATTATCACATCAACCAGAGCCTATCTGGTTTGGGTGAAAATTCACGTGCTCTTCCAGCTTCATAGTATTCAAGAATTGTTTTTTGATTTTCCAAAGAGTAAGTCATGAAAAGGAACCACAGAAGCATTACTCTCTAGTATTCTATACTCCAATACTAAGTCTGTAATTGTTCTCTGAGAAGGAACGCAGTGACTTGATTTTGAACACAAGATTTCACCAAGTAGAAATCTACTAAACAGGGGTTACTTTAAGGCTAATTCTTTTTTCTGAGGAATTCTACAGCTCCATAAGCTTAAAGGCAACAAATTTCGGTTGGGCTGTTGAGCTAATATTCACCTCTGCAATTCCTAGCAAGCGAACACAGCGAAATATGGTTGAGAGAGAATAAGATAAGGTTCATTACTACGTAATGGATTGTAGCAGTTTTCCTGTAAAATTTCTATCTAATAACACTCAGTTTGGATTAAAGCAAGATGGGGTTTGGTACCTGAACTTTGAATAATTAAGGAGTACAAACCCCAATTTTCTTTGCAAATTATGATATGTAAAATTCTCACCGAAAAATCCATTGGGGTTCTGTGGTCGCGGAGGGTTGACACCGAAAAATATTTGTGCAATTTTGTCAAGATATTCAACGTAGGCCGGGTCTCGCTCTATACTCTGTTGGTACTGTTTGCACAATATATTGAAAGCCGCTAGCTTGCCACTGCAACAAAAATTATTCTCAATTTCACAATGATAATGTCGAATAACACAATTATAGCATGAAGCTATTTCAAAGAAAAATATTACAATCCATATAAGGTAGATAAATACAACAAGAAATTGAAAATTTCAACTTTCTATGTAGTAGTAAAGCCGAGTAAAGTTGTAGGTATTATTGTATTACATATAGAATGAAAAAGACAACCACATTCACAGTATATTCAAACAGAAATACGTGGTTGTCACAATTCCAAGTCTTTCATATTCATTATGAACATTCCAACTTTAAGCACCATATTCTTTCACAAATTACTTTATTAAATTTAGTTTGAAGATGACAATTTGATAAATGATGAAGGTTCAACAGTCACACTAACATCAACAGTAACGTGATACTAAAGCCCGGTCTACACGCTACGACTTTTTGTACAACAACCTAAGTCGTACCACATAAGTTTCACAACACGTCGTAGCGTCTAGATGACAAAATTAAGCAAGTCGTACAAGACGCGATGCAACTCATCCAACTTTGCTTCCAACTTATGTGGTACGACTTATGTTGTACAACAAGTCGTAGCGTCTACACCGGGCTTAACAGTCACATTATATCATAATTCAGCTTGTCGGTTTTCCTGCACCTTTTTATTGGGATATGAGTTGTTGAAAATTATGAATGAGAAGAAACAACTATACTCTGAGTCGAGAGACGTCCAAAACGAGCTGTTTTCATTTGTGTGCGTATAGAAGTGATGACCCACAGCTGTTTCTGATAAATTTTCTGTACAATTCCAGTTCACAATACCTTCATTCCAGGTCAGACTGGAATCATGTACTGCAAATAATAATAATATTATTTCAGTAGTTCTACTGTGAATCGATCTAGCTGCTCCTAGCTAGACTCTCGCACACACTGGTTTGTTTACATCGCCTCTTATATTTGACTATAGTTATTATTTGACTTCAAAGTCTCTAACTAAAATTGCATTCTATCGGTGATAATTACCTTTCAATGACCTTTAGGAGGAACCAAATGAAGTTAAGGAGAGGAAGTATGTAAGGTGGACCCTTGTCGATGTTAGGATGTTGACTCGTATAGCTCTGAAAAGCAACTGTTGCCGTCCTCTTATTATGCAAACATAAATATCTGTAATAGAACATCGAATCTGTGTTAAGAACATTCAATTACTCTGAGACTAATAGTGCCTAATATTTTATTATCGTTATATCATATCCATATAACCTAGGCAACTATAATACATTAATGGTAACAATATTGACAGTATGTACAATATGTACATGTTGTTTCCAATTCTAATTGCCACAAAATGAATGAAAAACAACGAAAGTTAATCAACTATGATCTCAAATGAATTTAAAAGTGAAGTTTAAAAAAAAAAACAGTTCGAGTAGTAAAATTTGTTTCATAGTTCTTGAAGAGTTCTCAATTGAATGGACACGCATAAAAAATAAATTCAAATAATAAATACAGTAATAAAATATTAACTTATAAATTCTATAATAGATAAAGTTTTTTATACTTACTGGAGGACAACTTGGGCTATAAATAGATCTATTTCGCAGGCATAGCCGCGAGTTTTATGCAGCTCGATTAGCATGGTTGCAAAGCCTGAGCCGTCTGTCGATCGAAGAAAATGGTATCGGGCTAGCACGTAGTTCTTTTCTGTAAAAATCACACAATAAAATGTTATGAAAATGTATAATGTAAAATTTCTCATTCATTTTCAAGTTTGAAGTCTCATTTTCATTTCAATTGAGAAGTCACAATTCATTTTCAATTTTCAAGTCTCATTCATTCATCAAGTTGAAAAAATATTGTTAGCACAATAATGTGCAGTTAATGTCAGATGTTGAACAGGTTATGTAGATTCAATGAACCATTCATTTATCACTCTTGTAATCGCTATTAAATTGAGGATGGTGCGAGTTGAGAATGATTGTGATACACTCAAATGACTGATAGAGTAATTTATTATGTTATTTTTAGGTACGGAAGTTGTCCATGCAATGTGTTGTTCAACGTCAAACGGTTTTAGTACATGAAAGAATTCTTTTCCACTCACATATTGTTTTCCAAAAATTAATATTGTTTAAAAGTTGGATTTCAATATTGCTAGGAAACTTCGTTTCCAATTATCAATCACATGCTCTCTCTCTCGCTCTTGCTCGATTCACTACAGTAGCTAAAAATTTCAACCTTTCTATGAAAGTGAATTGAAAATCTCAACAGATTTTCATGTGGACTAATTGTGGATGATCATGGCTATTCAATCTTACTGGTAGACTGATTAAAATAGCAACATTATTAAAATACTTGAAAAATTTAAAGAAGCTTTGAATTAGATCCTATAACATGTTTGCGAATATTAGTCCACAACGAAACAATGATAAATGGGATCAATTGGTTTTTTAATACATTCTATTTCACTCCGACATCTATATTTCGCAGTTACTTCACGCTAAATAACTATTTATTGATAAAAATGATGCAAGTTACCGAGTGAGTGAATAATTTTGCAATAGATTGGAAATTATAAATGTGATGAGTGTCAATCGTGAATTGTATCAATTGTCCTGGTCTAAATTTGTCTTTTTTTGTAGAGTGCATTTGATTATTATGTACTAGGCGATTGGTGGTGAAAATGCTTACCTTTCCAAAATACTTGGGCGATCGCTTGGTGTAGACTAGGGTGGCCGGTTTTGTGTTGTTCGCATCCGGTGGTTGACCATCGTAAAGCCGCCGCAAGGAAATTCTCTCGCTCGGGCGTCTCTCGACACACCATCGCAAATAGTCTGCAAATAAAACGAAAAAACTCATCAAAAAATATGAATGAAGTATATTCAATAATAGAATAGAGTTTCATCTATCAATTACAGTGTTTGGGATTTTTTATTATTATAATATTTATGGCTGTAGATACGTAACTGAAATCAAAAGGGACTTGGAGGAAATGGGCCTGACAGTCGAAGATGCATCAGATAAGAGCAAGATAAACAATTTTCTAAAGACAAAACATTTTTCTGTGGCTAGAACGACAAGAAATGTGAGGGTGACAGATGAGCAGAGAAGAGTGAGGTCTGACAACATGAAGAGGTATTGGCAAAGACTAAGGGCTGGAAGACCAGGAAGACTAAATAATATGACTTGAGTGATCCCATGAGGTCAAAAAATTAATAATAATATAATAATCATATTTAAAATATTTGAAGTTTTTCCATTTTATTGGATATAAATTTGATCATGAGCATAGGCCTACCACCTGAAAGATTATTCAAAATATTGTTCATATTGATCTCCAGGAGCTTATTGTTCACATAGACAAGCCTCAAATGTACATTTTGTAAATTTTATATAATCATTAAATCATGTGTGAACACGTTCGAATTATTTTGCTCATTTTTTAGGAATAGCCTACTAAATTAAAAATACTTACTTGGCAATTTTGGTGAAATAATGATCCGATGGTTGAGTTTCGGATTTGACCAGAACATCCACTAGTAGAATCGCTAAATCTGCTCCACTTGCTTGCTGAAATTTCACAAATAAAAAACAATGGAATGAGAATTTTTCGGGTTTCAATTAAATTGTATTAATACATACCCACATACCCACCCACTATCCTTACAAAGAATGCAATGATAATATCTATTAAATAATATTTATGAATGTTAATTTTATTCAAGAAATTCTTTCACCATCATTTACAGGATTCCAAAAAATCTACCATCGTACCATGTTTTATATATTACACGGATACGAATATTAGTGAACCATCAATAACTAAACTAATCCATTAACTTCAGTACAATTTCCTATACTTTTCTTCACCTTCACAGTACATTAAGCTTTCACATGATATTGACACTGATGACAGTGTCGGATAAAATTGGAAGCCAAACTAAACTCAGTAAGAAAACAGTGTGAATTAACACAATCAAGTTACTTGTTTTCATTTATATTTACTGTACATAGCAATGTAATGCACTTTTAAAAATAAAAGAAAATTTGGCAAGTGCTTGACCTTTATACAATAAAAATACAATCGAAAGATTTCAAGAGTCAGTAAGAAATCATCTTAGAACGGTAACTCTTTATTCAATAGAAATCTTTGATGTATAAGTAGATAAAGAAAGATAATGTCTAGATATTTTACCTGGTTATTTTGGAGTAAGAGTTTTGCACCATCTTCTAGCATCGTTAATAATTTTGAATAGTTTTTCTGTGTGAGATACCTGAAAATTAATACGATTATTAAATTTCTTATCATTTCTGGCACTTACACATAGTGCGAAATTAGTTTTGAACCGCTACTACATCATCTAAAGAGGATCTACAATTAATCTCTTGTCAAGATACAACTATGAATTTTCAAAATAAATAATATATTCTCAGATGAGACTTACATTCTAATCATTTGAATATAATTACTCTAGCATTAAGTTACCAACATTGAGATCTTTAATGACAGAATGTAGATCTTTTAAGTTTTATTTCTTCCAAATTAATAATAAAAGACAAAGATTGATTGATTGAGAACTAAAACAATTACAATAAAATTCACCATGTTAGCTAAGTAACTAAAGATAATATAATTCATATTACAATTTTTTGTTTATTCTTCTATTATGGCACCTAGTATTACAATTCATTCAAATTTAAAGGTACCTAGCCTACATAATTATTAAATTTTTTCAATACAAATTGAAAGCAAACAAAGCACCAGGAGTGGACGGAGTTATGCCAGAATTCCTCAGAAACCTGGGTCCAAAAGCAGTTCTATGGCTCTCAAAACTCTTTTCAGTAATAATAGCTGAGGCAGAGATTCCTAGAGCTTGGAAGCAGTCTAGGGTGATGGCAGTTCTCAAGCCTGGAAAAGATGCAAAGGATCCTAATAGCTACAGACCTATTGCCCTGTTGTCTGCAACCTATAAACTCTTTGAGCGAGTCCTGCTGAGTAGGTTTGGGGGAACAGTAGATAAGTGCCTCCCAGAGGAGCAGGCTGGCTTGAGGGAGGGGAGGAGCTGTGAGGAGCAGGTCTTGGGACTGAGCACCCATATTGAACATGGTTTTGAGAAAAACTGGAGCTGTGTTTCTGGATCTTAGTTCTGCCTACGATACGGCATGGAAAAATGGGTTGCTCTTGAAGATGGCAAGGATACTTAAATGCACAACTATGATGAACCTCTTTCGAGCCATGCTCAGTAACCGTACATGCAGGGTGTCTCTGAATGGGAGTCAGAGCCAAGTAAGAACACTTCAAAATGGCTTGCCCCAGGGATCTGTGCTGTCACCCATATTGTTCAATGCCTACACAGCGGATTTGCCCATGACCCGATCGCGTGAATTCATTTATGCAGATGATATAGGCCTGGTTGCCCAAGAAAGGGCTTTTGCAGAGCTGGAGAACACACTGAACCAGGATCTTCTCCATATGGCAGAGTATTTCCAGAGATGGTTCCTGAGACCTAACCCTACTAAGACAGTCTCTGCAGTTTTCCACCTGAATAACAGAGAAGCCCAAAGACCACTAAACTTGACCTTCTGTGGCAAAAGAATTGCACATGAGGAGGCGCCTCGCTATCTGGGGGTTAGACTGGATAGAGCCCTAACTTACCGCCAACACCTGGAAGGTTTAAGAGATAAGCTGAAAACCAGGTTGAATATAATTGGTAAGTTGGCAGGAACCACATGGGGCTGTAGTATGAAGGTATTGCGCACATCATGTCTGGCACTGATGTATAGCACAGGTAAATATTGTTCCTCAGTTTGGGCTCGTAGCGCTCATGTTGGTAAAGTGGACATGGTCCTAAATGAGGCTATGAGGAAAATAACTGGCACTTTGAAACCCACAGAGACTGACTGGCTCCCTGTCTTGTCTAACATTGTGCCACCGAACCTGCGGAGACTTGAGAGAACAGGTAGAGTGGCTGAGCGGCTGTGTTTACAGAGAGATCTCCCCGTCTCTAGGGATACATTAAATCCTCCCCCCAGGTGCCTAAAGTCAAGGCAATATGTGCGGCAGGAAGAACTGAATGTGGTTGATGCTGGGGAGCTTTGGAGGGAGAGATGGTCTCGGGCTGAGGTAAGAAACAAGCACCTCATCACTGACCCTAACACAATTGTCCCCGGCACACAGTTGAAGCGAAAAGAATGGTGCTGCCTGAACCGTTTTAGGACATCTGTTGGCAGGTGCGCTGAGACAACCTCCAGGTGGGGTTTCACTACAGATGCCCACTGTGAGTGTGGACAGATTCAGACCATGGACCATCTTGTCTCACATTGGGCAGTTTATTCTTTTGATGAGGGTCTGAGGGGAGTTCATGATGTTGGAGAAGAGGCTTGCCAGTGGCTCCATGATATTTCTGAAAGCCTACAAATATAAGAGGTCACTCCACGCACATATTTTTCAGAATGAATATTCATAGTTGTAATTGTATTGTACTCCTTTTTAATCTCTTGACAAAGCAGTTCCTCTGGGGCTACTTCTCATTTTCCGTTGTAGATTAGTGTAGACTTGGTTTCAGATAATTGCGAAACTCAAAATTGATCAGTTTGGCTTAGTTAGCATAAGCATATATATATATGATACAAATTGAAGAATACATTTTTGTCACTTGGTTAGACTGTTAATGAATTCATTATAGATTGAAAATCATGATAGATAGAAACATATACCTATCGTTAATTCAGTTCATGGAAGTTAAAACCATGAGAAGCTCTAATGCGGTATAGGCTATAAGTTTTAGGGCTAGGTCTAAATATAGTGATTCAGATGATGTCGACGTCACTTGTTCATTAAAATTTTTTGTAAGCTTTAAAAGCTGCAACGCTAGGTGAAGCTATAACCATATAAGGTAAATCTGTCATTTATATTTGCCGGTGTTCGAGAAACAAGAGAATAAGGGTTGAAGACGAGATTAAACATGTACATTACTCCACATAACCTAGCCTGAATTGTAAACCCAAATGATATTGCATGACGCTATCACTAGATAGCTATAAATTTTGGCGTTCATATTTCCAAGATAGATAACAAACCATATGAATAGGCAAGCTTGTTTGTTACTCATCACAACTATGAATTTACAAAATAGGAATGAAATAGTAGGCTATAATGACGTGAACTAGGGTTATGGCTAGCTAAAACACACATAATAGTACGTAAGTATAAAAATAGAAATTGTAATTGAACGGACCTAAAATACAATGTCCTGTACATTTGATGTGCTTCATAATAATTTCCAGCAGTTACAGCAGATTCTAATTTTGAAAGTACTCGGTCAACTCCACGCACCCTCCGACCTGCCATATTATCAGCCATGTTTATAAAAATTACAACAAAAAATTGGGGTATGTTCCATATCACTGCCTTCTATATATTTATACTTTATTAAACTTTTTATAAATTTATTATTTTTTTAATGCTGGAAACTGTTGATTTTTGGAATTTATTCAATAGAATCACGATAAATCGGGAGAAATACAATAAATTTCATTCAGATAGATTATTTCAAAGAAGACTCAATAATAATTTTTATTTGTGAATCTTTCAAATCAATTTTTATCACGGAAATATATTTTATCAACTTTCCTTCCGAGTGCGCATGATTTCCTTACTTCAACCCATTTTATTTGATTCTTCATCCTAATAAAAGCGTTAGATCAAAATATTTCGACTGAATTTGTAATTGATTTATATTGCCTTTGATTTCTAAAAAAATATTCTGATAAATTCAACAAAAATGTTGTGGCCGAAAATTACGATCAGTACTGCTATTGAACAATAGATGGCAGGACTCATGGATATGGAAACTACACATCGCCATTTTTGACTTATATCTGCATTTATTAGGGCACAATATAAGCCACTTTAAAAGCTTATTTTTATTTGTTTTGAAGAAGACAACATCGGACTAGACGTAAGTAAAATTTATTCAATAAAACTGTTAATTTGACCCGCTTATCTTTCTTTTGTATTCATAAAATGCTGTTTGTTCCTCTGTTTGATCTCGCGTCCTGTTCCCTTATTGCATGTATGTAATCCATTCTGCTCATTTGCTCAATCGAATGAGTAGCTGATCATCATTTTACAGCAAAGGAGTGGTAGTTTCAATCTTGCTGTATTTAATTTTATCCTTAGTTTATGATGTTGACTGGTTCTATCAATTCTTGATGATTTGTCTGTTTGTGTTGTTTTCTTTTTTCGCTTGTTTTCTTAGATTAGGTTAGATTTAAAACTTTTAATAAATGATGTGATCATCAATTTATAATAAACTTACTGTAACTTACACCCATTCAAATTTTTCCTGTTCAATATTTAAACAAGTGAGACTTTCTTTAAGTTTTTACCTTTTTTACAAATATTTTACTGAAGTGACAGGTAGTTTCGCCCCGTAACTATTTACCGGCACACCGTACCTATAAACTCATTCTAATAATATTATAATAATATATATTTGATTTGAATAATTTGTTTTATTGTTTATTTTAAATTGTGAGTTTAATCTTGGGGTTAAACATGAATATCACTTAATTGACATTGAATACCAGATCAAATACCGTTATGTACATTAGGCCTATATTCTACGAACTTGAAATTTTTTAAAGTTATAGCAGTACAGTTGTAGCCCATCTGTATTTCATGCACTTATAAATTGGGTAGTTTTGAGTAAGTAGCCTAACTTAGTTGAACCAAATAGGCCTATAACTTAACTTAGACTACATAATAACTTGGACTCTCAAAATAAAGTAAAATAAAAATTTTCCTTCAGCTTTTTAAGAATAATCTCCATCATGAATTTTATTAATTACTCGTCAAATTAAAGCCCATCAATCTGTCATAGGCTCTACTCGAGCTACTAAAAGTATAGTGGTGCGGTATGAAGTGTGCGGGGAGCTGTCTCTCTCACACGCTATTCCTCTCTCTCGCGCGCGCTTCCGTCTGCCCTATCTTTATCACCCCTACTCGACCAGCTTCTACATTCCTAGCATTCCAGCCACCTCTATTCAAAACGTAGCTCAACTGTACGATTGTGGTTTACTTTACTAACAAAGCTAACTGGTTTACTTCACTTTACTTTACTTACTCGCATTTAATCGTATGGTATATAGTAAGTGAAGTTAAGTTAGCAAACCACAATTGAAGAGGCATTGCAAGTGAAATGAAGTAAAGCAAACCACAATCGTATGTGACCAGGCCCTTACACTTGGAAACTCAAATCACGTCGCGCGGCGACTGGAATAACAAAACATGTGTTTTCAAATGATTACGCTCAGACGATCCTGCAACCACATTGCTTGAGCATCATCATTTGAAAACACATGTTTTGTTATTCCAGTTGCCGAGCGACGCGATTTGAGTTTCCAAGTGTGAGAAGAGCCGTAGACGGCAGTTTTTGGACGCTTGGTGAGAGCAGCACTCAAGACTGCTCTTCGATGGGCGACCGACAAAAAAAGCGAGGTCAAACCTACCCTTAAGGGTCTCCCTACCTATAAAAGCCATACGAATGTAAATATAACTCACTATGCGTATTTTCTTACGCACTAGCGTAGTCAAACTAATCAAGTGAGTCATACAGTGCCCATTTCATTTGAATCGACTCTATGAATCATTTCCTGAACAAATGTGAATCAACTCGTACATTTAGTAACGCAAAGTACTACAGCTCACTAGAACACCAAATTCTGGAACAGAATAACTAGAGCGTATGTTTCTAATTTTCCTTGATTGGTATTGAGAGGAAGCTAATTATTGGTCATTTGTGAGTTCAAAGTTATTGTCTTAACGCTGCTATTTTTTTGTTTACGTATTAATTGTTTAACATTAAGGTAATTCCTTCTTTCGAATTTTTGTATTCTGATTTCTTATATTACCATAACTCCAGAGGGCTTTACTTCGTCCGTCAAAAGAAATCATTTTTATTAATTTTTGGAATTTATTCATCATAATAATTCATTCCAATTATCAAAATGAGCTCTCTTTAATGTTGTATTATTCTACAATATTATTTAGAATGTCTCTGACCTAATTATTCTCAATCATTATTTTGAATGCCTCTTTGTAAGTTACCTATATCGTTGATGGCTACAGATCAGTTATGAGTTTTTATATTATTTCAGTTTAATTAATTCTGATGGGAGCGTGCGTCTTATTGATTGCTGTTCATATTCATATTGAATGAGTGATACTGAGATAGTTTTATCAGTCATTGTTTTCAGCTCTGTGATTTCTTTTTACAGCTTTTCTTTTTTACGAGTGATTTCTACTGTGATGTGATTGCTTCAAGGTTTTGATCGTAATCAGTGGCGGTTCTAGCCATGGGTGTGTGGACAGCTGCCCTTACTTTTTAATGGGAATAATTTTTTCAAGTTTTTCTTTCAGCACTAAATTTATTTGATAAAATTAATGTAATGTAGAAATAAATAGATTTGATTATTAATGTAATTAATTGTTCTTCTGGTTTTGTTTGATAAATTAATTTTAGTTACAGTATTTTTCTGTTACGGTATTGTATAAAATTTATTAAAAAAAAAAAAATGTTTACGGAAGATATTTTAATAAAATTTAATTCTAGAATTTTATTATAATTTTGTATCCTTGTAAGTAGATTTTGCTATTATATTGTAATAAATTTTCCACGTCTGCGTACAAGTTCTACTTTTGCCGTCGTATCGCTCAAAATTAAAAGGAGTATTTTTTGTGTACCTCAATCGTTGAAATTCAATTTCATTTCAACTTTTATGGTAAGCCTAATTGAAATTAGTCCAAGTGTGGACATGGGGATTGTAATTCCATTGATTTTGTGGGCTGCACAGCATGCTACCAGTGTTTAGGCATATGCAGCAGGCTGTGCAGCTCTCAAAAATCGAACAAGTGTGGACATAGGGATTGTAATACCATTTATGTTCTCAGAAATTTCTGCAATAAAATAATTTAGATTTTTATTATTATCATTATTATTATTAATATAATTTATTTTGATTTTTAATAATAATATATTTTGATCATGAATAATTTTGATTTATAGTAGGCCTAATTGAAACTAATTTAATTTGCAGATGACCAGGTTAGGAGCATAATCGGCGACAGGCGTCGTTGGACGGCGGCGGCAGCAGGGATGTCGTCGAGTGGTGGGGGCCAGATGCCAGGTGGGGGCTACCCCCCCACCCAGACCCACCACCTGCCTCCCACCGTGCCCAATCCCACCCCCACCTCCTCGCTGCCCCAGCGACTCAGGCTGCCCCCCAACACCCCTCCCGCGCACCAGCACATGCCTCCATGGAGGCATTCGCCAACCGCATCGCAGGCTACAGGTAGGCCTGTTCTTCATTAAGCTGTATTCATTTTGCTTTTCATTTCTTGAATTAGAATAGATTACGTTTTATTGTAGCCGCTTCTGAGGTCTTAAGAAGCATTACATTCGTCACAATATACAACAAATGTAGTACATTATAAAATACGGTGGAATCTTCCTCAAAGAAGACAAAAATTAGACACTATTGCACAGTAACACGACCACAAGTAACCTACGCATGTGAAACACTATTCAATCTAAAAAGTAAAGGACAACATCGACTTCTTCCCAACGAAATTATTTATCAAAAAAACAAACCACTACTAAACATCATGAGAAAAAGAAGACTAGCCTTTTACAGTCACCTAGTAAGACTCCCAGAGGAAAGACTAACGAAGAAACTACTTACATACCAACAGAAAAATAAAATTAAAAATAACTGGCTGAAAGAGATAGAAGAAGATCTTGAGGAACTTCAACTTACGGAGGATAAGATTTTGAATAGGGAAGAAAAAATTATTCTTAAAAATCAGACAACTCAATTAAAAGTCAAAACTCCAAAACAGAGAAATTACAACATCACAGATGAACAGAGGTTTCAGAGGTCCGAGAGAATGAGGACATATTGGGCACAGAAGAAACGGTTCCAAAAATGAGCTCACCAATTCGACTAGATTTGCTCCAATGAGGGCTTAAAACGTTAAAAAAAAATACGGTAATTCAAAACCACAATAAGTAGTTGTTTTATCTCTTGTTTATTATGCCCTCAAAAGTTCATGACTTGTGTGTTGGTATTGAATTGATAACCATGATTAAATAGAGAAAGTCAACCATAAATGCCAGGTGAAATGAGAATCGAATTAAGAAATTATTGCACTCAGATTTTCAAGGTGATTGTTGAAATTACAGAATCATTATCTGTAAAAGAAACTGTTAATATTAATTATGGTGTTTGTGACATTTGACTTTTAATTCATCTATTTCATATTCTTAAATTTTCGTCTTGTAATACCATATTGAATTGATAGTACATTAATTTCGTATTCTGAAGCATCACTGAAAATGAAGTTTAAGTTAGGGTTATGTTTAGGTCTAAGTTGAGTTAATACTAAGTTTCTTGAAATTAGTTTTACTTTTCTTGAACATTTATTAGTTTTTGTTGAATTTTTCTTATCCTGTCATGTGTAGCCTAATAAATAATGATATAATGCATCAAGGAAACATGTTGTTTCCATGTTTATGAATAAAATTCAAATCCACTTCATTTCCATTAAAATATACAGACATATTTAAAAATACGAGCTGAATACATTTTTAAATTACCTACATTTAATTTACCTACAGAAAAAGAAAAAATACATTGGAATACTTTATCAATTGGAATATGGCAGTACCGGCAAAAGATAATCTTTCATCACTTTTCCAACATAATTTTTAATTATTGAGATAATTATTATTAATTTTTTTATTTAAATGTATTGAATTGTTAAAATTGTATCCTTAACCTCCAACAATATCCTTAGTCTGCGATTATTGCGATATTAATTTGTTGAACGTATTGCATTGCAGGTTTAGGCTCGCTGCCGAGTGGAATGCACACGTACTTTGGCTCGCCGCACCTGAGTGGCCGGGGGGGCGGGGGGATGACGGCGTGGCAGGCAGCAGCTGCCAAGCCAGCCGGCGCACACGCCCACACCGCCAACCCGCTCTTCAGTCTGCAGAGTCTGCAGATGATGGTGACGGCGGCCGACCTGCCTGGCAGTGCCGCCGCCCCCGACTACCAGCAGGAAACCATGGACCTGTCCAGTCATTCCGAGGCGCGGCGATCGCCCAAGAAAGAGTCGCTGCTCAGAAACGGCGGCAACAACTGTATCTCGCTATCCAATGGCGAGATGGCTGCCGCCGCCGCCGCCGCAGATCTGTCATCCCCCAAACCGTCATCTCTCGATAGTGTCAGTGTTATCGCCCAGAATCCGCTTCGTGAGTCTGTGACATCCGACACCGACAAAGCCTTGAACTGTTCTTCCAAAACCGAAGTACGGTCCGAGAAAGCCGCCGAATTCCCAACCGAACCGCACACCGATGTCGATAAGGCGTCTCCCCTCCCCTCCCCCGCCTCACCTGAGCCAGCCGCCTCAGCGCCACCCGTCATCCAACCCGAACAGAAATCGACTCGTCTAGACCCGGACAGCAGCGCTGCTCACACGCCAGACAACGTCGAATCGATACTCGAAAACATGTTTCGAATCCAGGAAGAAAAGCAGCCACCAGCTGCCACCCCTTCCTCCTCCGCCCACGTTACCCCTCATTCCGTTATCGTTCCCAATGACGCTCGAACCACACACCACAGTAGTAGTATTAGTACTAGTTTAAGTAAAGAGGCTCCAGTCTGTTCCCCGCCCGAGAAAATCAATGAACAAAAACTTATCGAAATACTCGAGGTCGAAGACAGTGATCGGTGTCAGGAGAAGGACAGTAAAGAAGAAATAAAGGTGGAAGAGGTGAAAAAGGAGGCAGCGGATGCGGATGTAGTGAGTGAAAGAAAACACGACGACTTGAGTAAGACTGATTGTAGTAGTGTGAAAGATGAAGTGATATCGATAGCGGAGAGTGTGGATGATAAGCCGGCGAAACCGACAGATGTGACTAGTTCTTCGGTTGAAGAGGTGACGATGGTAAACGATGATAATACTGTGGTGATATCGGAATCGGAAGATGAAAGCAGGGAGGATTCGTCGGCTGTGAAAACCGAGTCGAGTGCAAAAGTGAAAGACGAGCCCGATAGTATGTTCACCGAGGTGGAATCGGAATTGGAGAAGATGTTTGCGGGGATCGTAGAGCCCGGCAGTGAGGAGGTGGCAGTAAAGGAGGAGGCAGTGACAGGGGGGCAGGGGAACAAGCGTCGGGGGCGACCGAAGGGGGCGCTGGGGGCAGCTAGAAGGAGTTCCGACACGTCGTTTTCCGGTGTGGACAGTGCTTCGAAAAAAAGGAAAGGAAGTGATGTGAAGAAAGGTGCAAAAAAAGTGCGCATCGATGTGGCCGGTGAGAGTAGTAATCAGCTGACCCGCAAAGGTCGGCCGACTAGCCTATCGGCGACTGACGCTAGCAAGTCACGTGGTCCCGTCGTGCACGTGGAGGGCTCACGTGACAACCCGACCAGTGTGGTGGTGGTCAATGGCGGATCCCGCGCCTATGACGAGGACGATGCCAACGAGAAGTCGGGTGTCGCCAAGGCCTCCTTTCGAAAGCAGCGCGCCATTTTCCAAACCGAAGGTATGTTATTCTATATAACTAATCAAATCAAATTTATTTTCCATAAAATAACAATACAAATGGACAAAATGCACAAGATACTAATTAGAATATGATATACATAAATTAATCCTAGTTTTCCTGAGTATGATTATCAATATCGATTACAGTAAGTAATCGTGAGTACAGTAAGCAAAACTCATTCATTTGCAAATCATTTGCAAATGATTTACGAAACCTAAATATGAATTCTGGACAGTATTAGCAATAATTGAGGCGATATGTTTCAAAACATGCAATGTATACTTGTCTCCTCGATGTAGCTTTAAAAAGATAATCAATATTTTGCACAACATTCTTGATTTTTATCAACTAATCCAATCAGCGACTAAATAAAATGAAACCAGCTGTTATCAGAAATCCTATGTAGCATTATCATTATCATATTTATTTTGTGAGTAACTAATAACTCACAATGATAACTTGTCTTATCTCGACAATAATGTCTAATCTGTTGAAGCACGTCTGGAAGAAGACGCTTTTCAATCATTGTATCCTGTCAAACACGTCAATAAAAGAGATATTATTGTAGCCTTTACCTACAGGAGTCGTTTATTGTGTCTATCACAATAAGTCTTTAATATTATGACTCTTCACAGCACACATAGTGTCCAGGCAAAAGTAATAGAAACGCAGATTTCTCGTGAAACTGAGATTAGTAAGACATCATTATCCACTCCTATTTATAACGTGATAGGTTTCTATCAACCTTGCTTTGAATGAAAATTCATGGTTGTTTATTTGAAATCACAATCATGTTGTTATAAAAACCGTCAATTAGAATAAATAAAATGTGAATAAATTAGTGGGATATTTTCGATGTGCCTCTGGTCCTTTGTCAGTGGCAAAAATTAGTGTGCAATTTAAAGTGCAATTGATTTTCATAACCTAATCTCTGTGAGTTGTTGGGAACACCTTTTCATTTTGAATGATTCTAAAAACAATAAATTTTATTCGTAATGAATCCATACTATTCAAAGGAAAAAATGCTTCACTCAATTTACTTCGATGATCTCTCAAGTGATCGTTTTCAGGCACTAAATATCTTATTGTATGAGACAAAATCAGTTCCTAATTGCCTATTGTAAAATAAAGTACTGTATGAAAAATTTCTACAATTATATCCAAATAAGTTTTAGTTTTCTGTGTCTTCACTACAGTCGACAGACCGGAGAATCGTCAGTCACAGTGAGGTCCATTAGTAAGATCATCTTCACATTTTCAAACTACCAATTATTTTCAATCCAAATTATTAGGAATACTAGGAAATAATGAAGGATATTATACCTTATCTTGAAAATTGTCTAATCCAAATATAAAAATGTTACATTTCAATTTGCCTGATATCCAATATCCAATTATTATGTCAGTGTTATCCTTATAATAGGTAAATGATGAATCCATAGTTATTGTTTGGTAAATTAAATTATTAAACTACTATTACAACTACAGTATTACAAAACAACTACTAACTTAAAATCATTTAATTGAGGTAAAAACTTTTCGAATGATTCATGCCCTACTTTAATAGAATGTTTGCCATCTCTCTCTTCTCTCTCATTTCCACCTTTCACTCTCTTTCTTCTCCTTGGTATTAATTTAAAACCTTTTAATTATATTTCCCTTGACACTTCATTAAAGTTTTTGGGCCGTATTTATGAACGTTCCTTGAGTGTTCCTTTCCGAAAGGGCTCCTTGAAAAGCGTTTCATGAATGAAATCAGCTGCTTTTTAAGGGCCCCTTTCGGAAAGGAAGCCTCAAGGAACGTTCATAAATATGACCCTTAAAGTTCACTTAAAAACACTTCATTAAGGCTCCTGTAACATTTAATAATTTATCAAGTAAAGTTTTTTTTAATTCTTCGAATAAGATTCGATGTAAACTATAGACGTGATGTGTTACAGAAAAATGCATGTTTAAGAAATTATATTGATCTTATGGGGGGACACCAATCCAATATGGCTGACTACTACCGCCTACTCTTAATATCAAAATATGGACAAACTACTATTAGAATGAATGGAACAAATTCTGTAATTAGTGTTGATTGTTGATATATTTCAGCGAAGACGCGTGGTCAGGGCGCCGGCCTCTACAACAGCACACTATCGCTGAGGTACGACTCGCAAACTGCTGACTCGACATGGCTGTGCGTGCTGTGCAAGCAGGGACCGCACTACGAGCCGTGCGCCGGAGACCTGTTCGGCCCCTATGTCGTGTCGCTACCGCCCCCGGCTGCCGCCGCCGCCGCCTCCCACCCGCCGCCGCCGCCCTGCGACTACGATCTCACAGCGGAGCAGAAGCGACGCGCCGGCGGCAAACTGGTGCCGGCTAGCCTGCGTGCTACCGGCGGAAGTGAACTGTTTGTGCAGAAGGCTGCTAAAAAGGTGAGCGATTATTCATGGTTTTCGTTTTACATAGTGGTAACCAGGGGGCTGTCATAGAAGGAGTGGAAGTATCGTATCTTCCCTATGTTAAAAAAGGGTGTAGCCTGTGTCATGGCCTTCTTGAGTTTTGTCTAAAGATGGCCATGCTGTGTCTCGATCTCATTGGCTGTGTGGCGCGATCTCATTGGCCGAATACACTCTGGACCGATGTCGGCCATTATTATGGACCTACTTTTGTCGGTGTAAACCTATTTGAATTCAGAGCCATCATATTAAATTTAATTTTCATGGAGTTTTGAAAGTTTATGGTATCTTTTGCGGTATAAATCAAAACCGTTGAGAGAATATAGTTAATATTTACGGCAAAATACAACATTTTTGTCGGATTTTGTGTTTTTTAGGCTGGTTTGGGTAGAAGTTATGTACTCAGATGTTTTCAAATACACCGCAAAAAGTAGGTCCATGATAATGACCGACATCCTACTCCCCTTATTTCTCTTACTTCCTCTCCCTTAGACGTCAGCTCCCCTGGTGGTAACTGACGAATACATTCTAATTGGCTGAAGCGTTAGTTATTAATGGTTTTCGTTTTACATAGTGGTAACTGACGAATACATTTTAATTGGCTAAAGCGTTAGTTATACAGGGTGTCCCAAAAGATAGTGACTGGAGTGAGAAATCCGATAATAAAAAACTGAGGTTTAGTGATTTCTTGTCAATTATCATGAATTCAAGCGTAATAATCCAGTACTGTGCAAGACTAAGCTCCGTGTCCCTGACGGCTTAAGAGGAGAGATGAAGGAATACATTCTAATTGGCTGAAGCGTTAGTTATTAATGGTTTTCGTTTTACATAGTGGTAACTGACGAATACATTTTAATTGGCTAAAGCGATAGTTATACAGGGTGACCCAAAAGACAGTGACTGGAGTGAGATTCCGATACTAAAAAACAGGTTTAGTGATTTCTTGTCAATTATCATGAATTCAAGCGTAATAATCCAGTACTGTGCAAGACTAAGCTCCGTGTCCCTGACGGCTTAAGAGGAGAGATGAAGAATACTATGAAGGACACTAGTATTAAACCAGTTTGTGAAGACGTGGTGCATTCTTCCGAGGGACACGGAGCTCAGTCTCGCACATTTCATAGAAGACTAGCAATTTCGACAGTGACATAACTAAGAACCGAAAATTGGCTATATCTCAGTTACTTAACGAACCAATTATAAAAAATCAGGTATCATTTTCTTCAGAATAAAAAGCTTTATACTTTTGTACTGGTACAATTTTTTTGTAAAAACTAAAAGTTCCAGTTGATTTAAATTGAAAATTTGAGTCAGCTGTCATTTTTAAAAATACCGATATAAAAACCCCAATATTACTATTTTGTAGACCATTGCGGAATTTGGCGGTTTCAGATCCTACCAGATAAGCCTACCAAATTTCTAGACCAGATAAGCCTACCAAATTTTTAGTAAGCATACTTGATTAAAAATCCGATAGTTGGAGTGGTCCGTAGCCGAGGGCGATAAGCGCCTGTCTGATAATCCAAAGGTTCCAAGATCGAATACAGTTGCCGGAACGGATTTTGACAGAAACGGCCACTCCCGTCTTTCGGAGGAGACGAAAAGCCGTCCCTACTGCCTAAAAACAGTCGTCATCTCTCATCATCACCCCTCTCATTACCTACGCACTAGCCTAGAGCTTATGTGGGCATCACCCTCAAAAAAAAAATGTTGATCCATTAACGAGATAAGATGCAAACTCTTGAAGAACAGAATGGCGGATCCTACACTTTATCTTGACCAGATACTTGTTAGTAAGCCTACCAAATTTAATGAAAAATGTTGAATATTAATTTAACTGTATGTTACTTTTTATTTATCGATATATTATTGAGGTATTATGAGGTTTGATGAAATATTGTTTTTATATTATTGCTTCAAGTAATATTTTTGTTGACAAGGCCTCAGTTAAAATGTCTTTCAAATGTATTTATTGGTCAATATGTTGTTTGTGTTATACTTAATATAGCAGGATCCTTTTAACTTGTCAGAAAACATATGTTTAAAAAATCAATATCACAATACTTAACCTCCAAATGCTGAATCTCGCAGATTATTGAAAAGGTTTTTTAAAAAGTTATTATTTGAAAGGTCTTCTTTAAAAAGTTCTTTTAGAGACTTTAAAGGTCTTTAATTAATACCGAAACAGCTGATTTCTGACAAGTTAAAAGGATCGTGCTATAGTTGTAATTGTGTTTGTTGTTTGTTGACACAGCACAAGCGCACAGTGTCGGTGGACAGCGAGCGCATGATGAGCGGAGTGGTGCCAGTGGAGGGGGGTGGCGAGGGGGGGAGCGAGTACGAGGTGTGGGTGCACGAGGCGTGTGCCGTGTGGGCGCCGGGCGTCTACATGATTGGTGCACGGCTCATCGGACTGCAAGACGCGGTGGCTGCTGCCATCAGGACGGTCAGTCAACTCAATTTTATTATTAAAGATATAACTATTTTCCAGAGGCAAGATAAATTTAATACAAGGTTCACGAGGATGATGCGCAGTAGCAAGCTTCATTCAGCTGATAGTAGTCACGTTACTGGAGATCAAGGGCCGTATTTATGAACGTTCCTTTCCGAAAGGAACTCTTGAAAAGCGTTTCATGAATGAAATCAGCTGATTTTTCATTCATGAAACGCTTTTCAAGGCGCCCTTTCAAGGAACGTTCATAATTACGGCCCCAAGAGTTTGATAAGGAAAATCGAATTATTGATACCGTCTTATGATCAGCTGGCTCAGTGCTTCAAATGGACTGAGATGCGTGTGAACACTACCTTGTATTCTAATTATTTTGACATAATGTGCCAGGAAATTATGTTAGTAAGCCTCGTTGTCCACTGGAATCGTTTTGAAATTGAAAAACTCAAGCCAGCAATATACACAATCTTTTCATCGCTACTGCAGTCATCACTTTATCCTTAAAGCCTGGTTTTCATTAGTAGAGTTAGTGGTAGAGTTCCCTGGGCGAGTACTAACTATGTATCTTGTGAACTCTCCCAATGAAAACGTCCATAGTAGAGTAGAGTGATGGTAGAGTACTTGTTTTTGGTAGAGTAGAGTGGGATAGCACCGTGGGATAGTACTCTACCATTTGCCTTCCGCTTCTCACTCACACCACCGCTTCTCACTCTACTCTACCACCACTATTATGAAAACAGTCTCGAGCTAGAGAGTAGAGTCTGCTAGTAGAGTAGAGTCATTTTAAGGTTAGATCTGTTCATTAGACAACACACTTTACCTACTATTCTGATTTGTAGTGAAAACAGCTACTCGACCAAGTAAGTAGAGTAGAGTTAGTATGCTAGTTACTCGACCACTAACTCTACTAATGAAAACCAGGCCTAATAGTTATTGATTTTTTTGCAATTTCTCATTATTTCATTTTCATCTTTTGAAAATTGAAGCTAACAATAGTATCATAATTATACGTAAGCTACCGTATTAGAGCTGTTGTATCTATAGTGAATCATTTTATGACTCAATTATATCTATTAATCGTCAAAATAAAAAAATTCAGGAATCCAATAAACAAACGATCGTTTCGCACTGTTGCTAATTAATAGTAGAAGCTTTTATATCCATAATAATTATGTGGCCATTTTATAAATAATTATTCATTCTTTTAAAAATTTTGAGCCAACATTAAAATCAGAATAATGAACAACCTACCGTAATACATCTATTGCTTTAATTATGTCCCAGTTGCACAAAGGCAGCTCCTTTTAGCATTAATCTCCAATTAGCAATGTTAATTCTGTATGATTAATCAAAGACAAATTGAAAAATTGATATACGAGAAGAGCACAGAAGCTGTTTACAATAAATATTTGACATGATTCTTGCAATTTCTGTGCTGGAAGAAAAGAAATCCACTTTAACCTTTTGTGTAATGTGATATTGTGGTAGTTATCCGTATTGAATGAAAAGACTTTGAGTTGTCACAACCACAAGTTTATTGAAATATATTTAAATAAATTTTAAATATAAATAAAAATAATTTAAATATAAGAAATAATTAATTTTTCATTGAATAACAACCAACTTTTGTCAATTGGTCCTAGGATTTTTTATCAATTATAAAACTGTGACAGAATCACTGTAGGGTATTACTGTTATCGTCGCATTATTGTAAGACTCTTTTGCCTATTTCTTTGTTGTAATTGATTTGTTGTTGTGGGGGTTGCAGCGGTGCGGAGAGTGCGGGGAACCGGGAGCTTCGATCGGCTGCATCAGTCGCGGCTGCAGGCAGCTGCTGCACTTGGGCTGC
Source organism: Laodelphax striatellus (assembly GCA_017141395.1). Classification (NCBI taxonomy): domain Eukaryota; kingdom Metazoa; phylum Arthropoda; class Insecta; order Hemiptera; family Delphacidae; genus Laodelphax; species Laodelphax striatellus. Next base: position 12,437,745 of record CM029538.1, on the reverse strand, counting down.
GCCAGGCGGGCCGGATGGCATCTCGATCAGCACAACTTCATTTCAAAGTGCAGCCAGCATGCCAACACACTACACACGGTAATGGCACACGATTCGCTTTTTATGTCCAGGAGCCTGTTTCAAAAAATTGAAATACAGTAATAATGAATTTTAAAGTCCTTCAAACAAATACAGTAATACAAAAAAATATTACGTGTTACAAAATGCAAGAGAGTATTCACGTCTAATACACCAAACCTGAGCCAGCCAGGTTACACGGAATTATTATTATTAATACAGGAATTTCTGTTTTATGCCTTCTCACACGAGAAACGAAAATTTTACTGGTGTTTCGTTCATATTGAAAGTAATTAGAGAATCTGTATATTGCACTTATCAATAATTAAATATTTTGGGAGCTTATTCAAAAGCAGCCTTTTTTTTAAATATTTTTATGAGTAGTTGAAGTAACCAAAAATAATCATAAAACACTACTAAAGTAAGATAAAAACTACTTTTTAAATAGCAAATAATTCTCTTTCCCCAGTTTGTCGTTTGACAGTCGACTACATGACTACATCTCATGAAAAGCTTTCAGTTGATAAGTTTGCTTATGAATTTTGTTTTTTCAATTTTGTAATTCTCATTAAAATCTCTTTCAGTTGATAAGCTTGGTATTGATATTAATATTTGAATAATATTTTCTTTGTTTAAAACCTTTCTATTATGTTATGTATTAGTTAATTAGTATGTAATAACCATGTTGAAATTCTTTTTCAGGAATACGGAAGAAGATGAAAATGATCAGTTGAATTGAGAACTGTCATCAAATGCAACTTATTGCTGGCTACGATATTTCTGCAGGTATTCGCTTTCATTTCTCTACATACCATTTCCAAAAACATACAAATAATAATAATTATATCAAATGAGTTACTAATAATTAAAAATTAGAAAAAAAAACAAATAATATTTGAGAGAAATGACTGAATATTATCAATAGTTAATGACGATTAAAACTCAATTTATTATTATTGAAGATATTAAAAATAATAACCTGATTAGGCTAAATGGTTCAGTGTGTTATTGATATTTTTATTGTCTCATTTTTACCAACAGGTAAGGTGGTCAAAGACGGAAGGACGTGTCTCCTTTCTCTGTCTCTCTCTCTCTCTCCCGTTGAGTGCCAAGTTTGGCAAGCAAGGAAACAAGAATGTGATGAACTTTTTAAAAACTAATTTATCGGAGAATCGTTTTTATTTTTATGTATTTATGTACGTACTTGTCTAGACGAATAATTAATTATAAACTCACTGTATTATTTGGATTATAAACTATCCTGCGTACTTGTACATTGTAGATACGTTTGTTATATATAAAGGAGAAAGGTTTGTAAATTAGTTACTTCTTAAATACAGTGTTGTGATAAAAATTATATTTGTTATAAGCCGCGCGATCTATTAAAAAAATTAGTTTTAGCTGCTTGTGTAAAATAGGAAAATCGAATAAATTACTAAAGTGTAATTATATTTTGTAAATCAAGTAGATTTAACAGAACATCAAAGGATTATGTTAGTCAGCTATAGATTATTTACTTAAGCAATTTAGTTTTGTGAGATTGAGATCGTACTAAAGTTCTGTGTCATTTGAAACTTATTCCACTAGCATAAAATGCTCCGAATTGATACTTTTCTGGTTTAGATTCATTTAATGATTCAGAGTGGGAATATGAAGAAATTTTTCTGTGAAATCTATGAACTTATAAGTATATTTTGTGTCACAAATCTCATTAAATAAACATTGTAGCGGGAAAATACTAACTTTCAATTCAAATATGTACATTTCGAATCATTGAAAACGTTTTAGGACCGTAGTGTCCTGTTTTGTGTACTGATTTCTATTTAAATTCAGACTTTCTCTCTAATTAATCTCTTTAAAAAATTATATCCATCAATTACATTGGTAATAGAATTACCCAGGTGAAAGCATCAGACTTATGTAGGAACCATCCGTGTTGGAACAATTCCCTAGTCAAAATGAATAAAAACATTCTCTATTATCGTATTAATATATTGTTCTTTAACGATTACAAAAATAATCTTGTTTGATCATTTTCTTTCTGAAAAATTTGAATTATATAAGGCTAAGTCTTTGTTTTTACCGGTATAATGTAGTTAAATTTATCGTATTCAAGAAGTGGACTTTTCAATAATTTTATAAAATTAGTAACTGTGAGATGATACTTCATTTGTACGAGGACATTGTTATCTCGTAAAAGTTTATGAAAAAAATTTATGGGCAATCATCCTCAGCAAAAACATATTATTTTGTCATGTTCAAAAATCATTATTGATGAAAATTCGCTCAAGGAATAAAAGCATCAAACCAGGAGGGTTCATTTATACGTAGGTATAATTTCAAGAATTATTTACATTTCAGTATGAGGGTGACTCACGTTCAGCATCGAGTTTGAGAATTCCAATTGAATTCTACTGTTTTTTTTTATTCAGACAAATTAGTTTTCAAAGTAAGACAAATAACTTAATTCTAATATGTATTTACCTCCATGGAAATTGGGGTTATGTATTTAATCCGAATAAATGATCTGCAATGTAATCGGAAGCAATCTTATTGGGCAAGGGGATGAAAAGTATTGTTGTAGGCGCTACAATTGAGACTCAACTTTGTTTTGATTAAAAAGGAAAAGAATCATTTTCATGTAAAATCCATTATTATTTTTTTATTAGGTTACAGTATCGTGTTTCATAGTTTTTCTTCGTGATGGTTTTGTCTCGTTTCAACTAGCTCAAATCAATTCGTCTTAATTTTTTATTCTTGAATGTTTTGGATTAATAGTAGATTATCACATAAAATCTCACTACGTCTTTCATCCATAGCTTCCTGTACAAAATAAAGATGTAATTGCATCGTTTTGTACATACTTATCTCTGCTGATTTATTAAATAACTCTCATTGCATTTATGTATCATGCAAATCTATTTTTAATATTTTCTTGAAATATCTGAACGGGATTTGGGAAAAAATGAGAAAGAATTTTAGCCCCGTGAAATCTTGGTTGCAAACTGCAAGTATTATAATAAATTGATTTCAATCCAGCTATAGGCCTCTTTGAAGATTGTTCTGTGTGAAATTGGAAACTCATTTCTAGTATGTTAATAGGCAAGATTTATATTCCGTACCCTGTAATTCATTTATTTTTAATTCAAGTAGTATCTATCATAGTCAAATTTCATGGTTATTGAGCATTCACAATAAATTTTCGTTACATTACAAAACTTCTTTATTTTATTTTTTTTTTAATAAATGACAATTTCCATTGTGAAATTTTCTTGTACTTTTTTGTTAATAATCATCTTTTTAATCTTTACGAATCATTTTCAATATTGCTAATCATAAAAATCCTCTCGAGGGTATTCGGTTTTCCGGAACGTAGAAGAAAAAAATAATCTACTTTGAATTTTTATTTTGGAATTTTGGTACTCGATCTTTAAAATCATTTTGAATAGTTCTCTCAAATTTATAATACGGATTACAAAATATAATGAAATATTTTTAAAACCAAGACTTGAGAAATACAACTATTAAATGATGAAATGGAATCAAACAGTTGACAAATTTTTAGCTTGATCCAATATAATATATTATATACTCAAGGTGAATAGAATCACGATGTATTGAAGAAAATATTTTCTTTTAGATACCGTGAATAGAATAAAATATTCTACCTGCTTTGTCCTGCTCCTAGATTTGGATCCTGAATCATAATTTCATCTGTGAAATTACAGTACAACACATCACAAATTCATGAGATTTTTATTTATAATAATTGATTTTTGTATCACTTGATAATATTATATCCTGCAGTGTTCCTGTGTTCTCTTATAATCATCGGATCTTCCCAATTTTTTATAATTTAAAATTTTAAAGAATCTGTATTTTCAAAAGCAGCATTGCATATTGTAAGATCTTCTGTATTTTTTCTGTGTAGTTGCATTAGATTGATTTATTATTGATAGGTTTTGTATAATTTCTTAAATATATTTCTACAAAGCAATTTTTAATTTAATCTGATTGAGTGCGTGTGTGTGTATGCTTTTGTAGTCGAAATTTGTGTTATCATTGAAATATGTGATTATTTTATCTTACAAACGGTTTTTTGTTTTCAATCAGTCCACTTCGATGGAAAAACACGGTTTTAATTTCTGCAATGAAATCAATTTGATTAATTTAAAGCTATCAATGGAATTTCTAGTTTGAAGTTCAGCAATCAGTCAATTTTCACTTTATTTGCTTGATAATACATGCGATCAAATTGTGCGTTTTAGGAGTATATTTTAGCTTGAATAAATTTTTTCACATAAGTATAGGTTTATAATTTTCTCCTATACTCATTTCAAGATTGTCTTTTTTTTATTAAACACTGTAATGTTTATTTTATTCACTTCTTATTATATTGAACGTTCATTACTGTACAACAGTAACGCATTCTTAATTCTCAAAGCAACTCCGACTGCTGTACAATTACTGTAGATAGCCCAAATATAATAATACATGTATAAACAATACTACTGTAATTATTTTATCTTGTTTTCCAAAACCAATTTTGAAACCACAATAGTTCTGCATTTAATGTTTTAGTTGAAAAAACTCAACTTATTCCTATATTTATAGTATTCCTTTTATTCTAGTATGGATAGAGTGGGCCAATCTTTCAATCTTCATTTTTATCATTGCTACTTTTAAAATGTAAAAAATGTGCAAAACGTACTCTTGAAAATCTCATATTTTAAAGCCAACATCAATTGAAACATAGAAAATTTCCTATTTGGTGCTATTTCTCACTTGAACTAATTTAATCTTATTTCTGTTGAATTTCCTATCTTCTGCTGAACTCAGTCATCACTAAATAATGATATTAGGTAAAAGCCATTTCTACCAATACAACACAGCAAATATTTTGGGATTTCTACTGAATCGAGTAGGATGAAATCAAAGACATTTTATCGCCGTAATATTTTTCTGTGTGTAAAAGTGTTCAGCATTGCAAGTCATTTTTATCCATGTTGAATCCATCGTTAATATCAATGTAACTGACCTGTTCTACACTGTACAGCAAAGCAACTTCATTGTTATTGTCTAAAATAGCATACATGATTCGCACATAACGATTATATTGTGATTTGGAATGGTGATAGTGGAGATTTTTGTAATGTTGTAATTTTTAACTCATGTGTATGAAAGAATATTGTAATGATTGAATTTTGTTTGTGTTGGATGATTGAAACGGCCGTAAGACATTCTATTTGTAAATTATGAAACTCATTATTGATTAATGAACTTTTGGAATTAATTATTTTCATTATAGTGAAAATAAACCAATTTATATTTTCAATCCTATTGTGTTATTGTCTTTATATACGGGTAACATACCATACTTGTGAGTAGTTGATGGTGATTCATTAAAAAACTGATCATTTTTTTAGATAATATTTTTATTTGATCGAATTCATTTGGATTCAATTCTTTCAAATATTCTTATTCATTTTCTCTCGATTCAAGACAAAATAGTAGCAATTGGGGATTTCGAAAGCTTTCAAGTTTCGTACCTCTTTACAGGAAAATGCATAAGGTTCACTTGATATCCTTTCCTTGTTATCATTTCAGATTTTAACCTTTCAGAATTTACCATTTCAGAAGATATCCATTTAGTTGGAAGAAAGTTGAAATCAGTTGAGTTTTATTCCATAGTTCATTTCAATTATTTACATAACCAGTGGCGGATCTAGAAATGGATTTTGGGGGGGGCTTAAAACTGATGACCGGTGGGGGGGGGGGGGGTAGTTGATTATTATTAGAATGATATTCTTATGATAGGTCTCGCTTTTATTGATTTTATATGGATTTAAACTTGAACTGCACTTAATATCGTATAAAATAGGATTGTATTGCCAAATCTAATGCCTCGTTGAAATTTCAATCAGACATATAAACTCTTTAAAAATAATAATAAACAAGAAATCGTACATTATAAACATTTTATAACAAGAAATTAACATTTTTGGAAGCTATCTTTATGTACAAAATAGTATTGCATATTATGTTCATTAGTTTTTCTTGAACCGAGAACCATTTTTTTCTATCAATGTATCTCAATCGACTTCTCGCAATTTCACTTGATTTTTGCTATTCCACACGATTTCCGCGAGAATTAGCAAAAAATAGCTTATATGATGTATTATTAACATAGATGAACTTTGAAGAGCTATATCTCGCAATCTGTTGGGCCGCCTTTGACAGTAATTCTGGTGTGAAATTGGGGCTTATTTAAATTGATTTTAAAATGATATTAGGTGCTGTTCTGACAAAGTTATGCTTCAGGGTTAAAATTGTCTACATGTCATAGAGGTTTTTGGCGGGATAGAAGATTGCCAGGATCGAATAATTGGATTCAATGTTCCACGATTTTACAACAAAGAAAAGAACCGGGCTACCCCATTTCATGCGAAGTAAACCCTACTTTTGATCACAATTTCACTGGCTTATATCACTTTTGAAGACGTAGAAGTAATGGTGGAATTCGGTCATTCTTGCTAATGAATATTTATATTAAGAGCTTAAAAACTAATTTATAAATAATATATTATAATATTTATAATTTTTAAATGTTATAATTATATTATATAATATTTGTATGAATATTACATTCTCATAAAAAATTTCCAGGCGTTTTGGGGGGGGGGGGGCTTCAGCCCCAAAGCCCCCCCCGTAGATCCGCCACTGTACATAACATTTTTAGAAAAATGAAAAAGTATTCAAGCATAATGAAATAAAACAGGAAACTGTGTTTTTAGCCTCATTGAAAATTGTGCTAAGGCACCTTACGTTCCTTGGCATTAACAATACAGTAATACAGTTCCGAAAGTTGAATTGAGTTTTATTTCATAGATCATTTCATTTATTTGCAGAACATTTTTAGAAAAATTCAAAACAATATGCGAAATTTGAATAAAATACACAAAGGAAACAGTTGTTAGATAAGTAAGTTCCTTGGCATTAACAAATACAGTTCCAGTACCTTCTGAACAACATTAGGAAGCCAATTCTGAGGTAATGGATATCAAGGAAAATAAATAGAAAAAATAAAGGCTACCGTATCTCAAGGATTGAGTTGAAGATATAAGCGATTTTAATAGCAGTGGCATAGTGCGTTAATAGAAATATTTATTAATTGGATACTTTTTTATCAGACGGTATTTTAGATCAATTCTTCTTTAATAACATTATTTTTTAAACACTCAAGTAAAAAACAACTCGAATTACATCATAGTGACGATCGTTTCGTCCTGGTGTTGGACATCATCAAACTAGGTAATGTTGAAAGTGTGTTATTACATCAGTATAAAAAAAAGTGGATAAACAACACAACAAATCTTCATTATTGTGAAGAATTCAGAAGTTATTTTACTCAACACTACTAGTAGATCATGGACAATCAATCTGGATCGCATGATCCACCAATAGAAATCTAGTTTGTATATGGTACAAATGTAGAACTATGCTTTATCTGTGAGTCTTCATTACTTTTAGGCCGCGGCTCCACTGGCAACTAATTGCCGCGCTGCAAATTGCAGCGCGTAAGTTCGAAATATAAGTCGGTAGCAAACAATGCAGGTGGCTCCACCTTCCACCTTAGACCATGTATGTATTCTATACATGGTCTAAGGGCTCCACTAGCAGCAATCTGCAGCATCAAGCATTATATTCCGCGCTGCAGAAAGAAGTGTCGCGTCAAAATAGGAAGACTACACAGCTGATTCAAATTTTTTATTGCATAATAAAAAACAACGAGCAAGCAATGGGCTGCTATCGTTGAAACGACGATGCAATTTGCAGCGCGCGGCAGTTAGCTGCCTTTGGAGCCACCCAACTGTCGCGTGCATCGCGCTACAATTAGCTGCCAGTGGAGCCGCGGCCTTAGTTGTAGGCTACCTACTTTAATAATTAATCTTGATTAGCCTCCCACAGTACGGTACTATATAGTAGCAGCAACGAAATAAAGAAACAATTTGTGCTGTTGTCAAATCTTGCTATATAGTCCGATTCACGTCAAGAAGCCAGCATTGTTTATATGAGGAGCATTGATGCCAAGTTTCATTGAGATAGAAAGAGAAAACTGCACCAAACGTGTTTGTTGGGACTGTGTGCGACAACAATACACAGTGCGGCAACTATGCACAGTGCGAATAGGATAGAGACATCAGCAACTGCCTTGTGCTGAGTAAGGATAACAAACTCCCATCTAAGCAATGCTGAATTCTTGACGTGAATCGCAGTATCGCACTATAGTAGCAGCAACGAAATAAAGAAACATTTTGTGCTGTTGTCAAGTCTTGCTAGCTGAGTAGGTACCTACTCAAAATCATACAGGGGAATCGACTCCGACGCTCAAAATAGGCAGCAAAAGGGACATTGCGTTACCAATTTGTAATGGATAGCAAGCAATTTTCGACTTTACCAGTTTCATTATCTGACAACAGCACAAAATCTCGTTTCTAGTGGCTGCTACTATAGTAATCTACTGATGAAGGTTTTTGACTGATGAAGGATTTGTACGTTAACGTACAAATCGGTTGCCCCAGGCCTCCTACTTTGTTTGAGAAGCTTTGCGTGGAAATTTTTTAATAAACGAGACTGAAAAACTCAGGAAATGAATGAAAATACAGTAGGTATAAGGAAGGGAGCTGTGATATTTACAATAATAATTATACTCTACCATAAAACTTCCAACTCAATGATTTTGCGTGCCGGTAGATGATAGTTCAGCAAGTATTAGTACCATTTATCTCCTGTCCTGAGCTTTTCAAGTTTTGTCTATAAAAAAACAAAACACCCAGAGTATATAATAGATGTAAGATTGTAAAAAAATGGGCGAGTAGGCCTACCGTGTTGCTAGGTAGTATTCAAATAATCAGACATTATATTTAGGGTCAATATTTTTAATGCCGTTCACCTAAGACTAGGCGAGAGTACTAATTGTTCAATCTGAATAGATAATCTTCAAGATAACCAGTGTCATGCTTATGCATGAGCCATTCAAGAAGAAGTGAAATCCTTTCAGAAACTATTAAATTTTTAATATTGAGTGTTAGGTACCGGAAGCTATCTACAGAAACATTGTGGAGAGTATTTCTTTGCAATTCATGCTGAAGTAACATTTAAGTTATTCGTAGGTCACCCTGATTCCAATAAATAAAAAATATGAATTATCAGAGAGAAGTACTCACACAATTAGCCTCGTCATGTCTACTGGAACCGTTTTCATCCGAACGTCCGAATTGAACAAATGGCCGGCAGTTCGGACGTAGGACGTCGGACGAAAACGGTTCTAGTGGACAACGAGGCTAAATTGGTCAAGTTTGGTTAGAAACCTTCATTTCAACAAACGTTTTTTACTAATCTCTCACGATTAATTCCTCATTTTAAAAAGGATTTTAGTGAATTTTTTACTAGGAAATCTGTGAGACGTTTATATATTATATATCAATGGATTATATATCCTCTAAGTATTAGAGGAGGCTATGGTAATATTAGTCAAGTAATCGTTCTGTAATATAATTACAATCTGATACCCGTTTTGATATCAAAATCAGTTTTGCTTTCCAAAACTGAATTGATTGAGTCTCTGTCAACATTTTAAAACTACAATTTTGGTGAGTAACCACCCCTCTGGAATACTATTAATAAGCCTTCCTTCAGATCAGTGATATAAAAAATACAAATTTTTCTAAAATCATGGGATTATTCTTTTCTTCTCTTGAATAATAATTCAATTAGTATAAGACTTTCTCTTCCTCGGAAAAATAGAAAATTCAAATAAATCTGAAAAATAGAAAATAGAGATTCAGAAGGAATCTGCCATACGACTGCACAAGCTGATTCCTCATAAAAATATAAGAGAAGAGTGACCCGACATGCTTTGTTATTATTTAAACGATGAAAATAACGGACGAAGCTTGCAACTTTTTCCAAATATACAATTTCCTAATCCGTGGTGGCTTTATCAGGGGATAGAATAAGTAATCTCATATGTAACGCTGAGACACGGATTTGTGTTTTGAAATAGAAAAGCATCTCGGAACCAAAAGTACGTTTGTATGAACTTATCTTTTTTACAGAGACAGATTCCTCTTATTGGAACACAACTGTACAAAAATATCAAGAAGTATAAAATTAGATTTCCTAACTAAATTAATCAATGTTCTCGTCATTAAACATTTTTATCAAGGCAATTCAATTCAAAAATTAAAATGTCAAAATATAGGTACCTACTTGAACTATTTAAGAATAAAAAAAATCTTTTACGGTACTTTTTACATTACAGCTCTTGTTTCTTGGAAATTATTTCTAAATGTCCTTATAATGAAACCCTTCCAAAACTTGAAAATTAATGAACATTTTTATCATGGCAATTCAATTCTAAAATTAAAATATCACAATATAGATTTAAGAATAAACAAAATCATTTACGGTACTTTTTACATAACAGTTGTTCCTTGGAAATGATTCCTAAATGACCTTAGGCCTATAATGAAAACCTTCAAAAACCTGAAAATTAATGAACATTTTTATGATGGGAATTCAATTTTAAAATTAAAATGTCAAAATATCTTTAATAATGAACAAAATCATTAATTTTACTTTTTATATACACCGTAGCTGTTGTTTCTTGGAAATGATTTCTAAATGTCCTTACGGTACTGAAGACCCTTCCAAAACTTGAAAATTAACAAGAGAAACTTGTACAAAGAGAATGTTGAGTTTCCCAAACTTGAGAACAGCCGACAAAACTGTCAGTTGCATAATCTATTCAAATTGAATAATTCATATTGATCCTGTTGACAGCCAGTGAGAAAGAGCTCCTGTAATGTAGCCGCTATGTCTTGAGAGTTCGGCGCAGATTGAGCTGAGTTCATTTCCCTACATTCATCTGAAGGAGCTGGTTCTTATTACAAAAGGCAACTGAAAAATTTATATTATTGCTACTGGCTTCAAATCATTTTCAATTGATAACTGATAAACAGTAATCATTATAGTGGCCTACTGAAACGTTGAATTTGTTAAGTATAATACAAGCTCAACCTTGTTTGATATCTACATCTCAATACGGTACGGTAAGTAACTTTTTTCTTTTAAAATATACGGTACATAAAAAATATGTATAACTAGGTTTGAAGGCTTGATAATAAGTGTGAATGCTTGAGGAAAGCCTTGACTGAGAATTGTTTCTGAAAAAACTCGTAATTATCGTGACGTAATCAAATCACAATGGTCACGTGTTTTATGCACGTGACTAGTTTCTGTGAGCTGCACTATTGATTGTGAACCAAGTTTCGGAAACCGGTGCTTAAAATTGACCGTCGATATTATAGAGTGACAATACTCAGATTAAAGACACATTTTTATCGGTTCATCGATGTTTCTACCGAGGATTGAAAATTTTATTTTTTCAACTTCCAGTTGAAGTTATTTATAGCTAGAGGAGTATGAAGAACAACGCCTTCATTTAATAAACCTGTTTTGTTGCAACTGGAGTAGCTTTTCTCTGTCTCAGTCTTCATATTGTGATAACTGATAACAGTCGGTTATTGTTCCTGTAACTCAGTTATTAAGTGCCTTGTTAATAAGCAAAGTGCAGAAGGGTATTTGATAAGTTACACAACACACTAGCTCAGTATTCCATATGGAGCATCTTTTATACTATTCACATCTATATTCTACTACAGTGCCTATTATAACATAATAGACTTTGAGTTTTGCATCCTCCCATATGCAAAATAATTATCATGTATAATTATAACGATTTTATTTTAAACTGTATTACATGTGTTAAGTTGTTTCCAGTGCGCTAGTTGAATATAATATTATACTGGTGTCTGATTATTGAAAAGACTCCTCGCATTGACCAGGTGAGTTAATAATTGGGCTATTTCAGATTTTAATTGCTATATTATACAGAGTGATCAAAGAGTTCCTCCGCAGTGAATTATAATGTAACTACCCTATTACATTGTGGCTCTGACATTGTCTGAAATAAACACAACAGAAGAATGTTGAGCAAGTCCACATAAAGGGGAGTAACCTGTCAAATGGGTTTTTAAACAGAACACAATAATGCCACCTGCCAGCACAAAGCTATAATCAGATTAATTATCGCTTTATTCATTATAATCAGATTAATTTTACGCTTTTTGGCATTAGATAGATAGAGATGTATTATTTCTTTGCCATCGTACTCCAAGTTCATCAGCAACGTCAAGAAATAATATCTCTCTATCTATCTAATGCCAAGCGTCAAATTGAATGAATCTGATTATACTGTGGGGAGACTCTATGATCATTTTTTGAGTTTTTTGTCTTCCCAACATTTTATAACTAGCATAAATCATGTAGAACTAATTTTCAAATACAACATCAAATATCTGGGAATCAGGTAGTTATTTGTTAGGTACTTTCCTTGTCCTACTGACGTAGTTTTGAAATGGTTTGATATGAAGAGGGTTGACATTCGACTCAAATGCGAGTAGGTAATCAATGAAGTTGAAAATCATAACGGTAGATATCTTTCATATTTTCAACTGATCTTGAAACAATAACCTATGATCAAGTACACTGCACAGGGCGGCTAAGAGGATTCTGTGCGTAGGTCTACTACATTAGTTAAAAAATTATTTTCAATTTTATTAAAATTGAAGTAAGAAATCATACTTATAATATGTACCTATCATTGAAACATAATGTACAAGTTGAAATAACTAGGCCTACCTCAAATGTCACCAATAAATACGCTTCATTTTCAAGTACTGTAACACATTATCAAAATTTCATGTAATAACACAGCTTCACCACAATATATTTCTGTGAGTAGGTCTACTAGCCTACTACCTTTTATTTTCATATAAATACGTTTTTCAATAATTTTCATTTTTATTACAATTACAGTAAGAAATCATGTGTATACAATGTCCAATGGCATTTTATGATAAGGAAGTTTTTCTATTATATTTTTCTATATAAGTTGATTTTTTTACTCGTCTTCTGAAGGTTTACAATGTCGGATGAGATGAGTTCTTCAGTTCTATGGTTTAGACATGGTCTCCGCTTTCACGACAACCCAGCGCTGCATGCAGCCATCAAAAAGGAAGACAACTTCTATCCAATATTTATATTTGATGGAGAGAGTGCTGGTATGTATCAACAAACAATATGAAATAACAATTAGATAATCAATCAAGTAGGTATCAAAGAAAACACAGTCATTCATTATGTGTTTGCTACACAAGACGAATGAGATATATTTGAATAAACATCGAACATTTTTATCAATATTACTGTGTCACTGATATAAATAAATAAATAATTGAAAGGGGATCTGAAAGCNGTTTACAAATCGATTCCAGTACAGTATCCATTTTATTTGTATCATAATCAAGTTAAGCTCATAGTTCTAATTTTGATTGTCTGAAGAATCATCCAATCCTGTTCAACACAGGAGACCAATCGATTCAGTTTGATTGAAACAAAGCTGATCAAAGGAAATTATCAAAGTCAGAATTCTATTTATTCCAATAAAATCAAATAAGCGAGTACGCTACCAGTTAATTTGATAAATTCAATAAGATGAATATGATGTAAATTTTAATGGATTTTATAGGCTAATAACTATCAAAGCTATATTTACACTAGCTTTATTCCAATAGTTTTTGCATAAGTGTATTTATTATATAAATTACAAAACCAATTGAATTGATCGAGAAAAGAATAATAACAATATTGTGATCATGTCAATTTTCATACAATAATTATTTATAATAATATTATAGCCTACTATGGATTGAATAGAATATTACATAGCTAGTCCGATAGCTAGAGTCTGAAGCTTGTCCGATAGATGAGATAGTCATCTTGCAATGCTTAGTAAAAAAATTCCTATGCTCATTCATCTATTTTATAAGAAAAAAATGATCAAATACAGTATACATTTTATTTGTATCATGATTAAGTTAAGCTCATAACTATTCTGTGAGTACTTTGTGGAATCAACGAGATTTTCAATTCGATTTACACTTCATGGAATGCTGTTCTATATATATATAGGATGTTGGAAAGTTTCTGTCTCGATCTCATTGATTTCTGTTAGAGTGTATCAATCATTTCACCAGTTAAAAAAAACTCATGGAACAATCTACGCAGGAATGATAGAAATTCTTATAATATTACTAAAAATGTTTTTGCCAAATTCATCATCCTACGATGCTTGAAATTCCATCCTTGAATGAATTAATTCTACTCGACCAACCGTGTGCGGAAATTAGATTCAAGGACACCTTAAATAGCATTGTTTTCACACCAGTCGTTGGAGCAGTACGAAAGTCTTGAATTGAAACAATATAATTGTTGCACTTCCTGCTCACACATCCTAGTCCTATAAATCAAGTAGCTAGAGAATTAAGATATTTCAAGAATTTGGACAGACAGGAATAAAACAAAAGCTTAAACAGATTTAAACAAAACATTGAACTAGTCCCAGCTCTACCTAATAATGGATATTTCCAACTCATTTCAATTAAGTACATTGTTTGTACTTTTGGAGTAATTTAAAGTGAAATTTCTCAAAAATTTAGCACGCTACTTGATGTAAGATATCACTTCAGATTGCATCACACCTTTAGCAAAATTTCCAAAATTTACTGTGACTACATCCCAAAGTAGTAACCGAAAAAGAATTAGAAATCATAATGCTCTGATACTGGTTTGAGTGAAAACTCACTATTGTTGATGAATATTCAGTGGGTAACAAGAATGTATGAAAATATTGGCTCAGAATGTTGGATATTTTTTATAATGGTACGGTATAGCCCTCAATATTGTTATAGCATGAAATCAAATTGAAATCAATTTATTTCTCAAATATTTACAAGTGAAATGGATGATACATAAATAAAAACAAATATAATATAACTTATAGAGGGGATAAAAGTAATCGGAATACCCTATAAGGAAGGTAAGGGAAGCATACCGTAAGATTAATGAGTGTTTTTGAATAAGATTGGAAATAAATTGAGGAGATTCTATGTTGATTTTCTCTTTACCTGTTTGTGTGATAACCTTGTAGGGTGCTTGAAATCAATCCATGTGACCACTTCAAGACAAGGCGGGGTGGTAAGTGATCCATTGTAGGTGAAATAATGCTCCACGTCGGAGGGCAAAAAGTCTTTCAATGTGAATCCTTTGTGAAGCATCACACTCATCTTAGGGTATTCTATTTTCTTCAGAGTGTCCACAATTTCTGAGTAGACTAGGTTGTCCAGGTGCCCTGCCTGTAACCGAAAGAAGTTTAGGTTCAACTCTATCTATCCTAATAGCTTATTATAAAGAGGAAACATTTCATTCTTTGAGCTGAAGTGAGTTAGCCTTAAGAGAATATTCATATTATTATCCTTTATCTACTTTCTCATCAATTTGTGAGATTTCTCTTTCATTAATCCTTTTTCAATAGCCTAATTCTGTAAGATTGTAAATAGAAAATTGGGTTTTCTTTGAGTAATAATTTTTCTATCTTATTTTCAAAATTATTTATTAACCCTTTGCACTCTGGAAAAATTTCTACACATTCTAATGTATATTTTCGAAAAACATGGATGGAATAATTATTTTGCATTCAATGTATTCTCTCGTTCATATCAAATAGTTAATACCATGCTATAATTTTTAAGCCATGCTATTTAATTAATAGCTTATGAGTCTTTGGAGAGAGAACTGAAATAGTAATAATTTACAAACTCACAGCATGTAATATGGAAGTAAGTAATCAACTAGTATAATATTGATAATCCATGGAAATCCATTACAATAAATAATCGTGATTATTTACACGATTACTGTTCCATCAACTATCAGAGCTAAAATAGTGAATTCCTAAAATAGTGATTCTCATCAGCTAAAATAGTGATTCTCATCATCCATCTATTTCGTAGTAATAAATTATGAAACAATAACAAAGTAGGCCTAATCAACTTATAAAAATTTCATATAATTTATGGAGATCTATTACAATCATTCTATCACCGTGATTATAAAATCAACTATCAGAGAATTTATAATAGAGATTCCTGTTAAAGAGTAATTTTTCAATTTATCTGTGTTTTGATATTATAGCGTGTGGCTTATGAAACTTATTATTTTTGGAATTGTAAAAGAAGAAGCAATAATTATCAACTCACCTCATAAAATATTGCCAAAACAAGCAGACCATCCTTGTATTTGATAGCATTATCAACATCTCCATACTTTGCTTTGTAGAATACCATGTGCAATTCCATAGAATAACTGAAAAAAATCGCATTTCTGTTAGTAAATGAAGAGTCAATCCTTTAATAAATAAAGGTAGGCTTCATCAATAAAAAACGTCAACATCAATAGTAAGAAACATAAAAATGATTTTGTCTTGTAATTTTATCAATAATAGGCATCCCATCAATCAAATAATGCTATGAAAAACGTCTTGTAGATAATTTATTCATCGATCAACAGTCGAAATTATAATTTGCAACTCATCCAATAAGTAATTAACTATATTTTTATGTCGTATATTCTTTACAATAAAGTGAAGCCTATATATGCTTCAAGTAATAATTATTGTGTGTTCTCAAGTGAGGTAATTTTGTACTACAGTCAATTCCCGATTTTACTTAGCTCAAGAGACAAAGAAAAAATCATTGTAATAATTTTGGGAAAAGGTTGCAATATACAATACATTATAGGCCTACACTACTACTTTGAGTTTAGAGTCTGTTTCAAGGAGATTTGAAATGAATACGTTACAATATCGGGGTATTCTTTTAAAACGGGGGTTTACTGTACGGTTTTACTTTCAAAAATCTGGCTCACAAAAAGAGATTTTTGACTTCTGACACACAACAATGTCTGGTGAGATATTGTGATATCCAAGCATAATGAAAACACTAAGATGTAGTCAATTGACTATTTAAATATCACTTGTTTATTGAATAAAATTTATCATATTTATACAGTATTAGACTTATGTGGATGATATTAGACTACATCTTAGTGTTTTCATCAGAGATTTCTGATTCAATTTAACGATAAAACATTGAATTTATACTACAAAAATAATTATCTTTAGCTATCTAGTGAATGAAAAAAAATGGATTATGCGTAACAAATCACTGCAGTAATTAGTTACAGTTTGCTTTTTATGTCTAATATTCCTTACAATATAAGTGAACAGTATCGCCGTATGAATATAAAATGTTCAAAGTGGTGAGTGCGCAATTACTGCAAAACAATTGAAAGGAACAATTGAGTATCAAGAAATAATTCTGGCTATGATGAGATTTACTTTATTGTAAAATAAACGTATCAAATCATGAATGGAATCGATTCATCCACACTTTGTGATTAGTGATGAGTGTCTTAATTATTATTTTCATGGATGACGTTTTGAAGACTTCAATTATTGAAATAATGAATTCAGTTTAGTAGGCTAAGTGAGTTACCGATTCAGTGATCAGTGACTTACTTATTTTTATAGATTACATCTTGAAGACAATTAAGGAGTTGGAAACCTCCGCGCTCAGACTTTTCTTTGCGGGTGCTCTGTATTCAAAATGAATTGTATGTAAATTTTTGAATAAATTTGAAAACAATTCAATTTAGTGAGTGCACCTGTGATTGTTGATTGTGTCCTCACTACCGTAAGAGTCGTTCACTCCCCAGTGGAAGTGCAATTGGGCGAAAGAGTAGTCTCCACGCAGTGGACCTCCCGACACCTGGAATTCCGACGATCTGTCCAGTTCAAGAAGCACTGTAAAAGAGAGGATACATGATAAATTAATAGGAATATACAGTCATATTCATTTAATTTAGCAAATGATTTTCATTTCAAATTTCTATGGTAACAGATGATGTTCTAATTATTTTTTTTTTTTAAATATGGCTTTTCACATGTTGTATACAGTATTTATGTTAAAAAAATTCAACAGAACATCACCCGTTACCATAGAAATGGTAAATGAAAGTTTTTCGCCATCTGCTAAATTAAATCAATATACCTATAATATTTAGGAAAGTGGAATGAATTTGAATACTGTACAAAGTATTGATAAAGAATATGTTGAGGCAATAGAAAAGTAAGAAAAACTTTGGGAAAGAAGAAAATATTGAGTTGCAAATCCATAAATCATTATAATAATTATTACAGAGACGAAAATTCAAAGAAAGCTATCCAACATGATTAACTGCAACATCCAATAACTTCTTCCATTATAGTAATATTGATAATCTCTCTCGTCAAAAATTCATTTTCATGATTTGAATTTCTGCCAAAATGGGGAGAAAGTTATGTATAATGTTATAATATAAAATGTCATTTAAAAAAATGTAGCCTACTTATTTTGTAACTCTTATGTGAGACAGTTGAAAAAAATTGATAGTATTGATTGTGATGATTGTTAATGTAAAAAATATACATATTCATTTTGATAAAATGTGAAAGAAGTAGAAGAGTATTCATGTATGCGAAGAAAATTTGATTTTTCTCGAAATAGGGAGGATCTTGTATATGTAGGTATGTCATTATATTAAATGTTATTTTTAAAATATTCATATTTTCCAGGTAGAGAGTTGAACAGATAAAATTGATAATGCTGGTTATAATGGTTGATAGATGAAAAAATATTATTTCTTCTGTTTGGAAAACAACAATGAAAACAATTATAGAGAAACCAATGATATAATCTCGAATTAAGGACCTCATTAGTGATTGATATACTATATTATTCTTACGGCTTGCTTCAATCAAACTGAAAAAAACTCTAAAAATACAATAACTTTCAATCTTGAAAAAAAATCATTCTCACGTGAAATAGGCCCTATCACATAACTTTTGTTGGAGAATAAATTTATTAAAATGTCTGAAAAATAGACCATTGATTGAAATTCAGCCTTTAATAAATTAATGATCAAATTGTTCAGCTCAAAAATTTTGTGTATCTCCATATAAGAGTTAAGGCTCTTCATTGTAATAAAATCAATGACTATGGAATTGGAAACTGTCTAGATTTTTTTATAATCAATCACTTTATCAGGTTCATGGAATTTAAAAAATGGTGAAAAAATACAACTTCTAGGAGAAGACTGACGAAATCTGAATCAAACGCTCAAACGAGGCCAAGCATCAGTAATTTCAAATAATTCTGGTAAATGATAAGGTGATGTCTGTAATGTCAGTTGAAAGTAGGATTGAGGTTTCTCTCTTGCTTGAAAATTACTGGCTCTATCTGGCTCATCCTTTTTATCAAAAGTAACCTCTAATTTTCTGTATACCAATTCTCCAATCAAGAGTCTTCACAAGCCATCTGCGATAACCTTCAAGATTAATACATCAAACTTACAAATGACGCTTCCAATATACAATAGCCTATACATTCCACAATAAGTATTATAAAATTGATCCGAAGAATAGGATGAAACAAGGACAAATAAAATGAGTTGAATGACTACTAATTATGCAATTGTAAAGCTGTATGATGCTTCATCTATTATGTTATGCAACATTTGTATTATATTGTTCACGCGAATAATTTAATAGCTGTTGCTGTTATGTATGACACTTCAAACAGCATAAAAAGAAGAATTCATTTCTCTTCTGATGTACTTCAATGCCATGTAATTTTCCTCTGATTGCTGAATAATATCAGGTAAAAGATCTATTATTTTGAAAAATATATATTTTCGGCTAAATTGAATATTGATTCAAGTGTATCTTATACAGGTAGTTAGGTATTAAATCAATTGGGCAGATAATCAAGAGTGATTGATAGTTTCATTCTTCATTTGTAATAATTATACAGTATAGTCCAATACACTATAAGAATAGGATAGAATGATTGCCTTTATTTGAACCTGGGAGGGCGAAGTTAGGGCGCAGTCGGCCCTCTCTCACACTTAACCCTAGAACGTCTTAAGAACGTAGTTGAGAGGGTTATTTTGCAAAGAGCATTCAGTAATTACATTACAGTAATAAACGCTTTAAAATTCTTTTATTTTTTGCCATAAGATTGATAGAAGTCGAGTAGGTACCTAATAGAGCAGAAATGAAGATGAGATATTAGCTCTTATCTTCATCAATACTTCATTATTCCTCCACTAAAAAACATCTAGTTGAAGGATTGAGAATCAGAAAATCTGTAAAAATATAATCTCCAGGAATCAATCAAAAATTGGAATTTTCATATTAATATGAGAAACATGAATAACAGAAAAATATTACAATATTTACCATAAATGTATTTTCCAATATTTATCATGATTGCATCAGCACACTACTCCTCTACATCATTCGATTACAGAGGAATTCAATTATTTAGAAGTTTCCTAATCAAAAAGGAGCAGAGCTCCTGAGAAAGAGTTCTAATTACTTTTAAGGGGTAAGAATATTTCTTGTGGTAATATTCTTACAGGGAAAGAAACAACTATAGGCTATAGGATGAATTCTGGATTATCTATATTGTCTTTGAAGACTGATCAGGATTAATTGATCAAGTTGTATGAGTTAATGAATGATCTTTCTATTGTGAGAAACAGTGATTGATTACATAAGTTGATTCTTCAATAAAAAGTTTCCATCCAATTTTATAGAGTAGTCTATGTATTGAAATGATCCTTTTGCAATAACGAATAGGCTGAATAGAATTTTCCAAGAATTTCACGTGTATTTTCCACTTTCTCACGTGACCTATCAAATCCTAATTGATAGATGTATTCTAATTTGTTCCGCATTTGAATTTTAAAATTATTATTATACAATGTTTCTCCATCAATAATGCTACTATAATTGAGTTCATAATACAGTAGTACATTCAATCCTCTGTCAAGATGTTGTTAGCAAATGTTGAGAAAATGCTCAATAATGTCATTAATTATTGTTGATTCCAATGTAAATAATCTTGATCATGTTGAGTGTAATTGAATGATGTTGATTTGCAAACAAATAGTCTGTTCAACCATTGGAGAGAGTCACAAATCAATCAGACCACAATGGGGCATTCATGGAATTTAGCTTAGAACTATTGTTCAAGAACTGTCTTTATTGTATAATATATTGAGTGTATTACACATGTAAATATTCAAATTAACAACATGAACAAACAACTTCTGTATTTAAAGTTGAACAATAAGTTAAGTTGATCACAACCATTATCAATCATAGAATAAATTAAGTGATCAGTAAGTTAGTATTAAAAGTATAGCTGGTTCATTTTGCGAAGGCAACTTCAGAGCACGGTATAATTATACCGTGACTTCTTCTATATACCGTGACTTCAGAGATTCACTACCAATGAATTATCTCATCAGGTACAACTTCTCACAATGTTCAAATTCATCCACTATGATGAAGTCATTTTATAACATATATAACGTATATATAGTGGATAAATTTTCCATTTTCAACATTGTAAAAATGATAGTAATGAGTTGTGATGACAATCATTCGTTTTCGCAAAAGTGAGTAGAACCTGAGCCTACCCTCTTCAAGAGAATAAAAATAATAAAATATGAAAACGAGAGTTGAGAGTTTAAGTTATTCTTAGTCAACTACCCTTCCTACCTTCCATTCCCTTCAAAATTAGTACCGCTCATCAGACACATTTTGTGCCATGCTCCAATTTCAATTAAAGTGTAATTATCTCATCTATTTTTCGTGACTCGAAACTTGATGAATTCATGGTGACCTTGAAAAAATCGTGGGCTTGTAACTGTTTACTAGCATTTTGGACAAGTTGGTTCTCTTGACCGTTATCTGTCATGCTCTGGGTTTGCCTGTAGTAATTAGTTCGGCCTAATAATTGTTTCGGATAGATTCAGCGCATGGTCCACTTAGTTGAGTCCGTGTGTGGCAATAATTGAAGACGTAGTATTCAGTTATAACCTACCACTTAGGCAGATCACATCTCTTTTGGGAGAGTAGCGTTATTCTGTGAATTGGTTCAGGGTAAGGCTGTATGTGTTTATAGAGCCCTAATTCAGGGTAGCTGGGAAACAGCAGGACTGACGATGAGAGATTGTAATTCTGACACTAAAAATACAGCTATAATAATAATTAGTGACATTGACATCTCGTATCTTGTTCAAATCAAATGATTGCTTTTAATCTGGATGCATTAATTATGAACCAATTGAAGATGAATTCGTTCAACAGTAAAAGAACAGCAAGATTGCAACTTGGTTGTAGATTTTGGATTTTCAGACTGAAATCAACGGAAAGTTTCTCTAAAAATCTTTTGGAAGGGAAAGCTTTCTACTGTATACTTTAGAATAAAAAACTCTTAGAGCGGGTTCACATGAACGGTTTTTGGACGGTTGCGGCTACCAGCAGTTACCAGCGGTTCCATGTGTGGGAGAGAGACTAGGTTATAATAATTTATTATGCTAACTATGTTTTGTCTCTCTCCCACACATGGAACCGCTGGTAACCGCTGGTAGACGCAACCGCCCAAAAACCGTTCGTGTGAACCCGCTCTTGGGCACTATCCTACTCACTCGTGTAGTATACGAGTCTGGAACCTTCTTGTCTGAGCTCCATAATTTAAAAACACATGTTTGTTAGGCGAGTTTCTGTAGATGACTTCGAGCTATTTGAGAGAAAAAACAATGGATCAAGCAGGATATTGCAGGACCTAATCTGTTCATTCTGTTGAAAGTTTCTAGTACTTTTTTCTTCAATAAAGATACCGAATACTGACTACAATCAATCATCTCATTATTTTAAAGTTTGCCTTTTGCGGTCGGTTCTTTGTTACCTGCTTCAAGAATCGTGAGAAGATCCTAGAACATTCCCATCTTAATTATTATTGGTAAAGAGGCCAAGAGCCTTGGTGAGATATTTCACCTTTACCTGGTTACCTCAATACTGCTAACAATCGGACATAAATGGAGAAAGAGAAAGAAAAGTATTCGAGGAAAAGTGAGAATTGATGTGAATGATCGAGTAAAAGAAAGTGGGAGGCAATTATTTGAGGCTCTTATTCATCTTGAAGCAATAATCTAACTTGAGCACACGATTTCTTTATTGATATTTTTCACTTAGAGGAGGAGGAGGAGGAAGAAGTGAGGAGGAGGAGGAGGAGGAGGAGAAAGAAGATCAGGAGGAGAAGGAGGAGGAGGAGGAGGAGAGGAGAGAAGAAAACAATAATGATGAAAAACGTGAATAATTCTGAGCGATTAGGTAAAAACTTGTATTTTTATTATAATGACATGACCGAAATAATTATGTTGCCTATTCTACTGTATTTATGATATTGATGATAAATTTTACCTATCATGAATTCTTTATGATAAGGATGTGGTTTTTTGTACTGGATAATGTATATTTTCATATACATTAGAGCAGGAGGAGGAGGAGGATGAGGGAGGAGGAGAGGAGGAGGAGGAACAGGAGGAAGGAGGGAGGGAGGAGGAGGAGAAAGGGAGAGGAGGGAGGAGAAGGAGGAGGAGGAGGAGGGAGGAGGAGAGGGAGGAGGAAGAGGAGGAGGAGGAGGAGGAGGTGGCGGAGGAGGAGGAGAAGAACAAATATTGAAGAAAATCGTGAATAAATGCTATTCAAATCCTGCTCGAATACAGTGTTTATCTTCATTAAACTTTTACATGGCGTAACTTATGTATTTGACTGTAATTTAGCGAACTCCAATTGATTCAGACAGCTGAATTGACTAAGGTCATGGGACCACACTCTTTAAGTGGCAATGATCTCTTTATTTGGTGGGTGAGAGACATGATTCAATTGTCTGATGACAGGCTGACAACAATGGTTTGAACTTGGACACGAAGTGCAGGTCACTCAATTGAATTTTACACAAATTTCTCATAAGCGGAGGTCATCGTCAGTGATTGTAATCATTCCATGAAAATCATTCATGAGATAAAAATCTTCTTAAACACTCAAGACGTATCTTATTAACAATAACGCCCAGCGGCCCAGATGAAGAGACTTGGAAAAAATTCAATAATATTCAGGAATATGCTAGTCTCAGATTTTAAAAATTGTTAGAATTATTACGAATTTTTTACTCTCCAGGGGCAATGTTCCATAAGAATTCAGAAGTCCCTTATTACAGTGTACTGTAACTACATAGTTTATTTACACACAGTCTTTTATTATTACTAGACATACCGTACTTAGAGAAACTACATAGTCTTATTATTTGTCATGAATTACTCGTATAAAAATGAAAGAGAGCCCCATCTTCAGAGAAAGATGTTGACGGTGAAAATTTAATTCATGATAAGTAAAGTATGGTAGAAAAATGTGTGGCTCTTGTCAGTCGGTGACAAGTACATCATCCTGAGCATAAAGGAAAAATGTTGAGCGGTTAGTCTGAAGCGATTTATATGCTGTCAATTCGAACCCTCTTCTTTTTCTTCTCCTTTTCCTCCTCCTCTTCATCATCTTCTTCCTACACTGCTTCCTCGTCCTCCTCCCTCCCTTTCATATTTCTGTATCTTTCAGTTTCATCTTTCTCTTGCTCTAATTGTAATAAATTATTTCCATCATTCCAAAATTCTTTTTATTATTTCAACATTAATTAAATCTTTCTTATAAAATAGTGTAAACATTTTTGAAATTATTAATCTACGTACTTGGAGTGCACTTGAGAACGTTTATTAGTCTACGAACTAATATAAATCTTTTGCAGACCAAGCTATATCAAACCCCGCTTAATTTATAAATTATTTTTCATATCTAATTCACCTCCCTCATCGGAAAATCTTTTAAATATCAGAATATCACCCAGAAACATTCAGAATAATCATGAATTTTATCAACCCCATTAAAACAGGGAAAAGACCAGCACACACTCGACTTCTATGCTTATTGCATAGGGTGCCATCCTTTTAATTACTAATGTATGACCACATCACAGAACAGGAGAGGTTCCCTCTGCTTGATGATGTTTTCCTATCCAGAGTGATGATAATTCATTTCATTGGTTGAATCCACATTAAATTGACTTTTAATTTGTAATTTCATTTGTAAATTTGTAAAAAAAATATTTGTGAATAGAGCTCACCGGTATGACCGTTATTGGTGACCTTGGTCTCAAGGGGTAGATCGCTAAAGCCGGTGAATTGGAGGGGGGGCATGGAGACACGTTTCACCCAGTCCTCTTCGATATCAATCGGCGACTGGAATTTGCCCGCACACTCCTGGTAATGCTCTGCCCAGTGGTCCGGACCTACTAACAACATTAGAATCAATCAATCAAGAATCACTAAATTAATCAATAAATCAATAAATCAATGAATCATCCAATCAATGTTTTTGATCATCCAAAGGAAACTATTCTAATTGTCTTTGATCCAATCAATCGGTAAACTTCTAATAAGGATAGGGAACAACCTAAATAACGTAAAACAAATACTGTATCTATGTCCCCTCACAGCATAGGCATAGCCAGGGCCGCCCACACAGGGGAATGATGAAATTTGGGAGTCTCGAAATTTGGGGGGGGGGATCGGGAGAAGTTTCATTGAATTCCACAAAATAACTTAAGTTAATTATTATTTATTTTTTTATTTAGCGTATGGCGTATGTCGGTGGGGGCCGAGAGGATTCCCCATTCCACCTCGCCGTGAGCGTAACCTAATTACACTGAGGACGTTGTAGTTTTATACTAGCTTTTCAAGAAAAACAGAATAGAATTCCATTTGAACTAGCGAGCTATTGTTCTCTTTGATAGTAGGCACTAAAGTCAAAAAGTGCCTCATAAACCACAAACTTTAACACAAGAACACAGAAAGATACTAGAAAAAAATAAAAAAATAAAAATAAAAATAAAATAAGTTAATCATACTTAAGAAATGTTTAACTAGCATGACAATTCAAATACAAATTCTTATTATGACAGAATAAGAAAAGATCCTTCATCCTAGCTAGAACGTGGAAGGATAATTATAGTTTCGAGAATTCAATTTCAGGAGGATCCGTTTAGTCTTTTGACACATTGGACAGGAATAATTATTGAAACACCTTTTGACAAGAGCATCTAGACGAACCGGAATAATGTAGAATTTGTAACTTAGAATGACCCAGTAACTACCTTCATTCCTTACGACAGAATTCCAGAACTAGCTTGCGTCGTGCATTTATACGACCAATCAGTGAAAGAGGCGGAGCTTAAATTTGAAGCTGTACATAGCCGGTAACTACCCATGCATCTACCGGTGTGAATTCGGAACTAGCTGAATCATTCATTAGGGCATAAAGCTTAGGACGGAGTTTGAGGCATAGGGACATGTCTTAATCATGAAATTATATTATGATTCATGGAAATTTTCGTAGCACACAGAGTTTTAAGCATTGTTCAGTGATTTTCATTGCTGCAACACATAAATAAATGAATTGAATAATGCTCGCCACACATTGAAATGAGACGGCAATAAAGGTATTCAATACTTCTCAACTATCGTTGTTGAAAGCTTCCAGATGTTTTGGGGTAGGGATTATAAAATAAAATAGTTACACTATATCCAGTAAAATATCGTTCCATCTTTGAAACTGGAGGCTCATCTGGTTTCTTTTAACCTCCATTTTCCAGTGGTCCTGGACGTGCTAAATCCGTTTTTCCGGGACGGCTATAGGGTCCTCAAAATGTTCAAAATCACATTTGTCTGCAACCTTTTAGTTTGGCCATGTTTAACTGTGGAATCATTTGTACATCATATGCTGATCATTGTACATTATTTTTCAAAGTATAAATCTTCAATTTGATTCCTAACAAGGTTTAGTTCTTCCACGAGATACTGGAGCACTTAATATTATTCAATATTACATCTATCTTTTAGTGAGCAATCTTTTTGCAAAAGACTAAGTCTTTACTATATCAATTGACCAATAACTTGGAACATTTAAAATCAAATTATTTTTTAAAAGTCATTATTTCAAGGAAGCCTCATAAATCTTTGTGAAATAATGTTAAACACAGGTGTAAATTATGACTACTTTATGCGTGAAGGGATACAATAAAGGAGTAAACGTTTCTATTAATCTACGTCTATGTATATTGCATTTCAATCTTGAAAATTACAGATGTATGGCAATCATATGTAACGGTATCACCGCTTGAATTTATAAATCATTTTTGGATTCAGCTCTCACCTCGGATCAATCCACCTTGGAAAAATATTTTTAAGCCTGAAACATTCAGAAGGCCTATATCATCGCATTTGTATCATACCCCTGTTGCTAAACATTAGTCTCTAACCGTTGCCGGAATAGGCGGGTCACCATACTGACAATTATGTTTCTGGTATGTCCTTTAAGTGATAATTAGGGGGGGCATGGAAGAGCACAAATCACAGGATATCAAATGAAAGCAACAAGTCAGGAGAAACCGTATTTAATGATGTCCTACAGAGTGGTATTATTCATTGGTTGAACTACAGTCGTAAAGAGAGATTTTCAACAATTGTAATCATTTAGAGGAAGTAATGTAAAAATGAAAGAGTGCTTTTGAATAGAGCTGTGAGTTGAAGATGGCAGCATACTTGACCGAAATGGAAGTCTTCAAGGGGTAGATCATAATTATTCCAGAGGAAATTGTGAGAGAGTGAGAAATTTCATTTCGATTTATGACCATACTTTGAAGGACCTGGTAATGCTCATAAACTATTGGTCTACTGAACTCAAAAGGTCTCAAAATTAATCAAGAATCACTAAATTATCTTTCAATCCTTCCTGCTAGAAGTTTCACAGTATTGACTTCTGAACACAGATTGTAAAAGGTCATAATTCTTTTTGACTAACGCATTTATCCATGAACTTGGGAAGAGAGGATACAAATTGTTCACTGAAGGATCTATTACTCAACCCTGTTTGGATGTTATAATTAGTGTAAACTACCTTTGCTTCAGAGGTCAAATAATGAAGGTAATGACTTGAGTAACTGCAATCAGGAATTCAGAACTAGTTGACGTTGTGCTTGGCGACTAGCATGATTTACAAATTTGGTCTGCATTAGTTTACTTTTGAATTCGAACTACACATTCACATTGCTCGGCATTCAGAAAGTGAGTTTTTACAAATTGCTACCAGACCCTTCCATAGTTCATGCATTGTTCCGCCATTCATTGGTTGAGACTGTTTTCCCATACCTCAAACGGAGGCCGAAAAGCGTTTTGTTTTCCGACGAGGACTACTCAGAACCTTCATTGACGGTCCTAGGGACCGACAATGAAAATGATCTCTGAATGACAGCTTAACGTGTCCTATCACACAAATCATGAAGAGATAATCACATAACTATTATGCGGAAAATAAAATATATATTTATAATATATATTTTATAAATAATTATTGTTCCACAACTTAATACATAATTTAATATCTATGTATTATCCTGTTTATTTTCGCATTGGTTCTATCATGCAAAATGATTAAAAAATGCATAGCGTTTAGTTCAGTTTTCTTCCCAAAATAATATTTTGTATATTATACTGTGCACTCTATTCCAATATTCAGTATCTCTATTCGAAATGTAATGCTATTAACAAATTTACATTTGATAATTATAATATGAACCGCTAAATTTTATAAACACAAATAATCACATGATGAACTAGGGATTCCTCTGCAACACTCACATATTTGAGTAAACCATTTTTTCTTCAAATTAACTGTAAATTGTAATGTTACGAGGAATACATACACGAATAAATAAATATCTAACAAACATATCATTAGATAAAATATTAAATTATATGATTAGTGAGTGTATTGTGGAATAGAGTCACCAAAAATAGTGCCCCAATGTTGAATAATAATGAAGTTATTGTGTGGATGTAGACTTATCATAAAAATTGACCAATAACTTAATGAGATTTGAAAATAACAATTATTGTTTTAAAATAATATCAAGGGTTCTAATAACCTACTCCTTATATGAATAATAGTTCCTTTCATTCCTCTTCTTTTACGAGGTGATGCCCATATTATGATCTCTAGGCTTTTGTGGGAAGGGTGATAATGAAAGACGAATTTAACGACTGCTTAATATTCCTCATCCCAATCTTTGCCCCAGACGTCAAAAGGAAAAATAACCCACATTAATAAGACAATAAGACACACATTAATGTGTCTCACATGCATTTCTCACGGTGATCTCTTTCATTAGCCATGCGGCAGCTGACGTGGATGACTCAGCTCTGTTTCTTTTCTTTCTTTGGAAAAATATTAATAAGCTCTGCAGCTGAGCGGAAGCTTAAGTACAAAGTCAAACGAAGACCGACAGACATCTCTTCTAATTGCTAAAAGCTCAGTAACCGGCCGGAATTAGCGGGTGATGAATTGGAGTATGAAGGATATTAAATTTACAGAGGATAAGCTTAGGGTGGAAGAGCACAAATAAAAAGAGTCGAGTGAAAAAAGGAAAATGAAAGCAACAAGTCAGGGAGAAAGATGAGCAAGAGGGAAAGGGAAATGTTGCTAATAATATTATTACTGTGAATGAGGGAAAGAGAGAGACATAAAATTAAAGAGGATGAAAAAGGGAGTGAGAAAATGAAAGAGTAAGAAAGAGTATGAGAGTGAGCTGAGAGAAAGGATACAGAAGTCACTTGAGAGGAAATGGAAGCTAGATAAGAGAGAAAAAGAGCGAATGGGAGAGGAAGAGAGAGAAAGTGTGGGTGAGCTATGGCAAGACAGTGTGATTTATGAGAAAGAAGCAATGGTGAACAAAGGAAGGACCAAGTGTCTGTTTATATGGGAGCATTGTACTCAAACTCAATTCTCAATATTCTTGTACTACTAATCTTGTTTATCCTCCATCTTCTGCTCAAGTACGTAGTTTGATTGTATTGACTTCATTTCAAGTTCAAGATCAGACGAAATTGGACTTGTTATATCTATTTTAATTTCTACAGTAATTCCATCTATAAATGAGCGGAATTGATCAAACATAATGGGCCGTATTTATGGATCCATGTCTATTCCTGTCCGAAAGGTGCAGTATATGAATATATATTTAGCTGATTTCAATTCATGAAACTCTTTGATAGAATAGTTTCTACTGGGAAAATATTGAAAGAGGCAGCAATAAGGGAAGCGGTTAGCTTCTTGTTCGTGCCGGTATCTAATTGCAAGATTAAGATGAGAGACTTGCACCTGTTACTCCCATTGTATGGGTGACTACTTTCTTTTAAGACCATTTCCCGCTGAATTCCATTCATTCATGAGAATCAAAAATGCTTCCCGGTGATTAGGAACCCATATAAAACTGTAGGTCCACACAACTCTCATCATCAACCTTTTCATCACCCATGCACAAGCTGAGCTTATGTGGGCATCACCAGAGCAAATAAAAAAAATAATGCAGCTTTAACCTTCTTGTAACTCTCATTTCCATTCAGAATAAACTCACAGTAAAATAGAGAGGGTAAGTGTACCCTCTATAATTACAATATATAAGCTCCTTGTGGATTCTGTGAGAACACTTGGAAATCTTTGAAATATTGAATAGCATTCTCTTCTTTTCTTCATTTGGTCATCCAAATCTATCCAAAACAAACTTATTTTTACAGGACAAAATTATTTATACTAGAAATAATTATTTTTACAAGACAATCCTATTGTTAACAATATAATAATTAAAAAATACGAATATTAAGATTATTTGCTAAACAAAATTGAAAGTTATTTCATTGTAAAAGGTAATATTTTTTTGAGAACATTGTTGTCAGTTATGATAGATATTTTCGAAATGATAAAACCTGGAAATCTATGTTCCTAGCTACTGAATTTCTTTTCACAATACTTTTGTTCAATAATATTGTTTGAGAAATTATCTTAGGCCATTTAAAAAACTTAAACAGAAATTAAATCATCTTAATAATTCGAAATAGAAATCTTGGCATTAAATTTCAACTCATTTAGATCTCAAACTCTTTCGTAATAGAAGTGAACATCTGGAATAATATTGATAACACTTTTGAAAGGGGGTGGAAGCGATTGGCTTCTAGTTTTGATACCACTGGGGGCAGATGCCAGGGTTTGGAAATAAACCTCCATTGGATTTTTACCATTAACTTACCTCACTCCCATTGGGAGTGGCTAATCGTTAGTAAGGCTAGTCAGTCACTCCCTATATTTTGGAGGCATATTAAATTGTTGCATTGCACTATATAGCTGCTTAACACAATGTTATCAGCAGTGCTTTGTTCCCATCACTGGGTTGCGAAGACTAGCTTATGGTTGAGATGTCAATGTGCTAACCACACGTTACATCTTTTTTGGTTAATGATCATTCACCTCTGCTGATTCAGTCAAGTGGATGTGAAACTGGCAACCAGCTGGTAGGCCTAAGCCCACATAGGGCTGTTGCGCCATGGACATACATTTAAAAAACTTAAACAGGAATTAAATCATCTTAATAATTCGAAATAGAAATCTTGGCATTAAATTTCAACTCATTTAGATCTCAAACTCTTTCGTAATAGAAGTGAACATCTGGAATAATATTGATAACACTTTTGAAAGGGAAGTGGAGCGATTGGCTTCTAGTTTGGTCTACTGGGGCAGATGCCAGGGTTTGGAAATAAACCTCCCATTGGATTTTTTTTGTCAAGAACTCCTGATTGCTTTAATTGACCGATGCGTTGTTCAATTCCGTCGATAAAGACCATGAACCCTCAGATGAACGATTAAAATCTCAAAATAGATTTAGAGCCGATTTATGAGCTCGGGATTTAGCCAAGTCCTAGACTAAAACGGGTGACCACCGTAGCATCGACAAACGTTATTAGCCTCGACACTATGTACTAAGGGCTCTCTATGCTGCTAACACACTAACCTGTCGAGACAAACGATTATCGAATCGATGCTACGGTGGCCACCCGTTTTAGTCTAGGACTTGGCTAAATCCCGAGCTCATGAACCGGCCCTTAATGTTCAAGCCCATAGGGCTCAACATTTTGATTATGATGCTAGTCTTGGTCCAAAGATTGAATAACTGAGAGTGAATGTAAAAATACTATTGTAGGAACAATAATTGAAAAAATATATAATGTGCATTCATTTTCTGTTTTACATGAATGAAGAGGAGAGGACTAAATGGTATTGATCAAGTTTTATAAGAAACTTACCAGTGTCATCTGAGTCATATCCAAAGTCTGAATTAGCTATGCAACCTGAAAAGAAAAAAACTTCATTATTTCTTGTAATGAAACAATATATTTTCTGTTTTGTAAAATATTTGCCAATAAATTTTATTTATTATATAACTGTCAATATTTATCTAAGAAGCCGGGAATGTTAGTAGAGATATTCCAACTAACATTATTTTTTCTTTATGTTTATAGAGCTAGAAGTATTCAGTAACTCAAGCACTTAGTAAGCATTAGAGCCACAGGTGAAGGTTTTAACTAACAATTTCTACAACACGCGAAATCACTAAATTTTTTACACAGTAGGCCTCTATTTCTTTCAATAATTGAATACTGCAATAATCTTTTTCATTTAAATTCTTTCTTCGTCTTCTTTCATATCACAACTATATGAAATCAAATTTGGAAAATATTCGAAATAATAATTATTACATTAACTACTCTGTAGAATTTTGGAAGGTGAAGTTGTTCCGGTTTGAGATTAGATTAATGTTGAGTTTGGGCTTTTAAATAAATGAGTGAAAATGGGGTGGGACAACAATATTTTTGTCCTCTTTAACTTTTAGAACTAGAAATGGATAACGGAACTTTATTGACTGACTTTATAACCCAGTATCAGATTATTACACCGTCATGCTACTTCGTGTGTGACACAATAATATATAATGAAGAAAGTGTTAAATCCTCGGATGAAAGTAGTTAGACTAACTATTGAAAATACAAAGCAAAGGCTTCCTGATATAACGTGGCTTGTACTTTACAAGAGTGAGCTTCATCACGTTTTCAACACAATGGACATTGATGCTTTTAAGGCTTTCTCCTCAACGATAATTTTAAACTTTCATGTTGATTTTCTAATATTTTTGATAAAATGGACATAAGATAGCGTTCATGTGAGTGATCAAGGATAATTTTTTCAAGATGATGAGCCGCAGGCTTGGGTAATAAGAGATGGGTAAGATGGATTTACTTTTTTCAGATGAGACTACTTTTTAGGCAGCTGGGATTGACGGGCAACGGCTAAGGCTAGGCGTACACCGGTTGGTCAAGACAAGACAAGACGAGATTAGTCACGTTGAATCAGATAGCACCATGTTTGCGCTGAGCGGCACACACCGATGCAATGATTAATCGGTGTGTGTTGCTTCATAAGCAACTATGTGAAGTATTGTGACTAAACGTGACTAATCTCGTCTTGTCTTGACTAACCGGTGTACGCCTAGCCTTACATGCCCTGCGAAACACGGCATTTGATATATTGATGGTTTTCATAGTTTTGTGAACTAAAGATGGATTATTATTCTTTAATTAATACTATTCATGTTCTGGAGCTCATCAATATGAGTTTAAATTCTTGTATTGTAGGCTCCAAAATAACTTAGAAACCCAAAGTCAGACTTATAGATTGTGAATTGTTCACAAAAAATTTAATAATTACTGTAATCAGTAAGCAATATTAATTACCAATAATAATTGTATCATAAACTTGATTCACTTTACTAATTTTTATCTATTCAGTTCCATTGGTTAACATATTCCTATAACAATTGAAGCCCTAATTTATACTGATATTGACACACTCTTACAACTTTATCTATTCAATTCAACTGAAAATATTCAGAAATATCTGAGAAAGTAATTATTGACATACATTATGAACATATCTATCTTACATAACATAGATGAGATGGAAAAATTATTGAAAACATCTTTCATAAGAGAGAAAAATGATTCTGTTTGAGTTGTTACCACTCTACAAGATGAGAGCTATTTCAAATCCGTTAGACCGAACAGAGATTGAAAACTGTGGGTCAATGTCAAAGTCATGACCATCACAATAAATGACAGCAAGGCTTTGTGTTGTTTTTATTTTTTTTCAGACTGTCATTGTTGCCTGCAAATCGTTTAGCAATTCAAATGGCACGGTTGGCTTTCATTTGTTATCGGTGAAAAATCCTATTTAAAATTGTGTGCACGTATCTCCTTTACTGGACACACCTTCAACACCCATTATCGATTTCCAATCTGAACTTTGATGCTTTTTGCCAATGCAATTTGTGCTGTTATCAAGGCAACTTCCATACCAAGTTCTAGCAATACTTCCTAGAGATGCTCTGGAATTTTTGGCAATAGCTCTACCGAATATTGATATCGAATATTGTTTGAATATAATTTTATTTGGCGATGACAAGTTGGAATGATAATTAGAGTGAAATTCACTTTACTTGTTTAAAATCGTGTGTTATGCTCAGGGGTGAATCCACAAGAAAGAAATATTCCCCTCCACCACAAATCTCTAAACTATCATCATTCTATTGTGTAGTTACGGTAGTTTATCGTGTATCAAATTATTTTAAAAGATGTATTTTGTATTATTCTTTTGTACAATGGGTCTTCTCAGACCTAGCTTAGCACAACCAATAAATCAATCA
Source organism: Laodelphax striatellus (assembly GCA_017141395.1). Lineage (NCBI taxonomy): Eukaryota > Metazoa > Arthropoda > Insecta > Hemiptera > Delphacidae > Laodelphax > Laodelphax striatellus. Next base: position 12,403,078 of record CM029538.1, on the reverse strand, counting down.
ATCAAATCCTTCCGATTGATTATTTTTTCTAAGAAATTGATAACTATACGTTTTGGCAGCTGTGAATGAAAGTATATAGGTTTTTAATGACAGTAAATTGATCGCGGATTCCTGTTCAAGGAATTCATTAAAGAATTTGTACATTTTTGTTTTTGATTAAATTCCGGCTGGTTATTTAAACCCCTAAAATTCTTTGGATTCCTTTTGTATCCTTTCAAATTCTTTGTGTTTGGGTTCAGTTGGCTATTTTCATAAATTCTTATGTTAACGTCTACTCAGATTATTACCTGAGGTATTATTTTGACATTACACAACATTGTAGACTACTATTACATCCAGATGTGCGAAGTTTCGAGTCACATAATTTGAATAATTTACACAGTATTTTTGCAAGATTCTGTCATTTTTTGCTTCGTCAAAAGCAAAACACACCTTTTTGAGTGTTTTAAAGCGGGGCTATTATTGAAATTAGCAAAAATTTAGACGGAACACCAGAGGCATTTCAAACAAGAAAACAGATTGCTGCCAGCTCTTGAAGTCAGGCTTCTTGCGGAAGCACAGCTAATTCAAGCTGCAAGAAAATTATGTGTGGAGTTATGAGACAGGTTGGGAATGCTCCGTGAAAGTAGCTTCCAATCATAATTTACTGTATAATTTCATAAGCGGAGCGATTAACGTTGGCAAATCAATGCGAATCTTTCCAAATGCTTCCGACTTTGGATCGATTTCAAACTCTTAATCACCATTTTTGTTGATTTGATCTCTTTCTCCTAGAAATTGCCTTTTTCAACAATCGTAAAAATAATCACAAAACTAAATTAAAAACACGGATCCATGATATCAAAATAATTATGATCGATAGTGAGAGATTGATTCAAAAATCATAATTAGATTCATTATCAAGTCTAAAAATACATTAAGTTACATCTCTAAAACGTTTCCAGAAATCGTTTTAGGATTCTTGCTAAAGATCCAAAGAAATCTTCTTTGGATTGATTGCTATTTCAAACTTGGGGTTTGGTTAGTGAATCTTGTCATTCTATTGCAGATGAAATTTTACTGAGTATTGATTTCATCTCTAAAGTTTACCCAAGATTTCGCTGTATGTGGGTTAATGGAGATAGTGATCTATGGATACTTCAACAAATTTGAAATTAAGCTCGTCGTTTTTATATAGTACTGTAGAGTAGGTGATACTTACTTAGGATATTAGAGCTTAGTATTACAATAATATGGACAAATTAAGTCAATTTCGGTCTTCATAGAGGTCAGGTGAATTCTAACACCACATCTAATCAACTATTATTTTTCAATACTCTACATATTAGAGAAGATCCTCGTTGGATAGAAGTCACTCAGAATTAACCAAATTTAATGATCCCTTTTACTCACGAAAAGTCGAGTAACGGTACAAGAGAACGTGAACTAGTGGAACACCAACAAACAGCCAAAATAATTATTTTGAATATTACACATCTCACATAGTTCAAATTACCACACTGTTCAATAATAGTGTGGCTATTCGATGTCACACTTTTGAATGGTTTGCTTGGACATATCCACCATACTTTTGCTAATTCCCATAAGATTTGAATTGAAATGAAACGCAAATCATAATTTTGAAATGTTGATTCACTTCTTACCTACAGTACAATATGCCTTTGCCAGTGTTTGTTTTCATCATTTTATGCTTTTAACACAATACCAAGAGTAGAGAGACAATTTTGAATGTTAGAAAAGTTATTTTCGATGTTGTTTCTCTTGAAATACGTTTGAATAAGTGAATGGGTTTGCCTGTGATCCCATATCAAAATTCAAAAAATTAAAAAGTTTGGCAAAAGTATAGCAGCGGCGGGAAAAAATAATCTCCCCATACTGTTATGGAGTGCTTCACACAAATGACCACACTGTTATTATACAGCCTCTGTAGTTCAAACGACTCTCAAATTGTGCGTAATGGTATTTGCATAAAATCTGTCTTTAAACTGAACTCCAGCCTACTTTTGTTTGTTATCATGGCAAAAGGAAGTCCGGCTTACATACGGTCAGTTCCGCACATCACCTGAGTTGAGAGACAGCTTCATTGAACCTTTTCCTTGTAAGCTTTCTCTTCTATTTCTCTGCCTTACTCCATTCCTCCTCTATCCACTTTTCGTCTCGTCTCTTCCACTTTTCTCTGACGCATTCTGCACAAAGATAGCGAAAGTAATCTTCGCTTATGCGTACTGCTAACGGGTCAACAGCTTTCATTCTTCGTAATGTTAATACTATAATAGGATCGAAATTGGGTTATTACAACACAAATACATAATTGTGTTCCATTATTAGTTAGAATTTATTTATTATTATATTTGGAACAATATTTTGGAATAACATAGAAGCTTCTATGATACTCCTGATTATACTATTATAATCATACATACATTACATCATACTCCTGATAATTATACTACTTCATAGATACGGTAATAATATTTCAATTTCAATTTATTGGAAAAAAAAGTAGTACAGCAAGTGGATGCGACGGACATTTTGCCCAGAACCGGCTATAGATCACACAAAAAAAATATATATAAGAAGCTCATCTTCTTCATCAACCTTTGTCGACAAATGAATAGAAAACATTAATAGGTGAAGAATTTTTAAGATCTGCATTTTTGAGGGCTAGCTCAAAATTTTGACAAAACCGTAATTCTGAAAAAACATTGTTCCCAACACTCTAGTTTTCTTTATAATCTATCTATTGAACTGTTAAATCCATGAACATTTTTATCAATTTCTTTGTAATTCATGTAATCAGATTAATGTAATTTGACGCTTGGCATTAGATAGATAGAGAGATGATATTTATTTACGTAGCTGATGAGCATAGAGAACTTCGGCAAAGAAATAATTCTTCTCTATCTATCTAATGCCAAGCGTCAAATTATTCTATACATTCCCATTCAATGCTTAACTAAATAATTTATGAAATGTTGAATGAATGAATATAATTATGAGAAATTCCGAGAATGCGACATTATGCGATAACAAAGAAAGAGGAAGGTGCAGTACTGTTGTAGTAATCCACGCCTCCAAATTCAACGAGTCCTCTCATTGGCCAATTGGTTCAACAGTCACCATTTTACTATTTCAACCAATCGGAAGCCAGCTGTACGAACACGTTATAAGAGACCTGACAGCCCGTCTGACGTTTACAAGCTGCTTGCTTCTGATTGGTCGAAATCGTAAAATGGCGTTTATCCGGCTTATTGACCAATCAGACGTTTCTTTGCATTTTTGATGGCGTTCTACGTCAAAATCATTGTCACTCCCACTTTTTCGTAGTACTTGATGTCAGTTTCAGCTTTCTCCTCAATTTTAACGAATAAAAATTTTGATAAACACACAAATTGAAAATGTGATTCACACAGCATAAATTCAGTTTTTTATCGTTTTATATCATTATACGTATTTTATTATAATAATCTATTATTTAATTCATCAGAAATGAAATTATTATTTATTCAATAATAGCTTATTTTGAACGAATTTGTTGATTACGCAAATTTTGACCGCCTTGAGTAATCGTTTGTTAAAATTTCACAAAACAAAACTTTGGGGAGTCCTCATTTTATGATTCTTGAAGTTTTCCTTGTTTTTTTTTCTCCTTCTACTAAAAACAACCTAGGGCGACAAAGTGAGTACTCTGATAGAGATTGATATCAGATTATCAGTAACAATATTTTGTAGTTAACACAAAGCACGTCGAAATTTGTATTGGAGGTCGTCACCAACGAATTGTTGCTTCTTTCAAGTGCAAAGTAATTTGCTAACATCTTCAGCTCAAAAGCTACACGAGATAGGAAATTTACATGGATGGCTATGACCATACTAGTTTATAATTTCCGATAATTATAATTTTTCAATTAGATACTTACTTACTCCTCAGCTCTACAGTTCTTTACAACCCTTGGCCTCCCTCACATAGCCTCTCCATCTGTCTCGATCCTCGGCCTGCCTCTTCCAGTTACGAACTCCAAGCATCCTTAGATCGCGTTCCACATCATCTGTCCATCTATTTCTCGGTCTTTTCAATTAGATGGAACACCTAATTGGTGTTCACTGGCTACCGATTCCCGTTCCGTCTGGCACTTTTCACCGTATCATCCTTCATTTCTTCACTCACGCACAAGTGAAACACTATATTAGCTAAAATTTTATACTTCATTAAATCAAATCGGATTTTTTCATAAATATATTTTAGATTTCACACGTAATATTTATATTTTTGGGGGAGGAGCAACATATAATTTGCGGCGAGGGGGGAATTTGTTGATCCGAAACTGCCCCTGACCACGGGCAACCTTGTATGTGTACTTTGTTCAATACTATCAGTATATAGTAGATCCCACTTATTCAATTATAATGCAGTAGTAGTTACTTTAATCGTAGCTTTTTTATCCAGTGAGGGATTTGATATAATTATTTTGCATTTTATCCAAGTCACTATACAAGGAGATGATAGTTATAAAACCATATTGGACTCCAATTTATTCAGCATTCAACTGATAATATTTGAGAAATAAAATTGTTAACTAAAATATTCATGAAAATAGTTATGAATTCAAAGAATTTACTATGAATATTGCACCATCCATTCAGGAACAAAGTGCATATTACTGTTGGCTATCTGCAAGAAAATAGGCCACTAAGACTAGGGTAATTCAATTAAAGGTGACCGCAGCTTTAAAATCATGACTAGAGAAGAATAAAGTATAAGTTATCCACTACTTGATCTCATTTGTAGACTCGTAGACAAGGGTGAATTACCATCATTGAACAAACCTTGTATGAATCAATAATAATTTTGTTCGCAAGTATAGAAATTTACTGATGATAGAACTTGACCTCCAACTATTTCAAATTCAGCACAAAAAATTATTGATATTAAACTTTGACGCGGCCGTCTGTCTACAAATAGACAATTTTCTATAAAAACTATAACTTTACGCTATACTTCAAGCACCAGACTAGGTAACATCAACATAATAATCGACACGAAATGCTCCATTGAAAGGCATGGCAAATAATCATTAGTTGTCACGCGGCTATCAATCTTGTCTATGATTATGATAATGGTGATTATTGTATTAAGCTTACCAACAATTTATTATTAACATCCCTGAAAAGAAACAAAGTAAAGATTGAATAACATTGATGGCTTAGCGAACAAAGTACGATAGTTGGTGTTGGTGCTGAATTTATGTCTTCATTTTCCGTTTCAAAGCTCAGAGTATCTTCGTTTGCGTGAGCAATTTACAATTTATTATTTCAATTTTTTCTCATGAATAAATTAGGCTACTTATTACATTTGAAACTTGGTTTTCTTTTGAACAAAAATATTCCTTCAAGCAGGATGTCTTCAATGGTTTTTCAGCTTGATCAAGTAAGAAAGAAGATGATAAGGAAGTGTGTGAAAAAGGAAGTAACAAAGCAAATATAAAACAGAGAGATTAATGGACTTGTTGAGATTAATGGACTGATGAACACCTGAACTGATGATCCAGAAATTCCAGAACAAAGTATTGAGGAATGCCGTCGCCGTCAATCATCCACACTTCGTAAGAAACTCAGACCTTTAGTTGGAAACAGTAGACCTCATGATTGCAAAGACTGCCATAAACCATGAAGAGAGTCTGCATAACCACCAGAATTTCCAAGTTCTACTCCTCATTCATAACTTTATGACAGTGAGGAAACTGAAAAGAAAGAAGCCTACAGATCTCGAGTGATGCAAACAGTTCCAGGCATTTTACCACTGAATGTCATGCATTCATGAGAATTAAAATCGCTTCCCGGTGGCTCGGAACCCACCTAAAGCTGTAGATTCATTCATCTCAAGAATACAAAACTCTGCTTCGTAACTATTTTAAATGAATAAGTAAATTAATAAATACTTCAACATCATCCTCCCCATTACCCACTCACAAGCCAAGAGCTTAGTGGGCATACCCTCAGTTAAAAAATCAGTGATAGGAGAAGTTAGAATATGAAAAAGGGTATGATTAGTATTTGAAAGTTGAAAGTGTAAGAGTGTTGCTCGATTATAGTTGAAAAGGAGATACCGGTATTGATTGAGAGCTCATTTAGGGTGAAATCTATCAATTTAAATTGGTACTGAACTGTTCATTTTCATCGTCATTTGTTGTATAATGAATATCATGGCACCATCAAAGCATTCGGTGTTGCCGGATAAAATGCTCATTTGTACATTAGCTAGTACAGAGATATTTTGATTGAGAACTCATTTAGGGGGCAATGCCCCCTATCAATGACGTCCCAAATGATGTTCATACCCCAATTGCTAGATTGCAGTCAAAATCCATTGAAAAAGCATGCAACTTTTGATAAATATCAGTACAATGTAACTGTACTGAAGTACATTGAATCGAGCTGTTGATAAATCCACACTAAATAGATAAACTATCCATCCACGTGGAACCCATATTAATTCAAAGCACACGGTATCTACCGTACCTACTTGAGATATAGAATCATGTTATCCAATAGTCTGGTCAATTTCAACCAATTAATTTTCACTAATCGATCGACCTCGGAACATTCTTCCTCAATTGCTAACGATGTGGATGCTTTGATGTGATGCTTTGAAAAAGACATATGTAGACGATAAAGTGCACTTGCACTCTTGTTGCTCTGCACCCCTGCACTTTTACTTTACAGCTGCCATCAAGCTTGCAGTTAAAATCAAGTTTTAATAATAGCTTCACTCGCAATTTCGCCACAGGTCTGCGCTTGAAACAATTTGGCCCAGTTCCACGTGAAAGAAAAATGAAAGTGAATTCCAACAAGATCTTTACGTTTGAATGGGAATTTAGTAGATCCAATTAGTCCGGATTGCAATCGAATTTATTTGAGTGTGAACTATAATGTAGGCTCATGAATGAAAAAAGCATTATTAGAGCTCGGTATTAAGAACACAGACTTGGAAACTCAAAGTTGCAAATGAATGAAGACTGAATGTATCTGACTTCTTTTGGCTTATTAATGTATTATAATTTTGAATGATAAAATTTAGAATAATCAGTGATCTTGCTGAATTTCAAGGTTAAATTCACTAAGCATCTCATTTTCATTTCCACCTGCATATTTGAAGTCTAATGTAGTTATTTATATCACTGCATCCTTTTGTAACAATGACTAGAACAAGTCATAATCTTGATTTAATTGGATGTATAAATATCTTAATATAATGATATCAGATAAATATAAGTGTATAATTATATTTTCATCAATGTTTCTGCCTTCACGTCTTCAAAGACTATCTAGCAAGCATTTCAAGGTTGATTAAAATCTCAATAATTCTATATTTTTACTTTTCAGAGCCGAAGGGTAGATCCCTGATGAGCCCTTACATATCAATACTTGATAATAGTTTGCTGTAATCTCAATTAATTGGAGTACCTACAACAGGAGAGTCATTATATAGGACCCATTTTTTGCAAGGTAATGAGAATGATATAATAGCAATACTAATAATAATAATATAATATTATTAAAAAGAAAAAGACAAAGATGTTGTCAAACAGTTTATTTATTATGAATTAAACATATCAGAACAATCTACCATGGTTTCATGCCGCATCCTCATCCTAATATTATTAATTAGCCTATAAGTGAAATTAATAATAGTGGATTTTTCCATTGACGGAACGTATTCAGTTGACTATATCTGCGTATTTAGTTGCATTGATGTCCAAGTGATTCAAAGTAATTTATTTGATGTGAGAGTTTTAATAGCTGAACAAGATTAGAGCGAAAAGAAACGGCCTCTGCAATTAGATCAATCTTGTAATTAACCTTGGTTCTGAAACGTTTTTGGAGTAGCCATCTCGGCGTTGATAAAGTGCATTTATTTCATCACGCTGACATGCAAATGTCTCACGTCTCAACCGGACATAAATAATACATATTAATGTATTCTGGATTGTTGAAAAAATAGAACAAATGCCGCTTTTTCTGCCGGTTGATAAGTTATGGTCCAAAGTATTCTTACGCAACAGACACTGCAGAATTTTTAATTTGCACGCTTGCCAGGATCCGAACAATGCGGCATTAGTATTCAAATCCTGCTGAATTAAAAACTGTAGCGCACGGTGCTGCGTTTGTTTCAAGTTTATGACTTTTTTCCTTTGGTGTTGAAAGAAGGCGTTCGCGGGATTGACAGTTTGATGATCACTTGAGAACTGTATGTTGCTCATTTTGTGAGTTAAAATACTTGATGTGGCTGTAGTTTCAAATTCTGAAGGTTTCACTTACAGTATCTGAAATATTAACGATAAATCTGATCTTAAATAATTTCCCAATTAATATGTTTCCCAAGTGATCTCCCTACAAGCATCTTGGACAATAAGGGAGTTTGATAGTATTTCAAATTTTGTGCAAGAGATTTAATTTGGGTATTGTCCATAAGTAACAAAATATTATAATATTGTAAGTAAAAATATGGTATTGTTCATAAGTTAGAATCTATTTATTATTATTAAAGTATTATTATTGTACTTATTATTGCAATAAGTTACAATAAGAGACAATTGGTGAGGAGATAAAAACTTCATGTAATGGGTTTTATAGGCCTTAATTTTTCAATGAGAAGGATAATAGATTTGGATCTTATTGAGCCATAAATTATAAGAATAGCATGAAAGAAGCATACAAATTTTTCAATAATAAAAAATATCTATGAAAATAACAAAATTATAGATCGTTTGCTGCAGGCTAGGACGCTTGATAGGCTGTTTTTGGTCGCTTGGTGAGAGCGGTTGCTTTATACATAAAATTAAGTATACTGATGGAAAATGAACTAATAAAAATTTGTATTCAACCCTCACCTATTACAGAAAGGCGAAGAAAATCAAACAATAAAAACGGTCATAGATGAGAAGTTATTATTGCTATTCTGAAATCTGGCGATACTCAACCAGAAACTACATAGAATAAGAAGTATACGTTTATTCTCTCTGTACACAACCGACTTGCCAATAAAAATGTTTGGCGAAAGTTAGAGATCTGCAATTCGGATGAATTGTTATGTCATTCTAGAAGTGTTGTTGCACACGTAGTAAAATGTATGTACTGAAATATTTCAATCGGTCGTTGACTTCTTATGCACATTCACAGTTTATAGTAATGGTTTCTGAAACAATATTCATACCTGAGGTATTGACCTCAAGATGATGATACCACAGTCTAATAAATACAAGATAAAAATAGTATTTATTAGACTGTGATGATACTTCTAAATCGCTTGCTGAGAATTATTATTCACAACTCGTCGAAAATGAACAGGCAGATGCCAAAAGAATGGAAGAAGTTAAATTTCCAATTTTTTTCTCACATTACTGGGAGTTATGTATTACACATTACATTACTGTATTTGAACATTAATACATGAGACCAAAGACAATGCATTTTAAATAATATTAGTATAGTATTAATATACTAATATGGTATAATTATGAAGGCCTGTATAAAGATGGAAGGAAATTAGATATTGCAACTACTCAATTGCTTTTAACTACTACTCAATCACAATAATTAATTTATCGAAAATCCTAATTAATAATGCCATATAATACACTGAATACTGCGAATATTGACAACAGAATAATAGCTATATTCTTACTTATATTCTATACTTCTTATGTCAAGAAGTCAGCATTGTTTATATGAGGAGTATTGATGCTTCATTGAGAAAACTGCAAACGTGTTTGTTGGGACTGTGTGCGACAACAATGCACAGTGCGGCAACTATGCACAGTGCGAATAGGATAGAGACATCAGCAACTGCCTTGTGCTGAACAAAGATAGCACACTCCCATCTAAGCAATGCTGACTTCTTGACTTGAATCGCACTATAGTAAGGATATTCGATGAATGCTGCTGTACAAAAAACTTTTGTCCGAGCGGGAATCGAACCCAGAACCTCTTGTTTGCCGGACAAATGCCCTAACCACTAAAACACCGGACATCTTCTGTATCATCATTCATTTTTGACTGAGCCAATTCGGCCAGATATGAAGATGGAAGGAAATTGGATATTGCAACTATTCAAACATTCACAACTTTTTTCTCCAATTTAGTTGTTATTTGATCCACACTCCTCATTCACTCCAATTCAAAGCAAATCTATCGTTCGCAAGAATATCAAGCTTGTATAAAACAATACTCCTCCGCCTTTTACATATTTCCATCTAATTTCATATAGTTTTATTCTGTGGTTTTTGGCTTTCCTTGCTAGAGTAAGAATATTTCAAATTTGTTTTCTAATAATATTATCTTCTTTTGTTTTCCAAGCTTCATACCGCTTCATTGCTTTATTTCAGTATTTTGTACTAAAGCCCTCGATAAATTACACATTCAAGTATTACAAATTTCGCACAAGCTGTATCTATGACCAAGATAATTGAGTAAGAGTAATAGAGGTTCATTTGTTGAGAAGAGTCTGAGCCACTCTAGAGTGACTAAATCACTCTATTGTTTCTGATACTCTACTCGTCTTTGTGGCATATTCAAGTGGCATATATACTAGATCACTCTATTACCTCTCTTCCTAGTCTTTGTTTCTAGCGTTATTTTGTTATTTCCTGTGTTTCATTCATTGTTTTACTCTCCAGTCTCCTTTGTTTAGTTATTGAGTCAATTTGTAAAATGACTCAAAAAACTACCAAAAAACTACCAAGATAAGAATTAAAATTTGTCTTTGTGAAGTTGGAATCAAAATAACGATTATTAACATAAGATGATGCGGTTAGAAATCTTTGATTGAATGAAACTCAAGGGTTGGCTAGCTAACAATGCCAAGACCTTCTTGTAAACAGTTCTGTCCTAAATTCATTACAATGACCCTCCACGCGCCAAGTGTTATTGCTACGATTATATTCGCTGAAACTCGCATTTAGTTACATAACATCTTTGTTGAAATGAGATGCCAGCTTTTTTGTTTTAGTTTTTTTTTTTGCGAAAAGTAAATTTGCATAATAGTTGTCTATGTACATTTTCAGAGTGGAAAATCGCTTGAGCGATAATCTAGGCGTTTGAATGACAACTGTCCATTTGTACTAACGAACCAATGTTAGTGAAAAGTGGACTAAACAACGCTGACGCTTCATTTATTATCATGTGCATAATGACCCATGAAGTGTTTGTTAGTGCTGGAGTGTCTAACACAAGAAACTTGACATTTTTTTGTGTGAAAAGTAAGCTCTCCTTTTTAACTAAGACTACAATTATTTTCTCTTCTAAAAGTGTTGGAAATTTGAAGTGAAAATTCATTTTGATAAGTATCAATGTTGATACAATCTTAAAGATAGTCTAAAATCTAAATAATCTGTTTTGATTGGCCCATTTCTATTTCAGCATTACATCCTTTTAAAGACTCGTTAAAGATTACTATCACTAAAATCCAAGCTTATCAATACCTGCAAAAACAGTTGAGACAATTTTGCTCTTGTTTTCATCTTAAATTTAAAATAAACAAGCTGTCCCGGCGAACTTCGTATCGGCCTCTTCCCCCCCCCCCAAATGTCCCCCCTCTTCTCCCCACAAATGTCCCCCCCTTCATGCCACCCCTAAAATGTCATCCCCCAATGCCCCCTTCCTTCTCCCCACAAATAACTTCATGTCCCCCCCCTCTTCCCCCCAAATGACCCCCATCATATCCCCCCCCCCCCCACGAAAAAAATGTCACGAAGTAAAAATATCTATATCCACTCGCTTTATTGATGGAAATTAAAAGAAATCTGCAATATACTAATTTTTAAAGCGAGTGGATAAATATTAATCAATGCTGAAAGTTGTCAAAAAAATATCACCCGTCTCGGAATCGAACCCGAGAAATCTGCGTGGAAGGCAGAGTCGCTAACCAATAGACCGCGGAGCTCGTCTCTGGGAAGACCGATATTGTAGCATGTTCAACTACACATCGATTTCATAGGAGCATTATTGTTTGGACTGGATCAAAATGGATGTCATGTTTGATAGGTTAGGTCATTAATTTACTAATTATTTATTAATTATAAAGAGATTTTCTTATATTTTAATACATATTATGTTAACCAGTGCTTTAAAAATTCAAACGAATCCAAAATCATCTAAATCGGTTCAGCCGTTCTCGAGTTATAAGCGAGCGTACAGACACCAACTCTCTTTTATTAATATAGAAGAAGAAGATATATAAGATATATTAGAGCGATTCACCCATTAGGAGAATAAAGACTACCGATTGTATGACAAATCCTCAGCATAATAACCCACTTCAACCTGCAGGTTGCCAAACCTTTATATTGTCAAGTCCGAAAAAACACAAAACGTTCTTGGAATAGACTAGGCAGAAATAAGAGTTGAACGATGCTCCTAATAAGCCACACGGTTTCTTGGCAAGAAAGACAAAAACAGTGCACTTCAGTTATGTGGAATTGTTTGAAAAAAGTGAAAGGACGTTTCAACTCAATGTTAGTAATAAATATTGAAGGCCAGCTCCATAGTTAATTCGAAAAATTAGTCTTTACCACTTTATTACAAAGATACTTTGTTTAAGTAACAAAGTTTCCAATATTCTCTACTTATTCTGATCAGCACCTCAATAGATTGATGAATATTTTTAATCTATTAATAAAAAATATTTTTTTTTATCGTATGGCTTTATCGGTGGGGAGGGAGTGGCCATAGCCGAGTGGGTTAAGTGTTGGCTTTGTAACCTAGAGGTCCCGGGTTCAAACCCAGGTAAGACCGTGAGATTTTAGCTCGAGCCACTCCTCGTGTTTCGGAGGACACGCTAAGCCGTCGGTCCCGGCTGCCTAAAAAACACTCGTTAAGTCACGTCAGAGACCCTGAACTGATCAGGAGTGACCTGAAAACTCTGACATCAGACCTGAGCCAGCCAGGTTACACGGAATTATTATTATTATATCGGTGGGGAGACCCTTACGGGTAGGTTACCCCTTAAAAAATAATTGATCTATTATTGACGAATATTTATAGATGAATATCTATTGTATTATTCTTAATCTATCTTATTATTCTCACATCCATTTTGAGGCTTAAGTGGGCCGACTTAAGTGAGGCTCAAGTGAAGAAGACTCGGCCTACTGCGCCCTAACTTAAAACCTAGACAAAAAATATTTTCCTAGGCAAAAAATAAACAGCTGTTATATACTATTCTATTCTATTTCCACCTAGACTATCATTCGAGAAGCAATCCTAGAGCTGATTTTTACAGCTTCAAATTAAGTAGTTACTATTGTAGTTATTTTTACAACTTCGTTAAGTAGCCTGTCTGTAGTTGACTATTATTCTTCATTTCCATATTTTTAACGGTACCAGGGGAAAAGCCTTACTACACCCAGGAAAAGTATTCTAATAATAATTGTATTGCTTATTGATTCTTTCTAATACCGTTCTCAATATTTAAAAGGGAGTCATGTTATGATCTTGGAAATTAACGATCCAAAGATGGTGAGTAACAGTATTGGTTATTAGGAAAAGATAATTTATTATTCATTGTTAATAAATACTTGGTAAAAAATGGAAAAACTGTTTCCTATCTAATCTACATTTACAGCCCAATCAAACTTATTTCTCACTTTAAATTTTTTGAATTCCTTTAACCTTGAATGGTACTGTTGAGGGAAAAAACCGCGGAGCGATGAATTTCAAAAGCATGAAAGACTTGTACTGGGTCTGGTTTCAAATTCCCAGTCATTGACAAACAACACGAGAATGTTTGAGAAAATTCACTTCCCATAAAGATAGGTGGACGTTTGTTCGGAGATTATTGAAGCAAATTGATTTCTTCCATTCTTCGGCGACCTGACCTTGCTGTAAACGCACAAAGATTGCTGGCAAATTATTTACTTTTGTCGTGACTCAAACAGGCCTCAATAATAGACCTGGATGGTGTGTCAGTTATTGTAGTACCTGACGCTGAGCCGAGACGTCAGCCTGTCATTAAATTAGATCACTCTCCGTACCACACAACAACATTCCATTACATCAGGTCAAATAATAACAATAATAATGTAATCTTTTTTTATTAGATCGTTACAATGACCACTAAATGCTTAGATTTTTCCATGGGAGGCCAAAACAATTTTTGTTGGCGTCTGAAAAATGAAAATGTTTAGATTCTCTCAACTTACTGAGAGACTTCTTGTGAGACTTCTTTTATTGTTTTCAGGAGCATTTTCAACTCTAATTCTGATTTCTCTTCAGATTTTTAACGTTATTAACTTCAGATCCAAAATTAAAATTAGGTTCTTAAATGTGATTACCTTTTTCAATGAATCGTGATATTATTTCAATAAATAATTCATGGAATCCACTTCCAACGAGCTCTCAGCAAAGTACGATTAAAGAGAGTTTTCTGAATACAGTATCAACAAACATACTATCTTATTACTCATAAGTAATTGTCATGCTTATTGTTTCATAATGGAACTAACCAAGTGAATCGATATGATATAAATTCCCATAAAAATTTATAAATTGACATAGAAAATTACGGTATCATCATGAGTAAACAGTATTAACAGATTAATAGCCAAGAGAATGCAGCCCAATGTATGCAGCCAAGGAAAACTTCCAATCAAGTATTATCTACACTCCTTGTACTCTTCAAAATTCCAAAGCAATATATTAGTTGTTTCATCGATATTCATGTGGGTTTCTATAAAAAGGACTTTTCTGTCGATTTAACCAAGCAAGTGAGCTGATTCGTTACACTCTGGTCACAGTCAGTTGGTGTAGGGACGTTGGGACAGTCTGTCATCATGAATAATTTATTAAAACGAACGAGATCTGACATCTGATGTTTTCTTCCATGTTACTGGTAATTACTGTGCATAATTTTGTAGCAGGGTGGAGCGGACCCTCCAGTTGGCTTTCCTCCACTCAATTACTGACTCGACCGTTGACGCCTCTGCCTCCGCATGCTTCTCTCACATTGTTTAGGCGTCAACTGGTCTGGTGACTAGGGAAAAGTTGTATGTTGGTACCCGTAGATGGCTACTTAACAGGGTAGGACAAACCATCTGGATTTTGCTCACCACAGTGACTGTTTGAAAAAGTCCAGGAAGTTGCTGGATGTCCAGACCTGTTTTGGTTTGTTCATATTATCTTCTCAACAAAACTAGACTCTTGAAAGCGTTTAAAGACATTGACTTGCTGGCGAACAACTTTCAGATACATATAATATAATAGCTTAGGTCTTGCACTCTCAGAAAATTATTCTCAAAATAATTAGGTGATTTCTATGAGTGTGAGAATCTGTTAGATGATGTCCTACTAAGATAACTTAATTCTTTAAAGTAGTGTAGAGATTAAATTATTCATAATCTTCTCATGAGTTCAATTACTGGTTCTAGCTCTATTGACGATTAATTTTAGTACTTTGTAGCAGGAACACGTTCAAGAACCTGAGTTCAATAAACAGGAAATCTTCGTTCATGAATGGCGACAATCGCTCTCACAGGATTCTAATGAACTTGCTCTCACCACTGGCAATCATTCCTCAGGAATGAAGGAAATAGACCTTGTATTGAAGCTATCAATTGAGTTGAATGCAGGAATTAGTTTTAGTTACAATGTTAAAATGATAACTAACTAAATAATAACTAAAGGAAAGCCGACTCGAGGGTCCCGCCCGCTCAACCCTGCTACAAAATAATAAATAAATAACTTAAATAGTTTGTTTTTAAAATGAGGAGGAATATTTTGTACTTAGAATACAAAGTTGAATGTTGTTGTTTGAAAAGATGAACATAAGATGTAGTTGAGAAAAGTGTTCGGCGTACGGAGAAGTCAAGCTATTAAGCCGTAAAGCTACTATTTACATATTAAATTAATGAGAAAATCGTACAAAAGTATCTAGCCTAAGATAGAACAGATTATGGAATCAATTAATACATTCTTTAACCACGTTTTTCAGTAATTAAAAAAAAAGCCATAAGCTTAATAATTACGTTTTTCAGTAAGTTCTCGAGATTTTTCAGTAAGTGTACGAGATATGATATACATTTCTCTGTATATCATATTTATCGAACATTATCTGTAATTATGCAATTAAGAACAATTTCGGAGAACATATATTTTATTTATTTTTTTATTATCTTTATCACTTGTGAGTGAGTTAGAAAGCTTGTACTAATGACTTGGCTGTAACCATTGAATATATATCCTATAGGGTATTTATATTCAATGCTGTAACAGCTTTAACAGTTTATTTCGGACATTTAAAACAAACTAGAATTTCTTGATAAAGTCAATCAATACCCAAGTATTGAGAAACCTGAGAAAAGGCGAGATGGAATACATAATCAAAAAGATTTATGGATTATTCATTGAAGAAATGGAATACATTCAAACTTGAGACGTATTTCTGTGAGATTCACAACACAATGTAAAATCATTAAGATTAGATATGGTTGAGGAACTATATAATGAATGAAATAATTGATTACCACTTCAATTAGCAGAGTCTAATAAAAACTATCAACTATGGTCTGATGGGACTATCGAGGAGGAGTTGGATGGGCGATTAAGTCAAGCGGCATAGAGATATTTATTGTAGTGGAGCTGGCATGAGCAAAAAATCAAGATTATAGGATGAAAAAGAGATCAACCCCGTTCAAAATAGACCCGTCTAGACCTTCTCCAAACTCCAGCCTCGCCTTCATAACAGAAAATAAAAAACCATATGAAGCCAAAATTGCAGTTCATCGAGGGAAACATCAATCTTTCTTTCAACTATTGTCGATTTTTTCTACAATGGCTTCAACTTTTTTCTTGTCTACCATACCACAGTTCTCATTGGCTGCTGGTTAACCTTGGGTTGGTCATTTAGAGTCTACATACCTCTATTATACTCTTTCCGTTTTGGTAAGACATGTAGAAAAGGAGAATGGAGAGTAAAAGAAAAAATTGAACATCAGGTCCGGTTCGTACTGAATTTCCCAGCGTTAATCAAGCCTCTACATCATTATTATCAAATGGAGAATTATGAGGTTCAATTTTCATTGAAGTAGACGTCCAATTCTGTTTTGAGAAGTTGATTTTTTTCCTCAAAAATATTTCACTTTGACGGTACAAAAGCTTTGAATTTGTTGAAAAAGTACGTTTCATTCATTAGAATTTTAAATGTCGTTCAATTTTAAATTCATTTGAATTTCATTGATGATTAGTGGATGCAATCCAAACGGAGATCAAGAACTGCGTATTCACATTGATTTCTTATCATCTATTCCTTCACAGCTTTGCTTTTGAATGAACTCATCTCACTGATATTGGACCTTCAACTTGAAAAGAAGTTTTTTTACATTGTCACGTTATTCAGGTGGAGTGTAATTAATTATTCACATTTTGTTATTGTTATTGTTATCAATAGCACTCTTGAATGGGTGCCCTAAACGACAGAAAAACATTCAATATAAATAATTTGTCCTGAATGTATCCAAAAACACCTTATTGTTGAGTACAAATAAATTCAACACTACTGAATAGAGCAGAGAGGTTCAATCCGAAACCAAACAAAGCAAACCAAACAATATCCCTATATTGAATACCTTGCTCTATGAAAAAATTATTGTTTGATCCATGGTATTGCTTTCAATTACATTCAAATGATGATTTATGGTTCTCAACACGTCACATCCTATAATAAAACAAAAACGAACAGTAAGCAAGCAACCCAAGGCTTTTGGATAAGAGCTTTCATAAATGCATTCTATTTAGCAGATATCATATCCGCTAATAATAAAACTGGAACATTACTCTTGTGTTAAGGTTGAATAATATTTGGAGGACATAGAAATAATAAATAATTATTATTGACTCACGATCAGCATGAAGTGCAGGGTATCCTAGGCTTGAGCCTTGCTTACTCACCTGTAATAAGAGAAATATACAGTATTAGTAATTGATATTGAATACAATAAAATTTATCGTGAATGTATCTAAAAACACATTATTGTTGAGTACAAATGAATTCAACATTATTGAAGAGATCAGAGAGACTCTAGAGAGAGAGAGAGATTTACATATTATTTCGAAAGGTTCATTTGACAAGTTGAGAAAGAAGAAATTACTTGAAACTTGGAAACGTTTTAGTGACTAATGACTTGAAAGTAAGAAAAATACTGTATATGGAAAGAATTAGATATGCAAGGAATCTTTACAAATGTAGAATTCGAAAAATAATGGTGGATAATACTCAATTTTATCACAGAATTTTTTAATTAGACGGTATTCACTTCTCAACTAGCAGTGATTTTCAAACTTGTTCATTAGATACTACAGAGCGTGCCATCCAAATTGGCCTCTCACTGGAGCATGCGCGTTGATCGCTTACTCCCACTACAGTGCCTGCTGACTCGCGGTACAGTAAATTTCAAAAGTTCATTCAGCTGGCAAACTCAGCTTTATAAAAAAATTCATATTCGCTTCGGTTACCTAGCAGTACTATGATGTTATTTGCTTCACTGACTGTACTAACCTTAGCGGCTGGAGGGGAAGCGTGGTGGGAGAGATTATCCATCTCTCTCGCACAGCCTCCCCTAGACGCCAATTTGGATGGCACGCTCTGTACTTGATATATTGGAATAAGAAGAAGGTCCGTAATACGATACTATTGCGGTCCTTAGGAGGCCTATACAGAAAAAAGAAAGGAATCAATTCCCTACGCCCATACGGTACACTTGAGCTCATGGCACACAGGAGACGCGCCGCGCCTCGCCTCGCCTCGCCTCGGCGCGCCGCGCCGCGCTTTTTCGAGTGTTCAGTCGCCCACCGGAGACGCCGTTTTTGAGACGCGCCGCCGCGTACGCCGCGACATGATTCTCCACCCAACAGCTGATCAAATAATTAAGTAATAATTAATACCCCTTTCAACTTGGAAAATCACGTAAGTTCATAAGATCAGCAACGAACATTAGATCAGACGTATCACTAAATTAATTCAATCTCATCCACTATCCATAATATTCTACCAGTTAACGGCTTCTACCTGTATAATCTTCTTTTTTACTATTATTGTTTTCTATCCAATGATTACACACTTATGAAGGACAATGCAATAATAAATGGTCAAAAAACTAGTTTATTTTCAAATACAATTTATTATCATTATTATCACAGTCTAGTTGCAAAGCTACATCTACATCAATATTGAAGATCAAAATCAATATCAATATCGGATATTGGAAGATTCACAAAATCTGAGCAACTCTTTGCAACATAAATCAACACAGAGCTAAGCTTTATTATTATACTTTAAGCTTTTATTGTACTTTTGGAATGCACTTCCAAAACTATAGCGATTGAGTAAATAAACTATCTATGAGGGTTTGATACAAAAGAATGTTCTACTTTTTTCAAACCCAGATTTATGTCTTTATTAATGGCTTTAAAGAGCTGGCCCTTAAATTTGGTAACGCCTGAAACAAGTACTTGAGAATTCTAAACAAACTTCAAATTTGCCAAAACAAACCTAAATTAACGCTAAACTAACGATTTATAACAATTTAATTTGTCGGGCTGCGAGCAGCAAAGAGGCGGAGAAAGGGTGGCAGCGCTCAGAGAAAGTTCCACCCTATCGCCCACTGCAAGCGCGCCGCGCCTCGGCGCGCAGCCACAGTCGAAAAATTCCACTCGGTATTCTCCAAAAGTTCCGGCAGCGGAATTATTCCACGGTCAACGGCTGCGCGGCGCGCGCGCGGAGGCGAGGTGTGCTTTGTTCTAACTTACGTACATGCTAAGTATTCAGCCGGAATATTTTTCATTTGCGAGGCGAGGCGAGGCGCGGCGCGGCGCGTCTCCGGTGTGCTATGAGCTTTACATCGACGGTAAAGAAGGAATTGATCCACACGTAATTGCAACAGAAATATATATACTTTTTCAGTTTATTCATAATCCGAGTAACCTTTTATTAAAACAATTTCTTTCACGGAAAATCAGCAATCTTCAAATCGTGGCAGAACAATAGAGCTTTGAAACAGATCGCTTCATAATATACCAGTAACTATTCTCTGAATAAATAATTTTCTCATTCACGGAAAATCAGCAGTTCCAAATTGTGGCTGAACAATAGAACTCTTGAGACGGATTGCTTGAGGACAGAAACACAGCAATTTGACAGATCCTAAACCCGTGGACAACATATACGAAAATAAAATAGAACAGACCTCACAAAAAGAAAAGATCGCTGATCTGATCCTTGTTTCTGTTGGCTGATTCATTGTCTTGGAGAATTATCTTACAGTTACTTTCATCCTTTTCGTGACGGTACCGATGTCGTGAGTGCGGTCTCGTTATTCGAGTACTATGTTAAGTGTATGTAAGTTCAGATAAATCGAAGGCTCTCGGTGCAATCAATTACAATTGACGGTTGTATATATAGACAATATCCTTGGATAGGCTACTAGTATACCGGCAAATTACGATGTTGAGTACCTGAGTCGATCGGTTTAGGTGAGATTCCTCAGTTCACATCATGTATGAGTCTTTCAATTTATTATTAAAGGAGAACCAAGTAATAGATTAAGCTGTACTCTTTTGACAATGATTTGTCTCTATAGTTGAATAGATTAAATAGGTGAAAATCCTCAGTTCTCATCTTGTGTGAGTCATGATTTTTCAATTTATTTCTAAAGAAGAACTAAGTAATAGATTAAGATTAAGCTATACTCTTTTGACAATGATTTGTCTCAACAGTTTAGTAGATAATAAAACAGTTGAAGAATAAATAATAACAGTTTAAGAATATAATAAAAAATTTCGGTTCGAAGAAAAGGAGATTTGGAGGTGGAGGAGGAGCAGGAGAAGGAGGGGAAGGAAGAAGAGGAGGAGGAGGAGAAGAAGGAGGAGGAGGAAGAAGAGGAGGAGGAGGAGAGAAGAAGGAGGAGGAGGAGAAGGAGGAGAAGGAGTAGGAGGGGGAGGAGGAGGACGAGGAGGACGAGGTAAAGGAAGGAGGAGGAGTTGGAGGAAGAATTGGAGGAGGAGGAGAGAAGAAGTAGTAGAGTAGAAGGAGAAGGAGGAGCAGGAGGAGGAAGTCTTAAAAAAATCATGTCTTATCAGCGATTCTGGTTACGGAAAGTATACTCAATGTCTATAGCAAATCCAGCTTCCAACTGATAACTCAGCATTCATGATATTAATAAGCAGATAGAGATATGGAAATAGTGCTACGCTGCATGGAAATATTAATGTGCGTGAAATATGGTAGTCTTACATTTTGCTAGCTTCAATTGAGTTTTATAGGATACAATAGTCCTCAAGAAATGTAATAATTGTCAGTGATTTGAGTTAAAAAGATTGAAGGTAACTAGTTTGCGCGGACAACGGTAACTATAGCCACAGACCACAACAGTTAGTCTATGCTATAGCCTATAGTCTATGCTATATCAGAACAGAAGTTATGAGATATTTTCAATTCAAACCAATGAGAAAGCGGTATCCTTTCTAGTGTTGATCTGTTACACGGCCTTGATAATTGAATGCTCTTTCACTTGCGGATTCTACTGGGAAAATATCAGCAGACTCTAATTTAGTGCTAGACCCGCTGCACTTTATTAGAGTGATTGAAGTGGCAATATACATTTTACGAGTGGGTGCGTCAGACATGAGTGCATTCTGCACATAATCAGAGATAATTTAGAGTTTCTCTCCTTTCCTGTGACATAATGTTCCAAGGTGAACTCAATTAATGTTCAGATTAACAACAAACTTGAAGATGTTTATCGATAAATAAGGTAAAGTTGAGCTGTTATCACAAAGAATTTGAAACATTGCAGAGAACCTAGTGATAGAGGATCCGGTACTAATTGAAAGTTTTAAGGCAGCACGCTGACTGGTTAATATCGCTGAGTCGTAAGTTATCAGTAGTGATACAGAAGCCTTCACAGGGTTACAAGCAATTTCTTTGAGTAATAACCGACTATCCAAGCAAAAGGAAGAATGTTCTATTGTAAGCTGATATCCTAGAACCTCTTTTCGAAATTTGTATCTTCTGTTTATTTGTGGAATTAAAATTCATAAAACATTTTAGTTTATTCACAATTCATTTAGATTCATTCATAAAGACTATACAGGTTAGTGACATGAAATTACACTTTGATCTTGTTTTCACGATTCAATACATCCAAATAAACAATAAGCAGTTACACAGCCCAGAGATTAAATTTGACATTAATAACAAGTATTATTACTGTTCACTGTATAAGTCCTTCGAGTCGAAAATCGATTTATGTTTGGAAAGAATCTGGATACAGACGAAACCAATTCGACATGTCAAGGCTTGAGTGAGAGGAGAATGCTCGATAATTTCTAACTACTACTTTTGTTACTATACATACCACCTATAAATAGATGTAAGTAAAGCGACGCTGATGTAAATAGACGCTGGAATAGGCAATTTATATGATCCCCGTTTATTAAGACATTTTTATACTTATTTAGAGCAATCTATTTTGAACATTGATATGGCTTCGACACGATATCGAGCTTATGAATTTATAGTCTCATAAACTTGGAAGGTGTCAAATAAATTGCTGATATATTGAACAAGTTGGTCATGAACTCATCTATCACTGGAGTCTACACTCGTTCATAAAATATGTTCCGGAAAAGCCTTCCTATCTTAATTACTGAACCTTCTGGTATGTTGATATAGTACAGTAACATTGATATGTTGTTAAACATTTGGAGGTTGAGAGAAATTTATTTAGAAAACTAAGGTATTCTAAGGATTGAGGTATTCAAAAGGAAGAAGTTCAGAAGCTGTTCTTCAAATTACTCAATAAAAATTCATACGTTAATTAAATGAACTATTATACGTTTTCCTCCGTTTAAAAAAAAGATACTTTTCATTTCCATGCTCATAATAAGCATATTTCATGTTTATATCTTCAAAATATTCCGTAGTCTCACTGTCTCATTTCAAATTATCTGTGCATTAACTCACATTATTCAATAAATGCCAAGTTCATACTTCGTTTCAATTATATGTTATCAATGCCAAAACTTTAATAATCCGTATTAATACAGCAATCTAAACTAATCCAATTTCATAAGCCAAGAAAATAATCTTCCTATCTATTCTGAAAATCTCATAAATAGGAGAAACAAGTGAAGGACAATGATAAATAATCGAAAAAAACGAAAAATGTTGTAGAGAAATTAGCAGCGTTTGTGATGCACCAGTTGTAAGCCAAATTGCTATCACCTTCGCACTGTCATAAATTTTGAAATTGTGGGGACTTGAGCTGCTTATTAAAGCGTAATACGAAGCGCCATTAAAAGTTTGTCCGAAATTATGTAAAAATAGGAGACTAATAATGGACCAAGAGCAAAAGTGAGAGAGGTTTTATTAGTTGAGGTTTGTAGTTGGTCTCTTATTCAAAACAGCTAGCGGGCATTTTGCCATAAAGACAAATAGGTCGGTAAATCTGCATTGAAAGAAAGTGGGTAAGGAAATGAGGGAGAATGAGAAAATTAAAGTGATGGAAATGAAGAGAAAGAAGAGACAAACATACTTGGAACACTTTAAGATGCCCTTAAAGCACTCGCTGTTCTATTGCAGAAAGCCGTAGCTGCCAACCTAGGATTTCGATTCCTAAGCACAAGTAAATCAACTGTAGTTATAGTGATGCAAAAATAGGCTTCCTGTTCACATCCTTCCCTTTATCTTCCCTTTGACTCAAAACTGCTGATAATACGTTTCTTGTAATTGTATATAATTTTGTGGGGAAATCTTAAACCCCATAATCACATCCTTTAAAGTCCTCAACTATTTTTGTTTAGCAAATTCAGTCTTTTTGGACCAGTCGTTCTCGAAAAATCTGTAGTAGAATTTTCCAAGATTGAATGAATAATCTACGTGTGTCATAAATATTGATGATTGTCAAACTAATCGCTTTTATTAAAATTGAATTGAAAATTTGAGTATACTATTGAAATAAATATTTCACAATATAATACATTATTTTACTTATTATGAATATCGAATGTCCATGTTCAATAGAAAGAATCTGTTCTTTCCCATTGGATAAGAATGAGAGTTGAACACCTTTGACATCTAGACGGGGGAATAATGAAGTTGTAACTTGAATGACCCAGTAACTGCTGCCATCTTACGATAGAATTTAGAGCTAGCTGCGTTGTGCATTGCCAACCAATCAGGGGAGAGAGGCGGAGCTTGGAGGCGTGTCTGTAAAGATTGAAGCTGTTAATCACTCAGTAACTGCAGCCATCTACCGGTCGAATTCAGAACTAGCTGAGTCATTCATTGCTAGCCTATTACGAAATAGTAGGTGGAGTTTGGAGGCTACATGATTCACAATTCAGGCTACGATTCATGGAAGAATTTTAGACACAGTTCAAGCATTGTTCAAGTATTTTCATAGCTGAATAAATAAATAAAATATTCGTCTTGGAAAACACAATAAATGATTGAATCACCGTTTCTGAAATATGTTTGAATTGTTTTCATAATGAAATAGTTACACCCCATTAACCTATCTTCTATCTATTCTCCTATCCTCTTCTATATATATATATATATATATATATATATATATATATATATATATATATATTATTAAAAGGGGAACAAGTTTTTTGTAGCTTCAACTCCTCCGTGGTTTTTCAACCGAATGTTCCATACCTCCCATACCCCCTGTTGTTTACCAACCCCCCTTCCGGTACAGTTTGGTAAAATAGCGCTCCTGATTCTACACTACACAACGTAGACTTCATGTGATTCCTAGTATTACAATTCACTTGAAGACGAAGAAATCAATAGAGTTCGATAGTAGACAGTCTTGTCACTGTCATACGGTTTTGATATCACGAGATCCCTAGTATAACTTTGGACAAAAAATTCTAATAATATTGTAACAGTAGTGTACGGGTATACAGTATTTGGAGTCTCGTGATTCCTAGTGGGCCTTTTACAACTCACAGACAAAAAATCTATAGAGAACGAGGGTAGAGTAACAGCACAGAGAACAGATTCTACGATAACGGATAACAGATAGATAACAGAGAGTATTGCTTCTCTATAGTAACAGTCATACCATAGCCCCCACTAAACTACAGTAGAACTACTACTACTACAGTAGAACTACTACTACAGTAGAACTAAACTACAGTTCAACTAAGCTACAGTAGTAAACTACTACTACTGTAGTATTTTACTATGTAACTACTGTAGTTTAGAGGGGGCTATGGTCATACAAGTATAAGTATGACTGTAGAGTACAGTCATACGAGTTCAGTATGTAGTCACATGATTCCTAGTATAACTTTAGACAAAAAAAGTTTCTAATAATTATAACAGTAGTGTACTTTCTTTGTCTCCAGCCACTCGGGCCAATGAATAGCAAGCATGTCATTATCATCTGTCGGGAAGCGAAACATGAATGGAAGCGGCCACTTCACGCAAACCGCGCCCACGCCTTTTGTATCAGTAGGCCTAACTAGTTTCTGCGAACGGAGATCAATCTTCTTCCCACTTTCCCCAGTCACAACCAGTCATTGTACTAGTAAAAGTATTAGGACGGTCAGTACAGTATGGACAAGTAACAGGAAGAGATAAATACCGCCTTCCGGCGAATCTCCCAGACGAAAGAAGAAAGGTTACTGACTTTGGCAACTATCACTGACATCAATAAAATCAATGTTGATGACTTTCGTGATTGAAGTTGACACTAATCATTCACAACATCAATAAATAGTCGATGTTGACGACTTTCGTGATTGATACCGACACTTACAAACAATGTTCACAAGAACTTTATCGTTAAAGTTAGATATTAAATTTATAAATAGATAATTTTAGTTGATAGATAAGACTACTAAACTTGTATCGTTCAATCAAATAGTTATTTCTTCTCCAATGAGATTCGGTCTTTGTGTTCAATTAAATTGAGTAATCACTGGAGAATGGTAGGTGAGAGACTCCTCCCTCACATGATACGAATATTTTCCTTCTCTTCTTTACATTAGAAACATAGCTAGAGATTTGATCCTTCAGAAATTGGTTCATTGCTTTCAATCGTTCACCGTTTAGATCCTTAGGTTTGATCCGATCGAATTTATTCAGAGTATTACAAGCCCAATAGATAACAAAAAGTAGTTGAGCCAAAGATGAAGAGAGAGAGAGAAAAGAGAGAGTGAGATAAACAAAGAAAAGTATATACTTGAATGATGCTACAAAATGGAGAAGAAGAAGTTGCTAATAATTATAATGATAATGATGATGATGATGATGATGATGATGATGATGATGATGATGATGATGATGATGATGATGATGATGATGATGATGATGATGATGATGATAATAATTAGAAGTAGAAGAAAAAGAAGAAGAAGGAGAAGAAAAAGAAGAAGGAAGTGATAAGAGGATCAAAACAAAATATTCTTGAAGAGACTTAAGCTACTTGGATCAGTACAATTACAATATGATGCATTATAATAATATTCATTTATAATAATTCATATTTCATTCATGATAATAATCCATTTGAAGTACATTGAATAAACTTAGATTTATAATTCAATTCAATTGCACATCATAATTCTCTCTCGAAATTAATTGAATTAAAAACGCCATGAGAAATCTTGCGAGCAGCTTCATGAATAATTGGAAGTAGTTACTGGGAAAACATTTATGTAAATACATAACACAAATTTCATGTGATTTGATACGACATAACCACCAGTTACGAGACTTGCTTTGGAGCTCACTTTCTCTCGAGTGGATTTGATTGAAGTCCCTACTGTTCTAGACGGGACTAGATTAAGCCCAGATAAGCTCATGAATAATATTCTCACCACTTTGAAAGACAGTCTGCATCTTGTGAGATGACTGCTGAATGGGACTAGAGAGTCGGTAATATGTACAATTTATTACAAATATAAAATAATGAACCGTATTTTTCAGCTTGTCATAACTGACACTATTAATTAATTAATTGCTGTTTTTTTATATCTTGTACATTTTGATAACAGGATTAAATTTAAATTTCCAATAACATGGTTTACTTACTAATTTACTAACCACTTTTTACCTCTCATTTAATTGAAACTTCGTTCTGAAAATTGATTTACACATATCTACTGTAAAGAGTAATCTCTACTTTCAAAATATTTCTCAATACCACAAAATTCCTCATTTCAACGGTATTCTCGAAAAATAATTTGTGGCATTTATGAATGTTTCATGTATTTATGATGGCAACCAGACAAAGGATTATACTTTATAGACAAAACATAATTTGCCAGAACTACACTTTTTTATTTTTACTTGAAAGTGAAGCGTGTTTATTGTTTTACCTTCACTTTTGGTTGCTTAACGAACTAATGGGCAAATGGCTGAATTCAATTTTCGAACTAAATAGAACAGAATTATATTTTATCCATACAGTAAAAGTATTTGGCGAATTAGATTTTATCACTTTCTACGGAGTAGAGAGCTAGGTATAGTAGGTCTCAGTAGTTAATAATAGTCAAAGCCCAGATAAAGGAAACAACAAGGATACAAACAAGGATAGAAACAAGGATAGTCCTTAATCTGTGGTAATCTGTCCTAAATTTGTGTCACCAGCTATGTGTATGTGTATAGGAATCAAATACCGGTACTGTATTCGATATGAGAGTTCGAATGATAAGAGATGGGAAAGACACCATGACTGGACGCATAAACCACAGCATTTATTTATAACTATTGATGCAAAAATATTTGTAGAATCTTTATAGAATATTTTCTTAGAATCGATGTGAAACTATTTTTTCATCTGTATCAGTAAAGTAATAAAATCTAGCACCCTTCAAATAGTTTGGAAGATTGGAAGGTTACTTCCTATGCTAAGCCAATTCCTACAATATTAGACTACTTTCATATTAGGATATGCATGCAAGTGCACATTGATGTTCAACTGATTACCAAATTTTTAATAATTAGTTTAAATGATTTGTAATAATTAATGATAAATGATTAATTTAATTAATACCACCGAGACCTCAAAAGATACTCCTCTTGTTCAAGTCAATTGTCATTGAACACTGGAAAATGTTATTGGAAAATTATACTCTCTAATCAACTACATTACTGCAGTACTCAAACCATCATATCAAGTATATATTGCAACCTCCAAAAGTTCACGTACAAATCAAGAAGAAAGATAATAATAAGGAAACTGTTTCATAGATTTTCAAGTAATTCTCATGGTTATGCAATTGATGTCTGATACGGATTTATTGGAAAGTGCCATAACAATATTTTTTTACAGTAATAGTAAATATGTGAGAAATATGAAAAGCCTTAAAATAATTTCAAGGACTGTTCCAATCCAATGATCATTGATATTTCTTTCCCCAATCTTGAAATTCTGGAAATGTATGTATCGGATATAAATCACGTGATCAAGTTCACCCAAACTAACATGATAAGAAACGGATTTAAGCGGTTTCTAGAATTCTGCAGTTTTATCGGCAATAACATGTTCTTCAATAAAAAGTCAACGACTGTTGCAATATCATAGCAAAGATAAGTGAAATGATCGTGCTGGCAAATCCAATGTCACTTGCCAGTGGTGGATTTTGTAACAACATTATCTTGTGTTCCGTTTAGAACCAATCCGATTTCAAGGTGCCTATGTGTTGAATGACTGCGCTGCAGTATAGTAGACGTAGACGACTACAAGATCACAAAGATGCAGGTTTATCAGTTTGCATGGTAATGGTTGGATAACTGTTTCATGAATCAGGGAAACCATGGGAAAACTACTTAAATAATAGATACGTTATGAAGTCACTATAGGAGAAATCATCGACCACATTCAAATATTATTTATAAATTTGAATTATGGTAGCTAGGACATTCCATTGTGATATTGCGATAAAAGGTTTTGCTGTTGAAGTCTTTCAGCATGAAGAGATATCAATGTTATACTCCAATATTTTTGTGGTGTTTATTATCATTATTATATTATCGTAAACCTTTAGTTGGTGGTGAGACCAGTTTCCTCTAATGGCTGTTCAACCTCTACTAGTGAGTTTGTTTTTTGGTGCAAAATATTTCAATGTCTTAATCTAATTTTTTTTTAATTTAAATTTTTAATTTAAGAATTTAATTTTAATTTTATTTTCAAATTAAGAATTTGGCTATTCTTAATTCAAAAATTCCGTATTATCTTCTGCAATATTCAACATTTTTCAAGTGTTTCGTTTTAGGAGTGAAGAATTGTGACTTTGAAAGATATGGAATGTAACCTAGATTTTGGACTGTTTTCTAAATTCCAAGAGGGACAGTTTTGGGCTTAAGCCTGTTGAACCTTTCTTATAGTATTATGTGTACATGACTGAATAAATAAATAAACCTCGCCGTACCATCTAATTGTTTGGTACACCTATTTAAAATGTACTACAGTGTGTAAATGGTAATCCAATAGGTTAAAATCAGTTTTTCACTTTAATTAATTGATTTTTCATGATGATGACTGTGGTTATTCACGTTTCTTATCACGATGTAATCTTGGAATAAACTTGTCCCTTTATGTTGTCTAAAAAAGGAAACACTTTCCACCTACCGCAATCATTCATAGAACTTCTCTGAATCGAAAGTCATAATAATTATTTTGAAAACATTTACAGCAAATATTGGAATTTTCGGCGTGTAATAATTCACAGCACTTCTTCGAACTAAATTGCAATAGTTTCTTTGAAAAATCAGCAGCAAGAGTTGAAATGTTTATTGAATAATGGTAGAATGGAAAGCTTTTTGGAATAATTTGGTTTAATGGAAAAATGATTTGCATGTGCCTTCTTTCAAGACTACAAGCTACTAAAAGCACAGCAACATGTTAATTCATTGAGAGAGAATTCTGTTAAGAGAAAACGGACATTATCGCATTTAGCCAAAATAAGAGTTTCAATACATAAGAAACGAAGTAGCGTATTAAATAAATATGCTACTTGTAAATTAAAATCACTTTTAAAATGCTACTATATAAAATACTAGGCTACTTATAAAATTAATAAATTGAGAACACCATTTACAACACAGAAAGAATTAGCCTAATTGATAAGATTTTTGCAAAATGAATTAGTTTGCAAACTCGCCAACAAACAAATCTAACAAGCACATAATAGAGCCACGGAAATGTGAAATTAGCGGAAACCTTTTTAGCGTTCGCCATTACAAAACGTCTCTAGATAATGACCTGGGAACAGGCACTATTATTCAGGCTAGACCACATGATTTCACTCTCGGACCTCAATTCGCACTCGCAATTAATTTCGATTTTGAAACGAGAAAAATTACATCAGGGCAAGGGCTTTCTCTCCTCAGGGAAGGGGTGGGAACGTGAGAGGGACTGGTTAGTGAGAGTGAGTGAGACAGAGTGAGATTGCACTAAGTACAGTTGAAGTGCAGATCTGATGAGAAATCGTTGATTTCTGTTCAGAATGTTCATAACTTTCATGAGAGTTTCTTATGGTTTTCATTTCCCATTTCACTAAAACAGAACACCTCTTTTTCCAATTTTAGTACATACAGCAAGCAGTGTTGAACTGTTTGAACCTCTAAAATGAGAAATCTACTAGAGACTCTGAAATGCAAGGCGAAGGTATTCTGCCAAGAATTATTTGCAGTTTTATTATTAGTTGAAAGTTTAACTACATACTGTACCATGATTTAAATGAGAATAAAAAATAGAGATAGTTTCTATGATGAATTTACGAATACTATGAGATACCAGATACAAATTACAGAATTTATGAGTTAAGTAGATACCTTAAATTCAGTTCCTTGATTCAAGTGAAACTCGAACATCATAATATGGGATTGATTGTCTACTGTCTATTCAACAAAATGACTTCGATTACCACTGAGAACCTATCAATTACACAGGAAGCACAGTGGTATAAACCTATAAACGTATCAAGGATCAAGAGATAAAGATAAAGCCGAATAAGGAATAATATAATTTTTTAATGAATGAAAAAAGTTATTGTTATTTCAAAAAATAAATATGTACATTACAAGATCATAATAACAACAAAGCATAAGAAACAACCTGCAAAGGCGAGCCTGAGCGCAGATGTGAATCACTTGTATTACAAAATAAAATAATAATATTGTAATATAGAAAAAAAGGAAGAAGGTAAAAATAACAAAGAATGAATAAAAATAATACAGTACAATAAATATCCTAAACATCTAAAATTCAGATATATCTGAAATTATATGAATTAGTCACATCTGAATATCTCTTCTGTGAACAAACTGAGAAACAGAAGAGAGAAAAAAGAGATGATAAAATAAAGTAGCCGTATCACTTCTTCAATTTTCATAACTTTTATCATAACTTCTAATACTGTTTTATCATTCAGCTTTCTCATAGATACACTCTGGGAAATGAAATACTATAAACACATTTTGGAGAAAAAATTTCCACAGCCTTTTTTACAAGGCTGAGGCAAGACAAATACATTCAACTGTATTTGTTCAACTTAGATACATGTACAAGTTTCTTATTTCTATTATCTGCACTGCATTCACTATGCAAATATTAGGTAAATGTCGCAATAGCAACAATTGATGACTCGCTCGTCTAGACGGCTAGTCTAGACATCACAGTCACTCTAAAAATACAATAAAACTGAACTTATGTAACATTGGAATCTCATTTTATAATTCATAATTGCCTATTATCTTGTTATGTAACCCCCCCCCCCCTCTAGTGTAGAGTGAGCCTATATTGCCATATCATACTGTAGAAGACGGAAAACACCAATTCCATGTTATACAGGTCTGTATAACACTATAATAGTTCTATGACATATATCTATTATCAAATACTGTATATGATAATAATATGTTTTCTCTAGGAGAACATATTACTATAAAATATGATCATATTTCAACTGTTATGATACTTGGTACATTACACTACACTATTTTCCATCACAGATATTTAATAATAGATATTATGACATGGAACTATTATTGTCAAATAATTATTAATTTCCTTTGGCTACTACTTCAGGAGGCAGGAAGAGATCATATCATGTTGTTTCACATGGATTCGATTCTAAAATCAGGATTTGAGGCAAAAAAGAGAAGCAGAACGACACTGCTGTTGGACATATTGTGCAAGTAGAAAAAGAGAGAAAGTTGACAAACAATTGAGCGGCTCACCGTTTGCGCAGCGCAAAGAAGAGAAAAAGTTCCGACATCTATTCAACGAACTTCAAGCACTCGAATATTGAAGTGAAGGCTGGAGAAAGCAAGAAGCAGAAGCGAAGAAAGCACACTGGACAGCTAGTGTTTATCTCTCTTCCTCCATCTTTCTCTTTCTCTCTTTCTCCACTCCGTACAACTTGTCTCCGTCTCGTCATAAATGCCCAGTCTCATCCAGACAATGCAATTTGAGCAAGTTTTTCAACTGAATCACGCACACACGCGCATGCACCGAGCAAAGCACCAACTTGAGCAGTTTGTTGCTCCGCCACAGGCCACGTGTGTCATTGAACCATCAGACCACCAATTTCCAGCGTAAAATGACGATTGATGATGCTGATTGCACAACCACTCAATTTCGATTTCAATTCAATCAATGAATCGTCAACAATGAATCGGCCTTTCTATTTTCATTAATTATAAATGGAGATAGAAATGCAAGTGTAGTTGTTATAAATGCACTAGAATTTGAAGCAAAATTGAATAAATCAATGAATTTTATTTAAAGATGATTATTTATTGAATCATTACGAACTGCGATATTCACACTAATGTTTTCACTTCACTTCCGACATGCAGTCATGTTATTTTTATGTAAGAAACGAAATTTGTCTACTTACTGACTGGAGCGCTTTCGAGTTTCAAGAAACTCATTGTCAACAGGGATTTTATTTGTCAAGTGAACGTTACAATTGGTTGCTTACATATTGATTCCTGTTATGGAGATACTCAACTTCTGGAAAAGACATTTTCAATAGCTGTAAGTAGCGCGTGACTTGGCTCACCACAGATTGGGTGAGATGGAACAAGATTATTGGAAAATTATGAAAATGTAAATTACATAATGAAAACACAATGAAATTATGTAAATAGATTTGAAAAATTGAACTCTTATCGGGCCAATGCCAATACTTTATAACCTTGTTATAAAGTTTGTTCTATGAATGTCAATAAAGATTTATTTACAAGTAGCGTGGAAACGAAAAATTGATTAACAGGAAAAGAGTCGGAATCAAATGAAGTCAAAAATAAATACCCATATTATACTTATAAACAAAGTTTCTGGTGTCTACTTTCACAGTTGAGGATTTAAGTGGACTCCTAGAGACTCTAGAAACTCCTAGAGAGGGTGGACTGTTACTCTCCTACAGATGGCAACTACTTCTCTCTGTAACTCATTGAAAATGATGTTCTACCCAAATATTAGACAATAATTCTGCACTTTTCTAATTGAGTTGAAACCTGAAATTTGAGTGAAATTTTTCAAACATCATTGTTTCATGTACAGTATGTATTTACTGTTTTTGGTAAATATTCTATTATTGTTGGATTGTTCATAATGACAATAAAAAATAAATAAACAAAAAAGCGAGGTTTAGCGGGTTAGTCTAGTGTAACTTGTTAAGTTTCGAACTACATATTTTGTGATAAACGATTGATATCAACTCATCTATTACTGGAAACAACATTGATTTGCTTACTACTAGGACAATTTGCTGGTTTCTGACCGAGTGTCACATGGATTGACTGATGTCTTGAATTGTGGGAAAAAATGTTCACATGCAGCTTTATATTAATTCTTAAGAAGACATGTGGACATAATTTCTAAAAGATGACCTCAAAATCCAATTGTGACATTATTTTAATCATGTGGTCTGTTTGTTTTCATCAATCATATTATTGTGACATTCATTGTTGTTTCCTCGTTTTACAGAGCGCTTCAATGGGTGAAAAAGTACCAACAATGGCAGCCAATCAACTTAATGATGAGATCCAATCGGACAGTTAAAATAGCCTGAAACAGTAGCCTATAGTAATGGGATCTTCTAGTTCAAGGCTGGCTGCTGCTGCAGCTGCTATCACACAGGATAACGCGAGCAAAAACTGAAATACATGGTGTTATTGAAAAGTAACCGAACTTTTGCTGTAACAACAGTTTTATTCAACTCTTGTACAAAAACTCTTGAAACTCTTCAAAATACATCCCTTGGGCATCGATACACCGCCGGTAGCGGTCTTTCCACCGTTGGAAACAATTTCTGTACTCGATCTCCGGAATGTCTTTTAGCTCATCGGTTACACTCTTCTGTATCGCCTCAATTGACTCAAACCGCCTTCCCTTCAGGTGCCTTTTGATGTGGGGGACCAAAAGAAGTCTGGGGGAGACACATCTGGACTGTATGGGGGGTGTGGAAGCACTGGGATGCCATGCTTAGCCAGATAGGACATGCAGACGAACGCAGTGTGGGCCGGCGTGTTGTCATGATGAAGCGTCCATTTGTCAACAAGAGCGGGCCGGCACCGAGCAACGCGTTTCTGGAGCCGTTCGAGGACTCCTTTGTAATTTACTTCTTAACTAATCTCCTGGAATGTTGTCTGATGGTCCAGGTTCAAGAAATCACGAACTCGGTCGACGTTTTCAACTGTTGTTGATGTTGAACGCCTCCCAGAGCGTGCTTCGTCATCGGCGTCCTCCCGGCCTTCCTTGAATGCCTTGTGCCACTCATAAATTTGGGTTCGGGACATAAAATTATCTCTGAAGGCTTCCTTAAGCATTTCCTGGGTTTGGGTGAACGTCTTTTTGAGCTTGACCCATAATTTGATCGCATAATGTTGATCAATCTTTTGTTACCACTTGAAAAACGTAACACACCGCTAAAAAGGCTATTGCGCGGACGGCGATCCAGACTCAACCACTGCTCGCAGCGTACTGAGCAAAGTCACGCCTGAAAGAAGAAGATTCCGCCTACATTTTCCCCTCATCCTCACATTTCTAGGATGCCTAGGAGCCATTTGGCGGCAAAAGTTCGGTTACTTTCCAATAATACCCTGTATTTTTCAAGGTCCGCGCCATCAGGGTAGATCAGTTCAAGTTTACTGGCAGTGACTTACGTAAGTTTTCTGAATTGAATTGTGAATTTATAACGAGTTTTCTTATCAAAATAAAGAAATTTCAGTCAATTTCTATTCTTGAGTTATTATAAATCCTCTTTCATAATTGAAGATTGTCTACATACATATTTTATCTTCATAGCGGAAGGCTAAGTTCGTAAGATGAAGAATATTTATGGATCTTTAATAGATGCATCAATATTTTCACGGTGAAGGCGTGTTTTTATTATATTTTTATTTCTATTTTTTTACAGGTTATATTAATATACGTTTCTATTTTTTCTAATTTATCCATCACAGAATACGGTGTTACAATGGGAAAATATAAATAGTTTCTATGATTGAACATGTTACTGATCGATAAGCTTTCATAATTGTTCGATTGTTGAATTTTCTATGCAGATACAATATTTTAAGGATACTATTAGAAATACACAGCAAGTTTTCTCCTATAAATGCATTTTTCCTAATTCACGTTGAATACTATTTGCTGCCATTTCAAGAAGTCCATCTTTTATTCGCAAAAAATCAAGAGAAAAATCATTATAATTCTTGTGAAAAATCAAGAGAAAATTATTCCAATTGAAATACGTTACTCAATTATTGAGCATGATTCTCATCAAACCCTTCAAAACTTTTCTAATGGTTCATTTTCATCTCATTATCAAAAACCTGATCATATTATTATAGAATTTCATAATAATAACATTCCGATTCTCTTGATAATTTTCAAACACTATAACCGGAATGACATAATTACACGTTATCAACTTTTGACTGTCAGCAATTGAACTTCCATATTAGTTTTTAATCCCATTTGACTAGCTCAAATCTCTCAAATCAAATACTTGAGAGAGCTCAACAAACTTGAAATTTACCACCGAAAAATAGCAGACGGGATTAACGAGGATTGGTTGGATCTTGAAATGTACCATTCCGATTTTTCACACGGCAGATGGAAAATTTCAAAGGAATAATAACCTTGAATATTATGAGTTTTCATGCGTTTACTGAATGAAATTCACAGCTCCAACGAGAGAGGAGGAAGAGATTAAGAAAGAGAGAGTGGGAGAGAGGGGGATTAGAATAGAATGACTGCCTTTATTTTATCCCAGGAGGGCGAAGAAACAGAGAGAGAGCGAGAGAGAGAGAGAGAGTGATTGGATTAGATTAGATTATTTACTTTATTCATGTAGAATACAACACAGTGTCAGCTTGAATTTTAGATCAAGAATTCAATGAGTAATGTCAATGAACGTCATTTAATAAATGTAATACAAGTAATAAAAGTAATTACTAATTACAATATTCATTAAGTACGAAATATAAGCTTATCTAATAAAATGATAATATACAATGAACGTCATTTAGAATAAAAGTAATTACTAAATGTCCGCCAAACTAAGCGAACACACCCATAGACATACGCTTCAATTCTAGATAGTTAATTACGTCTTGAATTCTAGAGTATGATACTTATGTAATGAACGTCATTAAAAATAGAAGTAATTTCAATATTCGATTTGACTGAAGAAAAAAATGAACTATGAAAATTTATTTGATGATATGGATTAATGTATATGAGATTCAATATGCTAACAGTAATATGATTTGTATCTACATGAAACGGCGGAGTTTGGACATATAAATGTCCATTCTTGGAGAAGGATATGCAAGGACATCCTTCCCATTAACACTCAACCGTAGTTGAAAGAGAGATATGAAGAGTAGAGTACAGTTTTGATATTACAGAATTCATGGAAAAATATGGTGCAAAATATTAATTTCACTGGATTCTCTCCAACGGCAGAAACTACAATTTAAATTTTAATTTAAATTTTTAATTTATATTTCCAGCAATAGATCAATTATTTCGATAATATCTCTCCATAGTCTTGTTACAATTATTGGATTTATATTTGACTAGTTAATAACAAATCTTGATTGCTGACTATCAGGAATAGTTGGAGGCAGAAATAATAGAGACTCTGTCCTAATATTGCTGGATTTGTGTTGTAAGTTATTCTTCCTTCAGCTCTATCACGCTCACTCTCTCACCTACTCTCTCTCTCTCTTCAAGGTCAAGTGTTGATAAAAAGGATTTCTTTGTATGTCTTTTTCCAAGAATGGACATTCATATGTTCAAACTTCGCCTTTTCATCTAGATAACTCACAATTATTAAATCATCAGTTTATTTTTGCTTTATGGCATAATTTATAAGCTAATGTAAATTTGACGAATAATCAATTGTATGTTTGTTATTATCAGCGACCACATAGTAGAATAGACGGAGCATGCAGGCAGACTTTTGAAGCCAGCTCTAGTGCCAATACCCAACCATGATGGCGGCGGCCTTGAGTGAGTCACTCCAGTAGCGAGCGCTCCGACAAGGTCACGCTCAGTTCTGCCCAGTTGTCCACACACTGCAGTGCTAATTTAATCAACCGGCTGTCACTGTCTCACTGAATTGTTTTATTGAATAGCGTTTTAGTATCATACTGCACTACAATGCCAGCGTATTGCATTGCTTATGGATGCTTCAATAAAGGAGGAAACTTTGAAGGAATATCATTTCACAGGTTAGTATATTGTAGGTAGTGTATGATTGGTGTAAGTACCGTATATAGTCTGATCGCACAAAGATTTTGCTCGGGCAAGATGGAAGAAGTACTCCAGTTCGGTTTGTATTGGTTCAAAAATTATAAATTTGGTCTCAAATTGTAGAAAATATTCAGCACTACAATTTGAGACCAAATTTATAATTTTTGAACCAAATACAAACCGAACTGGAGTACTTCTTCCATCTTGCCCGAGTAAATCTTTGTGCGATCAGACTATATTAAGTGTTTAATACTATTACTAAATTACTATTTAAGGTTGGAAAACGACACTTAATACTATAATAATAATAATAATAATTATTTTTTTATTATAGTGTAGTACACTATTGTATTGCTGGTACGCAGTACGGATTACTGGGACTACACGCACTGCATTTTAATAGCTTGTAAATATCCTGTTATTAATTATGACATTTCCTGCTGTTTGATTCTCAGAATTGGTTAACCGAATGAAAGTATTGGGCATATAAAATTGTTCTGTGTTCAGAGCTCTGTTGATAATTGAGAGTTAATATGATATCATGGATAATGAAGAGGAAGCATTCATTATTGATTATTATTTATTGTTATAAGCAAAAAATTATTTTTGAATAGTCAGTCTGCAACAGAAATTGCTCTACTATGCGTTTCATGGAATTGGATGATAATTTGCAAGATTGCAAGATTCAATAAAATTCCGTTTGTAAGTTAATTTTCGCATTTTATTATTCTGTAGATATCTGTAGATATTCTGTGTATATTATTCATTTTATATTTACGGTAGATATACAGATGACAGACACTAATTTTTTCTTGGTAAATTATTCTCATGAATGTATGATGTCATAAAAAGGATATAATGGTTCCCTTACTTATGATATTTCTTTATGTGTGCTTGTGCTGAGATGAGTAGCTTTATTTTATGCTTATATGTAATTTTCCAACAGTTCTCAAATCAAAAAATCAAATCGCAATCCAGTGTTCACTTGGTAAGAATAAGATAGAGTGATTTATTAAGTATTATTATTCCCATTATTATTGTCGATTAGCTGATTAGAGATTTAATTATTATGTGAAATATATAGGCAAATCTATAGTTGGAATATATAGCTTCAATTATTACGTGAAAATATATAGGCAAATCTATTATTGAAATGGTTCTTGACAAAAAGGTACACACAGTATGTTTTAGAGGGAAGAGCTCGGAGTTGAGGCGAACGGAATTAATCGGAGCGCTTCGCCTCGTTTTCTCGTCTATGTTCTACCGAGAATATCAGGAGAACGGCTGATCTTAGAAAAAAAATGTTCAAATGAAAAATAAAATTCAACTTTTTATCTAAAACTTTCTCGCTTACGAAACTTGCCTACCCTAAAGATGAAAAATTTCCTCGCTTACCAACTTTTTCATGTCACGTTTTCAAATGTATGAAAAACTTTCAACTTTTTTTACTCGTAAAAGTTGAATGAACTGGAAACTGGTAATTTGAGTTACACCATTAGAATCAGTGTTTTATTAGGTATAAGAACACCAAATTTGAAAATTTTAACTTAATCCTAAGGGGACTAAACGACGATGTATTTGAAACTCGCGCACTACAATTTTGAGCTTCTGTGAGCTCCATTTCGCGTTTCTATACCTAACCATGATGGCGGAATTGGCTTCACCACCCGTAATGCTGTAGTAATAGGATCACTCCGTCTATTCTACTATGTGGTCGCTGGTTATTATAATCTAGAATTTAAGCCGTTATATTTGTTGTCTACATGAATAAAGTGATAAATCTAAATCTAAATCTCTCTCTCTCTCTTGACTCTTGAGAATAAAGCTCAACAGAATGTAATTGAAAACATAGAAATGTGTACATTTTGTTTTTATCATTGGTTTTTTTATTGTTTTTATTCAATAAATTGACTCTCCAAATTTGACTTTCCAAAATTCGTGATAATTTCTATTTACAGTCTTAACTGCGTGACCACAGATAATAATCTCAGAACAGAAAATAGGCCTGTAATGACCTATTCAATTCGCATCGATTGGCAACAATTAGATTGGAAGCAACGGATAGCCTACTTATGAAATTGTTCTACCTTTCTATAGATTATAGGAGCAGATAGTAATCTACCGCAGGTAGTAATATTGAACTAACACAGTACCAATGATTGTGAATTACTGCAGTATTTTTCTGTTACCAACCCCCCCCCCCCCTCACCGTATTATTCTACAAAGTCACTTTCCTCTTTTCTCTCATCATTGTGCATAATGATATTGATTGTTGCATTTGAAAAAAATGGCATCAAATTTAGTTGCGATTATTATTTTGAGTCTAAGAATGGCGATGAATTGTTGGTTTCTAGTTCTAGTTTAGTATAACAGTGCTGAGTTTACTTTGACAGTTGATTTTCTAGAACAAACTTGAATATTTGATTCACGAGGTAGAAGAAACAAGGTAGAAATATTGGTTTATATGAGAAAAGCACGAATTTCATTATTCTCTTCTCGTTATACGTCTAGTTATTGTGATTTTATATTACAATTATTATGTTCAATATTCCTCTATTTTGAAAGTTCTTAATTCTTATTAATTTTATGTTGAATATTCGTATATTTGAAAGCTCTCAATTCTTATTAATTTTATGTTGAATATTCCTCTATTTTGAAAGCTCTTAATTCTTATTTATTTAATGTACAGTAAATCACTCGTCTGAAACTCCCACATATTTTCAAATATCACGCCCTCCATGGATGAGCCACTCCAATCTAATCCTTTCCACTTCTCTTACACAATTCACTTCCACTCCAATAAAACTATTTTCAAACAAAATTTCGAGATTTGTTGGATGCAAATAATTCAAGTGTGACCGGAGAACAATAAAAATACCTTGATTGCATAATTTCTTTCTCAAGAGTCGCGACTGTTCATTTGCAAATATTATTCTTTAAACAAAGCCTAGTGTGAACACAATTTTTAGCGGAAAACCTAATAAACTTCTTCAAAACGAAAGAAGCATTCGTAATTTTCCAATGAGCTGTAAGATTTTATGACACCTACTAATAACAAACACCATTCAAGACAATATTTATGATGGAAATTCTGGTGTTAACCAAAACTTTCAAATTTTTAAGATTGTTTATGAGAATCATCCGGAAATTTCCACTCTTGTGGGAATTTTCTGAATTTTGTGGAGATCATACCTACTTGTATGTAGTACTTTTCTCTTCACTGCATTCCTTATTTGGAAAGCATTATGAAAATATCTTTACCAAGTTATTCAGTACTTGAAATATTTCCAATTAAAAATCAAATCTTGTATGAATTGGTCTGAATTACAATTCATAACATAAGGATTATTGTTGGAGATCCACATAATAGCAATGAACTGAAAATGAATAATTGAAAACTTATATTAAATTACATTTCACTCTCTCTATAACGATGCCCTCTAAAACGACATTTACCTATAACGACAGATGTTGTTGATCTGGCCACAGGTAAGAAGAGAAAACTGTGAATTATCTCTGGTCTGGCATAAGAACTATAATAATATACTTTGATTTAAACTGCTTCAGGACTAGCCTAAAGCGGTCCACCAGTAAGGCCAAGCGGGTCTCAATCCTAAAGCAGTTTTAATCAGAGTATAACTCATGATCTCTGGGGCTTGTGCGTTGGTAATGAGAGGGTGATGATGAGAGATGATGATTACTTCTTAGGTAGCCGGGACCGACAGCTTATCGTTTCCTCCGAAAGAGGGGAGTCATAATTATGTTCAGCTAATCTAATATTTTGTGCAGAGGAATCAGACATCAAGACTTATGGAAATTCCTATTCAACTTAAGTGTCTCCAAAGTTGAATCCGTAAGGCATAGACTAACTTACATTACATTTTAAAGTTATTTTAGACATGAGTTTCGAATGTGTGATTCAGTGGGCACTGACCGCTGATAAAATTCGATGTAGCTTATCAATTGGGGAGCTCCAGACTGGTCATTCCATTATCATAAGCACAATATCACCACATGCGTATCCTATCAAACCAGTTGATACAGCTGTACATTGACATTGTAAATGTCATTACAAAAGCATCCGCTAGGTTCCCTCTCATTTAGTTCTCTCTCATTCACATGCTTGCTCAATCTATTTCCATCTCTTTCGCACACAATCTAATCTTCTCATTTCTCACACACAGGATCAGCGGACTAAGCTACAAAAGTACCGCACCGTATCAAGGTGATTCACAATACTACTTTTAGATTCAATCATTGATTTATATTCAACAAGAATAATAAAATATTCAAAAATCAGTGCAATTTTTTAGTGTCTTATTTGCTTAAAACCATAGATGGTAAGCAGGATCTCTCTGCTGGGTCTGGACTTCCCTATCCTTCAAGCCGAACTTTATCGAATCATTGCTTATATGATTCTATAATTTTTGAGATTTGGGACCGTTATACGAGTATGGTAATATGTATGAGTAAGTTCACGCATGATTATCTTTCCAAATTATCAAATTGATCAGTATCATGGCAAAGCCTGTATTATAGTGATTTGGAATAATATAGGTAACAAAATGCTTTAGCACAACACACAAAATTAATGCTACAATATATAGTGCGAGCTATTAATTGGTGAGTTCCACTCACCTGAAGTAAATTGTTTTTTAACCAACTCTCAAAATCTTAATTAAGCTTGAATCAAAAGAGAAGTTATTTTTCATCTCCAAGTGAATTGATCAATATTGAATCTTCATCCCACAATAATTTATAATGGAACTAGTTAAATATGTAATTAAGATAAATAGAGTCATCTTGTAGCAAACTCTAGCGTTGTGAGCAAGTAAGTGTAGCCTGTACAGTGTTGTATTGAGTACTGTAATGAGTTACATTACATTCATAACACCTTTTCAGCATCAGAGCAATCTAGACTTTCATGACAGTATAGTGTTCTACTAGATTGCTTTATAATTATTCAATTAGAATTAACATGATCTATTGGTAAATTATTCAATGAGATGATTAATTGCGTTTATTAATTATTCAGCTTTGATTATACCCTTGGCCAATTAATTTATTTGGTTATTATTTAATCCATCAAAATCAAATGCGTGTAGAGGAATATAAGAAATCGCTCAATAGAAGAATATAATTATGTACCAGAATTATTAACATTAAAAAATATTATTGAAAGTAAATGAATCCAACCACAGTTTCGGAGCTGTGAATAATGATTTGACATATCCGGTTACATGTTACAATGCTACTAGGGAAGAGATTGAGGGCCAACAGTTTATCACAAGATGAAGAGATAATATTTTTTGGCGTTCTTTCTACACTCAGTTTACGCTCCTATGATCGGATGCAATAGATTAAAATCGTGGCCGACTCATCCAACTAAAAGAAGCCTCAAGCAAGGCTAAGGTCAAGATTATCGACATTGGAACATTCAGGCATTTTCATCAGGCTAATATTCATTAGAAGGAAGTCTATGACTGGTAGGAAGTATATACGGTAGTAATAGAAGTCGTAATGCGTATGTAATTAGGTTCGAAATACTGATATGTTCAACGGAGAATCAGTGATAAGTTAATGAGGTCTGCACGCATTGCATGAACATTTCAAGCCTATCAATAATTTCCTCAATAAAAAACGAAATGGATGATGAGCTGCTGGGGATCATGACGAGAAAATCGTTAATGCTGGTTTATGTACGACATTTTGCGATAGGATAATATATATGAGAAAGTTGAAATTTGTCGAGCATCTACGATTTGAAACCAGTAAAGTCCTAAAACTTCCGAATAATACTTCAACTCAAATTCACACGAACTTTACAGCGAACGTTTACTCTTCTCTGTATTTTCATGACGAAAAGTCATAAGTTTATTTTATCAACATTATTAAATTTTGAATATCAGCAAAATTGTTATAATGGAATTCATTTCATTCCAAAATTATTTGTGATTGGTTCATGAGATCATATTAATTTTTTCAAGCAAGTGCAAGATTCAACTTTAAAAAATGAAAACATAGAGTCCAAAACTTCTGTTATTGAAGAAGTTTATTTTAGTTACAAATTAATATTATTATGTCTTCATTAGTAAAATCATTAGAAGATATGTAATGTATGATGTTTGATCATTGTTTGACGTATATAAATAAGTAAGCATTGATGAACGAGAATATCCAAGAAGAATTATTACATTGTCATGATACCGGCATTACTACCGAGATTTTACCACCCTCTTAAAAAAGCCAACTTGATTTATAGTCCCACGTCATTTCAATATTCATGTCAGGGTGATGTCAAGAAACCAGATCATATATTATACCTTATTTACAATGTAACGGGATTCAACAATACAGGATCAAGTCTCGTTGTCAATGACATACTTCTATTGCCTCATTTAATTTCTCATGATAAGATAGTATTTTGTGCAGAAAATTTCTTAAAAGCAGATATATGTGAAGTTCTACAACACTAAAATATGTGATCAAGTTTAAAACTGATGTTGAGTAGTAAAGATGGAAAAGTGATTTGATGGCACCAAAAACAGGGAAGCTGTTGTCTTTGTGGTCGTACCGGCATCTGATCGCTCAGATTAGATAAGAGATGTGCACCTGATGCTACCGTTGTGAGGGTGACCACTTTTGAGGCCTTCTCTGCTGAATATAGGAATAAAAAATCGATTCCCGGTGGTTCGTAATCCACCTGAAGTTGTGGGTGCTTACATCGCTCTTAATCATCTTTCATATTTATGCATTACCCAAAGTAATTTCTTCCATCTCTTTAGGTCTCATAGGTATCCTACCTATACACTAAGAGGTTCACTATATTAAAAAAATGGTACTGTATAAATTGTCTCAAATGAGACAATTGATTCTATCGAAAACGGAATAAGAATCAATCAATGCTACAGAACAGTATAGAGTCCAAGCACTTATGATTGTGATAAACGTATAGCCTATTAGTTTAAAATTTATGTCATAATGGTGTTACTAGTTTGTTGAATTCTTCTATTGCTATAATAGTCGGCCTCTTGTCG
Source organism: Laodelphax striatellus (assembly GCA_017141395.1). Classification (NCBI taxonomy): domain Eukaryota; kingdom Metazoa; phylum Arthropoda; class Insecta; order Hemiptera; family Delphacidae; genus Laodelphax; species Laodelphax striatellus. The sequence continues at coordinate 12,358,251 of CM029538.1, read as the reverse complement.
AGGAATCAATTCATCATCTTCAAGTATTTCAGATAATATCGAATACTTAAGATGAGTATCTTAAGAGTCTACTTAGTATCACTTTATTAATACTTGGAGTATCGAGAATACTTTAGAATATCACTTAGAATGAATATAAATTGTAGAGTTGATTATCAATCAAATTATTTTCTAAGTTTCTCTAAACTTTGTAGCATTCTACTAATATTTGTTTAAAAGTTTTTCAGATAAGCTTGCAAGCTCACAATATAATAAATACCCAACATCACTTCCAAAACAAATTACTGTAATAGGGAAACTGAATTTTCCTAAATATTTCCTGTTTTTGTGATGTGTTACTGTTTTATAAACTTTTAGAAATTCATAGACTATATAAAAAATATCCTTTTCTTCGAAATTAGTGAACATTTTGCAAAGTGAAATGGAATTTCAACCTAATGGAATAAGGTTATACATGGTGAGGTGGAACAACCTTCGGGTCTCACCAGCAACTAAAGCCATACGCTAGATAGATAGATATATAGGGAAACTGTAAAGGTAAAGGAAATAGGTATAGTCTACTGTAAAGGAAAACAAAAGTAGTCAAATCTACTATAAACTCAATAGGCGACTTAAGACCTGAAACACACGGATGAATAAAGAGACCACACCAAAAACATGGATTGATAGAGAGATTTATAAATTTTGACTCACCGGTTGCGCAGCAGATGACTAGAACGGTACATAGGATGATTCCGGTGGAAATCCTGTTCAAAACTGATGAACTGGAACGGTAGTTATGGATTGCAGGAGACATTTTACTCCCAATAAAACTGTAGGAACTGGTCGGCAAATAATACATTGTTCAGTCTTACAAATTCAACCACTGAATAGTATCAGAAGGCAACTGACACCAGGAGCGCTTTTCAAAGCATTCAAGTAAAGTCAAGAAACTGTCACTTGTTTTTTTTTTTTACTGTTTAGTAAACGAATAGTTTCAATGTTTGGATTGCTACACAATGTAGACTAGAATGTTCGTGGTGAAGCCTCTCTCATTGAGTGAACACACATCAGAGCTTGTCACTTGTTTGAGTTGAGTCAGTCACTTTCTGCAATGGAAAAATGAAGGATGGTTAGCATTGTTGAATAAAATAGAAGTTACAATTTGTAAAAAAAATTAGCATTTAATGTCGTCGAAATATGTTTTTCATTTTTATCACTACCAGACACTTGATGCCAGAGGATTTGAAATGAAAATCCTCTGTTTGAAACTGTTTGACTAGAAGAGTTTCTTTAGGAAGAGATCATTGTCAATATTGTTAACTTTATTTCTAATTGTTAGACATTCTTAATAATTTCATGAGATCCAAGAAAAGTTCATGTTGACAGTTTTATTAATGGAACTAATTATTAAATTATCCATCAACTGGATAATATGGTTTTATATACGGTATAATACTGGTTTTAATAATATGCTTTTACTATCTTCAGTTTGCTACCCCATTTTTAAGATGTATCTTATTCATGATGTACACTATAAATTTGGTTGTAGTATATCTGCTATCCTAAATCTAGGATACCGATGATAAACAAAATTATTTTCTTCGAGTGTTTTCTTCAAGTGACAAGTGTACGCCTCAATAAACACAGTGCACAAGTAAGCCTGAGTATATTGAATAAACAAATTAAATGGAACAAAATTTATGTAAAGGATTGAATGATTTCTTCAATTATTGAGGTCTAAAAAGATTATCATTGTATCAAAAACCTAAGCCTAAAATATAACATTTCATTAGAGTATTAGGTTTGATATTAAATCTATCCCTCTCCCATAGTGGTTCACCCTTTACTTGTAATAAAATTATGTTCATCTTCAACTGTCTAAAAAAGACATAAAATATAACTTTTTATATTTAAATAGGGAATCGGGTAATATTTAAGTGAGAGATGTATTCCATCTAGAAGGATTCCAAAAGAATGATTAAAGAGAAATGAATATAGATTTGAATATATCTAGCCAAAGCAATCAAGTAATAAATGGTTTATCGAAGATTTGGGGAGAGGATTAATTTATAGGTTATCATCAGTTTTAGATTGGGTCTGATCCTTTCCCCAGATTAATTTTTCCAGTTCCAACTATCATACTACAAACATAAATATAGAAAATAAACCACCTACAAGTCTAGGATGAATTATGTTTTATCTCCAGTTTCACACAAAAATGACCGCCGGTTTTTAAGTACACAGATCTCTGGTAAGTCACTTTTAATTACGGGGAAAATCACTTTACAAACAGCGGCGTCCGGTATGATAGGAGAGTCACGCGAGCATGTGGATTGTCGTGAGCACCGGGAGTCGAACTGTGAGGAGGGGACTCCTGGGAGTGCAGTCGGTTCAGAGGTTCGACGGCGACTGACTGACAGACAGAGCCAACGCAGACGGCAGACCTACGAACAGACAGTACAATATATACATAGCACTGTTCTCTCGATATAGTACACATTTGGATCCACCCGCCGATAGCTAGTATATCTATAGACACCGGCCAGTTGAAAGTGCGCTATAGATGTACGCCTGAAAATACGCAAATAGTTGACTAGCACTACAGGCTCTCAATTTGCACGTGTAGTGTTCTAACCACAAACAATGAATTATCTCTGGTTCGAACCTTTGAAACTTGTGGGGTGATGGTGATAGAATAGAATTACTGCCTTTATTTTTACCTATATATATGTATTGTATTTTTACATTATATATTTCATTATGTATTTAATATTCATCCAATTCGGCGTTTGGTGAATAACTTTCATTTAATGTTTCTATGGTAACGAGTTCTGTTGATTCCTTTTTTAAATGCGTTTTTTGCATGTTATATAGAGTATTTATGCGAAAAAAATTCAACAGAACATCACCCGTTACCACAGAAATGTTAAATGAAAGTTATTTCCATCCGCCAAATTAAATGATTATTACCATAGAGAAGCAGCACTCTCTAGTCTGTTCTCTGTATTATTACTATACTTTAGATATTTTTGAATGACATCATTCAGATTTCATCTAGTCTTTAATGTCTTTAATAAAACTAATATTAATCATTCTTGAGCTCTATTGTAGTGTATAATGGAGCTCAAGAATAATAATAGTTTAACGAGATTTTAAAAGACAAACATTCATTCAGCTCTCATCTAGTGTCATCAAACTAATATTAATAACTCTTGAACTCTATAATTATAGTGTTTAATAATATTATAATTATTTTATAGTTTTTTTGACGAGATCTTAGAAAACAAACAGTCATTCAGATCTCATATAGTGACATCAAACTAATAATAATAATTTCAGAAGACAAACAGTAATTCAGATCTCATTTAGTGTCTTCAAATTAAAATGAATTATTCTTCCTATTATAGTGTATAATTTAGTTTATCATCATCATTCACAAAGACTGTAAAGTGTCTAATAAAGCTCAGTAGTCTACAAAGTATACACACGTGATTTCAATCTGTATCATGATATCAAGCCAGTAACTTGATAAGGTGTGCGGGTTCCGCTCTATAATTCCTGAAAATTTAGTGTTATATAAACCAGTAGAAGAAAGAATGAATTAACAACGCAATAACCATATTTATTTTCCATTTATTTCTGAAGTTTAAAAATTCATAGTGATACTATTCAATATCTACTCAATATTTTGCTGGCGAGTTATAACGGTATATTCTGTGAATGACGTGAATGTTGGACTATAATTACTGTCGTAAATGGATCACATTCATGGACAATAGTACAGTAATAAGATTCGTTTAAGTTAGATAGCTACAGAGCCTTATTAGGAAATTCATAACGACAATGGAGTATTCTAAAAGTATTTTATAAATAGCTGTATATTTATAACTACGATTTATTTGGCGTTTAATAGTGTGATTCAAACAGTTCTAATTTGAGACCGTGGTTGTTATTTATGGTCATAACTATGAGGTTGACGATGACGTTGAAGAACGGTATTCTATCGATGCAAATAGGAAAGGAGAAACCCTTTGGTGCTTTGTACAATATTCATTGTAAAATACATGTAGGCTACAGTAAATGTACAATACATTGTACAATACAATTGTACATACTCAGAGTTCAATTTCTTTATTCGTTAATTCGTTAACGTATTACGTTATTCGTTACACTATTGTTTCCACATTAGAATTGACGACATGCAGTCAAATATTGCTGTAAATAACATAAATGTTACTCACTGGACTGGAGCGCTTTCAAGTTCCTTTGAACTCTTTTTCAACAGTGAAGGTCTTGTTGATTGACGATGACGTTGAAGAACGGTATTCTATCGATGCAAATAGGAAAGGAGGTTGAATCAACATGCAAGACCTTCACTGTTGAAAAAGAGTTCAAAGGAACTTGAAAGCGCTCCAGTCCAGTGAGTAACATTTATGTTATTTACAGCAATATTTGACTGCATGTCGTCAATTCTAATGTGGAAACAATAGTGTTAACTTCGCAGTTTGTCATGGATCCAAAAATTCAGTTATTCGTTAATCATTGGATATGCAGTGATGAATTATAATTAATCAACCTCTTCGAAATTTTATCAACTAAAACAGTGGTGCAGATGATATTCTTGAAAGACTCTTATTCGTTTCGAGGAAATCGCAGTAGAATGAAAAACGAGCCGAAATTTTGTGGTTTTTGGGGCACTCTGTACCAAGCACAAGGCTAACTTTTTATATTTGAGTTGTTCAAGGACCAAGGAACATTACACGAAAACTTCGCTTGGTTGGGAATTTTTTCCCAAAGTACCATTTCTCATACATTCTATTCGCAACATGATTGATTATTGATTAAACATTATATTTTGTGTTATGGAAGTGCAGTGATATGATAATTTGAGAATTATTCTGTGATATTCAATGCCTTTAAAAAAGGAATTCTACTTAATAATATGTGTCTTCTACGCGTATGGACATAAAATATAACGTTTCATGTTTTTGATCTGTATGAGTAGTGTGACAACTCATAAATGATGATTCACTGGTCATACAGTATAAGCAAGCTGTTCAAGTTCATTGAATCCAATTCCAGCCACGTCCTGGTCACGTGACTGGTTCTTTTCATGGATATAACGGAACGAATTGTACAATCAATTGACAGACCGACACTGTGGTGCCTTTGATCTTTACATGACCATATCACATACAAAAACACTCATTTAAAGTTTTGCTAGAAGATTGAATATAATTTATGATAGATGCGATAATAATAGATCAGCCATTTATCGATCACGAAGTTCATAATTCTCTCAAAATTTCAAATCTCTTATAAGGGAAAGAATATTAATTGTTTCAATATGAAAATGTGAAGTGAGCTATGAAGATTGAGGGAACATTTTTTAGATTAGCCATATTGCTAGACGAATTTATGTTAACTTATACACTCTCTTATTATATTACAGTGTTTATGTTGAGATCTTACAATAAAACTGTTATTAAACGTTTAAAACTGGTCTATTCTGAGTTGTGAAACTCTCAAAACCTTCTCCTTAGCTCGAGTAGGTACATTTTGATCCAAGAACTTATTTCTGAGTGAAAATATTGAAGTTTCATGGAACGATAGAAGAAAAAAGTAGCAAGAGGTGCAAATCATAATATTTTTGTGTATTTTAATAATATTTCTGTGTCATATAGTAATACTTCATTGTTGGGGAATTCCTCATTGGTAGTTTCACATCTTCATTTGTACCAAAGACGATAGGAAACTATTAACTATTCTAATTGTCTTTGTTTGTACCATCCCATAAATGACTCTTGCATGCAACTGTTCAGCATGTAGCAGTATGCAACATGATGTTCATGATTCTCTCAAAATTTCAAAAAATCTCTTATGAGGGAAAGAATATAAAATTTATTGATCAATACGAAAATATAAAGTGAATTGTAAAGATTGAGGGAAAATGATTTAATAGACATGTTTAATTTCAACTTACAGGAATTACGATGTGGATAATTTCACAAGAGTGGAAACGAACTCAATTGAAATGTGGAAATAAGTTTTTGGTCCGAGAGCTAGATTTATTCTGAAATCCAAGTCAACTTACAAATCAATAAAGCAAATAAAGAAAAAAAATTGAGTTGAGATGTTATAACTGTGATTGCTATTGAACGTTACGTTTAGAGACAGCACGTTTATGAAATAGTGGAATAGAATGGAAATGTCACTCGTGTATAAAAACTTCGATTTTCAATTAATGTAATGCACAATTATTAAAGAATTGCAATCATGGATCAAAAAGTGAGTCTTTCAAGTTCATGGATAACAAATATTGATTTTAATTCCAATTCATCAAAAGAGAGAAAAATCTCTTGACATTTCCAAAACTGTGGCAGCAATGTGAACCTTTGTGTTTTTGACAGGCGAAGTTATCAGAGAATTATATTACTTATTCACAAACGAGTGAAACCTGAAACGCTTCACAGACGACCTCATAAAATAATAATTAAACAAATACATCACTCAAAAAATGACTAGGATTTTAAGAGGTGACTCAATTTCTTCCAAACATAGGAATGTCCATCTCTCACTGTCATTTCATTGGGAGTAGAAATCTAGAGCTTTTCAATTATTGAAAAGAGTTGTGAATTAAAAAGGTGACCTCATCCTTGACATAAACAAGAAATCTCTATTATTCTGGTCAATCTACAATCGAACAGGAAATCGCTAGAAAATTGACAAAGTTCAAACGTTTTTGTTTTTTCCTCTAAAAATCTATGAAATGAATAAAGGAATACTTCAAAACAAAGTCATCATTTTTTGTGAAATAATGCCATAACATATTGTGATAATATTACCCTTTATTCATGAATTTTATCACACATTTAATTCTTCTATAATAGTTGTTCTTTCAAATTTTTTACATAAATCTGAAAAAATCAACTCGTAGTTTTCATTTATAAGATATGATTTTTTGTTGTGGGTGATGCCCACATGAGCTTTAGGCTTGTGCGTGGGTAATGAGAGGGGTAATGATGAGAGATGAGAGATGACGACTTTTTTTAGGCAGTCGAGACCGACGGTCTCCGAAAGACCGAAAGACCGGCCGTTTAAAATGGTCAAATCCGTTCTCTCAAGTATTAACTGGAATCCATCCCGGAATCTTTAGTTTAGAGGTTCTCATAAACGGTTTTTGGGCGGTTACTAGCGGTTCCTTGTGTGGGAGAGAGACAAGATTATGCCAGCTGTTTTTTTGTCTCTCTCCCACACATGGAACCGCTGGTAACCGCCCAAAAACCGTTCGTGAGATCATAGACTTATAAGGTTGATTATCAAACCGGCGCTCATCGCCCTCGGTTAAGGAGCATTCGGTTTTGAATTCAGACTTTCAATATTTATCATATTAATATTACTTCCACCAATATCATAATTATTACTATGACCATCATTACTTATTAATCAAGGTTGAACATTATTTTTACTAGTTAAAGACAAAGTTGGCGTTTCACGCATGAGTTAACGGAATTGGAAACAGCACAGCGGGGTTGAAGTTAAAACAAAGAGAATCACAGCAACAAAGACTATTGTGGAAAAGCAGCAACGCCAAATTCCAGTTTCCCACGTCAATGTTTCAAGAGCAAAGTGCCCGAGCAATTATTACTATTCATGACAGGCGAGCAAGGAGGGGCCGAGGTCTATAGTTTTTATTAATTAAATAAAGCGCGTCTTTGTGTGAGGATTGTCAGCCGGCTCAAAGGTAATTGAACCCAGCCCTGACTTCATATCAATTATTATTTTGAAAGGGTTCAATTGAAGCGAAAAGTAAAAAAGCCTTCTTCTAAATCGCGTGGCGCCAAGTTTTATTGAGGATAAGATGTCGACAGATGAGATTATTCTGCTCAGTCATTCAGTTGTCCTGTCAAGCAATACGACCAGAGTGTGCAAAACATCAGTCACTACTCTTTAGAGCTATATTATGTTGGGAATGACACTGAATACTGTACTCTCTGGACCCAATTCACAAAACACTTCAACAAATCTACTGATGACATAAGAGAATTTCAAGGGACGGCATTGAAAAGGAATAATTTTTCTGCATTAATGAAACAGGACCACGACCAATCATAAACCAATAACAAACTACCGTATGAATCTTATGAATTTTCAATTTCTCTCATTGACGAGGGAGTGTACGCGTCGACAAAAATATAGGATGGTAATCACGAACCCAAAACTGGGAGCTACAAGTTTGAATATTGATAACATGACATAAGTGATTTACGGGTGATGGAGAAAGAAAATAAAGAAGAATGCAAAGAAGATCTAAAGGCAAAACAAGGTCACGGGGTGAAGGTCACAGCGCTGGATCATCTTCCTTCCTGCACGAGACATGGGGAACTGCTATTTGAATTACAAAACTACACCACGTTTCCTGATTTTTCGAAATGTTAACTTGTTGGCAAGTATCGCACAAAATCAATCTTCTTTTCGATAGATTAACGTGGCTATACTTATATATAAGTAGACCACTTAGTACTGAAAATATCCGACATGTATTTATCGAATGTTGGGATTCAGAATTTCCTGAAAGTGACGGTTTTGGTGCGGTGTGTCACCACTGTTTTCAATATACCTATTTACAGCATCGATATTCTATACTAAACCAATGTATGTCACACTACAAGCCGAAAAGCCGTCTATCTTTCAACTCATCAGCTAAATCTAAATGCTCTCATGTCTGACTGACGATACTTTCAATTCCAGCTCGCCAGCATTTTTAACGGAACATCCACGCCAATGCCAGAAAATGCTTGGGCAGTACTAATGCTGAACCTGAATGACCTTCATTTGAACAATATTGTCTCTCTTTATCATGTACTGCTTGATTCGTCTATAAGATTTACTGTAAGTTATCATATTAATATCGGGATGAATTCGAGATGTTTCGGTCTTATGTGCTATAAAGATTGGGTTAGTAAAAGCAAAGACGATAGGAACTATTAGTATTATAATTGTTAACTATAAGTATTCCAATTGTCTCTCGTAAGAGAGTAAAAATTTTGTAAAAAATCATGAAATTGTGAGTTAATTGAATGAAAGGTAGGAAGGATGAAGCCTTCAGGCCTTTTTGTTCAGAAGCATCACATAATAATGCTCACTATATTGGTCGAAGAGTTAAAAGGAGACTTGAGAGTTCTGTCACCAGACTAGACAAGAGTGGTCTCTTGAAATCTGCTTTCTTCCATCTTTGAGCATAATCTCTGTATTCAGTTGGCTTTCAGGAAACCACAATCCACATTTGTAATTAACAATGCATGTCTATTCAGTTCAGAAAGGGAAGTACCAGCGTTATGGAGCTTATTCCATTGTTAGATGACAATACATGGTGATAAAATAAGTCTTTCTTCGCAATGTTAATGACGTTATTCGTTTTCTTGGAAAGGTATTTAATGGGTTTCCACACATTGATTAAATTAGTGTGAAGATTCAATTTTGACAATCGTTACTATAAAATTATAAGGAAATTGAAAATTTCACAATTTTCAGAAACATTCTAACGATCAGAATTATTTATTGAGCCACGTCTTCTGTAGTTTATGAATGAATAAATGAATGATTTATCATTTTGATAGTGTCTTTGTTACCAAACACCTTCTCGTGAAAAGAAGCACGAAAATCGGCAGAAAAGAAGCACATCTATAGATTCATCCAAACTGAATTGAGTCAGCAATGTATGGAAGTTGTGGTTTTTTTTTATAAAATAATTAATATTATTATTCAACTGAATGGATAAATGTATGTATTCGTTATCAAACTCACAATCTCGTAAGTCAGTCGACAGAAATGAAGCACTTCTACCGCTACGGAATCATCCAAAGTAAATTGCATCATTAATGTATGGAGCTTGTGTTTTCTTAATAAAATGATTTATTTCATGCACTGAACAAATAAATAAATTACTATCAATTTTAAAGTATCTTTGTTACCAAATTCATCATTATTCTGTGGAATATTTGGCAACAATAAAGCACTTCTACGTAAATAGAATGTATTCTAATTACCTGCTTGATTTACTTTTTGCTTTAGGCCTACCTGAGAAGAGAGTATTTTGTACTAGAATATTTTAAACTTTACATTATATTATTATGGAGTAATGTGTTTTTTGTGCAATGAATGATTTGATTTGAATTGATTCATTGACAATTCGGTTAGTGTACTGAAAGTTTATCTGATTATCCCAACTCCCTAATAGTTAGGGAGATATTATATTCTAGAATAACACAGTTATTCTATTTCCTCTGTCAGTATTTCAGCAGTTACAATTTGCAATCCATTACCCGTTAAAATGGCAAATTATCACGGTATCACCAACAAGCGGATACGTTTTCAAGGGTCTACCTTGGACGTTATTTGGTGCAGATTTGTAGCGGTGCAAAATATTCAGGTGTCCGGCGAGCAACCACACCCCGCTGCAAATTTCCGTTCATTTCCGGCCGCTGTGATTGCAAGAAGGCGACCCACTTCCGACACGACACATCACGTGACCGACTAGCCAAATATAATAATGCTTCAACACCTGTGACGGCTAGAGGTGACATTTAAACATCAACAATGTGAACACAATATATGACACCATATTCAACCAAATTATCAAGGTGATTGGATATGGCTGTACCAGAGGAGGGGACCGTTACTAATAATTAATTGCATTTGCATGTAGCCTATATACAGAATTATAGAACCAATATTAACAAAATGAACACTGTACCATCAAGTAATTGATGATTGGTAATGACTGTACTAATGTGAGAGAGACATTACTAGTGAATTGCATATTGACAGTTTGTTATCAATTACCAGTAAATGATTATATTTTGTTATTCAATAATAAATTGGAAGTTAAAATAAGTTATATTTTTTCCACATTTCCCATTACGGAAATTGGATGAATCGGCGAAGCGGAACATCCGAAAGGGTCTCCCCGCTAATAAAAGCCATAAGCATAATAATTGAAAGTTGAAAAGTTATTGGTGATTGCTAAACTGTTAGGGAGACGTTACTGATGGATTGCATATTGGAAGAATCCATATCAACAAAATAAACGGTATTATCAAGAGAAGAAATTCATGATTGGTAAAGCCGTGCTGTGAGAGAGACTTTACATACCAATTCCATATTGACAGGAGCTTCTGTAAGAGTGTGAGACTGTTGGGCCGCTTTCCCCAACGCTGCTCAAGTAATAACAGCTGACGCTCAATTTTTTTTCTATAGTTTTCCTATTCTCCGAATGAGGCTTAAGCCAGATGTATAGGATAAGCAGAGTTGGGGAAAGTGGCCCTGAGAAGTAGAAAATTTAGTATTGGTTTAATTTTGGTATTCGTATTAATTTTGGAGTTGGTGTATTGAACAAGATAGGGGAAGATTTGTATAAAAATTCTCGGTTTGAAGAGAAGGAGGAAAAGGAAGAGGAGTAGGAGGGGGTGGAGGAGAAGGCAGATGAGGTGGTGGTTTGGAAGGAGGGGGTGGAGGTGAAGGAGGAGGAGAAGGAGAAGGAGGAGTGAAGATGCAAGCAGAAGAAGAAGAAGAAGAAGAAGAAGAAGAAGAAGAAGAAGAAGAAGAAGAAGAAGAAGAAGAAATTGTGACCTCACGCCATGCATGGAGAACTAACTTCAGCATGTACTATTTGAATGGGTCAGTGACACTATGAATTGCATATCATTGACTTCTAATAGAAAACTTATTGCAAAGGTAGCGATGTTCTAGAAGCAAAGAAATATTCAAATACATGAAGATATTAAATACAGTATTTTTTATGAAAGATTGATGAATATATTTGAATTACTAAGACATTGCAAGAAAAAAATATAAATTGTACCTTAATTCATTTCTATAATACTCTCATTTATTATAAGAGCTATAAAAATTATCTTGGATTATATTATTTGTATTGTAACAAAAATTCATCGGATCCTGAATACTAAAATATATAGGATGAGAAGAGAATAATCCCATAAGATTCCAATAATAGGAAAATGTATGGTGATGCTAAAGTGAGAAATAAAAAATTCTTGGTCAATTTATTTTATTAATTTGTGGTTTTTATTCCGCCTAAAGCTTCCCAAGCTTCCGTACAAGTTTGTCAATTGTTGATACAAGACTTCGAGCTCTTTCCTCTTTGAATGTAATGAATAAAATGCATCAAAAGAATCGATAGAGGTGATACTGAGAACTTATAAAACATTAACAGAGAGCGAAAGTGGAAACCTAGGCCGCTGTTTAGTGGTGTATCGACTATCGACTGTATTCGAGAGTCGATAACCACCAATCGCGTGACTGTCTTCCCACAACCAACCACCACAGAAGCTAAGAAGTGTTGACGTGGTCTTCTCCTCACCTCTCCTAACAGAAAAAAGTTCAATCGTTCTCCAAATCAAATTAGACCCAAAAGAAATGAAACGAGTCATCTAGGAGTTCAGTAACCATTATATAGCTCTAGTGGTAGAAGTAGAAGAGTAGTTTCAAGTTACCAAACTAGATGAAAAAAAGGAAAAATATTGGTAAAGAGAATAATATTGCTTCAAGCAATAGGCTGAATAAAAATGACAAAGAAAACTATCACTAAAACATATCATAGTTTACTTATGTAAACTTTACACAAAACTTTACTCAGATATAAGAGAAAAACACACAACAGCAATTTATGAGCTTCAAAATCGCTTCCCGGTGGTTCGTAACCCACCTAAAGCTGTAGGTCCATTCATCTTTCATCATCATCCTTCTCATTACCCACGCACAAGCTTAGAGCTTATGTGGGCATCATCCCTGGCAAAGCAAAAAAAAATACCGTATAACCTATATAGTGTGATTCATTCAATTTGTCGCTTGGCGATTAATAAACAGCTAATGTTACGAAGCTTTGACACAATACTTAACCTACAAATGCTCAATCTCGCAGATTATTGCAAAGAAATTGAAAGGGTATTTTGAAAAGGTCTTCTTTAAAAAGGTCTTTCAAATTCTTAAAAGGTCTTCAATCCCGGTCGTACACCGGAGCAATAAGCAATAGGCAACTAGCAACATATGGATCATATGATTGTCTACTCTTTACAAACCATTAGTTCAATGCACACTGAAACAGCTGCTTTAGGTGTGCATTGCTCTATTTGTTGTTTCCATAGAGTAGACGATCATATGATCCAAATGTTGCTAATTGCCTATTGCTTATTGCTACGGTGTACGAACTGCCTAACCCCGGTCGTACAGCGGAGCAATAAGCAATAGGCAACTAGCAACATATGGATCATATGATTGTCTACTCTATACAAACCAATAGTTCAATGCACACTGAAACAGCTGCTTTAGGTGTGCATTGGACCATTTGTTTCTATAGAGTAGACGATCATATGATACAAATGTTGCTTATTGCCTATTGCTTATTGCTCCGGTGTACGAGCTGCCTAAGTCATTACTGTGACTAAACGTGACTAATATCGTCTTGTCTTGTCTTGACTAACCGGTGTACGCCTAGCCTAAGAGTTTGAAAAGTCTTTGGATTATTTTGATTAGCTGCGTAACATCATCTGTATACTAATCGATGGCTACTTATTCTAGGCCTCTAGGGGGTTGGTATTAAACACAGAATATCCGTTGCCGGTATTCAACTCATATACGTTTTTAATATTGAAACTTAGTTTTTAATCGGTTAAAACTCATAAGGGACTAAATACACTTCCTGATATTGACCACACTTGAGATGTACACTTAAAGAGTGCCGTATTCATTCATTACATCAGGGCATTGTATTATTTGTTCAACCCTCAACCACTTTCTTACCTCACAAAGCTTTCAAAGTTAATAAAAGAGTAAAAACTGTTCAGTTTTACAGAGGATAAAAATAACGTAGAGAGAAAGAGAATTGAGAATGGAATTTCAAGGGTGAGCAAAGGAGTAAAAATGATGTAGGGGTTGTTATCGTAGAGAGGGGAATACAAAAATGAAACAAAGAAAGAAATGATTACCGCAATTAAGTTTAAATGGGGTATTGTCCAATCCCAAGCTCTTGAAAAGCAGTACCTTACTTGGCGAGCTAGCCAGCAACCTTTCCAAGTAAGTGCTCAATAAAATTCCACCATTTGATTCTATTCAATCTGACAAAGGAAGCGTACAAGAATGAAGAGAAAAGACAATAGAATTGAGAAGAAGGTTCATGCGGTTTGGTAGTGTGTGCGAAGAGAAGGAATTTATTGGAAGTGTTTAGGCTGCAATAAATTTTATTCGAAGAAGATTTAAACGGTCAGAACAAGAAAGGGAAGAGAAAGAGAGGAGAAGTTAAAGGAGTAAGAGAGGAAAAGAAGTTACAGAGTCACAGCAGCTGTGATACTGTGATGCGGTGTTCCATCTTTACTGGTGCAGCTCCCGAACAATGACGTCACAATAGCCTGTGTTGATCTACCAGTCAACCCCCACCCCCACTCCTCTCGTCATAACTCGTCATCATCCCCATCACAGTTGAGTTGATACGTCGCCTTCTTCAACGTATCATCACAAAAACGTGCGTGAATGATTTTACGACCTAGTTCGCTTTATTTGCGCGAATGTGTGCGTGTGTGTGTTACACTATCGCCAGTTACTACCCCCCGATTTGTAGATGAAGAGAGGGGAGAAAAGTCGTAAAATTCGAGCCCGCACCCCCCTTACCCGGGATGCTACCCCAGAAAAAGAGTCTAGAATACAAAGCTATCCGGACTATTTAGAGAGCCAGGGAGAGATTTCTATTCGATTTTCCGACGTGAATCATAGCACTTGGTTTAATCAAAGCCTGGCGACAATTTATTCTTTCATTGCTCTTCTTATTTTCTTCTTTTTTTTCTCCTTCCTCCCTTATCCATGCAATCTTCTCTCAGAGTCAAGCGCTTCACCGGAATCCCAACAGCACCTTCAGTCAGGTAAGAGTGTAGTGTGAGTGTGTTATGTTATGTAGTTAGTCTCCAAGTAGCTTAGGTGTTTTTTTGTGTTTTAACCAATGAATAATCGATTATGATGTGTTATATGATTCTGATCCGATAACTTCAATAGTTCTGTACGGTTTAGATTGAATAAATTATTTATTTCCCCAAAAACTAATACTAAAACAAATACGAATTCACAGTTAATTATACGAATTCGTGTTAAATCATTCTAATCATTCTCAACCTGTGGTTTGAGGACGGTTTCCTTGTTGTCCGCGGAGCAAACATAGAATAATCAATTTTAATCTCGACTCTTGAGACGTAAATTAATGCGTCTACCAAAAGCTTATATACATTCACTGGTCAAGTGCTACATAAAATCACTTCAAGATTACTTTGAGAAATACTTCCCTGCTGATATACCTGGAGGAAAAATGATGTTTGGGATATTGATCCTTACGATACTAATCTGTCTATTCATAAAAAAATGCTTTTTTAAATTTCATACGATAATATTCATTTGAAAGTAATAGAATCTTACTGCGAAAATGTTGCAGACCTTTGGATAGGATAACTTGATGAAAGTCCACTGCTTAGTGAAAAATCTGTGAAACATCTTTTCATTCCACTTATCTCTGTGAGACAGAATTCCAACATTGTGTCATCAAAAATGAACACAGAAATAGTTTGCTACATTTGAATGCTCCACCTTCAATAATTCGAGTCAAATATTGAGAAACTTTCAAGGGAGAAGCAAGACCAATGGAGTCATTAAAGTGTTAATTTGACGCTATTTATCCTTTTTCATATTTCTTTTTTTTTCTGTTTATTTCCCTTATTTATTTTGTAAATAATAAATTCATTAGTAAAACTTTAGTGTTTATCTTATTTTACCTGTTATTGGGAAATATTAATAATATTTATGTGGTCCGCCAAGGATTCTGAAGGGTACAAGTGGTCCTCTGTGGTGAAAAGGTTGAGAACCACTAGTAAGATTATCACCCATCAATTCTCTAATATATTATCATACTAGATTCGTCTCCCATCATCACCTCCTTATCACCAAAAGAGCTTAGACCTAAAATGAGCTCAGGTTTCAAACAATTCTGAGACAGATTGTAGGGTAATTGTAAAAAAAACTCAATAGCACGAAAAATAACATTATTATGATGAATTCAACAATTCTTTGAAATGATAATACTATCTCAGTTGTAACGATGCAAAATAAAACTCAAAATTAGTGAAAATTGTGTAATTTTTCAGTTTTAGCAATAATATCACATCCCTGTCATAATTTAAAAGATAATTCAATATACACTTTCTGTATATTGGAGAGTATCTCTTGACTTGTATAGAATGAGGTAGAGTCATGAAATTTAACATTGAGGTTTCAATGTTAATAAAATTTCAATGACGTAAATCAATTTCATGATTTTATCTGCATGAATAGACACTGATGAACAATACATCCACTCTTTTAAATTAACTAGAATGTGTTCCTAAAAACAAATATCATTGAGCAATATTATTTGCTATGAATATTGGTAAAAGTGTCAATGTAAAAGGAGTGCAGTTTCAACTATGAATGCTGTTAAAAACATACTTTCAGCCGTTCAACAGCAATACAATGCTACATTGTTTTCTGTATTCAGTAATCTTTTATCAACTTGAATAACTCAGAAATTAATATTTAATACTTTCCAAAAAGTTTGTATGAAAATGTAGTAGAATATGTAGTAGAATAACATCCCCTTGGAATTTATTAATTACAGAAGTGTCAATGGAATAAAAGTAATATTAGTACGGTAATTATGATGAAGTACCAACTTCTCAATATTATGAAACATTGTGTGAATTCTATATTCTCGTGTACTGTACTCTCTATAAATTCTATGTATTCAACCTAGTAAATAATTTAAATGAACGAACATTGTATGAAGGAAAATTAAAAAAAAATCATTTCAAATGTGTACTTACAATGATAAGTAATTCTTTGAAGAATCTAATTTTCATTAAAAATATTTCATTTCACATAATTATTTTATTTGTCAAATCAATAATATTCTAGCTAACTACTCAACTGCATCCTATTATCATGAGATTCTCTCAATAAAAAAACTCAACTTTACACTCAAGCATTAGAACATTATTCAATCAAAATGGAATTTTTTGTCATATTTTAATATCCAATATTACAATCATAATTAGAATCATCACTGATAATGGGATAGACAATTTAAAAAGTGTATTCAAATGAATCTTCCCATATCATTAAAATTTCTCCATTACAATAGATAGAGAATACAATAGATAGATTTTTTTGTACGATAGAAACTTGTAGCCCTGAGGGCTGCAAAAATTATTTAAAAAATAGAGAAGACAATTCAGTAACTTAAAAAAAGAGAGTATATGAGGAAAATTACTGGTGATAACTATGGTTTGATCATAAACATGTACTGTGTAATATGTAGTGATAAAGAGTCATTATTTTACAATAAATGAAACTTTCAGTGGAAAAATTCACTCACAAATGAGGATCATTTTGCATTGATTGAAGGCTTCATCAGACTCAAAACAGTACTCAGTTGAACCACAAAGTAGGAAGAAAGTTTCTTCCTACTTTGTGGTTGAACCTAGAAATTTGCACAAACATATACTGTACAGTAATAAAGGCTGGGCTATCAGTGCATTATTTTATTTGTGTGTAATGGAGAACAAACAAAATCGACAGATATAAGTACATTCAGTTCAGAAGTGAGATCTATTTCAAGAAAGGATTGTAATAAAAGTAGATAACTTTTTTATTAATGGTTTAGAGGGTCTAGTCAATTCATATACTGTAATGACTCTTTGCTTTGAATAAAAACCGGAAAATTCAATGCTTATTTCAGGCTACTCTATAACAATAATTTTTTATTGGAATTCCAATAAAAAATTAAAAGGTAAGTTGAAACATCCAGCATTTCTTTTCAACCCAATAATTTTGAAACCGCTGGTCACAAGCACAGCACAAAATCATCTTATATGTTAACTATGTTTATCGTTTATGAGTTGTTCCACTAGAAAACGCTTTATTCAAATAACTTATGAGAACAAACAGTATCTCTTATTTCTATCAAAGTATCTCAATCATCATTGAATTACAGTGATCTTACACATGTTTGTATTAGTTAATTCATTTAGGAGTAAATGAGCAAAAGCATAAATTTTACGGAAGTATTGTTGTTCTAAAAGAGGATAATTCAAGTCTGATTCCTTACTACTGTATAGGCAAATAAGGTAATTTAAAGAACAAAATATAATAATCTTTATATCGATTTTATGTTCATTATTGACAAGTTCATAGCTTATTGTAAATATTTTGTGCTTGAGATGATAGGAGCTGCTTGTGATGTTTAATGTTTTAATGAAGTTCCTTTAAATGTTGCCTCTCATTTTTTGTTCAACTCCAAGTACAGTAGATGTGTATAGATGCTCATAGAATTTAGAGATTGGCAGTACATGGTAGTTGTAGATTCAAGAAAGATTTGTAGAACGTCATGAATATTAAGCTTGTGTGTGTTTTCTAGTATGTTTTCGTAAATAATGTAGGCCTACCCATAGTCTATTAAAAGATTTCTCCTATTGGACTGTGGTGCACCTTAGTTAATGAAACAGGATAAGTTGGTGAGTCGTTTTAATTGTAATTTTACACAATCTATTACCTCAAAATTTACCTATATTCCTTTCTAAAGCCTGATTGCTTCGGTACATGCTTTTATTTAACAATCGTATGTAATTTATCCAAAAAATATGAAATGCATTTAAAAACGTTCTATTATGAATGCACTGAAGCAATATAAGTACAGAGATAAATAGGATTTTAAGGAAAAAATGTATAATAGGCCTATGGTTTCTATGCCAAAAAAAAAACAAAATCAATACAATACTACTTACATGAAAACATCTGGTTGGTTCTGAATTGATAGTACTGCTTGATAATAAGCAATGTATTCTAATTTTCTTGAAATAAACCTGACCTTAGTTTATTGATTCACATGATGTTTAAACTCTTCATCTGATTTGGTCATGTGTTTAACCATGGACAACTGTACAGCAAAAACAAAAACAAAATTGATTCAATTGTGAATAATTTTCTTAAATTAGATAATTCAAGAAATTTTTTATATTAAAAATATTTTAGCCATGAAGTTAAATTATCTACACTCAATTCTACATTGAACATCAAACACAATAAAATGTGGATTCCGTGGATTTCTTTGACACCTTGTTATGAAGGTAAGAGAATGTGCTTTTTAAAAAATAGAAACCTACATTTTTTTATGAAAACACTGTAGAACAATAGTATTTATATCAATCATTTCTAGCAATATTTTATAGAACACACGTTTGCTGTCGTGAATTTTCTTTTAAAGCTTACGCTTTTAATCGGTGTTTATAATCAATTCCAAACTTGCAAATAATTTGAATATTGATTTGATATAGGTTTTATAGCTATAAAATTAATCGAACATATAATATTATAAGTGCTTATATGAATCTTGTAATTTATTGTGCTTATCGAAGAACTATTGTATTAAGTACTGAATTATTGTGATAATAATCTATGAGGATAATAGATTCTGTGTTATATATTGTGTATACCAGCATTTCATTACTGTAATACAAGTTGAAAAGTAGAATTGATCAGAAAAATATACCTTTCTTAATCTAAGTTAACATCTAGTTATAATCTGAATAATAATGCACAAACAATCATATTATCACCTCTAAATTGAAATTAAATCTGAAATCGTAATCTCTATTCCAAACACATATATTTGGAACAGCACAATCACAAATTATACGAGAAGTAAGCTGAAGATGATTTGCTTTGTTTTTTTTTTTTAATAGATCAAAATCAGTTTGGAGAATATGTTTTAAAACATTTAAGGTAGGATTAAAATTTATGTTTTGAGATTATTCTTTTATTGAAATGTCTTGTGTATTCCACTTTCCAGCAATGATGTTGCTGTTTTTTAGTAGTTCCGAACTTTTTCGCTCTTAGCCAGGAGTTTTTCAAAAGTTTTTCTTTGTGCGTACATTTGAATTTCCACCATGATGGAAATTGCTAGCCAGTAGTTGAAAAGGCAGTCAGGAGAGGCCAGTAGCTGTCGGACTGAAGGATCGAACGCCAGACCAATAGCATCAGTGTTGCTTTGTTCTAACCCCCTCCTAGAAATTACCCAGCCTTAGCTTTAAGAAACCTAACGGTTAGCTGCAGGGACCTGTGCATTATTTTCACATGTAATTTGATATTTATTCACTTTATTTTGTTATAATTTTACTATATTTTTGTAGTATAAGGTGTGTGGAATATGCTGAATCGATCTCCTCTAAAATAGAAAGTGTGCAATCGACAGAAACTTGACACAGATGTGATGTACGTGAACCTCTTCCTTCACAGAACGATCAACCATTACAAAGATGGTTGAACTGTAGTCCGTGGCGTAGTTTCTATAAAATTCTTAATTTTCGCATACACATTATTTTGTAATCATAGTAAATGATTCTCAACTAGCTAATATCAGAATCTGTTAGAAGATTCGTTCTCTTTGCAAAATTCTACTGGTAGAACAACTTTTTCTTTTGTGATGTCTAGTTGGTCTATCTATAGATAAGTTGTGGAAAATGGAAATTTATCTAATTACATCATAGATTTTTTTTCATGAATCTATTCTAGTCTCTTAAAATTTGTGAATTATTCTTCTCTATCTTCTTGGTGGATTTTGCATCGTTTTAATGTATGGTGGTAGTCATTTCTTACTTATTGAGGTACGTAATTTATGGCTATAGTGCTTGCTGAATATTTGTAAAGTAGTACTTAATTCTATTCCATAAATTATTTTAAATAATTAAGGGTGTTTATAACGTCATAATTGCTCTTGTATCTTGAGATCTAGCGATTCATAGAGGCGGCTCTCCATTCTCTGAAGCCATAACCTAACATCTAAGTGATTTCAAAATAGGTTAGATGTCCAGATTGCTCAGACAGGAATGATTTGAGTTGTGAGTTTTCTGCAATTTACCTCAGAATTGAAGTAAGATTCCAATGGATCTACTTATTTTGTCTTGATGAATTATTCTGACCACATGCCGCATTATCATTAGGCCACATGAACCTTCTCTTCTCTGCCACATGTGCCATCAACCTTGTAGGGGAATAAAAGCATGTTCTACATAATCGATTTATATTTGAATCTGGTTTAAATTTTAGCTAAGTTATTCAGTTCTTATTTACCAGATATTCCTAATTGATTATAAAGGTTTTCATGTAATCTTTGAAACAACCTAATTAGGAACAGGTTTCAGCTTCAAGCAATTTTACTCAGCTAAGTTGATATGTCCCCATGACTAGATTACTAGATATCATTCGTGACTTATTGGTTTGACTTAATTAGAAAAATGTTTCCTCGTGTTCTAGAATAGTACCGTAAACTATTGACAATTCGGTCTCTATTGATAATCTATCTCGGTCGGTCGTAAGAGCTCAATCAAATTATTCCACTCATACATTTTGTAAGGGTTATTCCTTTTCCTTGGTGTCTCTTGGTCTCATCCTGAATTCCATTTCCATGTAGAAGACCCCTTATGACCTCTGTCTCGTAGATAAAATATAAATGATCGATTAGCACGGTTGTAAGATAGATACTTGAACATGCTACATAAGGTAAATAGTATTAAGTAACCAATGGTTAGCATCATGAATAAGTTTTTATGAGAATACATAGGAGTAATAAGGTGATCAGTAAGGTTAGGTCAGTCTTGTTTTCTCTTTTTTCTGTTCATGAATCAGGTTATTTTTCTTCCTGCTTTATATTTCCACTGACTGGAAATCACTTCACCTTTCTTTTGTAAATCACAATATTTCAATATTATAATCAATATTTTGTAAATCTAATAGGCTAAGCTTATTTCAAGGCAAATATTCTAAAATTTTTGCTTTTAAAATTTATTTTCTCCTGATTTGTTCAACCATTGGCTATCTTAATGTCGATGTTAACTTATCTGCTATTGCTCTATTTTTTCTCACTAAGAACCGTTCTGTTGGATATCATATTCATAATAGGGGATACTTCCGTACATACAGATTCTATTGCTCCTGTTAGCTCTTCTCCATTTCTTCATGTTTTTCATTAAAATTTCATTTTCAGTTCCCCAGTGATTTGTGTACTCACAAGCTGAAGCATACCTAGCTTTTGGGTTCGTTCCCCTTCGCCCCTCATTCCATAGTACTGTTTCACAATCAGCTCAGCTTATTGATTGAATTTCACTCAGTGTGCTCATTGCTGAAATAATTATCACTGCTCTATATTCATTCTCATCATTCTCTCCTTTTCTAGTCTTCTTCTTTACTTTTGCTAGTCATATTGTGAGTGTCATATACGAATTGAATTCATCTAAAATTGTAAAGGATTGTTTCAATGCAAATATCCCAGATTTGAAGTGTTTCATAGTTTCAACAAGCACTTTTTCATTGTATCAACTTTCCTTTCAATCTATATACCTACTTGTTATTTGCTTCATTCTTCCACCTGACTAAACTTCTAATTCTACCTTTCCATGTGTGAAAATAGTGAAATAAATCTTGAAAGTATTTTCCAATAAAATACAGAGTGATTCAAAACGAATACCACAACTTATTTAATGAGAGAAATATGTTAGAACCTTTTTGCTATACAACATTACAAAGAGTACCTATTTAAAGATTTTTTCACTCTCAAACAAGATCAGAGATGTTCAATATGACCCCCTCGTACCCTACAGACACTCGAGCAATATCAACCCAAAACTTGAAAAAAATGTATTTAACGATAGAAGTATAATAGAACCTTGTGTTATACATTATTACAAAGAGTATTTAAATAGTTTTTTTTTCACTGACTAACAAGTTCAGAGATGTTCAATATGACCCCCTCGGCTCCTCCAGACACTAGAGCAATATCAACCCAAAACCTCCCTCAAACTCGTTCCACACTCTGTAGCACATCAGGTGTAACAGTTTGCTAAGCTGCTGTTATTTATTGTTTCAAATCATCAATATCCATCCACAATATTGATGATTTGAAACAAGAAATAGCAGCAGCTATCCAAACTGTTGTGCCTGATATGCTACAGAGAGTGTGGAACAAGTTTGAGGGAGGTTTTGTGTTGATATTGCTTATTGAGTGTCTGGAGGGGGTCATGTTGAACATCTCTGAACTTGTTTGTGAGTGATGAATAACTTCTTCAAACACTCTCTGTAATGATAATGTATACGGTAACAGAAGGTTCTCTTATATTATTTTCATTAAATACACTTTTTTAGTTTTGGTATTATTTTTTAATCACCCTGTATATTATGTGAGATACTGCAGTTCCTGTTGTAACTAAACGACCAAACTGACGCTGATTTTTTTACATTTGATGAAGTCGCTCTCCCACCTATCTATTAAAGATTTTGTTCTTTTCAACTGTTTATGGTCTATGATATCCTGTTCTTATAGGATTAATCCGTCCAATTTTTTATTCATCTGACCAACGTTTTTTAGTTGCAGTATTTATGTTATTTATTGAAACATATTTCACAGGTGTCTCTTGAAAATTTTGTTCAAATACAAGATAATCCCTCCTTTCAACAGTTCAAATGTTGAATTCATATCCAAATAATCACTACAGCGTTGCTCCGTTGCATTTATTATCCAGAAGTATGTATAATTCTTGAGTTGATTTTCATCAAAACAACCCTCCCCCGACACACACACAAAAATTTCTCTCTAGATTGGACTCTGTTTAGATTGCATACTTTTCTAAACTCTCTCAATAAAGTTGTGGGATTTTTCTTGGAGACTTGCATAGGTTATATATTATTAGAAATACATAGAGCTAATGAGTTTGTCTGGAAAGATAACTTTTTCAAAATATGGATTAGTTTTCATTCACAACTCCTAGGTTTGGTGAAACCTGAGGGGATGAAGGGCATTGAATTTGTCTGTGCAAAATGGTATTTTTTGCAGTAGGTGATATTTTAAAATGAATCAATCTTCTGGAGAGGGAGCAAAGATTGAATTGAATTGAATTGAAATATGTTTATTCTCAAAAAATACAAAACCAATATACATACATTTCAAAGAAATAATGACTATACATGAATATACTCCTCACCTAGAACGAGTCTGTGTGTGAGGAAATAGGATGAGAAATTTCGTTTGTAGAAATTGGAGTAAGATAAAGATTCAGGTTATCATTGTTATTGAGAAACGATCCCAGGTTAATTGTCCTAGGTTAATCCTAGGTTGATTCTAGGCTGTTATATATTGTCCCAATAATTCAAACTTCGAAGTCTCACCATGGTAGGGTGTCAATTCAATATGGACCTATTCTATTCTCTGATCCCACATTTCTACCCGCATGTCTTCAATCTACAATCCTTTGACAAACTCAAAGCTCAAAAGGCTTATTATAAAACAGCAATCTGCACCTACAGAGATACTCCGTTCTTTTTTTTATTGGTCCGGATCAATGGTGGCCTGATTCGATCACTTCTACAGTATTTTCATCTTTTCATTGTTGAATATCTATAATCAGATTCATTTAATTTGACGCTTGGCGATAGATAGATAAAGATACATTATTTCTTTGCCATCGTACTCTACGGTCAACAGCAACGGCGAGAAATAATATCTCTCTATTGATCCAATGCCAAGCGTCAAATTAAATGAATCTGATTATACTCAAATCTACCCAGATGATGTACGCTGTCATCCCCTGTCTTTGTTAGTGTACTGTAGGACTGTAGCAGTACAAGAAAACGTTTAGATTGAAGCGTTAGGTTGAAGTAGGTACTTAGTGATTGAAATACATCTTTTTCCGTGATAAGCTGACTGCAGATCTTGAAAAAGTAGTCGTCACCCCTCCCAATATCCAATTCTATTATTTACAAAATGCATGAGAATTTTGAGAACCTAGCTGATGAAGCTTCAAGCTTGATGGGACTTGATCAATCTTGTTCAATGACTTTCTTATAATCTGATTCATTTAATTTGAAGCTTGGCATTAGATAGATAGATATTATTTCTTGTCGTTGCTGATTACCGTAGAGTACGATGGCAAAGAAATAATACCTCTCTATCTATCTATCTAGTGCCAGGCGTCAAATTAAATGAAACTGATTATATTTCGTAGCTTGTTTGTAAGGGCTCGGATACACAATGGAGTGTATGCATGTGAACTAAGCATCGTGTAAACGCAACATGAGAATGATTTGCTATTGTTTAATGACTAAACTCAAAAGTTTGTCTTCTGTGAGATTGTGCATTGTGGTTCTAAGTTCTAAAGCACTCTTCAGCTCAGAATACCATGTTCTAGCGCAATTAGAAACGCAGGTTTTAGGTGACGTTTCAGGTCAAAAATTTCAGAATTGATGTTGAAAACAAGTCTACTGGCAACGTGCATATGCAGCAAAAAAACGTGTTGATCAATTTCACGTGCTTTTAATTTTATTCGTGATTTCTCGACATGTCATACTGCCGTACTTCACTTGACCTGTTTCTCTATTTGCAATCATTCATTAGGTTC
Organism: Laodelphax striatellus; assembly: GCA_017141395.1. Lineage (NCBI taxonomy): Eukaryota > Metazoa > Arthropoda > Insecta > Hemiptera > Delphacidae > Laodelphax > Laodelphax striatellus. Next base: position 12,332,737 of record CM029538.1, on the reverse strand, counting down.
ATGGAGATATTTGATTTATGATTAGGGATTTCGATTTCGGGATTTTCCAATATCCATACTGCATTACAAAACTGTAAAACATTACAAACTTACTGATTCCCGGGAATACAAAAATAACGTTTTAGGTGGAAAAATAATCGTTTTATTTCAATTATCTGTTTATTAATTTTGTTAGGGACTTTCTCTAGGTAAATAAGGGTACATTACAGAACTGACTATCAGATTTATTTTTCTATATAAAATAATAACATCTTCAGATTTGCTTGTTTGGAGGCCTACAGTACTTTTTCAATTTTGATTCTCCGTTACATTAGTATTTGAATTTGCATAATAGTTGAAAATAAAAGAACAAAATCATTTGAATTATGTTAATAATTCATGTCACGTAGTGGTCATTGGAATTATCAATAATAAGTTGATTAGAAATAATTTTTGTTTAGACTGCGCCTATTCAAATTATTAGCCTCACGTTGAATTATCCATCTTGAATGTCTTATCACCCATAGATAGATAGATAGATAGATAGATATATATCTCGATCCATGGACATAATGAATATGCATAAGATCACGTCAAAACAGTTTTCAAGTAATAGTTACATATACTCAAGCTTCTTATCAATATTATTTTCAAATTGTGTATAGACTGTTGTATGAGTTTGATTTGCTTCAGTTATTTTGCAACTTTTTCTGATCCATATTCTTGTAGAGCTCAATTCATTTTACTAATCAACACATTCAAACTGGCTCATTTCCAATATGCTATCATTATTTTGAGTATTGCGTTTCAGATAATAGTTTTGTTTTGTCATCCATTCGAATGTTATTAGTTCCAATATGAATCTTAAATGTCTATTTCCGTTAATCAAATAATATTTCACTTCTTGAAAGGTTTGGAATAGAGTGCGTACTTTAGTACTCCTACTGTACTTTTTTAGTTAAAGTACTACCGGTATGTCCAAGTCAATAGTGAAGATTCTCATTTCAGAGCATCATTAATAATTTGTCTGTCATGATGTGATTCTTCTAAAAGTCTCTTTAGAAAAGTCTCTACACTCTTAATTAGGTTTGTCTCTCCAGTGAGTTGAAAAATGGCAAAAATACAAATTGAACCTTCTGTTTGCATGCAATAAATAACGTGCTCTGTAATTATCATACATACACACTTAGGACGTACACGCAATTATGTCAAAAAAATCCATTAAATTCAACTTTAAATTAATCCGAAATTCAGTGGTTTTAGCAAAATTAATTTAAACTAATTCAATTTTTATGTCCAAAACCCCATATAAATACTGATATGTTTCAATGTAGATATTGAATTGAAACGTCTTCTTTATTGCTCATACAAAATTAATGTATACACACATAACAATACATAAAATAATCAAAAATATATATGAACAATAAAGCCCAAGGTAGACACATGTATGAGAAAATATTTGATTTCTCAGAGAAAAATATTATCCTTCAAGTCTCTAATATATGTACTGTAATATTTTTCGAATAAAATATACAATTTTTGAATTTGTACTGTAGAATTTTTCGGGTAAAATATACAACTTTGGAAATTATACTAATCTATTAAAGTTATAATAATAATAGTAATCTTGAATTGAAGCAAGTCTTGCAATAATACAGTATTTTGTATAGAACTGCAATAGATCATTTTGTCACGGTAGTATCTTGTGTTCGATAAAACATTCTGCATCAGTTCAGCAATTCACTATCGATTACACTACGACCAACGTATCATCGACTTCCATCTAGATTGAATCTTCTCAGTGTACATTATAATTTATGCATATATTTTTTGGTGGCAGCTGAGTAATGGCAGGCTATGTGAGCTGGGGAAAAGAGTAAATAAGCCCTGCACCATTATTACCGTGTCCCGGCTCTGTAGTGGTGGGATGGATGTAGTAGCTAATTTCAGATCAATTTCGTTGTTCTGCTTCTTTGTGTTTATGTGTGTGTGCCTTGCTTTGCCGTTTATTGTGATTAGATTTGATGGCGATGGCGATACTCGGTCTCTGTCAATTAGAGGAATCCAGCAAAAGGGGGAAATGAATGGGAAATAATTGGCCGGTTCCAAGCCATTAAACAACAACCTAACTTCCCATAGCGGCCGCAGGCTTGCACTGTACATTACAGGCCTCTATTGTACCCAGATAAGTTGGACCATGAATTTATCACTGTGCCAATTGTTTTTCTCTGTCGATGCCACTATTTTTTGTCGTAATTTGGTTTTCGTCTCATTCTTCTGTTGTGATGCTACCACTATTTCATCTATTGTTTTTCGTTTTGATGGGAGTTGAAATATCGGTGGAGGCGTTTATCGATTTGTGATGGATGCAGACTTCTTGGAGTGAACTGATTTTATGTCTGGTTTCCAAGGCGCAGGCTGTCTTGAATTTTTTGTAGGCACTCGATAGTTTTGTGGTTTTCCTCTCTCTAGAAGTATTGTATGCTCCTCTTCTACATTGTCATATTTCTCATAAATAGTCAATATTATTCATAAATAGGGAAAGGGACAGTTTTGGGCGTAAGCCTATTGAAACATCCATTGAGTGTCAATTGTACATTGCTGAATAAATATATAATTACGTATTTTTTAAGAACAGTAATAGACTTTATAATAAAAATGAGTCATACTAAATAATACGTCATACCAAAGTATTGAGTTAATATTCTTGAAATCTCCGAGATATTAAGTAACCAATATTTCTTCGATTTCCACTCTAAAACACTAGACTACTTGTTAAACGTAACTTATTACTCAATTCCTATTTTTTCATTGCATTGTTCTTATTTCATGAACTTATACTATTCCAACGAATGTTTTTTGTACAAAAATGGTATTGTCCAAAAATATATCATTAATAAATGAACGAAAATCACTGTATGCCTAGTTTTGCATCTTAGCTTGAAAATACTGGAAAGTGAAAGGGATCCAATACAAGTGTGTAAATTTGAGTCAATTTACAAAGTTATAACTTTATGCTTCTTGTAAAACATTTTTATAATATTGAAATTTAAAGATCAATAACCTATCAAACTAGTTACAATTACCACAATATTTAAATTTATCAATGATTTAAAATTTCAAATAAATTAATTTCAAACCCGACCTGCTATTTTTGATCATAATATTGACCACCGATAAAAATAATGTGGTATTGTGATCAAAGCACCTGTTTTCCACATCTGAGGGCTGAATTCTGATTGGCTCTCGATATTCGTGTCATAATTGAACTCATGAACCACTCACAGGTCTCCATCTCATGTGAGAATCATCCGCAATGAACAGGTTTGAATAAACCTCATCAGAAGTAAATTATCAGAAGTGAATGAACCATGTGTATCCACATGAATTCTGAATTCATGATGGATTTTCAGCACAATGGCTGATATGACATACAGCTGAATCTCTCAGCTTTAAAAATAATGCATCATGCAGCTGAAATATTTCGATAGAAAATTTATCATCGCTTGGATTTCGTTTAATTTGATGGTTTTTGTCATTCATATTGAATACTATTAATTCTGGAAACTATTCCTTTATACTTTGTTCAAATCAATTGAGTATTGTTGATTGTCTGCCGACACAAATAAGAGTTTGCGATAATAATTGAGGGCTCAGGTACAGTTTTCTCTTGCATGTTTATCCTTAGCTCACTGGGTGATACACTGGTTTTCTTCTATTCAGTCAAGTTCTTGCAATATTTTGTTTACAATCTAGGCTTCACAATTTAATTCTATTATATCCTCTACATGTTGAATTCTTGAATTTTTATCTTAAGTTTATCGAAAGTAATTTGTAGAAAATAGTCTTTTTTCACTAGAATTATCGAATAGATTCTTCAATTGCTTCTTGAACTTAACTAGTATTGCTCCCCATGATCACAGCATTGCTCCCCAGGATACAAATGGTTTAGCTTACACTATTGAAAAACTTGAATTTTCTCTCTAGCTTTACTTGACGTTTTAACTGATGGATTGAATTGTTAATCAATCTATTACTAATGTTTACTAATGGATATCTTCTCATCTCTTACATCTCTGTTATTAAAAATGTTACTTTTCCAATTGTGAATTTTTAAGAGATTACACTCTTTTTAACATGTTTCAAGATTTCATATCTAAGGGATCTATTTGTTTCGGTCTTTATCTCTATCTCACTAATTTATTGTCATATAAATGCTTTGTTAACATTTTGCCATTGGCATTTGACAGTAAAGTTGCCAGTGCTTTATTTCTAAATTTTTCTGTGCGGGAACCTGACCACCTGACCATTCCACCAGGTCGGGAACCTGAGCATTATGTGGTGACAGTCTTATCCTTATTTAAATGATATTAGAGTTATGACACAGTGTCTGGAGTGATTTTGTAAAATTCAAACAATTAACACCAGAATAATGAAGATGGTGCCGAAACATGTTTGTATTTTCATGTGAATAAATAAGTGAAAGTTGACAAAATTTTATTGTTTGATGAAAACACTAAGATGTAGTCGAATATCACTGATTTATTTAATAAAATGACAAATATGTTAATGATAATCGCCCACATCTTAGTGATTTCATTATGTTTAGGTATCACAACATCTCACCAGACTCTGTGCCAGATTTTAGTGTTTCATTATTTTATGAAATTAGTCAGTGGCGGCTCGTGGGTTTAAATATACTGGGAGGACTCATTTTTTTTTAATAATTATAGACCAAAAACCAATAAATTAACTTTCAAGTTGGTCCAAAGTCAGCTGCGACGCTGCAGCATGTATAATAGGCTACGCTGCGTGCACTTTCAATTCAATGTACCTCTTCGAAAATTGCGCAAACCTTTAAATGTGCGTAAAATTAATTTATTTATTACTAAATTTTCCGAAAACGAGTGACAAAAAATTTAGGCTTTGTTGACTAGAATTTAACAAAAGAAACTTTTATAAACAAAAACATTAGGCTAGGCTATCCTACAGTAAGATTGTAAGAAAATATTTTTGCAATAAGCTATGAGCTATGACACATACCTACTACAATACTTAACTGCTACTACAAGTATGAAATAAGTGACCACACCATTAGGTTTTTAGCACTAATTAATTAAGCCGAAGTACCAACTTTTTATCAAAAGTTATCAACATAACCAAAACATAACCTTTCTACCAACAATCCAAGCAGCAGACGAGCAGACACTGAGTGGCGCTTTCCCGCTATGGCGGTGACAGTTGAAACTAGAGTTTGGACGGAGTCCAAACCTTGCCATGATACTACTCATTGCTTCGACACTGCTGCGCTGTGATTGGTTGGTTTTTCTCGTAAGAGATACACAGGAGATGGACTCAACAGAGCTGAGTCCCTGCATTATTCTAACCACTGGCAGTACTGGCCCGCTAACTGCTACAGCTATTTTCTTCGCTGCTACTGTTCTTCATAAAAACATTTTTGGGAAAAATAAAATGTTTAAACATACAATAATGGTGAATTGAGCTTTATTCCAAGTAAATTATATCTTATTGAATCAATATCTGTGTTTCATGAATGGGAGGACTCCGTCCCAGAGTCCTTATGGGCCAGCCGCCACTGAAATTAGTATCATGGTATTATAAATGGCAGTTATTCTTATGAATTATTCATAAATTTTCTCTTATAAGTTGACTGGTAACCGTCTAGCAACTAATCTGTTACCAGTCAACTTATTCATAAGAATGTATTACATTTATATCACCTTATCAATAAACGTACAAATATAAGCATTTTCATACCTAAAATTTCATAACACAAAAAAAGTTGCCAAACGGTTACCATTGGAATTATTTATAAGAATGTATGCCATTTAAAACATCTTAATACTTTATCACTTGAAATAATCAATTGTAATACCACTCCCAAAGGAAAAATACGCATTACCATGATTGAAATTTCATAAATTAAAACTGAAAGAAGTAGTCTGGCAACATGTAAACGCAGCATCGTTAATTTATATTATACTGTATTGGAAGAACTACGTTCAAATGAATGAATTAGTGTTAATTTTGTGTTGCAGGCTTTAATTTTAACAGTGATAAGTTGAAACTAGGAAGATGGTATCGACGAGACAGCAGAGCAACGTGGGAGGAGGCAACGCGTCATCGTCCTGCCTCACTGCGCAAACCTCTTCTGCGCATGCGTCGAACTCCTCGTGCGCGTCGTCCTCACACCACCACCAGGGCTCGTCCTCGGACTCCACATCGACGAGCAAGTCGTCTCGGCATCACGTGACCTCCTCCTCCTCCTCCTCAAGTTACCATCACCAGGACCTGGCGGCTAGTACGGTTGCCGTGCAGACGACAGTGTCCTCAGCCAATGTGCAATTGCTCGATTTGCCGCACGAGGTGCTCGAGAAAATACTCAGCTATATTGGCTACAGGAATGTGTCGCAGTTGCGCTTGGTGAGTTGGAAATCTTTAGTTAATTTAAATGAATGAAAAGTCTTATGAAATTGAAAAAACAAAAAATAAAATAAAATTGTATCAAAGCTTTTATAAATTTTCTATCAATTTCCTATATAAAATTTCAGTCTAAATATGTAAATAATTTCAGTCTAAATATGTAAATAATTTCAGTCTAAATATGTCAATTTTGTTTATTTCAATCAACCAAGGTCAAGTGTTGATGAAAAGGATTTCTTTGTATCTCCTTTTCCAAGAATGGACATTCATATGTCCAAACTTCGCCTTTTCATCTAGATAAATCACAACTATTAAATCATCAGTATAGTTTTGCTTTATATCTACTCATGGCATAATAATTTATAAGCTAATGTAAATTTGACGAATAATCAATATTGTATATTTGTTATTATAATCTGTGAAACTGGCAACCAGCTGGTAGGCCTAAGCCCACATAGGGCTGTTAAGCCAAACAAACAAACAACAATCTAGAATTTAAGCCGTCATATTTGTTATCTAGATGAATAAAGTAATAAATCTAAATCTAAATCAAGAGTCTGTTAATAGAAACTACTCCATATACAGTAAAGGCTACTGTACTGTGCAGTAGGCTACTGCAGTGTGTCCAGCTCCTCTAGACGCTGAGAGATAGCGCTGATATTTTTCTACATTTTTGTAACCCTTTCAATGAATTTCATTTATTCATGGTCCAACGCCCTCTTGTAACTGTGGGATGAACCATAATCGGCAATAAAAACAGCTTTTATCATTCATTTGAGGTCTATTCACACACATCCGGCGCCAGAGATTCCTTCTACGCATACGTCACACGCCCAATGCTATCCAACGCATGCGCAGGACGAATGGCTGGCGCCGGATCGGAGCCGTGCCGGATGTGTGTGAATAGACCTTTGGGACCATTGTGAGATCAATCTCAATGTCATCGCTTTTATCATTTACAAGACATTAGTCATGTAGGCCTCCCGTGGTTTAAAAGTCAAGCTCTCTCAGTGCAATTTCTGTGATGCAATTACAGGTATTCAAAAGCTTTTTTGTTTTTGAGTATTGAGTTGTGTATCCATATGTTTTCTGTGGTAAATAACACTATTTTAAAAACGCTTTTAAGTAGAAATAACTTGATTTTCACTTACATAGTGACGATCGTTTCATCCTGGTATAGGACATCTTTTGTTTTAAATCATACCTGAATTGAATTGCTTTCTCTCCTAATACAAAAAACTCCTTGTTAGTTAGGCTTACTAGATGAACTAGTACTCCGGTGGTTCGGAACCCACCTAAAGCTGTAGGTCCATTCATCTCTCATCATCATCCTTCCCATTACCCACGCACCAGCTTAGAGCTTATGTGGGCACCATCAAAAAAAAGTAATAGACCACTAGAAAGCCTAATAAATAATATTATTCTCTAATTATTCAATTGCCTGAAAATTCTAAGAACTGTAATTGTCCGTGACTGTGCCAGTTTGTGCCTGATGTTCCTACCTGTACGAATAATGACTTCCATATCATATTTATCACTTTTTGTGATATCACTTAAATAGAAATAATTGGAATTTTTTAACATCTATAGCAGGATGCAATTAACTTGTCATAAGTCAGCTGATCGACGAGCATATGATCACAATACTTAACCTACAAATGCTGAATCTCGCAGATTATTGAAAAGGTCTTTTAAAAAGTTATTCTATGAAAGGTCTTCTTCAAAAAGGTCTTTTAAAGACTTTAAAGGTCTTTAAGACTTTCAAGCCTTTTGATTATTGTGTCGAAATCACTGTTTAATTATTACTGGATCAGCTGAGTTATGACATGTTAATTGAATCCTGCTGTACACACCCATTATTCGGGATCCGGCCGCACCCCACAGGAAGCCAACTAGCATAACTAGAGCATTCTTTCTTTGTTATACTAATCGCCAAACTAACCTTGATGTTGGTCTTGCTACTTCTTTGATTAATTGGCTCATTCGTTGAAGAAAATTTATTCTTAAAAGTTGTAGGCCTACATAGAATTTACCTATCATTCGATTGCTGTAGAGATTTTACTTACTCTTTGATGAGTAACTGGAGTTAGTTCAGGACTGCTCTATTATTAATTGTTTGCAATATTTAAATGAAATTTTTCATGCTATGTTTTGATTCTATGCTTTTAATTTATTGTTGAATGTTTGTTTGAACAAAGAATACTAGGTTTAGAAAAAGTGTCACTATTCATAACCTTTGTTTTCAATTATATATTTTACTCCGAGATACGGTGTAATTCAAGGAAAGATGATGAAAGTTGTTAACTAATTTCTATTTTTTTTCTAGGTATGCCGCCACCTCGATCGTGTATGCAGTTCAGTTTTAAATTTAACGTTTCAAAGGCTACAGAATCAGATGCTTCATAGGTGAGTTATCATTTAAAAGGTTATGTATTAGGCTTGTTTCATAAATGTTATCAGTGCTGTAAAAGAGGAAAAGGCGGACACATACTACACATAGCATCACCTACACCAGTAAATGGTGTGAATGATAGTTATACTTTATGTTCTATAGCGACTATTTAATTCCTCAATTTTTAATCTCGTAAAATACTAGAAATAAATAAATTTTGATTTTAACATAGTTGTAGTATAAATTAGCAAATAGGATCCTGGATGTTACATAGTGATTTTGATGAGTTGTCTGTCGATTGGACAAAGGTTGAATGTTTAAACATATTTGAATGTTTATCATTATCACAAAGGGTTTTCTATTGAATATTCAGCCACATTTCTTTCAAGCAACTGAAAATTCGTACTCTAGAAGTCTAGCGTAGTTTTGGTTTCTGATTCATCTTAAATTCTGGATTCCATTATGATTTGATTTAATTGAGCATTTTCTCATGTATCCGTTTTAAATTTCAGGTTTCAAGCGATAAAATCGAAAATGCCAAGACGAGAATCGGCAAGGCGAACTCACCCCCTCGCCTGCGAGTCTGATATTATAGAAACACTGCATATGCGCCTCACACTATTACAAATGTCTTTCGGCAAACACATAGAACGAAAACACTGTTGCTTTTTCGCCGGAGAGGTAATTGTACTTCATTTTACTGATTCTACCTTATACTTTTTTCAACTACTGTAGATAAATTGTAAATTTATCATATAATATTACAATTGATAATTCTTTATAGTATTATAGTGAAGGTTTTATTGTGGTAGATATTTGTATTGTAAACAGAAGAAGTTGTCTCAACCTCATTTTTTTCAAAATAACGTAGAACGGTACCAATTTTACCCTGGTAAACTCCAGAGATTAAATAGTTTTCTCCGTAGCGAATCGGTACCTATCTTGTAATTTCAATGAATATGACAAGTTCGAAAGCCAGTTGCACGGAAATTCAATGGATTCAACTGCCGTAAAATGGTGTCATCTAACGGAAACAGTTCAATGAAAACCAATAAACATTTCGGATGTCAATGCTATTACGTCATTTTCAAGTGGTTGAATGCAATCGGATTTTCGTGCAACCAGTCCCTAGTATTCTTAGTTCAATAAAAGTTGAACCTGCCCAATCTGGAGGCCGTCATTTATTTAAGCTGACTGTTTTCTTAATATTAGTTTAGTTTTCTGTATAAAAACATAATTTTTCAACTCGAATGAATTCCTCTCATCAAAATTTTAAGCTTATTTCAATTTTGGGAGGTCTATTACTGTTTGTAATTAGAGATTTTTCTGGACTTGAGTTGCTTTGAAACGTGAATGAATACTGAGAATTTTTTATTTTGTTGGTGGATTTGAAACGTAAATGAATATTTAAAAACTTGAATACCAATTTAGTTTTTTGATCTTCAAAATGTGAGAATATTCCAGGAAAAATACTTCTCGGAATGTAAATATCTGTAAAAATATTTTTTCTCAAATTATGGAATTACTTTTTTATGAAAAAATAAGCTGATTTCCCGCAATGGGATCCGTGAGGCTCCGTAGCGAGGCACGGGTGACCTGCTAGTATTTTGAAAAAAATTGTCACAGATTTCTCTGTATTTCCATTCCATATGTTTGTGGATTTTTATACTTATCTGGTAAAGACAATCGATCTGTATCAGCTGTTAATGTTTGCGTTTTGAAAATAGGAATTTCACCGATCGTTTGGTTAACCTTTTGTACAGAATTCATTGGGTCTTGTCTAATAATTAGTTTCCAATTCATTTTTCAAGTTTTGTAAGAAAAATGTAATTGAATCCAGGTATTTGATCTTCTTTTTTGATATTCATTCAAGTAGTTACTCATAAGTAAATTGATCTTTGTATTCCATGAGTTGATTCTTGGTATAATTGACACATAATTTTCTTGTCTATTATCTTATAATGTTTCTCAAATTTCAAAATTCAAATTTAATTTTCACTAAGAAATAAAATTTAATTTATCCATTTCATCTGCATCATTAGATGATGATTTTTGTGTATTATTGAATTGTAATTTAGCATTTTATTTCTAATTAATTGATTTGAACCTATTTCAATAATTATTCATTCATTTTAATTTGTTTAATAAGATATTTTTTATCCAGGCAATCATCGTAATAAGTATTTACAAAAGGCCCAGATTTATTATAATAGGATCACAATAGTTTTCAATTTCAATATGGGTTGATATACGCCAGATCTATATATTTTTATTGGATCGATAAAAGAAATACAGATAGGTAAGAGAAACAGGCTGACGCCCAAAACCTCTTCAATCCTGAATTTATGTTAAAACATTTCTAATGTTTTGCAGATTTTGGACGAAGTGTACAGGATTCTGCATTACATCAAAGTGACGCCGAAACTAGCGCGGCCTTACAAGGTGACCGATGAACTGTTCGACCTGTCCACTATGGCCATGGAGTACTTCAAGGAGCACATAGAACCCACGCTGCCTGAGATCGCTTACTTCGGATCTGAATTTCTCGATTTCAGCTCGTCTCTGCCCAGTAAGTGTCCTTCCCTCAATCAAATCCACTCAAGAAACGAATATATTCTTCATTTTACAGTTGCACAAGGGTCTGTTGATGACGCTTTATCCCCAATCAACACTTGTAATAATTTCTCTGGTTGTGAAAACAGTACCCCCAGAGGAGTTTATTCGGAATACTTGTATTACAGAAAATATATGTATATACAGCAGGATTATTTTTAATTGTCAGAAAACAGGTGATTGATGTACGCTCGTTTACTGACGTAAAATCAACTGTTTTCTGACAAGTTAAAATAATCCTGCTATACAAATAAATACAATTCATGATTAAGTTTTGAATATAAATTAAAATTGAATTTTGTGGCCCCCATTGAATAAAATACGTATCGGGATGCCACTATTTTTGTCTTTATTCTAATGAGTAATCTAAGATTAATTTCAATCCATTTTTGTCCAGCCGGCTCTTTATATTTTGAATTGCTATTTTTGTTTTATACTTGTAGGAATATTTAAATATTGATGTGAAGTTATTAAATATACAAATGACTTCAAAGAATATTCGTAAGTTGTTGACGTGAACAAACATTGCGGTATAAATTTATTGTAGTTGTATAACTACAAATTATCATTTACATTGATTTATTTTCCTTGTAATAAATACAAATAGCCTACCAATAATTGTTTCTAATGAACAATTATTGTTTGAATATAAAATAAACAATTATAAACTATTAAATATTAAAATAAAAAATAAATTAGCAAAACATGTAATTAGAAATCAACGTTACATAGAATATTTAGCCTTGTTTGTTTGTTGCCAGCCAACTATTTTTCAGTGTTGTTTCTAAAATTTTGGATATGGGAACGGTTATTTATTCCCTTAAAGTGGGAATAAATGGTATCATTATATTGGTATACGATTTTCGTATCATTACATTATTTTCATATTATTTATAGTTATCATAAACTCTTATAAATTATTTTGTAATTCCGGTCATTCGAAACATGCGAGTCGATTTATTTTTAAATTTTATAAGAATAAATTGCAATTATAATACTATAATACTTGAACGCCATTTAAAACAATAAATAATTACATTTTTAAAATTAGAATAAGTCTACTAGCACTAATGGCAGAGTGTAAACAAGGCTTATAGATATTTGAACCAATCAGAGGCATCCGAATAGAACCCAATGGCCTCTTCTGAGCCCTGCTCTACAAGCTTTGTCACTAGTTTCTTTGTAATAGGGATGGCATCTCAGGCTCTCCAACATTTACTGAAGAATTTTTAAATCTGTTGTCAAGAGGACAATAATTTTACTTCCCTTTTTACCTTTAGTAATGTAAGTTTAGTGTAAATGCTCAGAGAATTAATGAAGATGAAGTTGATTCGTTAATAAGTAAAGATTTTTGAAATATGTTTTCAAAAAGGTAATAATATTGTACTTTTTGGTGACTTTTAATACTGTAAGTTCGGAGTAAATGTTCAGCGAATTAATGAAGATAAAGTTGATACGTGAATAAGTGAAGATTTTTCAAATATGTTTTCAAGATGGTAATAATTGTAGTTTCTGGTGACTCAATACTGTAAGTTTGGTGTAAATGTTCAGTAAATTAATGACGATGAAATTTGATTGGCAGATTCGCCACCGCACGGTCAAAGTAAAAGCGGCGATGAATCGCCAGGTCACCCGAACAGCCAGAGTTCAGACGAAAAGCCGCCTGAGCCCTGTGCAACACCACAGTCCAACATAATGCTGCGTAAACGCATTAGGAAAATCAAACAGGGCATGAAGAGGTAGGCTTAAAGATCACATCTTTCAAAAAATATTGATAACATTATTCTTTTCAATAGTTCTATTTTTGTGCTGTCAACAAAAACTGAAATCTGAAAGTTTGAAATTCACGATAAGATGCTGCTGCTACAGTCAGAATGAGGATCAACGGCCTTGCTACTGCTCTAATTACTCTGCGATTTCCTCACAGCTCTCATTGTGGATGACTCACAAGCCACAGACCACCAACTAATTACAACTTTACCTTGCTTACCACATTACCTTGCTGCAACTATTCGTAAGAATTTGCTAATTTGATAATAGAGTTTTATGATTTACGGTACTCTATAATTGATGCTTTAATATTTAATTATTATGCATATTTATAGTACTGGTATTTTTCTTTTATTTGTTGCTCTGTTTGAATTTGAATTCATTTCATCTCAAAAGACACGACATAAATAAATATTGCTTATTAGTATGTGAAAAATTAAAATTTGGAGGTTTAAATGTCCAGGTTGTATGTCGTTGTATTTTTTCAATATAAATTGCAGACGCAATTAATATACTATGCTTTTTTCCCTCATCAATGGCCATAATATATGAGGCGGTAATGACGCCGAAATCAACCGCAATTGGAACGTTGTTACAAACTATATACAGCGCATTTGACGCTCGTATTTGGTGCTCTTTGATAGGTCCAGAGAAGTGCTGCCTCGTTTATTATGGCCCTAATGTTTGACTGCTGTTGTAGTTGATTTTTCAGATATTCCATATCGGAAAATGTATAACTTCCTTATGAATTGAAATTTGAATTATGAACTCAAACATAAGTTTCAAATTCTGAATTCGAATTCAAATATCAATTCAAATTATATGTATAATAATTAATAATAATACAAATAATTTATATTTATATGTATGAACAACAGTAACAGAGTAAAAATTATAAATGTTAAACCATTAACATGATCTACTCATGTCACAAATGTTTACTAATGTTAAACTAACATTAACATGAGATGTTCATGTTTAATGGAAATTAATTGAGATTCTTTTGATGTGACGAATTTTGACGATATTCAACTGTGTGTAATACTCATATGTAGATATATATGCTGTGTTGAATAAATATATATCGTACCTTAAATTTATGATAATTAGATTTTCAAAACTCAGTTTAATTTTCTAGTCTTCTTGTTTATTCTAATCTGTGATGTTTGCACGTATCCTTCAATAATCTAATTATTTTAGATATTTTATGAGAATTTTTCTTATTGTAAAAAGATGGAATCAATAAATGAATTGAATTGAAATTTTCATACTAATATATATTTTTTTAATGTGGTAATTCAGGTACAGTTACCAGCTTGGCCTGATGCGTCGTGAGCTGAGGCACTGCAAGGGAAAGATCGCCGACCAACAGAAACAAATCTTGGAGTATGGCAGTCGGCTCGATGAGAACGATAAGAAGAACGAAGAAACGTCTAGAAAATTCAGCACTGTTTTGCAGGTTAGCAGTTACAACTAACTTTGTTTGCAGTTACAACCTAACTTTGTTTCAAATAACCATATCTCATCTCATTGTATAGCAGGATCCAATTCAACTTGTCAGAAATCAGCTGTCTCAAAGAGCAATATCACAATACTTAACCTACAAATGCTGAATCTCGCAGATTATTGAAAAGGTCTTTTAAAAAGTTATTCTTTGAAAGGTCTTCTTTAAAAAGGTCTTTAAGACTTTCAAGCCTTTTGATTATTGTGTCGAAATCACTGTTCAATTATTACTGGATCAGCTGATTTATGACAAGTTAATTGGCTCCTGCTACACTTATAGGTCAGGACTGCTAAACACATGCAATAGCAACAGCGGTTTGATCAAATCAGCTACGATTTTAGATTTATTCCAGTTTTTCGAAACTTAACTGATTTAGATGCTGGATCTGATTAAGCTAGAAACAGAGTTATGTATTATGTAGAAAGGGTTTCAAATTTCATTTGTAACATGTTCATAACATAGTTGAAGATAAAAGTATATAAAGTATTATTAATTGTTTGTGTTGTGTGTTTGCAGGAGTTGAACAAGTGCAAAACGGAGCTGCAGTACTGGCGCTCAAAGTCGCCCATGTCCTCGAACTCATGCACAGTGTGCCTGGAGGGAGTGATGCTGGTGGGGGGTGGTGTGGTGGGGGCGGAGGCATCTGACCACGCCCATCTGCACACTGGCCACGCCCACTCGCACACTGCGCATGCGCACCACTCGGCTGGCGATCATTTGGCGGCGGCCGATGTAGGCTTTGATGCGGCCGCCTCGTTTCCGGCCGCGCTGCCTGGTACCAGTGCCGAAGAGGTATGCTACTATTATTTATTGGCGTTTTCTAAATAGGATGTGAAATAGAATAAAAATTTGTCTATGTATCCCAACATTACAAAGAAAAATAAAAAGTAATAATGATAATATTTTATCACAGGGTGCGGCAAAATAACCTCCCTATTTTCAAATGATAATAAAAAACACATTTTTTTTCAAAAACCAAATTTATTCATTTTAACTTATTCTATAACATGGTAAATTTTTTCTACTTTGTTTTTAAAAGTAGATTTTTTTAAAGTAGGTAAATTTTTTTCTACTTTGTTTTCATAAGTGGTGGTCGTGGTTATCGATACAATTTTGCAAGCGAATTCTAAAACTGGCATGGACTCTCTCGAGCCTGGCTTGAAGTATGCGTTGAATTTCCTCGCATGTTGCTCACTTCAGATCTTGCAGATTCCGGGGGCGATGTTTAAACACCTCGGTCTTTAGGTTACCCTTTGGGAAGTTCAGATTGGAAAATTAGGAAAGAGTGATCGGTTCACCGATACCTTTCATAACACGTAATATGGACTTTTGAATGGTGACTAATGACTGTAAATGGGTTTCATAACTTGAGCCCTAACAAGTTATACCATAGTTCAACATTGAATCCACAAGAGCAAAATACAATTGTTTTAGAACAGGTTCAGGCAGTATATTTTTAAGAAAGAAATTATTAAAATCTTCATTAGATATTTTAAGCAAATATTTTGTTTTGGACACATTAAATAGTTTATCATGAATTCAAATTCAATTTAGAAATGATCCTCCCACTTAGCGGACAGGAGTTTTCCTATGCTTGGGTGATGCCAAGCGTTTCTATTTATTCTCTTGTAATGTGTCATTATTTATATTTTATTTCTAGTGTTTTGCCGATTTCTTTTTGTATTGTTTGTGAAGATTGAATTTGAAAACGTTGAATGTGTGATGTGCAATGTAGGTATGGAACGCAGCGGCCTGGGGCGCCAGCGAGCAGGACAACAAGACAGCAGCCGCGCAGCCGGACGAAACGCCGCTGCTGCAGCAGACCAACGCAGCTGTGGCTGCCGGGGTCGGCGGCGGAGGCGGAAGCAGCGCGGCGGGCGACCATGGCGCAGGCACAAAGCGCAAGGCGAGCGGTGGCGGCGAAATGCGCTCAGCCAAGGGCGCCAAAAAAGCACGCACCGGCTTCAAGTTCCGCAGCAAGCGACTCTAGAGCGGATCCTCCTCTCCCTACTACCCCCCCCCCTTCCCGTCCTTATGGCGAGTAGAGCAACCAAAATGGATGAGATCAAGTGGATACACCAACAATTATCAGGTATAGGAGTGATTGGTGAAAAGTTGTATGGATCAGGTCAAGATAGTTGGATTTGTATCATGAGGTAAAGGTGGACTTACTATCAATTATAATCATGTATAGGAGAACATTGTGATAGTCAAGATTCGTGGAAAGTTGTATGGATCAGTTCAAGATAGTTCAATTTATATCATGAGGTAAATGTCGCCATAAATTATTATAAGGTGTAGGGGAACATTGTGTTAAAGTCAAGATAGGTGGAAAGTTGTATGGATCAGATCAAGATAGTTATATTTGTATCATGAGGTAAAGGTGGACTTACCATCAGATATTATAAAATGTAGGAGAACTTGTGATTGAGTCAAGATAGGTGAATAGTTGTATGCATCAGGTAAAGATAGTTGGATTCATATCGTGAGGTCCAGGTGGACATACCATAAAAACCACGATTCTCTTTCGCTTATTCAAACTGAAATTTATTATTTAAAAATCGCTTATTCAAACTTGAATGAATAATTTAAACTCCTGCTATTCAAATTGAAAGGGATTATTTAGAATATTCAAATCGAAATTAGTTATTTAAGAGTCGTCGATATAAAATGTTCTGTTCAGTTGAAAAGTGTTTGGGGAAACATGCTTACATACATTAGTTAAAATATTATTGCGAAGACAGAAAATTATAGGATTAAACTAGAAAAATGGACTGCTAATCAATTTTTGTCTCATTCTCATTGCAGATTGTCAATCGATACAGTAAGATTAACACGAGTTGAATACAATCACTGAAGATTTTATATGTTATGACCGCAAGCGTGTAGTGTGATCGTAAGAATATTATCTGAAGCTCTGAATTTCCGTTTGTGCAGCAAGAGAACGAAATATATCAAGAGTAATTTTAACATTAGTCCCTAGTTTATGACTTGTCCGAAAATATAAAGTACAGTATGAAATATTGTTCCATCATTTTATCGTCCATTGAAAATAAAGTCATCCAATCATTGAATTTATAGGGATCATTGTTCATGAAGTTTGAATTACAGTGCTCATTAACATGAATTGTAGACATTAACATGAATTCATGTTAACATTCATTCATTGACATGAATTATTATTAGCATGACTTATAGGCTTAGAGTATATTTAAACTGATTGTACAGTTTAGAAATATTTTTAAACTGTACAATCGATTTTCTTTAATTACTGTATAATCATTTAACACCAATTTGAATAATTCTCAAAACGTAGAAATACAAATAAATTCAAATGACAAAACTGACATGATTGAATTTAGAACGATAAAAGAAAAAATAACTCTTAGAGATTGAAGTAGACTTGATGAAGTGCATATAACCAAGTTTTAGTGTTCCAATCATTCGCAAGTTTTTCATATTCAACTACAGTACTAAAACAGTCTATTTATTTGAACATAATCTAAATTAGAAGATTACATCTACATAAATCTAGATAATAGCGTTGATGAAGGTCTGAAATCTGAATAACCAACCAGAAACTGTAAAAGTTGTCCATATTATTCGAATATTTTGGAAAAGATTTGAATGACATAATCGTTTCGCACATAGGGAGAATGGATCAAATTTTACTATCTTGACTATCGATCTGTTTAGTTATCATATCGCATTTCATCTTACTGAACCTAGACTTGAATCGTGTCGCACATAGGGAGAAGGGATCAAATTTTACTATAGGGAGAAGGTATCAAATTTTACTATCTTGACTATCGATCTGTTAAATTATCATCTCAATGAGTTGAGGTGTCCACTAACTCTATTGTACGAGTGTTTAATTGTGCAATTTGGCATTTGCATCACACCATGCGATGCATGTGACTATCCATTAGATGACTAATTTAAGAACAGTGTAAATTTATAGCCTACTCGGGAATGTACCTCTCACTCGTCATAAGGTGTATAAAGAAATTGCCCCAGAGAATATTGATTGTGTATGAATAATGCCAGCTTCGTGTGAAGTTTGTGTGAACTGTTGCAAGCAGATGTTCGATTTATGTTGAAGTAGAACATTGTAGCGGAGAACTTAACTTCGAAATTGGCATCTGTACAACTTTAAGGATTTATCATCAGTTCCTGTCCTGAATCATCATATTATCGTATTGAATCACTCATCATCGTCATCATCATCATCTAAATTTTATTCATCACCTCGGTTAATAGGTTGTTGATTTATATTATTGACCTTGTTTTATTTATAGGATATTGTATAAAATACAAATATAATAATTCCAGTGTTGTCAAAAGTCATGTAGATTGTAAATTTAATTGGGATTGAAGGTTGTTGGTTCAGTAAAGAATTA
Source organism: Laodelphax striatellus (assembly GCA_017141395.1). Taxonomy (NCBI): domain Eukaryota; kingdom Metazoa; phylum Arthropoda; class Insecta; order Hemiptera; family Delphacidae; genus Laodelphax; species Laodelphax striatellus. The sequence goes on along the minus strand of CM029538.1, from coordinate 12,313,632 downwards.
TCAATAATTTATTTTCTTCATTCAGCGCTTTTAATTGGCCGTGTTCTAGGAGTCGACATTTTTCAAACAATTGTCCAAGACAATTTCTGATATTGTTTTAACTGTATACGATTACTTTGAATTGAATTATTTTTTATATATAAAATTTAATAAAGCTGTTCAATTATTTTAGACACGCATATCTAATTTTTATATTAATATAGGAAAAAATTGACTACATAGAAATAACTAACAAATAAAACTTCAGCAATACCATAAAACCAGTAGAAAAATAATTTATTTAATTTTTGTATAGATCAACTAGTAAGATTGGATTAATTTTTTTTATATAAGAAAAAAATTAGTTTTCCAAACGACATCATCTTCTGATATATTAATTATTTTAATTAGTCTGAATATTATACTAATGTAGTAGAGTTTATAGGAAAAATTTAATTAAATTTCCAGCTTTTGGAACCCTATTGCTGACACCGCTGTGGCTTAGGCTTGATAATTAGTTCAGTAAACTATTATTTTGATTTGTCATCGGAAGAGTTTTTCAAATATTATGATGATTGGTAACTTGAGGACTTGTTATTGTATCTGAGGTTAGTGTTTAGGTAGAGTATTCGAAGGTTTCGGTTTGCATTGAGAATTCGTAAATAGAACATTTTTAATGGCATCAGTTATGTTTGTTAAGTTTTATGCTTTACCAATTCCATCTCAAAGATGATTAATGAACAACATTTGTGAGGAACAGTCATCATGGAGCAAAAATCTTAAGATGAAAAATATTACATCAACATTATCGGAATTTTGTTAGTACAGATAGTTGCAATTTTAGAAATCTCAATGTTTACTTTACTCTTGAGCTTGTGAAAGTTGAAAGGAAAATGTCCGGAAACGAACATTTCAAAGAAGTGCTGTAAAGTGTAATTGTAAAGATTTGTGAACTTCTGCAGAATATTAACCTGTATGATGGTTGGGAACTTGAGTACTTGTCATAGTGTCTGAGGTCATTGAATAAGATCCATTCAACAATTGAAGAGGCCAGTTTCTTCAATTAATAAATTCTTATTTCATAATTTACTTCTCTCGAATAGTTTTGTTCTTAAATATTAATTTGGTGATCTCAGCTCCATACTTTCATTTTCTCTACTTTTACTCTGGTTTTTACTGCAATGTTGAATTTGAAACGTAGGCTTGATTTTAGGTTGTGTTGCATTGCAGAGTTTAACATACAAGGCAGAAATTTAATGTAAAAGAGGTCCAATATTTCCCCCACTATCGGCTCTAACGGCGAGGAGAAACTGTTTATCAAAGGTTTGCCTCACCACTAGTCCATACTAATTTTATCATTCTTCTTGAATCTTAATTAATTTCCTCCACTTTCTCTACAAGATCTGTTCAGTTATTGAATGAACTTGTTAGCTATAAGCGTACATCTTGCCAAGAAAACTATAGAAATTTATATTGTCTATCATGTCATGCAAATTTATCATGTCTATACAGCGTTAAAAACACAAAAACTACGTATACAATTTGTTTAGGTGTTTTGTGAAGAGCAAAGCGTGGTTTAAAGAAGTCTCATACGAAGTGGTCTGCGCTCATTTGTGGACGTACAATATTATTGTAATGATAATTTTCTGTTTGATCTCGTGATTCAGGAGTGACACTTTCGCGTCAATCGTTAATAGAAACATCACACATCATCAGTTTATGTTGACTGGTCTGATTCTCGATGATGTCGGTGGTAATTATAATGATAGTGTTGTAGTAATCAATTGAATCGGACCATAGATGGAATAAGTTCATTCAGAAATGGAGCGAGATTGGTAAAAAATTCTATTAGTCCGCTTAGTCATCAACCTGAACTTTCACATGAAATTTATATTCTCTACCATTATTTTGGGATAATTTAAAACCTGGGGTCACTTGCGCTACGTTGGACCCCTCGCGATAATAAACCGATGCAACTTAGAATCCAAAAACTTGCTTATGGTAAATTTCTATTTACAGTCCATACCAACAAAAGTTTTCAATAAGTATAAAATTTATAAACGAGTTTCTTATCAATTGAAAAAATGGCAATCTCACAGCTCCTGTTGTATAAAATAGAATTATGGTTTCATACAAAATAATTTTTTTCCAATATTTTCTTCGCAATCCATGTAGAAATACTCTCTCCCTCCAGTAAATACGGTTTTGAACCTCATTTGATACATTAATTTGTCGAAAAATGTAGGCATAATACCGGGTTATCATAAAAGAATGGTGCGGTTTCTAAAGAATTGGTGCGATTTTCTGACAAACATTTGACGCGAATCAGTTCATGATTCCTGTCTATTTCAGGTTGTTTGGCTTGAACACTGGTTTCTATAAAAAGTCAATTTTCGCACCATTCTTTTATGATAACCCTGTATATTCCTTATTGAATGTTGTTGTAGAAACTTGATATTGAAGTTTTTTCAGTTTATCGATAAATAATATAGTGCTTTAATAGATAAAGACAGATATAGTTGTCTAGCTCTTTAGTTCAGTTTGGGGTACTGCTGGAATAAAAACTTTAAATTTATATATTATATTAAACAAGATTCATGATATAATCTTTTTTAACTTCACCCATCTCTCTCCATTTCTGAACGCTTGTCCCTTGATATTAGGTGGTAGATTTGTGAACATTTTTTGCTAGAACTAATATATTTTGTGTGATTGTGTGTGTGTTTGTCATCGTGTGAATGTGTGTGTGGGCAAATCCGTGTTTTGGTAGGTCGGTATTTTGTAAATATCTCATTATATACATATATTATTGAATATATTTATGTTATTAATAAAGTCGAATGTAGGGAAAGAATGAATTTGAGTATAGTAAATAATGCGGAAATTGATATGAAAAATTAGTACTGTTAGAAGGCGATTCTATATCATAGAACTAGCTTTTGTCGTTCTTCATTGTAGAGTGAAAAGGTTTGTCTCATAAGTAAACAATTCAACATTTGTGTGGATCCTGGGATGAATTTGTGGTGATTTTCTGAGCACTGTTTGACTTTTTACTGTTTTGCAACCAGGGGCCTGTTTCATAAAACTTACAAGTCTAGAAATTCAGGAGAATGGTGAACTCTCGTTGGACCGACAGATCAGCTATTGTATCTAACTCATAGTAAACATTTTCCAAATTTCATTCAATATTTGTGAATGTTGAATTCACAAATGTTGAGCGAGATTGTCTAGTGTGTGTGCGTCTTTTTCCTGTTTCAAGGACTTCTAATTTTTATGAAACAACCCCTGTACTAAAACGTATATACTTTTATTCAACAACCCCAAGGATTCTTATTCCCCATTGGTTTTTTCCACAACCAACGTTAGGAAGCTCTTTTTAATGAAGTTCTTCAATAATAAATTACTGTGAAGCAGGTGAATTTCTTTCACAACTCAACCTTCCTATAAATTTTGCATCATTGTCATCCCAAATATCAAATAAAAAATAATAATTTAATTATATTTTTTTATAATACTTCACCATTTTGTTAACTTGGTTTCATGTTTATTCTTTCAATGTCAGTATTTTTCCGTTGATTTGTGGTCCATCCATGTTCTCTTAATTCAACGGTCTCCTTCCTCCCATTATAGTTTATTACCTTTTTAACAACAGAAATTGCAGTAAATGGGTACTGTATTTCATTTTTCTACTAATGTAGGGCAAGGATAATTTTTGTGTTTTGTCTCTTATTTCTGATAATACTCATTCATGTATTACTTGTAGGTTTTGCTATTGTTTCTATGTTCATTCATTGGGATTTAATAAAATTAATGTAAAATGTTATTGTTTTATATTCAAATTGACACAAACTTTATTGTAATCCCTTAAAGCTCTGAAGATCTCCTTTTTTCTAAATGTCAATAGTTATACTGTACTTGCTTTTTCTTCCTAGTATCTCCTAGTATCTATAAGTTTTATTATTTAGCATGTTTCTAGTTCCCTATAATTTCAGTTAGATCCAGCCTATTCTTTCATTTTTTCTTCTCAGAAATTTCAGTTGACGCAATCGTTAGTTTAATCCATCGTTTTGCCTTATAACCAATCCATTTTATTTTCGTATCTTGGATGAACAAACACATACACAAAGTCATATATAAGCATTTTTTGTTTTATAAATTTTCAAATCATTGTATCAGAACTACATGCTATAGTTAGGAATGGAAGGAATAAGCTCATTCTAAAAACCGTTTGAGGAAATATCAAGATGTTTACTGTCACTCACTTTTTTATTAATCATATTTAAACATTTTTTTTTCAACAAAATCACCCCATTTCTTTATTTAAACTGTCATAACCACTTATATGATGCGATTGTCATTACCCATGTGGTGGGTCACTTGGACTTAACAATGTTCTGAGATTACTTTGTGGTTGATCATCATCGTTGTAGAATATTCCATAGTAAATCGTTCTTAATAATTAATGTAGCCTTTACCAGTGTATTGTAATTTAAAATTTGAGATTATGTATTTATATAAATATATTATATAAAATAATATTAATGATAGTGTAAAAACAACCCGATTATAATGTATATGTCTATGTTGAAAATCTTGCGAATCAATTTTGTATCGAATAAATCTGAAATGTATTTTGTAGTAGTGTGTACTGTAAACAATGTAAACCCTGTTATGCAAATTTAATTGTCTTAAGCGAGTGTGGAAACTGATATCAATTATTATTTATAGTTTTTCAGTGCGAAATTTATTGTGAAAATCTCTCACGAAATTGTTTAATGTGTGAATCCAACAATACGTGGATGATTGAGCAATTTTAATTCTTTGTTAATATTTGTGAAACACATGATCTATTAATAAAATTGTATTAGATTGTGAAAAACCTGGAAATTTCAATGCTTGGTTCAAGGTAATTAGAATATAATGTGTTCTATCTACTTTATTATAGTTTATCTGTTAGAAACTTGAAATTTCTTCTGATATTGCACTTTGTGATGAATCGTGAACTCAACGTCCGGTGAGACAATTCGTCAATCAAAGATCTGATCTCCGCTCTACCAATACTAGTCTTACTAGTGATCGGAGATCAAAATTTGAGTGTTGTATGTGTACGGAACTGTTGTATTATCACATAATTTGATTATATGATATCTATTATTTCAAAAATTAACATGACCAGAAATGAACAGAAACAAATTATTATTGAATAGGAACTATTTTTCAAATTTCCACGCTGTTGTCGTAAGAACGGCTGATATTTTGAATCTAATTCAAAGTACACCAAATACTGTGAGTTGTATAAACGAATTTTTCAATGCCTCAATTCCTGTCCGTTTAGTTAAATTGTATGGAAGTGAACACATTGTTTTAGATTAATTGAATATTTTATAAATAAACAATAACATATTAATATTAAATGCTGAATACTCATTTGTCTATTCCTTGGCCTCTTAGAACAAGATCCTGTGGTAAACTCAGATCTTGAGAGTTGGCAATACGAGTAGTAGTCAGCCATATTGGAAAATGGTCCCATAAGATCAATTTTATCTTTTAAAACATGTAGCGCCGTTATTTTTGAAATGTTATTGGAAAGAGAATAGTTAATGAAGCTTCAGGAGTTCTTCTTTTTACTTTTTTAATTATAAAATTACTGCAATAATTACAGCAAAATAAACTGCTCTAAGTTTGAACATTTTTGGAAGAAAAATTTAAAATTTGAAAGAGATATATACCTGTAACATTTAATAATGTATCAAATAATTTTTTTAAGAAGATCCGACGTAAACTGTAGACGTGATGTGTTACAGAAAAATGCATGTTTTAGCTTGAAATAACATTTATCTTATGGGATATCAATCCAATATGGCCGACTACTAACGCCCACTCTTAATACAATCTAATTTGTTCACCGAGAAGAAAAAGTGCCCGTAAACAAACTGTGCGTGCGGGAGTCGTAAAGCAGTCAGGACGACCTATTCACAACGTACTGTAGTGCAACTTGACAGAGGCATGATAGCTATCCTTCACTCACACTGACTCAGCTCTCGCTGAAATTTGAACATGCCGTCGAGAGAAGAGCTCTCTCGAAATGACTTATGCAGATGCGGTACACTCACACATCATACATAACACATACAGGCATATCACACACACCCACTCTCTTTTGTTTACATTCACTTATTTCTTCTCTAAGAGCAGACGCTAGCTGTTTTTTAGGATTCTTTATTTCTATGCAATCAGTGCTACTCCCAACATGGTCTGAACAAGTCTAGGCGTACACCGGTTAGTCAAGAAAAGACAAGACGAGATTAGACACTTTTAGTCACAGTAATTCACATAGTTGCTCATGAAGCAGTACACACCGATGCAATGACTAATCGGTGTGTGTTGCTTCATAAGCAACTATGTGAAGTACTGTGACTAAACGTGACTAATCTCGTCTTGTCTTGTCTTGACTAACCGGTGTACGCCTAGTCTTATTGTTCTGTATAATCATATTATTCCAGGTTGTAAAATGATAACACAACTAATATAACAATACAAACTTTAATCAACGAGGTGAAAAATACTATTACAAAACATAGGCCACCGTTCCGTATTCTCTTATTGTGATTAGCTCATTACTTTCACTTGAAGGAGCATTGCGAACCAAACAACAAACAAATCGATCAGTCTTATAATAATCATTGACAATTCTACTCATTTGAACTCCTTCAATATAATATTTATAATACGTAATACAAAAAATTATTATAATTTTATGTCAACAATAAAATTTGTTTTCTGTTTTAAACAAGGCACTTCAAACAATCCCTAATAAGAAATTCAAATTTGAAAAACTAATTTTAATAACATCCATCATTTTTTGTACTTTAAACACGTTTTAATCATTTTATTGCTCAATATAACCATTCTTGCATAAACCGTAGTGTATTTAAAAATCCCTTACATCCCTTTGAACACTAGTTGTGTTCATTTCATTTCCTATTAAATTTTGAATCGATTTGCCTTTTTCATACAATTTATGTTCTCTCTCGTTGCACCTATTTCTGATTTGTATTCTAAAATCTCCTACATCTCAGTGAACATTAGTTGCTAATTTCCTATTCATTTTTCCATTGATTTGTTTTTTCTTTTCACCCAATTCAGTGCTGAGAACACGTGTCCTCTTATCTTAAATTTTTTAGGATATGATTTTTTCAGATTTTTACTGCTTTTGTTAGTCGGTTCACTTTTCTTAAGCAGTCTTTTGATGATAAATTTCAAAGTATAATAAAATGATCGGATTATAATAATAATAATAATTCCGTGTAACCTGGCTGGCTCAGGTCTGGTGTCAGAGTTTTCAGGTCACTCCTGATCAGTTCAGGGTCTCTGACGTGACTTAACGACTGTTTTTAGGCAGCCGGGACCGACGGCTTAGCGTGTCCTCCGAAACACGAATCGGATTATGAGTGAAACTACATAACTTTTTCACATATTTACCGCTGTTGTTGGTCGGCTCACTATTTTTGAACGGTAATTTACTATAGTAATCTCAAAGTAAAATAAATTGAGTATTTTAATGAGTGAAACTATGATTTTTTCACCTTCTTACTGCTTTTGTTGGTCGGTTCACTTTTCTTAAATAGCTTTCTGATGATGAATTTCAAAGAGTAATAGAAGGACAGGATTGTGGTGAGTGAAACCAGGAGTACGAAGGCGATGACGTCTAGTAGAAGGTACTGGTACCAGCTGAGCTCAACGGCTGCCGATCGGAGATGTGGCGCGCCCTTGTGCCTAATCACGTACTCAGTCCAGTAAACAGCTGTTTCCAGAGGCGTCTGCGGTCGGTCTCTGAACCTCACCGACAGTGCTTTGGCGTTTTCAGCGTACCTGTGAAGCAAAAGTCAATTGAAATGTATAGCAGGAGCCAATTAACTTGTCATAAATCAGCTGATCCAGTAATAATTGAACAGTGATTTCGACACAATAATCAAAAGGCTTGAAAGTCTTAAAGACCTTTAAAGTATTTAAAAGACCTTTTTAAAGAAGACCTTTCAAAGAATAACTTTTTAAAAGACCTTTTCAATAATCTGCGAGATTCAGCATTTGTAGGTTAAGTATTGTGATATTGATCTTTGAGACAGCTGATTTCTGACAAGTTGAATTGGATCCTGCTATAGAGTCAAAACATTTTTAAAACCTTTCCAAACGATTGAATAAAACGACTCTGGTTCACCAGTGATTGATAATGGTGTGACAACCGAAACTATTATCTCAATATTAACAGCCCAATTTTGAACTATTTTAATAGTTAGGGCTTAGGCTAATTAGTTTCAGGATGGAAATGATATATCACCTGGTAAAAGTTTACCAGAGATTGATAATACTGTAATAACCGAAATTGATCTCTCGACATTTTAATAAATTTGTGGTTGTGGCAACTTTTGAGTCCTTCTATTCAATATTGAAGACGTGACTACCTCAATATCACCTTCACTGATACACATAATGATATAGGTCTGAATGGTCTTCATAATGATATAGAAGGATGAAATAAATTTTGTCAAATATCCACCATGCCTTGATGAAATAGAATACATAGACAAATATTTGACATATTATTTTAGAAATCACAATATGGTAATAATTACTCAGGTGTCCCAAAAAAAATTTTGACTCCAGTACTACCAAGACCGGTATTCTACAAGCCAAAACAATGAGAAAATGTAAAGGCCTAGTTTTCCTGTAATTCGTTTTTTTTTAGTTTGCATTATTTTTATCTATCTTATTAATAGATCAACAGTTTCTAATAAAAATTGGTTGGCTTACTATCAATCTAGTTTTCCTGTAATTCGTAATTTTTTTAGTTTGCATTATTTTTATCTATCTTATTAATAGATCAACAGTTTCTAATAAAAATTGGTTGGCTTACTATCTATCTTATTAGTAGATCAACAGTTTTTAATAAAAATTGGTTGGCTTACTAATTATCTGGTCTAAGAAATACTAATAATATTGCATTTTTCCAATTTTTAAGAATGGCGACTGACTGAAATGTTTAATTTGAGTTTTCTGGAGAAATTTCAGTTTTTACAATATATTATAATTTTTACCATTGCAAAAATGTAGAGATTTTCATTCTGAAGAAAATGATACCTGATTTTATGAATTTGGTTAATAAACTGAAATAATTATTATATCGATTTCATGCATCCCAGTTTTTTCACTGTTGAATATTGAAATCGCTAGTCTTATATGTACTGGTTTATTACGCTTGAAGTCGTGAGAGTTGGCAAGAAATCGCTAAATCTCAGCACAGACAACACAGTTAGTTGTCTCTATAGTTAGTCTATAGTTGTCTGTATAGTTAATCTAGTTAGTCTATGATCTCAGTTATTTATTATTACCGCGTGTATGTATTGCAGTATCCATGAAAATACACATCCTCAAATATTGCCTCCATAGTTTGTAATAAATTAGTTTGACACCAGCACACTTACTGTGGATTGTTGAGAATTTCGGTGATTTTGTTGTAAAGATTGTGCTCGTTGATGTCGTTGTAGTCCAAGCGCAGACCCGCGCCGTGACTGGCCACCGCCTCAATGTTGCCCGCCTGGTCTCCGTAGAACGGAATGCCGATAATTGGAACCCCACAGTGGACGGCTTCTGTCGTTCCCAGTAGGCCTCCGTGCGAAATGAACAGTTTCACGTTCGGGTGAGCTGCAAGTGCAAATTGACATGCAATTTCAACAACTTGAGGATGCAATTTATAATAATTTACTCAATTTTTTGACAATCCTATCAATTTTGATGCAAATATATATAATCAAATACGATAGAAACTATTGTCTCTAAGTATTCCAATTGTCTCTGATATAATCATCTGACTTAATTTAGTTACGGTATCCTACTACACTGAATCTTTATACAGTAATCACACCTAGGTAACTACATATTTTTAGAAATTACACCAACATCTATACAGTAATTATTACACTTTCAATTTATTTGTAGATATCTGGGTGATGTTGTGGAACTCCATAATGAAATAAAACACTAGAGGGTATTGTCAATTCCACTGTTTATTGTTTGAGCACTGGACCGCGGTTTCGTGGCTATACCAGTCACATTTTCAACAGTACTAAATAGAAAAGTTACACTTTCCTTTACAGTAATCACACTTACATCATTAGAAATTACACTTAAGTTTACATTTTCTAGTGATATACGATACACTAGCATATAAGTCATTAAAAAACATGTAAATAAATAAATAATGACTTATTTTCCAAAAAATCCTATAACTATTACAAATACAAATTTAAAAATATTTACAGTTAATAATACAAAGATTTGTTAGTAAAAAAAGCAGAAGCAAAAATGTTACAGTACATGTGTTTGTTTGGAAAATAGACCTACTCCACTATGGCAAGCCGTGTCCTGGAGTAGGAAACCCCTGAAGTTCTACTCCTGGAGTAGAAAAGATCTTATTAATTAGTATTTTATGTTTATTGACTCATTTTTTGTTGATAATTATGACTCAATCATTTTTTACTATAAAATACACTTTATACAATAAAGAAGGCTAAAAGAATATTGATTAAGCAAACAAATTGATATTAAAAAACAAAATTGGGTGATACTTCCAACTTGCGCCGTATATTCATACAATAACATAATAGAATTGATTCCGTTGGCTGAAATTATCTTACAAGACGGTTAAATTCAATTGGATTTTCGTGTAACAGGTTTATAGTGTCCCATTATTCCACTAATCAAAAAAATGCATTGCCTTTTGCACCACACTGGGTATTGTACAGTATTCTTTGCTAGAATTCAATTTGGAAAAATATAAAATTTGGCCTCTAACACGAACTGCACTTTCTAGATAAATTTGAAGTTGATCGGATTAATGTTTCAAGATACACGGTACTTGTAAAGGTTAACGTGCAAAATTTTGTTTCCCTAGTTGAAAATTTGAAGCAGAAATAATCCAAATCATAGTTAAGTATTTAGTTTCGTATTTGAAAGCAGAAATAAAATTTGAAGCAGAAATAATCCATATCATAGTTAGGTATTTAGTTCGTATTTAGTTTCGTATCTATTATTGAAGAGTATAACTTTTTTAGGATGACGGATAGTTAAACAGTAGTAGGATGGTAGTAGTAGGATAGGGGGTTTCCCTAGGATGACGGCTGAAAGTCGAATAAAAAAAAAATAGAAGAGGAAACCTCCTATTCAGCTGCCATCCTAAAAAAAATCTAAACTACCATGTCAAATAACTCACCGAGAATGTCTCGCTGTGGCATCCACTTGGCAATTTTCACATTATCCGACTTTCCAGGCATGGTATCGTTTTCCCACTTCCAAAGCACCCTCTGAGGCAGTCTCGAGAATACTTTCACCAGGGCGTCCCGTTTGTCGTCAGGAATGGTTGAAGCCTTGAGCATGGAGCCCATGCAGAAATAGATAACACCGTGTTCGGCACCATCAATGAACGTTTGCAAATCCTGAAACATATTTTAGTGTAACATTAATTTCAAAAGAAGGCTTAATTAGAGTTTTGGAGAAATGATAATCTTCCATTAAATTGTATTATAATTATTATAGGTGTATTAAATATTATACTGTATGGGTAATATATTATCCTATTATTTGTCTATGGTAATATATTATTATAATATTATGTAATATTATTATATATTATATCTTCAGTTGTCACTTTTTGCTATGCTATGTGATGACACTTATGATCTATGATTTGATTTTATACGATGAGCTTTCCTCAATATGAAGCTTTAAAATTATACAACAAATCACCAAAGTAGATCAAGAATTTTTAATTTCGTGGCCATTAAGTTACTACACCTACAGTAAAATTGAAACAGGGAAGTTTTACTTTCTTATACGGAGAATTAAAAGAGCATTGGTTGCAATGTATATTATCAATATAGATATAGTTTACATTTGAGGGGAGGTGGGGATGAGAATTCAAAAAAGCAATAATATGTTCTGTAATTTTTGTTCAATAACATACCCAAGGGAGTTTCTCAGTCTTTTCTTCAATATGAATTCCACCTATTTCAACAACGTTTGGAAAATTGAATTTGGCTCCATACAAGGTGTAATGGCTATTTGATAGAATTAGAGCTGTGTTCTCCATTATATATTTCGGAGATGGCCTATGCTTGTTTGAAATATCTGGTGAATGGAATAGTGTCATGTAATTATTGTAGGCAAACATGTAAGCTGTTTCCTCTATTGAATTGATCAATCGTTCCCAGAAGCACGTGTGATGTCCATACCGATAATTTTTTACCGAGAAGAGTTGCTCTTGTAAAAGGCTATTGGGATTACTCAGCCGGCTGTATCCAAATTGAAGTAATGGAAATGTAGAAATAGCAATTACAGGAGCTTCAAATTTATCACCAAAAATATAATCACCATCACTGAAAAATAGTTCTATTATAACCAAATCAAACTCTACCCCTTCGCTTCTCATGTATTCTATCACTTCTTTTGTCTTATGGAGATATGTAACGTTTTGTATGAATAAGTTGAAATAGTTGAAAACGTTATTATGAATTGATAGCAAGTCATTTATCATCCCTTTCGAAATTGTTTCCACTTGATCAATGGATAGAGTAGCCTACTACTTTCTAACTTTGTTGATGCCTCACGTATATCAATCAATTTCAAATTATATCTACTTTCTTCAATAAACGGGTTTAAAAATGTTATTTCATGGTCACGCAGCCGCAACTCATTCAAAAACTTCAAGTAGATTTCAAAATGATTTTTATCGCCTACAGGTAGAATTGCCAAAATTCTGCTCGCACTCAACAGTGTGATTGAATTGAAACACAGAAATAATGATAACACCAAGCACTTGAAAAACATTGTTGATCACTGATTGATTATAGAAAGCAATAGAAAATTGTGCACGTGAAATAAACTTTAAATAAATGTACAAGCTTGACACAAATTATGAGTTTTGAGTTCATATAAACTGATTCGTATTGTAAAAAAAAGAGATATAAGAATATTATTATTGGGAGCTGGAAAACGCACGACATAAACACTAATCTGATCGGTTTTTCCTGACCGTTTTCCATTCCATGTGACAAATTGCGTACACTTTTTCTTTCCATTGTTGAAATGTATAAAAAATATAACTTATTTCATTAGAAAACTAATCATCACTCATACTCTAATTGATTGTCCATTGTTTTTTTAATTACAAAGCTTTTTTAAATATATTTCTTATAGAAATAACAATTATTTGGATAGATTTTATGTCATTTTCATAATGGAAGATTTTTCCAAACAACTGTAACGGTAGTGTAGTCGTTCAGTCCACTAAAAGGGTGAGAATGTAGATTAGTGGCGCGCTCAAGTGAGAGACAGAGTGAACGATCGGAGGGGATTAATGTTAGGTTATTATTGAATCAAATGTAAAAATGCCTGTTCTCAAACCAATCATATATTTGAGAAATATTCATCCAAAATATTCCAGTAACTTCTAAAAATCAAGGCTGTGATGTTTTAGATCACTTCAGTACCTACCGTAGTCATTTAAGAGAAAAGAAGCAATTATTTTTTCAATTTGATCCTCCTGCCAAAAGAGAGTGAGATAGATACCGATTTATTGAATGTAATATTGAGCGTAAATAGTTGAAATATACGCTACAAAATATGAGATGTAGATACGATGTTGTAAATTAATTAATAATATTTTACCTACCGTATATAAGTTATGTTTTTATTGGTGGGAGATCCCGCCCTTGGTGTTAATAACTTGGTGTAATAAGTATTTATAACATAATTATATCTCCTTATTACATAAGCATCAAATTTAAGGTATGACTGTTCAGGAAGTTGTCAGAAATTAAAACATGAATCTCAAATGAATTGTTTCTCAATAATTGTACATGATTTTATCAAGTTCTGGTAAAGATTTTCAAAATCTAATATTTTTGACATTTATGAGTAACTTAATATTTAAAAAAATTAATATTAAAATAAAAATTTTATAATATTTTTAGGCTACTCTTATAATTTAAAATCTTAAATATTTTGACAATATTATTAACTCATTCAATTTTTTTATTTTTCAAAAAATAAGTACCGTAACAAATCAACAAAAAATTATCCAGAAATTGGTTTAAACAAGTAAGCTCAAGATGGAAACATCTTGAACAGTGTAGAACTGGGTAATGATTCATATTATTATCAAGAGTAGAGTATTGTAGATGCAGATAGCCCAATTATTATTATTTATTTTTAGAATTTTATCTGATGTATTCCTGCGGTTGTTTGATACCGTAATCGATAATATAATGGTCTACCAGGTAGTTCAAGAAGTTTGATTTATGTGATCAAAAATTGCAGTCTTGTCACTATATAGAAGGGATTTAATTGTATAAAAACAGAAAATGACAATACATTTGATTTGGTTTCCTTTGATTATTAGACATTCACCCAGTTTTTTAATTAAATTGAAAAATATCACTAGAAAACAAGTAAAATATATTTCAAGGAGTAAATACAAACATGAAATACATTTCATAATCCCGCGTCAAATAGCTTAGCAAACACCAAACACTATTTTCAAAGAGAACATACCTGGGATAATTTTTTTGGGTCCTCAACATGCATTCCTCCAACTTCAATAACCGCAGGTACCATTGGCTTAGCACCGGAAAGACTGTGATGAGTATTGACAAACATAAGACTCGTATTTTTGGCCAACTCTATTAAATCGGGAGTATCTTTTCCAAAGTAATAGTTAGCCTCAACTTGAGACATAGGTTTGAGTAGAAAATAATACACCAGTTCAAGTGAAACCAAGTAAGAGAGGTTTTTTAGACGTTGGAAAAAAGACATCCGTCCAAGATTGTCAGTGAGCATGGAAGGGATGTGAGACGGGTTTTGAGCATTGGCGAATCTGTCATTTGCCCAGGGAAAAGCGGGGCATGAGGTTAAAGCAATCGATGGTGCCTTGAACCTATGCATTAGACCCAATGTAACATCTGTTTCGAATACTTCCATCAAAATAATGTCGAATTCTCCATCAGATTCAAGGAGTTTTTTCATTTCCGGCAGTTCATAGATTTTGCTGTACTTGGGAATGTTGTGGACAAAATTGTAGACTGCAAAAGGCACGCGCACTAAATGCACAGTTGATCCCAAATCTTTTACATTGGACGTTTCGATTTTTAGACCCAACACTGGGCTCACATCGATATCACGGATGTTGGGAGAGAGAACTTTGCGTGGAAAACTACTGATAACCGTTAACTGATGTCCACGGTTTGCTAGCTCAGTTACAAGAGGCTCAAACATGGCCATGTGGCTTTTTATGGGTGTGGGAAATGCACACAGTATACGCGCACTTTTTGTGACCACGCAAAACACACTTACGAGTAAAATTATCGGAAATGACAGGCTTGTCTTCACTCCCATGATAATAGACACTGAAGATAGAGAATTATAAAACACAGAATAGAGATTGAAGGTCACTAAACAAACTTGTTCAACAAGTCGAGTGCAAATCAAGCCACAAGCTTGCGCTTGAATATAGGCATTTGGTAGAAATTCAAGCTATCAAACTATTTAAATCACTAGTTATCCAATACAACCGAAACTAAAGTCTTATTATTTCGTCGAGTAATTTTTGAATGAACAAAGAGTATAAACTAGAATAATACTGGAAATACATTCTGTACAATCAGGGCCGGATTTCAACCTATTGCCGCCCCTAGGCACTATTCCGGTTGCCGCCCCTTGGCATATTAGATATTATATATATTATGTATGTTATTGGGCTATATATTATTTATGTATATTATATAAGTTATTGTGATAATAAAAAAACAAATTTACCAGTCAATAGTGATGGTTTTAATACAACAATCGGTTACTTTTAGATTTTTATTATATTTGAAAATGTACCTATATGCTCATTCAAAGTAAAAAATAACTGACAATGAAAAATGAAACTCATAAACAAACTCAATCATCAATCACAAAAGATATTTAGGTTTTTTTTATGAATGGGGTATTTGGAATATTTCAGTTGTTAGAACAAAATTTAAACTTAGGCCTACTAGTAAAATAATTGAAACATGAAAATCGAACACAAGAGGAATCTTGATCAATATTCGCAGAGAAAGAATTCATTTTTTATTATTAGAATATGTGAAATATTCTATTGGTATGCAGATGCAGAGGTCCAAAAAAATGAAAAACTATCAAAATAACAAAACAAACTATCAAATAATTACGAAACTACCTAAATAAACTCACTACTAATACTCCAGTAGTTTGAAAATGTTCTTAATACTTGGATAAAACGAAAAATTTACAAATATAAAATAACTTAGCTCCCGAGAGCTGTGCCGCCCCTAGGACGTGCCGCCCCTAGGCAAGTGCCTAGTGTGCCTAGTGGGAAATCCAGGCCTGTGTACAATATTATTATTTATAAATTATTGTGAATGTCTATAGCCTATACCTATTATAATCAAGAGCTAACTGTATATGTATGTATGAGTTATAGTTTTATTGCATTAGGATATTACGGAAGAGCTTCTAAACCGATCGCATACAGCTTAACAGGCCTGTCCAGTTGAAACACCAAATTTAATATAGGCATCAAACACCAAATTATGTCATCCTAGTAGGCCTTTGAAACTAAGATAATGAGATAAGATAGGTCACAAACTTCTAGGGCATTGTTGAGACTTACGAGGAGATAATAAATACACTTTTACCGGAACCATGATCAAAATAATATTCATATTGAGATAGTATGAGGGTCTGAGGTCTGAAGAGACAAGTTACACTAGTGATTTAAAGTCAAGACCATGGAACTGGAATTATTGTAATTATTCTATTGAACGTTGAAAGATAAATTCTCAACTTATTATACTACAAATTTGTATATAAATAATATTTATATAATTATAATACTTATAAAATTAATACTTTTCATTATTATTTATTCTTTTCACGTTTTTAGAATAGTCTAATTCCTTGTATGTAAGTTAAATGGGGTTACTTAAACAATTTATTTCTGCCCTTGAAAGCAATAAAGTGTATGATAAAATCGTTATATTTTATGAGATCTATTTTTTTCAGTTGATGAAGCCTTAATTAATAGAAAAGCCTTTGCTAATTTATAGAGAAGCCTTAGTTCCTCTAGAATCATATTTTACAAATTCAATCCTATTCGCAATTATGATGAATGGTAGAAGTAGAGTTGAAGGAGGCTGATATGTATGGGAATTAAAGCAAATTATCCACAACTAAGACAAAATGTAATAATGAAATTTTCCTCTATAGGTGTTGTAGGAGGTTTTGTATAGGCATTGTACATGTCAAATTCGGCAAGCGTATATAATACACACCCTAGTAATGAGAAAAAGTGGGTATTATTTTATATTTTCTATGAAAATCGGTCATGATTGAATGTCATTAGTTTAAGAAATATTTTCAATAACACTCAGCAATAAATTTATTCTATTTTGATTTCTATAGACCTATGATAAAAATGTCACGAATGAGAGCGGGATTCATATTTTCTTCATAATCATAAAACGACAAGCAAGTTCAGGAATCATTTGAAATCTGAAATCTATCAATTCAGCAACATCCTTAGTATCTCATAAAAATAAGAAATTAATTCCTTCAAATTATACAAGATTAAAATTGTACTCGTAGAATTGATTGTAGCTTACCGGCGGTACTCTATATTGATAGCCAGTGATACCTTATACCTATTAATACATTATCATACTTTACTGAAATCATTCAATTCAGCAACATCCTCAGTAGAAATGAAAAGTAATTCCTCCAATTGACAGAGTTTTAGCCTACTATGTTGTTACCCAGTGATCATACCTTTGGTACTTTTAGTGCTTCCTCAACATGCATTCCTCCAACTTCAATAACAGCAGGCAACATTGGCTTAGCACCGAAAAGACTGTGATGGGTATTAACAAACAGTAAACTTGTATTTCTAGCCAAATCCATCAAATCAGGCACATCTTGTCCGAAGTACTGGCTAGCCAGAGTTTGAGAGAGTGGCTTTAAAACGAAAAAGTGCATCAGTTTCAGTGAAATCAAATAAACAGAGTTTTTCAGTCGTTGAAAGAATGACATCCTCACTAAATGATCAGTTAGCATCACAGGAATATAGGATGGGTTGTCAGGATTTGCGAATCTGGTTGAAGCCCAGGGAAAGGCAGGAGACGAACTTAGGGCGATTGACGGCGCTTTGAATCTATGCATCAGACCCAGAGTCAAATCTGAGTCAAAAATTTCCATCAGAATTACATCGAATTCTTCGTTGGACGCGATGAGTTGCGCCATTTCAGGCAGTTCGTAAATTTTACTATCCTTCAGTACGTTGATGGGAAATATGTAGAAAATGAAGGGCAAACGTTCTTTATTGGCCGCTGCTCGTCACATTGTATATTCCAATCCTCATTACCATTGCTGAGCTCACATCTATATTGCGTATGTTGGAAACAGGAATTTTGCGCGGGAAAGCACTGATAACAGTTAGCTGATGGCCGCGTTTTGCTAATTCGGTTACAAGCGGCTCAAAAAAATTCATATGACTTTTAATCGGACTCGGAAATGCACACAGTATACGCGCACTTTTTGTCATAACACTAAAAACACCGACTAAAATTAACAATACTAAAATACTTTTCACTTCCATTATAACTTAATTAAAATTGGGTTTGATTATTCAAAATCGAGTTCGTCAGAGATACTAAGTGGAGGAATAGACTCTGAAGTTTGTTCGCCAACAGAGTGAGTGTGAACGAATATTATTTTATCGCAAACAGACGTTTCTAGAATGAGACGGATAATGTCATAAAAATGAAATGATATGCGCATACGCAGTAGCCAGTTAACTAGAAACCATTATCGCCACAAACCGAGATTATCAACACATTTAAAGAAATCAGTTTTCTACTTGAAAATACCTTAAAATCAAAGTAATTTTATCAATAGAAAAAAGAAGAATTGATAATAAACAACATATTTTTTAAAATCTTTCCAATCCATTTTGTGAAATAAGTGGAAAAAATATCAAATTTCATCAGTGACAGAAAAGACAATATGCTAATGTTACCTATTGTTTACGGTGATAACGAAGATTGAGCCAGATTATATGCGCGTGACAAGAACTGTTTTGTTATAAATAGAGACAAACATTCAAGATACTGGCGCTCGCGTAAGAAAAAAGCAACAATTGGTGATCTCATGAAGCTTCATTATCATCTATTATATTCAAATGCAAAGAAGCCTGTCTTTCAAACAATCATAATAATTATTCGAAAAATGATTATCAGAAATATTGTAGACATTTTTTAATGCAAGACTTGTTTTAGACAGTGTTTTAGTCTGGTCATTAGTCAGTTTTAGCAGGTCATTATCAATGAAAAGAGACAACGATTTATTCAATTTGATTCAATCCACTGGCTTTGAGAGCCAGAAAGTGAGAGAGATTACGATACAGTAGTGATATAGACACGATAAATTCAATCTAGAAACTAGTGAGAAGATAACCAGTATGATGATAAAAGTACTTTCAATTTTCAATTTGATAATAATCGTGAAATCGTTTGAGAACCACTAAATAACAGATAGAAAAATTATGTTGATGACATTTAATAAATATCATTTAATTCTTATTCTATCATAATTATAATACAGTTTTGTTACTGCTCTATCAAAATACTATATCGGTTGTTGAGGATTATCTATCGATCAAGTTGTTTCTTTTTAAAGTCATCCATAGGTATACAGAGATCAGCGAAACTTGTAATTCTGTCCGGTTTCTTCATACCACTTTTTTATTGGCAAAATATTCTATTCATTAAACAACAGTTTTTGTTACTAGGTTTTATATGCAATGTGCAGTTTTAAGGGTGAACCCAACTTATTTTCCTTGAAACCAACTCATTGTAGTTGCAACCAACTTATTCATCCAAAACCATATTGGGTGCAATTTCTTATCTAAGCGTCGTATTTCAACATCAATCACCTCACAAGTCAAGACGCAATAGTCATGTAATGTGAGCGGTAAGAAAATAATTCAAATGCTTGAGTGCAATGAACTCAAGATTAATATTATGAAACCTCTTTTATCTTCATAGAAAGAATCTAATTCCGTAAATTTTTTCTCAAAAAAAGGTTGACAACATTAATCCTATTAATGTACTCGTAGATAATATATTATTACGATAACTGCATGGAAACAACAGCAGACCTCACTACACGTGAAATGAATATTCATATTTGTCAAAAATAATGAGAATAGCCATGAGAGAGAAATAAACAATTTTAAATCAAAGAAAATTTGTGAGAAATTTGCTGGAAAATCTGTGTAATTACTTCATCTGAATTTTTTCTATTGTATGGCTTTTTATCGGTGGGGAGACCCTTACGTGTAGGTTCCACCTCGCCCTATTTTTTTTTCTTCTGAATTACTCAGCATCTTAAGATTTTTACAATTTTTGTATATTATTCCATTTTTTGTCTTGTTTCGATTTCTGATTATATGAGAATTTTAGGAGAGTTCCTATTGGATGAATGGGTTTAAATGGGGTAAATTCTATTTCTATCTGTTTTTCCATCTTTTTTATTCAATAATATTTTTTCTCAACAAGTGACTTCTGAAATTGATGAGTGTAAAAAATCTAATACGGTGATATCTTGTAACTTATTTTTTATGGTATTCATCTTGAAAAATATTAATTTGTTTAACAATTCATGAATAATAGAAATTGCATGTTAAATCAGACAAATTATCGATTTGTAATTCAAGTACAATGTAATAAAGTTATGTAAAATAGTTTATTAAATTGAAAAATGTAATTTTAAAGCAGTTGTATAATCTATCATCATAAATAATCTGTTGTAAAAATAATCTATCATCATAGCCCTTCCATCACCCTCCTAAAAAATTTTAACCCTCTTAAACCATTTATACATTTTAAACATTGAAATGTATGAAAATAATCATGTATAGGCCTAAATGTATAAAACATAATTTCAAACATTCTTAAACCTCTGTTCCAGAATGAGAGGTTACGCAGAGAGTATAGAAAATAAGGTTACACAGATTCAGCTGGAATTTTCAATGTATTATCTACCTGTGGTAAACTGTTGGCTGGTTTCACATGTATTCCTCCAACCTCGATTACACCAGGAACCAGAGGCCTAGCTCCATGAAGAGAAAGATGTGTATTGACCAGAATCAGACTCGTCCTTTTCGCCAGTTGCCACAAAGGATCCTGTCCTGGAAACGTTTTGTCTGCCATCTGTTGGGTTTCCTGATCGTACCTGAATTGATAAGCCACTATCGAAACGAGCAATGTGATTGTGTTCGAGAGTCTTTGAATGAAATCCATTTTTGTCGAGAACTCACTAAGTGCATGAGGGATATAGGATGGATTGTCAGGATTTGCAAGTCTCGAATTAGCCCAAGGCATCAAAGGACACGGACTGATTGATAGGAAAGGACAACGCAGTTTTTCCGCCAAACCCAAATGTAGGTCGTTGTTGAAAAGTTCAATGATCACCAAATCGAAAGATGGTGTTTCTTTGGAATGTAGCAGGCGGTTCACATCCGGTACATCATAAATTTTCATGGTATCGTTCAAACCCTGAGCAATGAATCTCAATTTGACAAAAATCGTTCTTGGTAATTTATCGTACTTCCCGAAGTCTAGATCCTCCACCAATTTCGGAACATATCCAAGCGTGGTTATGTCTGTGAAGTTTGCTACTTTATGGTTTTGAGGAAAAGCATTGATAGACGTCACTTGATGTCCTCTTTTGGCCAGTTCCAACAACAGAGGCTCGTACATCATGTAATGACTTTTGGCACTGAAGGGAAAAACGCCGAGAATCCTGCCACATTCAACTAAGTTTCCATGTATTAAAACGTTTATGGATAATAACCGAAGAAATAGAAGAAACTTATAATTAAGAACACAATACATAGTTAATGTTACCGGTTCACTTAAAAAAAATGGAGGTAGTTTATTGCCATTAAAAAGGCTGTCATAAATGTATACAATACGTGCTATAAAAAAGGCATATCTATGTCATAAAAGACTTGAAGTATGAATTACTTTATGGTTCATGACATGATATTTTAGTGTAGGCAGATATAGAGTTGTAAGAGGAAATATGCTCAATGACAATAAGTGACGAGTCAATAGAATATTAAAATTCATTGTTTAATCAGTGATGATTGCTTGCTGATCGTCGGGCATATAGCTTATATATTTTCCGAATATTATTATAATCATTACTATCCTCGAGGAAATTACTCGAAAACAACTTGACACCAACATGATAGAATCATACCCAAAATTATAAATATCCATTCAAAATAAAAGATCACTATCACAGAAAGCACATTGTAGGCACTACACTGAATCAACAATTTTCTATTGAAAAATTCCGCGCGATTCGCAAGAACTTTTAACTAAAAAAATATTAACAAAAATTGAAGAAAAAACTCGTTCAACTGTTACTCATAACTTAATGAACACGGAATGCACTCATTCATATCATCTGAGTTAACTTCCAACGACGAGCACATCTCAACAAAAAACACGTGGAGTATGGTGCTGCTGGGTAGGATCCGGAGGGGGGGGGGGGGTTGAAGAGTGCTCTCAATGCGTTGAATTGGATAAAGTCCAATGTGAAGAACTGGGTCACTACAGATCGGTTTGAAAAGCATTGGAGTAGTTGAATAATAGCAACAATGATAACGTAAAACGTGAAGGCTACTACGGAAAATAAAGATTCACCAATCACTTGCACTGAATGTTTTCTTACAACTCGGTACTGTGCAACTAAAGAGCTGTCCGCACCTACGATGACTGAGCGCTCTTAAGAGAGAAAAAGAGGAAAATAAGTACGTTAGGATAATTGTTATTTCACTCGACTACACTCCGAAACCTGTCATTATTCAGTTTACCTGCCACAACTTCTACATGCTCTGAAAAGTCCAGTGTTGAGAATTATTGCGAATAAATTTGTTTCGGTGTGCTTGGTTTCCTCTTATTTCGATAAGAGGATTTTTCTCGGTTTTCCTCTCACTTTTACAACTTTTTTACAACTGCCTACCCAATGTAGACTAATGTATTGGAAATGTTATCGGTCTTGAAGAATATTCATTTAGGTCAGTATTGAAGAAGTCAATGTGAAAGATTACTAGAATTTTAAGAAATTTTTAAACTTTTTTTTGCTAGGGATGATGCCCACATAAGCTTGTGCGTGAGTAATGGGAAGGATGATGATTAGATATGAATGGACCTACAGCTTTAGGTGGGTTCCGAACCACCGGAAAGCGATTTTGAAGCTCATAAATTTTTGTATTTAGAGGAAGAGGAGCCGGTCACCGATACAACGGGAGTGGTAGGCGCTGTCTCTTATCTAATCTCACCGATTAGCCTTGCCTCTGCCACTGGGACCAACCCGTGAAACTGTATCCCATGAAACTGTATTTTGTTATGATGTTTGTGAAATTGTGTTACTGATTTGGCAATAAATCTTTCTTTATTCAGAAAATTCTTTTTTATATTGTAATTTGTAATTCATTGAAATAACTATAATTCATAATCCATTTGAATTAATTAATAAACATTCAATAGATCCAATCAAAATATAATGAAAGTACATAATCAATAAAATATTGAATAATTGAGTTAATTTTAATCAAAATGATTAGATTTTTAAATTATTGATTTTTTAATAACTTTGTACTTCAATAAAACTTAAATTATATCAGCAAGTCAATGATCCAACTCTAGACTGAGTAGTAGTCTACCATAATAAATAGAAATGAATTCGATCTCTAGATATTGAGTTAAAAACATATTTCGCTGTATTTCAAGTTTGAAAGATACCTTGGGTAACGGCTGGGCTGGTTTGATGTGAATGCCACCAATTTCCACAACATTGGGCAGCAAAGGCCGGGAGCCCGTCAGGCTGTGATGTCCATTGAACAGCAGCAAACTATAGTTGTCAATCAGCGATTGCAAAGGAGGCATACTCTCCCCAAAAAATTCTCTTGCTAATTTGTCCGATTTGGGTGTGTAAACAAACCGGTACACAGCGCTAGTGTAAAACGTCTGAAAAGCATTCGAAAGTCTCTCCCAGAACGTAAACGGAGCCACAAACTCACTGGATATACAGGGTATGTAGGAAGGATTGTCCGGATTAGCGAACCGAGCGTCGGAGCCCGTCATTATTGTACTCGAAGTGAATCCGACCACCGGACACTTGAATTTGTCCGCGAACCCGGCAAACATGTCCGTGTTAAACACTTCAACGATCAACAGGTCGAATTTTTCGTCGGATCTCAACAGGTTTTGTACGCCTGGAACTGAGAGAAAACGAATTTCGCAGAGGCCACGATGCTTGCTATTATTTCCAGAGTGCTAGAGTTTTACCATAGAGAAAAACTATAGTGCATATAAAAACCAAGTGCATAGAGAAAGCACTTGCCCTACGCTTTCTCTATGGTTTTGCTTGAAAGTATTATCACATCTTTGTATTCGGAAGTAATTTACATTTCTCCAATCAGAAGAATTTCAAGTTTTCCAAGTCCCAAGAACTTCACATCTCTCTACCCAAAGCGATTTCAGTCCCATCCTATATTTATTAACTAATTAATTCATTAATTCATTCCTTCATTCATTCATTCATTCATTCAATCATCCATTCATTCATTCATTCATTCATTCATTCATTCATTCATTCATTCATTCATTCATTCATCCATTAATTCACTCACTTCTTCATTCATTCATTCATTCATTCATTAATTCACTCACTCATTCATTCATTTATTCATTCATTCATTCATTCATTCACTCACTCATTCATTCATTCTTTCCTCCATTCATTGAAGCTTCGTGGTCTTGCCAGCACCGTATGCCGTATCTAATCCTAAAGTTTCGAATCAATATCTAATCGTAATAAAATAAAAATCGCTTTACGGTGGATCGGAACCCACAGAAATCTATAGATCCATTCATCATTCATCTCTTCTCATTCATTCTATAGATCCATTCATCCACATACTCATTACCCAAGTATAAGCGAGTATACCCAAGTTTTAATATGAGCATCGTCATCACACCAAGAAAAACATTTTACAGTAGGTACGGTATGTTTCGAATTCAGAACCACGTTAGTTAGTTCGACTAAATTGAAAAAGTTATAGAGCCACATAATACGAGGCGTCAATTTCTCTGTGCATGCGTCAAGGACGCCGAACCAATCACAGAGCACTGCGATCCTGTGACATTCTTTTATAGTTCAGCATCATTGATGCATGCACAGAAAAATTGACGCCTCGTATAGTATGGAGAAAGCACATTTCCCCCTTCATTTTAATTTAAGTGAAAGTGGGATGCATCTCTAGTGGGATGTGAAGAAGTTAATATCAGGCTTAGTGAGATGTGAAATTCAACTTTGGACAAGATGTGAAATTGATAATACGCCTTCACCTTCAAAAACTTTGGTCGACTCATCTATGAGCCTGTAAAGAACAAGCACTTCGAAAAAGGTTCCCTTGGGGATAGGGCCTTGTTCGAGCAGAACAACGTCTATTCCACTTATCAGAGATGGCATTTGGTCTCTGGTTGAGATCACTGTCACATTTTTGACGGGATCCTGATAAGGGAAATAGCTGACAATCACCAGCTCATGGCCCCGTTTAGCCAATTCAAAGGCGAGCTGCTCGAAAGTTATGTAATGACTCTTCGCCGGGATGGGAAATATCGCAAGTATTCTTGCACAGTTGGTAACACTGATAAGGAAGAAAACTAAAGAGACAACGACGAGGAATGTCACTGAAGAAGTCATTTCGCGAACTCACTACTCGCGATCACGAACTACGCGAAAACTGTACCGTAGCCGGTTACCTACAATCACGTTCAATAGACACAAAAGTGACCTACTAATCTTGAATGAAGCAATTGAGAATAGTTTATGAGGTCTCTCGATAGGCTGCGCTGTCTACAACTTCGAGTAACTTGATCTACCAGTGGTAGAACAACTTCCACTTGAATTCAAAAACGATGAACCAAACTTTCGTTCATTGATGAATGATACGAAATACAAATCTAGAATTGAAGAGTTACAATTAATGATTTTGATGGTTTTGGATTTGAGCCAAGAGGAAGTTGCAACGCACAAGGCTCTCGTCAACTTCACACACAGATAGGAAGAGGAAGGGGGAGAGAGACAAGTTCAATTACGGCAAGATTACTAGACAACAGGTTAAGCCATCGTTGGTATAAGAAGCAAAGTGGAGGGGGAACGACAGCGTGACGTCACTTGAATCACAAAATCTGGACAGTAACTTGACTTCGTATACCGTTCACTCAACTCTGCTTTGAATAAATCGTCGTTTAACCCTCTTAGAATTGAGTTGAATTTTCAAAATTCATAGTACTTCAGAATGAATGAATCACTGATTCTAATGGTGTAATTAAATATACTGATTTCAAGTATATTCAACTTATATGAGAAGAAAAGTAAACAGATTTTTACACATCTGAAAACGTGACATGAAAAGTTAGTTAAGCGAATTTTTACATTTCTATGGTAGAGCAAGTTTTGTAACCAGGAAAGTTATAGATAAAGATGAATTTAATTTTCATTGGTTTGAACATTTTTCTCTACGAC
This sequence comes from Laodelphax striatellus, assembly GCA_017141395.1. Taxonomy (NCBI): domain Eukaryota; kingdom Metazoa; phylum Arthropoda; class Insecta; order Hemiptera; family Delphacidae; genus Laodelphax; species Laodelphax striatellus. The sequence goes on along the minus strand of CM029538.1, from coordinate 12,286,935 downwards.
CAGCCGTTCTCCTCCTGATATTGTCGGCGGAACGTAGGCAGAAACAACCAAAAAGCAAAACCATCGATTTCCCACAATACACGGTCATTATTTACTCATGAAGTAAAAGCTAATCATATACTCACAAAGAACAAATAAGTAAGCACTGATGATTAATCATAATATGAATGATTGAATAATAATTTCATGATCAATTAATACACAGTGAATTAAGTCTAAAAAATACAATTATTATTAAACTACTTTAATAATAGATGGTATATTAACTTACAATGGGAAGGCAGCATGCGTCAGTTGATTCACTTCAATTTTAATTTTACATTTTAGAGGAATTATTCCTCTAATAACTTGTAAAATTATATTTGACTTCTATTTCCCGATCACTGGGTAGGCCCTACTCGATTTCAGTAGCACAAAGATAGTAGCATGATAACTACACCTACGTGAAATAATATAATGTGTTCATCATTTACATATTTATATATCTGAAAAAAGTCTTCATAATTATATTTAAAAGCTTTTATGAATGTGAAAACTGAATTTTTTCCTCTTGTTTCTTCGTTCTTCACTTTCCATTCTCTATTTCTCATTCATATAATTGAGTCTAATAACTGTTCTCGTGCAGGCGAATTTCTTCAAAATTCTGTCCATCACTTGGGAAATGTTTTTTTAGAATTTTCAAATAGCTTTCAATCACCCTATAGTTGTTTGAAACTGTATCCCATGAATCCTCATGAATATGTCTTTTGGTAAAGTTCTTACAGTTCTGAACAGCACAGCCAGGCATCATGATAAAAATATTAAGTTATCACTGGATTGGATCAAGAACTAACCAATTATTAAACGTTCAATACGGTAAAGTTTGATTTTCCATTACCACACTATTTTGTTTATTTACCATATATTTATTTACATTTATTTTACAACACTATATTAACAGGCACTGCCTAAACATTACAGTACTCAACAGTAAAACACCTATGTATAAATACGCTTCTACAGTACGGTAATATAAATTATGATAAACTGATCTCGGATAAACACTGCCTAAACACTACACTACTCAACAGTAAACACCAAAGTATGAATAAAAGTTTTTCTAGTAATATAATACCGATAAACGATCTCAGATAAAGCCGATGAACTTGTGCAATTATAACTGATGAATAGCAATCATAATTTGCACTGAGCACGTATTAGACTGGGGCATTTGGACTGAAGTTGTGATTCAGCGTACATCATCGATGCAGTCCCCCCACTCAAACCGCTTGTGGACAGAAATAGCATAAGCGATGGCTCAACCTGTTGTCTAGTAATCTTGCAATTACGGTACCTTTACTGTTCGTTATTATAAACAAAATATAATGCGAAATTTATTCCCAATGTCTCATCGAATCGTTTTCAACATTACAGTGGCAAGAACTTGGGGAATCAGGAATGCACTTTTATTTCTAGTAAATTATACTCGTTTATTCAGCTGCGCCTATGTAGAAAGCTTATACTATAAGCTTCAGAATAATATTGGTGGTATTTTTGAAGAAATTAAGAGGGAGTAAAAAAATATGTAATCAAAAGGAAACTAGCCAACTATACTAACTTGGGGATGAACAACAGGAAACGAAACACATTAAAAAAGGAAATACTGTCTGTAATAAATAAATGCTTCTGGATTCAGAACTGTCCAAGTGTTTGAGAAATAGAACACTAAGGACAGGAGACTATTTATAGCCTACATCAAATCAATCCAAATCTAACGTTAGATAAAATTACACACCTATCTGTTAATCAGTAAGAATGAATACTTTCATTCATCTTTTACTTCAAACAAGAAAAATGAATACTTTCTGTTGGATACATATTAGTGAAAAGTGTATTATATGCAGGCATAGGTAAGAGATTATTTTTAATATTAGGCTAGGCGTACACCGGTTAGTCGAGACAAGACAAAACGAGATTACTCATGTTTAGTCACAGTACTTCACATAGATGCTTATGAAGCAACAACACCGATTAGTCATTGCATCAGTGTGTGCTGCTTCATAAGCAACTATGTGAATTATTGTGACTAAACATGACTAATCTCGTCTTGACTAACCGGTGTACGCCTAGCCTTGGACTGGAGAATTAGAAGCAGGAAAATGGTAATTTGGAGTGGAATATTGAAAATTGGAAAATTTAGTAATATCAATAAAAATAAATGTCAATGTTCACCTGAGGAAGCTGTTTAACTGGCCGAATTTGAATTCCTCCAATTTCCACAACGTTTGGCACCAATGGCTTCGCTCCATACAGACTGAAGTGACTGTTGACCAATAGCAGAGCAGCTTTCTCAGCCAATACCGTCACTGGCGGCAAATCATTTCCAAAGTACTTCTTGGCATAAAAGTCTGATTTCGACTGATAATAAACGTTGTAGACGAATTTCGATAGGAGCACTAACACAGAATTTTGCACCCTCTGCAGGAATGTCATCCTGGGAGTGAATTCGGAGATAAAGGATGGTATGTAGGAGGGATTGTCAGGATTGCCGTATCTGGCATTCAGCCAGGATGGAATGTTTCCTGAGGAGAATCCGATCAGTGGAGCGTTTGGAAACTTGTGAACGAAGCCCAGAAACATGTCAGTGTGGAACATCTCTACTATCAGTAGATCAAAGGTGGATGAGTCCGTAGAGTTTATGAGCTTGGCCACGGCAGGTACCTGTCAAATAAAGACGATATTTCAAAAAGTAATATATTATTTCGAATGGCAAAGTTTTTTTCAATTTCAATTTTAAAATTTGTTTATTTCATCAAAAATACAAGAGTTTTTTATGGTACATTTAAAAATAAAAACACACTTTACAGCAAAAGGAATACTACCACTAGAAAAACATGTAAAAAATGGAAAATAAATATTTTAATAATATAATACTCGCAAAGGCATTGCTGCCTGTGTGCGAGAATGAGTCTATGGTAGGTACAAGTAAATTACTATTCATTGTTTACTCTTTACTCTTTTCGCATTTGATAATTATTATTTCTGTAGACCTATTGAAAATCAAGATATTGAAATACAAGCATCAAGGGTAATTGAGGATTACCATCAAGTGCATCGAGGATATTGAAATAGTGCATCTAATAATATTCAAACAATGAACTGTATTGTAGTGAAAAACAATGAGTGGAATGAGTAAAAATTCCAATAGGTCGATAATAAATTCAAGAACATATTGAAAATTATCATCAAATAATAATAAAAAATGTGTAGAATGAGAAAAATCCCAAAAAGACATTGCATATGGATAGATGTATTTTTATTACATTGACTCTAGCCTTTTTTTACACTAGGCAATATCTAGTATTAGTATTATTACTAGTAATAACTATTAAAATAGTAGTTAGAATAATACAATAATAGAATAGTAATTCAAGTTTAACCACGGGCCACAGTTGCCCATGTAGGCTCATTCCTCAAGTACATAAGTAAAAATTAATTTTTAGTACTGTATCTATATTCTAAAGTATAATTTTTATGTACATTTTTGGACTTTCTGTTATAAAAAAACTTTTTCAAAATTAGTGAATATTCTGAAAAGTGATATTGAACTACAAACTAAGTGAAAAATAGGTTATAAACGGCGAGGTGGAACTATTTTCGGATTTCCCCTCCATTCAAAGCCGATACTCAATATTATTATGCTACTAAGCTACGTATGTATAGCAGGATTCTTTTAACTTGTCAGAAAACAGCTGATTTAACGTTAGTAAACGAGCGTACATCAATCAGCTGTTTTATGACAATTAAAAAGAATCCTGCTATACTGTGTTTTATTTGTGGAATGAACGAGATTTTGATTTGAATATTGAGTGGGATAAGAGCAGACCCCAATAAAATTATAAATATTGGATTTAATGGACATAAAATAATCTTATACATACTTGAAACACACCCTCCGATGTATCGATTAACTCATAAAGATCGGCCAGGTTGAAAACTGTGTTGGAGGGAATGGTGCCAATGGACACCACATCAGTGGCAGACACCATGGTGAACAAGTAACCCCGCGTATCCACGTCGACGAGACCCTTGACGGCACCTCCTTCATCTTGGGGAAAGTGATTGATGACCACTAGTTCGTGGCCGCGCCGCGCCAGTTCTAGCGCTAGTGTCTCGAACGTCGTGTAGTGACTCTTGTTGCTGGTCGGAATTACGCACAAGATACGCGCGCACGCGATGTAACTCACACACGCGCACAACACGAGTAGCCCCACCACCAGTAAAGATGAGGACATGGTAGACGGGTTTCAGCCTGTATCTGATCACCCTATGTATATTTCACTGATAATGAGAATTGATTGCTTGATTGGTTTTGGAAAATATGAAAAGTTGAAGATTTATTAGAACAGGAGACAAAAAATGAGAGTTGGATAAGAACATGAGAACAGAATAAGAACGGTTTCTTTAGCCTGTATCTGAATGTGCGTGTGTAGGCTACCTAATGGTGCTCTCATGTAATGGTTGAAGATTTAAAAAAAAGAAATAATGAGAGTTGGATAAGAACATGGTGGAGAAATTACATTAACTTGTTTCTAAAAGTAGCACAATTTGTTGGGCCACCGTTGGGAATTGAATTGAAATATATTTATTCTAAAAAAAAAAACATTCAAAGAAATAATGACAATACATGAATATACTCCTCACCTAGAACGAGTCCGATATAGGTAGGAGGGAAAAGGATGTCTATAGTGCCTGGTGTTCTTACTGATAACTTAATGAAAATTGATTGCTAGATCAATTTTGAGAGATATAAAAAGTGGAAGATTTATTGTTGGATAATTTTCTAATAGAATGCAAGGATTATGCATGTACTCATATACAAATTAAGAAATAGAAAAGGGTATTAATGATTTTGTTCTGGAACGATAAGAAGTTGTTATGAATGAAATTATGGAAAATGGACAAATGAAGAAGACTAAGGATAATTTTCTAGTAAAACAATAAGAGCATATGAATGGAATTAATAAAATAAAAAAAAAATATTGAAAGAGTGCAGTGAGGTAATGGAGATCAAAAAAATTGGATGATTAAAAACTTTTTTAAAAGAAAGAATTTAATCCGTGTTCAAATGAGAATATGTAGTAGATCTAATAAATAAAGTTTGCAGAGCCAACAAGTATTTCAGGAAACTAAGAAGTAACTAAGCTTGGATTTCACAGACCTTTGGTAATAAGGAATGAATGGTGCGAGTTTTAGATGATTATATGAACGAGTGGAATGATTTAGAGAAGATTTTAAACTTAAAAGATTATTATACTTTGAAAGTGAAAACTACTCACAGATTTGTGTTTATAGCTATTTCGGATTGTTGTTCTGAAGATGGACAAACAACAGTCATAAATAGCTATAAACACAAATATGTGAGTAGTTTTCACTTTCAAAGTATAATAATCTTTCAATTTTAATAGTTGTGAACAAGTGAAAAAGAATATGGATCAAGTAAGGAAGATTTTAGAGTAAAAGCAGATAATTAGGCCTACAGAAGGTCGAGAATAAGTGAGATTAGCTCAAAGTTTTGGTAGAAAATATTTGATGGATTATTTCATGGATGATGGATGGTAGATAGGTAGTGGAGGAGAGAAAAGTAAAGATAATGGAAGCAAAATGGCGGAGAAATCTCAAGAGCAAATGGATAACTGAAGAACCGCAAGAGCTTACTGAGCGTACAGTCTAACCAAAGAGAATAAAAGTAAATTCTTATTCTATACTGTCTCAAGTCTCTGAGTCTAACGGCAGACGTTTAGTAAGAGATAAAAGAATATGGTGATGGAGGGGAATAAAAGAAATAGAAGATTATGTAGGAGCGTAAGTAACTGCAAAAGAAAACCGAAAGTAACTGATTAACTGAACGTTGTTTAGTGTTGTGGATCTACTGGGTTAACGGAACTGACTGGTTCAGCGTTAGGTACCGGTTACTGACGAGTAAGTTACTTTGATACCAGGGGCTTGATGCATTGCAATTCGCCTATGACTAGAAAAAAATCTATACAATTCATCCAATTCAATTAAACTACCTAACCAGATCGTGATAAATACGAAGTACAAAGTACAAAGTAATTGAGTAGTCGATCAATATTAACACAGATAAAACAAATAGAGATCTGTCGGTCTTCAATACAATTTATAGGCCTACAGTTGATGTTACATTGATGTTCTGATAATCGTTATATCAGAAGATAAGAGATAGGTGATAAATTACTTTTTTCACTTTTTACAAAAATTAAGAGAATGTTTGGAATTGTAATTTTGTATATTTTTATTCAACAGCGATATATTATTATTAATTTGTTCTCTAAAAATGTGACAATGATAAGATTTTTTTTCTTATTGTTGTGAGAGGAGGGTATACAATAGAACAGTGGTACAGTAATACAGTAGTAGCAGGGTAATACAGTAGAATATTCAATTCTATTTTTTTCATTTCGATTTCGTTCGAGATTGTTGGTGAAACTCCATTTTTTTAAACAGATATTTCAGGTCCAACATTGAGTTATCATTCGCTTTTATATTTCATTCATTTTTAAAGATTTAGCTTCATCTACATTGATCTCAAAAATATTTATATTAGTGAGATTAGGACCTTTCTAACAGTTTTTAGATATTTCTTATCCGAGCAATAGTTTTTTTTTAATTAATGTTCGTCAATGTCGAGTCATTTCAATCAGAAAACATGAAATTCTCGAAATGCTAGAAACTTTTATTGTTTCAAAAGTTAAGTGGATGGTGAAAGCGAGAAAGTTTTTCTGAAATAATAAAAATTTTTTTTTCCAAACGTCAAAAGTAGTCGGAAGAACGTAGTTTGGCCTCTCAGGAGTTTCAAAGTAAGGGGAGCGGCTACATGGTATGCCGCCGTATGTAATAAAAGCAGCTACTAATCAAACCTAAGACAGAACGCTTTGAAAGGAGTTTCAAAGTAAGGGAAGCGACAGCATTATATGCTGAATGGTGAAAATACAAAAAACTATATGAACCTAAAATTTGAGCTGCAGGCTGCTGATGATGATAGAAAAGCCTGCTTTGCAACACCGCTCGGATTATTGGACGCAGCGTTGTCATATTCGCAATTCGGTTACAAACATATGCTTGCAATCACTTTGTCACGAGTTTTCCAATCGTTCTGTCTCATGTTTGATTAGTATCTGGTAAATAAAAATTGCATGCGGTGGCCACTGAGCTAAATTATCCATCTGGAGGTAGCACTGATTGAGAAAGCTGGGTTCCGCCTATTTTTTTATTTATTTTTTAATAGCATACTGTTCTTGAAAAAAATTTCAATCCCCACTTTATTGCCAACTTAATTTGTTTGGTACTACATACTGTATTAGAAAAAAAAATTTCATCCCCACTTTATTACCAACCTAACGAAATTAGACGGACCACTAATCCTGCTAGCAGCACTAGCTTGTGCTACCTCCAGATGGATATATTTAGCTCAGTGGCGGCGGCATATCATGTAGCCGCTCCCCTTGATGGAGGCTCAAGTGATAACTTGGTTTATTCTAACTGAAGCTACATCAGCTGATCCCATTTTAATTAGCATTGTTGTACAACAGTACTGACCCTGCATCAAAATTATTGATAATACTTTATGCGACCCGACATTAGCCAGGATAACAACGATAAAGGTAAGCTTATCACTATTATTATGGAAGCAAAATAAACAAATGATTTGATTTGAAATACAACAATTGAAAACACATTTGAACCAGGTTCTGTTTCAAACTGTAATATTAATGCCTGTATTGTCTTTTACTGCAGTTGTTGTGGTAGCAAAGGTATCTTGTTATTTCAATAGATATGTGATTGTGACATTTTCTAGTTATTTTATCAATACAGGCTTCAACTCAGCTCAAAACTGAGCAATAGGCCGTTTTTTATCATCAATTTCCAGTATTCAAACTACAATGGTCGCTTGGAAAGTTAATATTAATCACAGTTAAAACTCCATTCTATATTATCAAGCTTTATATAAACGTCGTCAAGTCAAGATGAACTCTGTTACTACGAATTGGTCACAGGTTGAGATTGATACAAAACTATTTGAAGTTCAAGTCGCAGTTTAATCAGACCTGAACTTGACTGACGTTTGAACCAAGATTGATAATATGGGACTTTGGAAATCTTCTATCGTCACATATTGAGCATTGACCAACGCTTGTATTATCTATGCTAATACTTGAGTTCAAACTTGGTAAACGTCATGCACCTTCATGAATACCAAAAAAACAAAAATACCAAAAAAGTGCTTTTAAAATTTTCCAATATATTTTTTTAAACAAATTCGTAAAGTATAAGCACAGATAAGGTACATCTGTGTACCTTATCTGTGGTATAAGCCATCGTTTGATGGTAAGTGGTAAGCAACCTATAGAAGGATTCATTTAATTTGGTGGATGGCATTAGATAGATAGATAAAGAGATGTTATTTCTTGACGTTGCTGATGACCGTAGAGTCCGATGGCAAAAATAATATCTCTCCATCTATCTATCTAATGCCATCAGACAAATTAAATAAATCCTATTAAAGTTCTTTTGATGTGATCCTGTTAAACAAACGAGAGGTTTCTAGAATCATTGCTTTTCATCTACCAAAAAGAGATTGAATATCAACCCCCTTTTCTAAACGAAAATTCAACGAGTAAATCCAAATGATCAGACCACCAAATTAAAAATTGGGTTACAATAAGTTTCACTAATCAACTAATATGTTCCATATAATTATTTTCAGTTAGTAATAAGTGGATCTTGAAATTCTTTTAGTTTAATGTTTTTTTTAATCAACAGGTTACAATTATCATTTCTTTGGATTGGCTGTTGCTGAGATGTGTTTTAGCTAGTCTAGTCTGGTAAGGCAGAGGTCCTGATTCGAGTGCAGTAAGTTGCGACCAAAATATTTTTCCCGGGCCTCTCCTTTCACGTGTTCGGGAGGACACATAGGTTCCAGCTTTCAAAAAAAGTATGCCCCAAATTCCTCTCTCACAATTATCCTTTCTATTACCCAAGCACAATCCTGGGGCTCACATGGGCATCAACCTTCGAAATACAAGTTTATAACAGAAATTAATCAGAAGAAGAACGAATAAGAAGAAAAATCCTTGCTTTATAATTATTATCAACCAGATATTAGCAATTTTCTAGTAACTAGGAATAATTTGTTCTTAGAGTACAGAGACAATTGAAAGTCTATAATTTGTAGCAATTTTCATTCATTCTGGAAGAAAGTAAGAAAAAATAAATTTTTATTTTACATATACGTTGATTTTCATGACTGAACCCTTTGAATAACATGCGCAAAAAGTATTGAACTCTTTTACTAAAGCATTAAAAAAACACAGGGAGATAACTTCTTCAAATCAACAAGGATGAACTCAAATCATCAACACAAGTAAATTTGATAAATTTCCAGCTTTATCAAACAATTCAAGTAAAAACATACAGCTAAACTAGAGTATTGAGTCTATCAAATATTTACATACAGTTCTCACTGATGAACAGATTAACTAATTTCACATTCTGCTCCAACTTTTTCAAATGCAGCTTTTAGTTTTTCGGCCTCCTCTTTCGGGATGTCATCTTTGATTAGAATGGGAGCACCTTCGACGAATTTCTTGGCCTGAAACAGGGAAAAATACATTGAACAACTAAGTATAGTTTTTTGGTTCGGAAGAGGAAGACGTATTATGAGCTATTAGCCCAGGCATATTAGAGAAAAAAATGGGTCTACAGTAGCTTCAAAAAATTGCTCGAGAGCTGGAAATCGTTTTAACCCCTTCAAGGGGTCCTGAATAACATGCATTCAGGCTTCAGATTTGAGAGCCTGGAAAGAACAAAATTTTGGCACTTTTTTGAAACTTTTGCTTATAACTCAAAAAGTACTTATCCTACGAAAAAGTTTACTTCATCTTTTTTAAAGAGCATTAAATTCTGCGTCGAATGGCGTTTGCAAAATTGAAATAAGTTTAGTTGTTCAGCCACAATCACCCGTCAATCACCCGTGCAAACGCCATTCGACGCAGAATTTAACTTAATGCTCTTCAAAAAAGATGAAGTGAACTTTTTCGTATGATAAGTACTTTTCGAGTTATGAGCGAAATGTTCAAAAAGGTGGCAAAATTTTGCACTTTTTAGGCTCTCAATTCTGAAGCACAACCTAGACCGTCGCAAACTCACATACATGTTATTCAGGACCCCTTAAAGGGGTTAAAACGATTTCCAGCTCTCGAGCAAATTTTCGAAGCTAGAGCACTAATTTGCCTGGGCTGTATTAGAGTAGTATTTATTCATTTTATTACACCAACACAGAATGCTGAAACAAATATTGATTTGATGCAATCCCAAAATGTTCCAACTTCTCGTCAATTTATTCATTCATTAATACGCAAAAAATTGTCTCCATTCTTTTCTTTTCTGTTGAATGCATAAGAAAATCTAACAATTGAAGGTTGTTCACAAATCTTCTAATTTAATTAGGTAATCAATTAATTTTGATAAATTCGATCCTTGAAAAATGAGGTCACTTGACCAGAACCATTTTTCTTCAGAAATCAAGACATTTAGAACATTAAAAATGTTGAAAACAAATTGAACAAAGAAAAAATGTTTTTTTTTAGATAGGATTAGATAGTTCACCTGGACCAAGTTCATGCCATCTAGTTGACTCTTCACTTCCTTGATCAGTGCAACCTTTTGCTTCTCATCGAACTTCATCAGCTTAATCTTGAAACTGGTTTGGACTACTTTCACGGGGGCTTCCTCCTAGAAAAACAAGGAAAATTTGCCATACAATTCCAATACAAACATTTTTCTATGAGATGCAAGTCTAAAAAAATGTCAAGTAAGTTCTAGCAGATTATATGATGGTGAGAGTATACATAACAGATGTGAAGGATGTGAAGATGTCTTTAATTTATTTTGCTTATGAGAATGTAGTGTATGTAATTTTCTTTGACTGAGAATAAAATATTTATTTATTTAGTGGAAACAAACTTTCACCATGTTCTCTATCAAGGGATAATTGGTTATGTTGGTGAAGTGGAACAACCCTACTCGGGTCTCCCCACTATTAGAAGCCATACGCTAAATAAATAAATAATTTATTTAATTGTACTACAAGAGGGTAAAGTGTATCGACTGTACCCTAACTTCGCCCTCCTAATAAGTAAATAAGTAAAGGCAGCCAATCAATACATTTAGAATCATATTGAAATTTTTTTTAATGTTATGATATCTTAATTGATATTCATTTGCCAAAAATAGTCAGCTTAATCTTATGTTTCTTGAAATAAGATAGTTCTGTAAGTAATTGCTGTAAGTAAATGCTAATAAAATAGGCCTACCTCTTCGACCGGAGCAGCTGCTGCAGCCACTGGTCCAGCGGCGAACATTGGAGCATCAGGAAGGTTCAATTTCTTTTTCAGTGCCGTCGACAATTCAGACACTTCCAAAAGAGTTAGCTTTGAAATTTCAGAAACGATTCCCTCGATCTTCGGAGAAAACACTGGATTCGGGCCGTCGGAATGAGGAACATTCAGTGTTTCACTTTGCTGTAGCGAGCAGCTGAAAATGATTAAAAACTCACTTTAGATAGTAGAAACACAGTTTTAGCAAAATTATGAACATAAATCTATTGAATGGAGTGATCCTTAGCCGAGGGCGATAAGCGCTTGTCTGATAATCCAAAGGTTCCAAGATCGAATACAGTTGCCGGAACGGATTTTGGCAGAAACGGCCACTCCCGTCTTTCGGAGGAGACGAAAAGCCGTCGGTCCTGACTGCCTAAAAACAGTCGTCATCTCTCATCATCACCTCTCTCATTACCCACGCACAAGCCTAAAGATAAAAATTCACTTCTCGGGCACGGACCGGATGTATGTGAAGTCCTTTAATTTTTACTCAAGTGAAGGTCGATTCCCACATTAGTTACTGTTCGTCAAGCACGAGAATAGAGGCGACGTATGAGGTGTGCGGGGAGGTCCTACATCTTTCTCACACGCTATTCCCCTCTTTCTCGCACACTTCCGTCTACTACTCAACGTGGCTGTATTGTTTACTATTCTATATTGGTACCATCGGCCGATTGTTTTACAAAAATGTTAGTAAAATCGAGGTTCGACCAAAACGGTTACCCCTAATCGGCCAGCTCCTAAATCCTAGCATTCCTGCCAGCTCTATTCTTATGGTTGGCAAACAGTATCAATTCAGTCCTAGTCAGTGCTCGGTGATTGGTCCAGCGTCATTGACGCAATTTTTCAGCGCACGCGTCATTGACGCCGAAACAATTACAGTATTACAGAGCACTAGCTGAAACCAAACTGATATGTGTGTATAGTGATGTGGATCGGGAATATTCCCAATGGGAAGGAACTTATGATTTGGGAATATTTCCGGGAATATTTCCGAGGCCAAGAAATTTTGGGAATTTATGGGAATTTTTGGGAATTTAAGGTAATTTATAAAAGTGCTTTAAAAATAATTGAAATTGATCAATCTAAGTTAAATTTCACATTAATATAATCAATAAATCATCATTCTCATGCCTATTTTTGCTCACTCACTGTCTTTTACAGGAATGCTCATTGTAGACATAAATAAGTTGTATTTGTCTTATGCTCTTGTCTTTCTTCCTTTCCTACCTAGCTTCATACATACACAATATACTATACATATACAGATATACTATTTGAAACTGTATACAGTGTTTCAGAACTCCCTACCAATATTCTAAAGGCATTGTTCCTGGATAAAAACCATATTTAAATTGTCCAGAAGTCCTTAGTTACTCACACAGCTGCCATTTTGTTTTTTCACTCATTATTTTTATCTCAATAATGGTGAAACATATGGAATTGAAACTTTGCACCGACGTTCATGACAACTGGACAAAGCTACAAAAAAATTATGACAATTTTTCAAATCCATAAAGCAAAATGGCGGCCATTTGTTTCTTGAATAACTCGGAAACTGTTGATATTACGAAAATTTTACAAGAATAACCTTTTTCGGTAAATTTAATTACAAATCGATTGAAACCTCATTTGTTAAGATTGGACCAATATTGACTGAGATATAGCAGCTTAAGTGATAGGTGAAGTGATAGGTACAAGTTGAGTGAGCCTTATGACTCTTGAAAGATTGTGAGCTGTATAATTATTATTTTTTTTAATATTCAATCAAACTTGAGTAAGAATGTTCTTGTTTTAGTTAATTTTGTTGTATTTTATCATCATTTCTAATTTTTGGATTTATATTCTACTCATTCTTCATTTAGGGGTTCTTGGTAAGGACTTGTTTTTCTGATTTACAAGCATTTATTAATAAAGAAAAATGATGATAGTGGTGAACAAATAATTGAGAAAATTTAATTGAGTGCTCATTCTTCCTTACACCTTTCATGAAAATGATCAGTCTATCGTCTATGAACTTTAAATTACTGTTTTCTTTCAAGTTATTACAGTTTTCAAGTTAGTCATCCTTATATTTTTTACATAAATATGTTATATAACAGGTGTTTGAAACTTTGTGTAACAAAAAACGTCTTTTTCGGTCATTTTAGATAGAAGAAATCATAAATTCCCATAAATTCCCGGGAATTTATGATTTTTGGGAATATTTCCCTTAAATTCCCTGGGAATATTTCCTCGATTTTAAATTCCCGGGAATTTTACATCACTATGTGTGTAGCGACAATCACTTCAGTAGCATGAACTAACCAAATATATGGAGAATGGATTATTTCTGTCTGTAGGCCTATAATAGTATATCATGCTCCCATAGGAATTTGAATTTCAAGGACAGAAATCCATGACTTGTAGTTTGCCTGAAACCAAGGAATAAAATCTAAAAATTTTAGTTTGGGCTTGACTTGGGCTACAATACTATAAGCCGGTAGCACAAAAGTAGATTGAAGTCAATCTTCTATTACTTATAATAAGAATTAACATGATTAAACATTTAAAAAAGCTTGACATGCCTTTGGGCAACTGGAGCTATCAGCAGCATTCATGATTGGACAATTGAAATCATCAAATTCGTGATTTCTTACCATTATCATTGAAAAGTTATATCACTGAGAAGGAAGCAAATGGTGCAAAATTCACTAAATTGATTTTTTGGGAGAGAATTTTCACAGACCCGCCCTTGATAAAGGATACACGTTAATACTTTGAAAATTAAGATAGACAAAATAATAAACTTATCCAACAAAAACTAAGGTTATGCCTAGTCCATCCAAAAAATACCATGTGATTTGGCTTGAAATACTGACCATTTCATAAAGGATCGTCTTTGGTTGAAGGCAGCTCGTAAAATATGTCTAGAACATAACATTTTGAAGAGTAAATTTATAATTGGACCTCTAGTAATTAAATTGAAAGATTATTCGCCAACTAAACTCAGAAATTATTGGAACTCAATCTCCAAAATCGGCCGTCGCGGACGTCGTTCCGAAAGAGAGACTTGAGTTAGTAGAGTTGCCAGCCTCCACACTCTACAGGGACTTGTACGTCACCTAGCGGATTTGTTTCTGCAACTCTATAAATGAGATCTCTAATCAGTAACCTATCAAACTTTTGCGCGCGAGGAACCATAAATTTTAAACTGAGCTAAGATGGGTCCCTCTGGTTAATTATACAGAGAATAAAAATAAAAGTTTGTTATGAGCGCATTTAAGTTATAAGGTATTTGATAAGAATAAGATATTTTTCTATGGTGTTGGCTTTCAAAAAAACATGAAATAGAAGATATGAACAATGCGATGAAGTAAATGTGAGCTTTGCAGAATAAACCCAACATTTTAATATTTGGATCCTAAATATATGGTATATTTTGAAAATCACTGCTAAGAATTGCCAGATCTGTGGAGTCGACTAGGGTAGTTCTGCAACACAGCTGTAGCAGAAGAAAGGTATAAGATGAGAGCTGACGGGCAGTTACTCGTCTTTTATATTCAGAGCTGTAGAAAAAAGAGCCATATATCCAGCTACTGGACACAAGGGCGCAAAGGGTTAAATTGGATGCGAGGGACGAGTTGGGACTCGTTAAAGTAAGGTAGCTGTTTTAATATAGGAAACGAGTATGCGAGGTTTGCGAGCGAAAAGGACTCACTAAAAATCACACTATATACTGTAAGTTATATAGACTAGTAATAGGACGCTAGTTTTCACACTATTATAGGAAGCAATATCATTGTTTGCAGCATCAGTAACAGCTTATATGTCGTCACTTTTCGCTAGCAAATTAATACTTTTTAAAAATAATATTATGATACTCTCCAGTAGCAGTAGGTACCGGTAAGGTACTAGGTGTAATAATTAATATATTTTCACTTGATTTACATATTTTGAACATTGAACATCCCATTCTACCAGTGCTATGCTAGGTGCTAGGTACTATTGAACAATTCGGTTTACCGCAAAGTATGTAAAATAGCATATCTTATATTCCTGGTTATATTCTATTTTGATTGCCTTAAGTGAATTGTTATCAATTTTCACCTCAATCCACCAGCATAATGACTCTGACGGTCCAAGATTTTGAGAGCAAAAGTTCTTATTACTTTGCTCTACAATTAAGAGCAAAGATTACTTTATGATTTATTATTCTTAATAATTCATAGTACAATAAAGAGGAAGAATTTCTCCACAACATGAATATACTGTATTTCAAACTTACAATATCACTGATTCCCTTGAATTTTCATCTCTCAAATATAAATAGAGTTTTCACAAGATTAAAGTGTGAAAATTATATTAATTTAAAATGTGTTGTAAATTATAAAAATACTCAAGATGACAAAATTAAACTATTATAGCCTAGAAATGGAGAAAAAATTGTCTTCTTCAATTTCCAATGGATAAATTTCATGGCATAACGTTGATAAAAAATTTACATCTAAGTAAAGAAACAACAAAAATAATAATTCATCAATTTCTTCATGATTTCACTATCGATCAGTAGCTCATAGATGAGAATTGGACGAATGAAATAGACACATATTTTGGCTCAAACAAACTATTTTCTACAATATCTAATTCAGTTTTCAACACCTTCTTACGATTGAAGAAATGTTTAAAAAGTGAATACCGTATTGGAAAGTTTTGTCAATTTTCCAACTAACAAGAACAAATATTGTCAACTTGAAAAACAAATATTATTTTTGAAAATTATCAATTGAAAAAGTAAGAAAAAATCGTGATCTAGAATTTAAGACCAACTACAATTTTCTATCATCAAGGACTTGTAAGCAGGTATAGCCTTCTTCTGGTATATGAGAAAAAAATCAAAGTACTCTTAGGATTGAAATTTATTAATTTTAATCGAATTTGACATGTGTTACAGTGTAACATGAATTTGGATCACCTTGATGAGCTGAATGAGCAATAGTTTATTAAGTTCGTTCTTATATAAGGAAGTGAGTGGTGTCCTCAGTTCATGATCCTTGGAGTGAAGGGTCTTTTTTGCCTTTCCTCTAATAAAAAAAACGTCTTTGAATTCAGGGCAGTAAGTTAGAAAATGATCTAAGAAACAATATTGCTGAATGAAACTGATATACCAGTATATTATGGAAATTTGTGTTGGAGGCCACCAACAAAAATGAGGATTTTTCTGAAATGCAAAGGATATTTGGGTCGTATTCCGTCCGACACCCAAATTCTTGGAAATTAGTAGCGTTTCGTCTGGTTTTCACGCTTCTGTGAGCATTACCAACGAGTAGTAGCGTTTTGTCCGATTTTTGAGTCTTCTTCCTGACTTCGGAAATCCTTCTTATGTCACTGGCTAATAATTACTGTTGTAAACAATCAGTATCAAATGAAATTCTTCAGATTCTATAGCTGCAGTAGTTGGCTATTTGTATTACTTCATGGGAATTATTTATACTCCAAAGCCACTGATTTGAAGTAAAAGCCTAATTACATATTTGAATTTTATTCTAAATTCATCTCCCTATCAAACTATATCCAGATAAAGCTGAGATAGAAATTGATGTCAATTCATTATATTGGCAGAAGTTGAATAATCTCAAAATAAATCTGTGTTACCAAGAATAGCAAAATTATGGATTAATGTGTTTCAAAATTTTCCGCAATAACAAAATAAAGATTGAAGTCGTTTCCCTGTCTTAAGAAACCCTTTTATTATTGGCTAGTTGACCGGGTATTCCCACTCTCTAAAAACCCGGAAATCCCTATAAAGATGCACTTATCTCAATATTAGGTGTCATCAAACATATTTTGTAACGATCAGTTGTACAAGTTCCACCGAGCTTTCAACATGGAAGTGTTGAAAGCAACATAAATGTTTTGTCAGACGAAACACTACTCCTTCAGGTATACGCCCCCAAACTGCCTAGTCCCAAAACTACCTAAGACATAGTTGTCGGACGAATCGCTACTCGGACGAAACACTATAACACCGGATATTAATTGTTGACAGCTGTAGCTGTAGAAAAATGAGGAAAATAAAAAGGCTCAATTATTGGTCTCAAATTATTGTGAAGAACAAAATTTTTCCCGTAGGGATTTTGAGTAATAGTAATAATAATCTCAGATGACTTTGGAAGATATGAGCAACCAAAAACTAAAGATACTGAAATTTTGTTTTTTCAAAAATTCACCGATTTATAGAAAATGGTAACTCGGTACTCATCATAGATAGAAAGATAAATCGTACACTATTTTCTTGTAAATTTAATTTACTGATAAAAAGAGAATGTTTTTTCTGTGCGGAGCTTAGTTTTGACATAAATCCGAAATGGAACTGAAGTTTTTGAAGTCATCTTGAATTACAAAATATTCTCAACATTACAGTGTCATTGTGATAATATCAGCTAATAAACATACATACAGAAATTGCTACCGTATTCATTTCCAAATAACTGTAGTACGGTAGGCTCTTCATAATTTCAGGCTGAATCTGGATACCCATAAAACCTCTGAGAATTCACTCTTATTTCTTATTTATTCATAATTAAATTATTACAATGGAACAAAAACGAAATCGAATAGAAATTCGTATCTGAAAAGGGTTGTTTTTTAGTTTGTAGAGTATTCTTCAAAGTATAGATTAATGAATTTATCATTGATGAGTGTCGAAAATGTATCCTATAATGATATTCATTTAACTTGTTGGATGGCATTAGATAGATATTATTCTTTTGCCATTGGACTGTAAGGTCATCAGCAACGTCAAGAAATAATATCTATCTATCTATTTAATGCCATCCGTCAAGTTAAATGAATACTACTTGTAGTTATAATAATATGTAAGCATTACATTCTCTTGAGCTTGAGCATAAGTTGTTAAGAGTTCATTTAAGATGAACAATTAGTTAATTTTATACTTAAGGGAGTACATGAGTAATAGAGTAACTTATAAATTAGGACAATTTATTTATACTATTCTTTGATATAAAATTTAATGGTACTGGTACATTATTTAAATCTCTCATGAAGCCAAAAAATTAGTATACTGTAATGAGTTCCAGCTATTGACTGATAAATATGAAATTATTAACTAAACTTTTAATTACTAGGTAATGGTTTCAACAAACAGACATAAAACTTGAGCGTTTTAGAAGTAAAAAATCTATATGTATTAAAATTTGAACTTTCGCGGGATCTCGAGTACTCAAAAGATCGATTATTTTTTTCGATGTAAACGCTAGTGTCGCCCCTACCGATTCGATAGGAAAACAACCTTATATCGCAAAGTCGCGAAGCTCACAGCAGGTGTTTTGTTAGTTTGTTGTCAGATAGGTCTAATTTTATTTTTTTGGAATTTCTGTGTGTGAATTAGTGTTGATTTGTTGTGTGTGAAACAATGAGAAAACCTATGATAAGGTAAATTCATCTGTGATAACTTTTCTCTGTGATTATTGTTGAATTAACTGTGAAGTCTGATAGGCCTCTGTGACCCTATTTTTGGTGTATGACGATTTTCTAGGCTATGCCAGTTAATGTTTATTAAAAGAATTATTCGTAATAATTCGTTTGAAATCCAGTGTATGCAATTACACAAGTATGTATTCTAAGTAAAATGTTTCAATAACATAGAATTATTTTCATCTTTCAGATGACAGTTGAGAACATAGGAAATGAGAAAGTGGATCCCATTTTTTAGGTAAGTAGGTCTTCCCGTATCCTGGTTGAGCCATTCTAGAAATTTTCATCTAAGTTTCTTATAAATTCCTAGTTAACTCTAGATTAGATTTTTGTTTTATTTGATAACGCAATATTCATTTGTAAACACTTTGTTGTACGGAATAATGCCTAGGAAAGCCACATAGGCTAAACGATCCTCCATTTGTCATGGGTTAGGCTGATGAAGAAACTTTGAATCACGTATTCATTTACTTGTTTAGTTGTCTTAACTTTTGATGATATTTAAAAGTTGGGTAGCTTGTGGTGATTATCTATTTAAGTGAATGATCATTATAATTGAACTTGAATTTTCTTTGCAAAGACTAATATGTTTATGTCTAACGGAACGTAGAGGTTAGCTTGTTTTCTGAATGACGAACTACAAAATTTTTGTATTACAATTTTCTTTTTCCTGGTTGTTTTATTTGAATTTTCAATTAATTTGATGAGTACAAGTTCCAGTTCACAAATTAATTATTAAATTTTATTATATATTAGCCTGTTATATTATATTGTTTTTACATATACATAACGCCGTAATCTAACATTACGCAAATTGTTTTTGTGTTAGTTATACATTGATAATTTCTTGTTCCTTGACTTTTAATATTCCATTACGATGCCCAAAATTAACTCAAATAATTACTTTATATAAAAAATTGACCATTAATTAAGGCCAATGGATGAAAATAATTCGATAATCTGATAAAAATAGCGTAATACTCATAACTTAGTGCTCATTAGAGTGTTGGAAGAAAATCGCTTGAATCCTGCTCTACAAAGTTTTATAATAATCTTCTATTGACGATTTCCAAAGACATTCTCTTGCTCCTATTCGTTTGAAATGGTTTATTCAACATTAGAAATGTTAATTATGCAAATGCATGTCAAAGGTGTCAACACAAATTAATCATTTATTTAGTTGGTTTTAGCTCAGCAATTAAAATTAATAATTGTGTTTTGTGCATGCTGCAAAATCTAATTAATTAGCTGCAATATAAAAAATTGTTTTTTCTCTTTGGAACTGGCCCTTGTTGAAAAAATGTGCATCGAATTAGTATTCCTTAGTTTGGTAGTTCGTGTGTGTCGTATCGTATTGTTTGCCCTTGTATCCGTTTTGTGGATTATCACCTTGGTCGAAATGGTAAAATGTCTCTTTGAATATCTTCGTATTAAGAATTAACTATTATGCCAATATACTATCATATTTGTCGCTGGATAAATTTTATCATATTTGATCAAAAATCTAGAAAACTCCATAAAAAGCATTATTTTCTATCATAGTTCTCGTCGATTAAGATCCAAGACAATGAACGTATTATATCCTGATATTCTAGAGGTCTAGAGCTGATAAATTTATTATCTATAGAAGAAATATTAAATAATTAGAGTGTCTCAGAATTATAGAGTATGACATGAGAGCCCCAATGCCTGTTCTCTTGGTGATGCACTTTTTTATCAATTTTACCTTTTCGAGGTTCTATTTTTATTCTATTTTACATTAATCCAAGAATATTAAATATTTTTCAATCATCAATAAGTGTTCTGTGCTGTGTTTTAGTGTTATATATTTTTCGGACTTTATAAAATCAAAAAATACTTTTTTTAAATGCTGATGTCTGTTTTCTAAGTGGAAACAAACTTTCACCATGTTCCCTATCAAGGGATAATTGGTTATGTTGGTGAAGTGGAACAACCCTACTCGGGTCTCCCCACTATTTAAAGCCATACGCTAAATAAATAAATAAATCCAAGAATCATGTTTGACTCATTTGTTATTGCCATAAGCTGTTGCGTGGGAAATGGTGGTTTGAATATGACATTTAAAAAAAACTTCTCGACGACTGAAAAATTATGAACTTTTATTTCATAAAATGTCATAATTCTTCTCATAAAACTGATAAAAATATTTACTCTTGTAACTAATTGATAGTTTGAAGGTTCTCTTCTCTATCTTTCTTTTGAAAGAACTTCAGTAATTTCCAATACATATAAACGATGACACTATCATATAATTACAAAATACTTATAGAATATTCTTTTATAAAAGATGACTTGTAAAGAGTCACTTCAGTAACTCTCTTTGAATACTGCATAATATTTGCTCACTTTGTGGAGTTCTAATTAAATCCACTCTTTCTACTCCTAAGCAAGAGCTTCATTAGTCGCATATTATGTGAAAAGCCCATTACTATTATAATTGTTGAATAGAATCAATTCCAGTATAATGCTGATTATTATTTTCGATAACTCTTATCAATAGAGATCGTTTTAAAAATTTTCTTAGTTTTGAATTGACTATAAATTAATATGGTAGGCTCCTTATCACATCAAATAATTCTTTATTTTGGAAAAAAGGTTTTTACAAATACATGGAATATACATTATAGGCATACACGTGTTTAATAAATATTATAAATACTGTATACAAATTAACAAAACGAAATAACGTACTTTCTTTTATGAAATAACAAATATTATCCAAAATAAGATACTGCCTGATAAATTCATTTAGAATATGTTGGCAAGCAGGAGCAAAATATAATACAGTATTTAAAAAATGTTGAATGCTAACATTTAAACACTCATTCACACACCATTTCACAAATCTATGCATATGATTTGTCTTCATAATAATTAAGACTTGGACAAATGTTCAATGGTCTCAGGCATAAGGCTCAACAACTTTTGTACAAAATATTAAAATAGATATAAGTTATAGCAGGGAGCTTGATACTACTGCATTTTATGATTTTTTATTTATTTGGGACGCAATCTGGTAGACGGATTGAGAGTTGAATTGAACCAATTCCGATCCTGTATTTACGATCCTTGTTCTAGATGATTTACTTTCATCAAGACTACAACACTTCCAGCTCATTTTCTTGTCATCATTTAGATCTGAAGTCAGGTCATGAATTTCAACAACTATTCCATTAAAATTGTATCTGAAGAAAGTTCTGTCGGATTATTTTCTGTCTTGGTGCGCTCAAACTAGGCCATGGTAGAATCTGCTCGATGTTGTAGGCAGTCGTCACAGACAGACTGAGAAAGAGGCTGGAGTGGGATAGGTGATGTAGTGAGTTGAAGAGAGAGAGAAAAGCTCTGAAGTGGCATTATGGCCAAAAGTGAAAGTGAAAGCGCGGGATTGCTGGCTGGCTAGCTGGCAAAGGTGAAATGGTTTTGAAAGTAACTTACCTTACCATCCACTTCCACAGCTAACCGTACTTGAACTTGAATATTTCGTTATTCCAAACATTTTTAGGCACAAGTCCATCCGGTTGCAAATATGCTGATTATTTTTATCGACCTTCTTTTCAACCTTACCCCACAATTTATCTGTTTTTACCTTTATCTTTACCTTTCTTTTATCTTTATTTTCCCCTCTCTGACCTTTTTCTCATATTTACCTCACGAGATATCTTTCATCTCCTCTATCGTTTTATCTTTATCTCTTTCGTTTTATTTTTTCTTCGATAGTTGCTTTCATTTGTTTGCTTCTGATTATTTTTTTTTAGAAATTTCGTAAATGGATGTTCAGGTCCTTGATAACAAATCTCTTCTCGTACCCCAGAGGTTTTTTCATCTTCGCTACGTTCTTATAATTTGTAATTTTCATTATAATCTTAAAGCAAGCAAATAAATTAATATGAAAGTAATATAATCAAAATTGAAAGGCTTAGAGGGGAAGTGTTTTGAATTATTGATTGATACTGTGTACTCAACGCTTTTACACATCGTTAGATCGTATATTTCTTGTATTGTATATTACTTTCCTATATCAAAACTTTCCGCCTTCAAAACAAAATTGAAGTTTATATTGTAAAAACCGCATATTTCTTGAGAAAAATATCGTGAATTAGCTTCTTTGCACAATCAATTTATTTTTTCTCAGATAGTTCCTACGGTTATTATTATTATTTTTTTTAGTTTAACCACTAGAATAATAAAACCCCTTGAAATGTTAGTATATCAGATTCCTATTCCGTTCTAAAATAATAGATTTCCTCCAGGGGTTTCTCTAAAAATTTAAATACCTGATTTGCTTTAGCTCATACTTGATTCGTTGCTGAAAATTATATTTCCCAATCTATCAGAATTCTATGGCATGGGTACTAATCAAAGAATAATCTCCATACAATTTGAAGCGACTCTTCAAGAAGCTGTATCCTTGAAATAGAATACAGTACTGTAATTTATATTAATTTCTCTCAGCGCATTTTTCTCCAAATACTCTCAGCATTTCATTCTCACCTCTTGTCAAAACTAACAAACCTCCTAAACAACTAATAACCTCTAAACAAAAACAAACCGCCTTCAAAACAAACGTTGATATCTATCTTTTTTTTTTGTATTTCACAATGTTCCTATTTGTTTGAAATTGATAGAGCTCGATTAGAGAAGAGTCTGTTTCAAATGGAATTCCAGTTCTTAAATTTTTATGTTGCATATTTTATTTTTGTGGGTAGAACATTAAGTACTGTTTGAACGAGAACGAGAATAAAATATATGTGATTAATCTGATCATGTCCATAGATTTTTAGACACATCTGAAAGTGTAATAATTGGAAATTAGTCGATCATATCTCTTCATTGAGACACTTAATTGAGTCGACAGCAATATTTATTATTGTTTTAAGCTGAGCTTGTTTCGCATCAGATACTTCCTTTAATAAAGATTGAATTACCACAGGTTGTTAGGTTGCTTAGCATCGCCAGTGAATTGTATTATTTTATATGGTATGCAAAATTAATTCTATCATCGATTTAAATGAATTTATCTTTATATTTTTTAATACATATTTTCAATATACGTTATATTATAATTTTCTACATTGGTGCATTGTTTGGATACATTCATTGATTCTGTATTATTATTTTAATGTGTTGGATTATTTCATTCACTGTAATTTTATTTCACTTCTTAGTTCTCCTAGAATTTCACCATTATTTTTCAACTTCTTACAGTACTGTATGAAGTGCATTGTTTGAATACATTAATTTATTCTGTATTTTCATGTTGATGTGTTGGAATATTTCATTCACAGTCGTTTTATTTTACTTCTTAGTTTCTTCTAGAATTTTACCATTATTTGAACTTCATACAGTACTGTACATCATGTCTATCAGTTGATAAATAATTCTGAGTTGATAGTTCAAGGTAAATTTTCCCTTTGAAAATACCACTCCTTACCACTGTACATTTTTACTTCCTAGTAATAACTATCAAACTAAAAATCGAATTCAAGTAGTGATCTAAGCGGTCTGCGCCGTTTCTATTAAAATTCAAAGTGAGTGAACAGGACCTAAATAAATAATAATTTAATTTACATCGATAGATATCATATTATTATATTCTCTAGTAACTTTCCTAACAATTCTAAATTGAAAACTTGATTCCGTCACCATAATTGGCTGATAATCATGTAAGTGATCATTGTTAAAAGTAATGAGAATCTCTTGAAACTATCTTCCAATGCACATAAGCCTATTGCTTTCAAAGAAATTTTGAAAATTGAAAAAATTCCAACTATATAAATCAAATAATTTTTATTACCAGAAATAAAAATGGCATAACAATGTTGTGAATGAAGTTAACATAATAATTTTTAAAAAATAATTATTTAAAAACCATTAAACTACTATTAAAAACTATTGGTCTATTAAAATTTACACTGAATGTTAATACAGTAGTTATATTATATTTCTTGTTTTAATTTGTCCTAGTTAATTCCTTGTCTTCTTTTCTTATTTTTATCGGTTCCCGAAAACTGTGTTTAGGGAAGTGTAGCCTACTATTATTTATGTCGCTGCCCAAAATACAGTAACGCCTAATAATTTCTTTCTGTGGCTGTACCGAACAAGGTCGTTGACCTTGAAATGAAGCAGGCATCGGGCAAGCCAGAGCAGAGGCAGCTTTGAGTGTAATTGCACTGTTATTTTGTGTTCCAATTTTTCCACCTACACTATAAATCGCTTCTAGAAAATTATTTATTCGTCTGTCCTTGTCTTCATAATTATTATTGTTCGATGTAGATTTCAAAAATGTTTGGAAACTTTAACTTCCAAAATGAACGTTTCTACCGGAGTTCTTTGTCGGCTTGCCGAAGCTCAGTTCTGGAATATGCGGGCTTAAACGCTACAACTTTCGAACTTTATATCGTATTAAAGCTTTAGTATCACATTGAGTTGAATATAAAAGGTGGTTTCTTGAAGAGGATACATTTTCTATTCCAAAAACCTGATAATTTTTTTAATGGCAACGTGAACACCGAAATCATGTATGGAAACACTCACCATAAACTATTATTACAATTTTAAAGATTTTTTGAAATTGTGGTAGCATATTTTTTGAATTGGACCAGCTTTTCAATGGATTTTGACTGATTACAAATTATTAAAGATGGAAGAAGTTACTGTATTAGACATTGCAGTTAACCAACTGCCTGTGAATACATAATAATTTATGTAGCTTTCTCTGGATTTTCATTTTTTATTATTTTAGATCTTTCGGTCCACAAAATTGGTTATTCCAGCTTTCCGGGTTTGATGTTGATTGATGTAGATTTCAAAAATGTTTGGGAACTTTTAACTTTCGAAACGTTTCTACCAGAGTTCTTTTTGTCAGCTTCCCGGGTTCGATTTTTGTCTGGGTTTGCCATTAAGATTAATCACCAAACTAGTTTACCCAATTATCTATGCAAAGAATCAAAAAATTATTATTGAAAAAGGTAGAGTTTTCATAGGAGAAAGTAAATTATTAATATTATCTAGCAGCAAGATGAATTGGTAAACATTCAGCTTCATTACGTAAATACGTTGTAACATATTTGTTTTAGTTTGCTATCGTTTTGACGCCATTGAGTTCTTAAGACTAATAACAAAATGAATGAATTGGAAGCCATTAAAGCTTATAATTAATAGAAAAATATTTGGAAAGATGTTTTTGGAATCTAATATCTGAAACTAGTCACTGTACAAGAAGCATCCCATAAAACATTCTTGGAATTAAGTTTTAAAATGTTTGATGTAGGTAAACCATAAAATCTTGAAAAATTCTATACAGAACTGATAGATGGAAATGATCTAGATATAGATCGATCGATGTAATATAAATAGATGTATAGATTAATAGATATTTTTTTGTAATAGACACCACGGTGTCACCTTAATGTAACTAAGTTATAACTAATAAATGTGGGATGATGGATTTAGTTCCCAAAAACGCAACCAATATTGTCCTTCAGTAATCGTTATCAGTAGTAACACTGACATTCTGTCGTGAGTAATTTAAATACGAACTATCTAACTAATGATTATAATTTTAATACTGCATTAATATTGAAATTTACCTTTATATTGATTTTTTTATTAATTCAGGTCAAAGAAAAATTATATACTAGAAAATGAAGTTCTTTTTTTGGAATTTCTTCTGTGCGTTTCAGTTAATTCTGTTCTGCAATCTCTATATTTTACGAGTATTTCATCTACCTATCCAGTTCAAAGTAGTAATGATTAATTTTTTTATATTTGTATTATTATTAATTTATTTCACTCATCTCTATTGGTTTCACTATAATTTTAAATAGCAGTTGAATTTTTTCATTTGTAATTTCAAAATGCATTACATCAATCCATTTGCTAACTTTCGAACATGAAACTAATATCTTCCATTAGTATTATTCTTTTTCATTAGTGCTAGGTTTGAAGAATCGTAAATGGGTTGGGTACTCTAGTTACTTGGGAATGCTGTTGAAGTTTTAGTACCTATTTTCTTTTCTTATCTAAAAAGGCACACAGACTATCGTGTCAGTCAAGCTCCATTAAAAAAAATGCATAAGGTCATGAAAGCAGGCTCTTGATTATGAACTTCTCGTTTTCTCATAAAAAATTGTCACAGAGCTCCTACCCATAATATGGTACATTTTTGAGCACATTTCAACTTCCCAGATGAAAATTGAATTCAGATTATCATGAATTAAGTTTGTTACAGAAGTGTGTTTTTGATGAAATTGTTCAGCTTTGTAAACAATACATTTAATTATATGATCCTTCACTTACTCATACCTTGAGTTGTAATAAAACATATCTACATTGAATTTTTGTGCAACAGTATGGAAAATGTATCTATAAACACTGGTATAATGATTGAGGGAACAATTTTCCTCATTCATTTTTTAATGGAGGGTGTACTTTTACTTGATTGTAATTATTATTGTATTTACTTGGATCTATCCTAATCCTAATGATAGCATGTGGGTTTGCTTACTGTTTTCTTCCAATGAATTTCACGAATTCTCTATGAATAATTTTAAAATATTGAATTGGAAAGAATAAATAACTATTTGTTTTTAGTACATTTTACTATTTGAAATCCATTAAGTACGTGACAAGCCGATCAGATTTTATCAGCCATGAAAAAACTATAACCACAATATTATATCATAATATCCTAGGATAATGCTTCAAAAAAATTCACTGGGACATTTCGGTTGGAAAGCAAGTTGAAGTATGCCCTATTTCTATTTTCCCACTTCTGCCAATAAAAATGATGCTTTTTTTTTGGAAATGATGCGTCACATCTTCAGTCTGCTATCGCTTCACCGGTCTCGGATTTGATTCCCGTCCCGTCTGGTACTTTTTCACCGTATCATCCTTCACCTCATTACCCACGCATAAGTAAAAACACTTATGTGGGTATCATCCGCAGCAAAAAATCTTTCTCAATGCTTCCTGATCCGATAGTTTATTTTTCCCTATTTCGTGTATTTGAACTTTTGTTTTGTTACAGGTGGTCCATGAGTGACTGGTGTTGATCGGTTGGACGCGAGTCCTCCTTGTTGCAACACTTGAGTTGCGTGCGTCGTGTCGCAAGTGGAAGGTGGAGAGGCAAGGGAAGGCAGCGTCTTCTTGTTGCAATGAACTTTACACCCTATGGAACGCCATTCACTGGCTCGCTTCCCGCCGGACATCAGTTTACAACTACCAAACTGGCGCATCAGGTAGGCAAATATCTATTTAATTCATACTTTAACTTCTAATTTATTCCTTGTGTATTAAAAGTCTTTGGAAAAACCTAATTACAGCCTGTGTAGAGGTTTGAGTGGACCGATTTTGATGCGGTTTGCGTCGAAAGAAAGGTTATTGGTCCTAGATGTACAGGTTTTATTTGTACAGTATTTTGGGGAAAAATCGTTCAAGGGGTTAAAAATGCAAAATGAGCTCAGCGCTATCTCTCGGCGCCTTGAGGAACTTCGTGTGATGTGACCCCAGTACTAAACTATACGGTTAGTTTATTAGTCTAGCTTTTTTATTAACTGAGTTGTACATACTATATCTAAATGTAATTTAGAACGTCTTGTTAAGTAAGGCTTAATACTACATCCTTCCTAATACTCGTACACACATCTTGGCCATAGCCGAGTTGATTTATTGTTGGATTGATAAGTAGAAAAATCATGTTTGATCCCAGTTGACTCCAAGTTATTTATTTCCGTGTTTTGGAGGGCACGTTAAGCTGATCAATATGCTGTCGTTAAAATCATCTCTCATCGTCACCTTTCTCATCAACTTAACCACTTACAAGCCCAGAGCTCATGTGGGCATCACTCGCAAAAATTTGACTGGATAATCAAATAATATACTTTTTCTTTTTCCTGTAGGCCTATGTAAAATTGTTTACTTGTGAAACTGAGTGTCAGTTGAGGCAAATTCGCAGTTACTCTAACATGAAGAAAGAATTGGAGTAATAAGAAAATTAGCGTCATCGTTGAAACAGTACAAACGTCTTTCGTTTAGAAATTAGTTGGAATTGTTTTTTTTTTAGAAATTGTTGTCTAGAAATTAGGATTCTAAACAATTTTAATTTTTATGCATTTTTTAAATGTAGAAATGAGATGACAAGGAGTGTATTGTTGCATGTTTGATTGGTGCTGGATCCACTATCTATTGAACAAGAATTGCTATTTATATTACAGCTATTCAGATTTCATTGGATTTTTGTTTCTCTAAATACTATTACTTGCTATCTCTCGTAATGAAATAATTAATTGAACGAAATTCCTAATTAATGCCATATAATATTCTGAAGACTTCTGCTACTGCAAATATTGACAACAGATTAATAGCTAGTTAGGAAATTCGATGAACGCTACTGCACAAAAAACTTCCTCCCCGGGCGGGAACCGAACCCAGCACCTCTGGTATTCATGACCAGCGCCATGCTGAAGTTTGTAGGGTTCGTTTCCCGCCCGGGGAGGAAGTTTTTTGTGTAGTAGCGTTCATCGAATTTCCTTACTAGCTATTAATCTGTTGTCAATATTTGCAGTAGCAGAAGTCTTCAGAATATTATATGGCATTAATTAGGAATTTCGTTCAATTAATTATTATGATTTAACAGCAACTGTATAGTTGCAATGTCTCATTACCTTCCATCTTTCTCGTAATGAAGGCTGTATACCTATTTTCAAGTGTAATTTTTCTTCCACATGATAAACTTTTGCTAATTTGATGATTTTTACTATTTCTAGATTGGATCCGCCGGTAACCAGGTGTTAGGCCTGATTAGCCTGGATGAATCGGGCGTCACTTACCTCAGGCCTGTGGATATGAATGGTGCTCTAACACTAAACGTCCCAACCCATAGTGGCAATAATTCCACACAAAATCAGGTTAGTGATAACATATTCTATGGTACTATTTGTACTGTTTGAAGATATATACCATTTTTATTGTTTAATTTATTTTTAAACAGTAATACTATTCATTTGCAAGACTTCAAGGGAGTACAATAAACTCGTAACACACTTTTCTTCCTCATTTTGATAAATACTGTATTTTAAATTATGGTTATGTCCACATTCACTATTTATCGCAAATTTCCAATCCCGAAGCTAAAAAACTGTGACTTGAATTAGTAGGCCTATTTGAAATATTGATAAAAAACCCAAAAAATTACAATAATGTGAGTAAAATGATTTGATGTTTGTATTATATTACTGTACTTTGAGTTTGTTCAACTATTATCATGCATTGAACAACTTCATCAATCGGATCTACTCATCATTTAAATAATGAAGAAATCAAATAATCCACTTCCAAACCTTGGTAGTAGAAAACCTTTCATCACTTATATTGTAGTTAATAGGCTAGCGCAATTTGCTGCACTTTTACTTCGCTGTATTCTATAGATTCTTTCAAAACTTGATTCACTGACAGCGAATTCTAACGATTTATTCATTTTGATATCAGAAAACACCATAAAAATTTATGGTGAACCATAAAGTAGATAAGGTTCACACATACAATGGCAAGAATTACTTTATTATTGTTGTTAGTGTTATACTTCGTACTATATGATAGAAGCCTTTAGTTCTGATAAAACTTCTCGATGGACGTGTCAAAGATTTTATTCTTGATACTCTTCGATTTATTGTATTGGAGCGATTGAATTCGGCTTTTCTACTTTTAGAAGTTGAGTTCCAAATCTTTAGTTGAACTAGTTCAAATTTTTTAATTTGTAATAGTCTTAATTTTTAAACAAGTGTAATAGTAGTTTATGCAATGGTTGTATTATGAAAGCATTTAAACGACCGAGGTATCCCACTCGTCGTTTAAATACGGGCGGCAACGTCGCGAGTTATTTTAAGGTATCTCAAGAGTCGTTTAAAGGCTAAAATACAACCATTGCATATACCATTTTATCTACAACCAACAAAAAACAAAAATAGTTCTATATTATTTACATTATCAATCTAAACTAACCTTGATTCAAACGACCATTGTTCTATTTCAATGTTTACCTTATAGGCTAGGAAGCTGCTAAAAGCACACACCCGTTAGCAACTACAGTGCTTCTATCAGATGCAAATGTGTTTTGTTTCGTTCCAGTGTTTTAAAACTGGAACAGATTAAACTAGAACCGTGTTATAATATAGCATCCGTTTTATAAAGTCGTCATTACGATACAAGTTTCAAATTCCATTTCGAAAAAGCAAGTGTTTTGATTTCAATTACGATAAAAAAATTATGAAACTGCAATGATTGCGTTATAACACGGTCGTAGATAAAAGTGTTTTTAAACACTTATAACTGATACTCAAGCCTCTTCTTGGCCTCCTTCTCTTATATTTTTAATTGATATTCCCATAGAATGATTTCGTCTATTTACTGTTACAATTCATTATCGATCTCGTGTTTTTTATATTTCTGTGAAGGCAATTAATTTATAGTATCAATATCTATCAAAATTCAGGAGAGAAACTACAGGCTCAGCACAAAACTGTTTCTCAATCATATGCATATTACGTATATACAATGATATGCACATATGATATACGATTATATATTTGTGCTTGTATCAATAAATGAATTGAATTAAATGCTAAAATTAATTCATGCTGGAAGTTGCGTCATCCTAGTTGCAATGTGATGCTGTGCATAAGTGGTGCATTACTCGAGCGTCACGATTCGCGTATAGCTTGTTCACTTTCCTGAGGCATCTTGACTGAAAATGAATGATCATTTCAACTTTTTTTCCCATGTTTAAAGTGTATAAGACTTCATCCACTATACAAAATTAATACGGCTGCATCATAGTGAATGGATTCACTATGTAAGTGTAATTGAAGTTACACGTCTATAGTAATGTTGTGAAAAGCTGGAATGAGGTAATTCATTGTCATTGGGAAGTGCTTGTCCCAGTGGTAGCAGGCGGGTCCAATCGGTGAGATTAAATAAGAGACGGCGCCTACCACTCCTGTTGTAACGATACCGGTTCCTCCAAATAAAATTTATGAGCCTCATAATCGCTTCTCTGTGGTTCGGAACCCAAAGCTGTAGATCCATTCATCTCTCATCATCATCCCTCCCATTACCCACGCACAAGCCTAGAGCGTGTGTGGGCATCATAACCAGCATTCCAGGTGTCTTAGCAAAGTGTACAACACACCTTCAAATGCATGAGCTTTCCCAGACTCGATTGCGTAAAGAGAACACTTTCTGACTCTGCTTTACCAAGATTATTTATTTGTATATATTTTTTAAACAGTCAAGAAAATATATCATTATCTTTTTCTATTGTCATTGCAATTCACGTACTAATCAAATTATATTGTTGTAATATCGTGGTGTATTTTTACTAACAATATTGTATGTTCTGTTTGTTTGTAACTAGCAAATCATCACATTACCGATCAGCATACCGGGATCGAAGCCGGGCGAAATTTCGTCCCAACAAACGCTGCAGATCCTAGTGAATCCGGGCAACGACAAGTACCAATGTGTTCCTCTTTCGCTCCAGCACTTTCAGCAAGGCGCGCTCACTGTAGCCTACAGCAATGCCCAGCAAGGTGGAGAGAGCATACAGTTACAGGTGAATTTTGCCTAATTTTCCTTCTCAATAGTGATTCGCAATTCTGATAGTTTTCCTAGGAATCAAAATAAATCTTAAACTCTGCTTTTTTTTAGATACAAATATTTTGTATTAACTTACTTCAGTTCTTTTTTTAACCTAACTTGACAACTCATACATTATTATATTCGACTTTTTCTACAAGTGATCCTCCATGCTTCATTCAACAAATTTATGTAAGAGTAACACCGCTACTATTAGAGAATTTCCATATTACTTTTACTTACTGGGAAGTTACATAACTTTCATTTAATATTTATAATATCATATCGTAACATGAAAGTTACATAATATAAGTTTACAATATTCCGGTCTTATGTACAAGTTTTCATAACTCTCCCATCAATTTCTTCTTGATTAGATTGCACTGCTTTTTGTTTTCTATCTCCTATTTTTACTATGTATTCCTTACATATTGCACAAGACAAAGCTGTCATATTATAACAAGAAAACATAACAATTCCTCTAAAATATCTGTGATATTTACAAAATGGAATACTTATTAATAATTAATTATGTTTTATTCAAATGTTCTGTATTTGTGTGTACCATTAGACTGAATTATGAAGGACCCGTCATACTTGAGTCCGTCTGTCTGTCCGTTTGCACGATATCTAACGAACAGAAGAAATTTGGAATATTATATCTTCGTAGATCGAGTAAGAAGCCTATCGATTTTCAACATTGAGGTTTGAATTTTAAATAGTTACAAGCAAATCATAGGTATTTTAAGCTCAAAATGTGCTTTGCATGCTACCTATGTAGGACTGAGACCTCAAGGACTGAGACTCGAATCTCGGACCAAGTCAACTTTTTTTGCAACTGATTTCGATATTATTCAACTGAATTTTTTTTAAAGGTACTTGAAAATTAATAACTTTACTGTCCTGTTTTGTACGTTACCATGTCGGATACTTGGACACTCCGTAGTATCGGTTTATTCATTTGTTTCATTTCATCATTTATTTGTTCATTTTTATCAAATCTGTATTATTCACTTGCTCATTTTCATTAATTCGGTATCATTCACTTGCTCATTTGTATCAATCGAATTTTGTTCTAGGTTCAAACACAAGACGAGAACGGTACCGTCGACCACACAACACAGACACAGCAGGATGATCAGAATGGCCAACACAACAATAATAATAACAACGAGGATGACGGACCTCCACACACAGTGCAAATACAGCACGGCATGCAGACTGACGAAATGGTTAGTTGTTTTGTTCAAACGGAACTGTCAATCGCTACACTTACAGAACGGTGCGCCACGGTCAGTTGAATCTCTTTATTTGCAACAAAAATCTCAGTGTTGCTCGCTGGAGTCTTGGGGATTCATTCATTGCATCAGATGTGTTCTTTTCTATGTTATTCAATTTCTGAAGTCTTCTGTCCGTTCAAGTTTGTTTCATTCATATTCCATAAAATGTGTCCGTCTCAAATGTCGAATCTCTATACTCTTAAATCAAAAACCTCGTCTATTTGATTTGAATTATTGTTCTTTTCTATTTCTATAGAAAAGAACTATTTCTATTTCTATAGAAATCTTTTATCTCTTTCTATTAAATCTCTTTCTATAGAAATCTTTTATATCTTTTCTATTTCTATAGAAAAGATATTTTCTATTTCTATTGAATTATTGTCTATTCGATTTCTGGAGTATTCTGTCCATTGAAAGTTGTATGGTGAATTCATTCTGTGAAATTTGTTCATCTCTGAGTCTCTTTACTATCAAATCAAATAGAAAATCTCGTTTATTTAATTTATATAAATGTTTTTCTATGTCTCTCCAATACTTCTCTGCTTCTTCTGCACATTGAAGGTTGTTTGATCCATACATTTATTCATTCAGTGTCCATATCTGAGTTTCTATACTCTCAAAACAAAACTTCTCGTCTATTTAACTTGAATAATCATTGATCTTTTCTATTCAATTCATGGAGTTCTGTCTAATGTAGTTTATTTGATCTATTTATTTATTTATTTATTCATTCATTCATTCATTCATTCATTCATTCATTTATTTATTTATTTATTTATTTATTTAGCGTATGGCTTTTGATCAAATAATTTTGATCAATTAATTCGTATGTATTTCCTATTTTCGAGTCTTCTGTCTATTGAAGTTTGTATGATTCTTTGTTCATCTCCGAGTCTCTTTACTATCAAATCAAATAGATAATCTCGTTTATTTAATTTATATAAATGTTTTTCTTTGCCTCTCCAATACTTCTCTGGAATCTTCTGTACATTGAAGGTTGTTTAATCCATACATTTATTCATTCAGTGTCCATCTCTGAGTTTCTATACTCTCAAAACAAAACTTCTCGTCTATTTAACTTGAATAATTATCGATCTTTTCTATGTCTACTCAATCTATTGAGTTCTGTCTAATGTAGTTTATTTGGTTAATTAATTCCATAAAATGTTTCCATCTTCCTGTCAACACTCAAATCAAATTAAAAATCTCGTTTATTTGATTTATATCCTTGTTTTTTCATATGTCTTTTATATTTTCAGTCTTCTGTCTATTGAAGTTTGTAAGAGTCATTCATTCCATAAAATGTGTTAATCTTAGATTCTCTAAACTCTCTTATGTGTATTTAATTTATCAATTATTCTCTTTCGTAGTTCCATCTTCAATACTAGATTAGATACTCGTAATATTCTTCAATTTGCTGTGTGTTTGTCTGCAGAATGCTCAATAAAATCTCTGTATATCATCAAATCTCTCTGTGTCAGTCGCAGTTGCACAAAGCTCTTTTAAGCTTAATCTTGAAGCTCTTGATTAATCTCGAAGATGAACTTCCATCCACTTTCGTGCAACTGGCCCTCAAGAATCTTATACTGGACTCTTCTGTGAGTTACCGATTGTATGGTTTATTCATTAATCCATTCAATGAGATTTGTTCATCTCTAAATCTCTATTCTTCTCAATGTGCATTGAATTACCTTATTATTTTTTCTTGTTGATACTGGTTTTAGATGATTTTCATCATTATAATATCAATTATCAATACCATACCATTCACTTATGTTTGAAATATGACTATTCTTTCAACATTAAAGAAATCGTGATTTATTAAAGAAGGCTGTTAGTATACAAATGTACAATTCATAATTTATTGTAGGTACTGTAATTAGACAGTGAATTCAATCTATTCAATTACAGTTTTTGTTCTGATATTAAACTGTTGCATGTCCTAACCAGTGTCTACATTAAAGGCTTACTTGTTCATCATTTATTGAAAAGCTCACATGAAGTAATTTGTCAATTTGTAGAAATTTGTAGCATTAATTACTGCGTAGTGCGGAGGGGGATTTCTAATATTTATTTCTCGTCTTTTCGCTTTTCTTTTAACTATTGCATAGTTCAATTTGTTTAGCTAATGTAGTGTATCAGCAGTAGACTTTTTGTCGTTATTGTCTTGAAAGCTAAGAATTATTTTTAATGAGTTATCATATTGTGTGACAACGAAAAATCTTTATATATTGTTCGGATAAGATATTTTCATTGAGTTTTTGAGAAGATTGGATTTTCTAGATTGTTTTAATTTGGCGGACGGCGAATTACTGTTATGCAACGTTTCCATGGTAATGAGTGATGTTATGTTGAACCTTTTTATATATTATATACTGTGTATATATTAAGGAAATCATATTGAGAAAAATCAGAAGAACATCACCCGTTACCACAAAAACATTAAATGACAGCCATTCGCCATCCGCCAAATAAAAAAATTTTCTATATCAATGTTTAGAATATTTCCATATTTTTGACTCCTTATTATTACCATTTGTTTCGTGATATTTGAGTAACCCTTTAGGCGTATAGATTAATGTGAAAATTCATAAAACACCAAAACATTTCTTCAGTTTAAATTATTTATCAGTAAAATCATTAATATTGGTGTCATTACATAAAAAACTATACTTTAAAATTTAAATTATCATATCAATTGGACCTTTATTTTAGGTCTCCAAGGGAATCTGAAAATATATTGAGAAATTTTGGATAATTCCCTAATATGGGATTCATAATTAGACCTTATAATAGGTTTCTTTTAAAGAACTCTGAAATGATGAACCTTCTTGTACAAAGGTCCGTTAAACTTGATCTCCAAATAGCAATGGTTATTATTAATCAGAGATTTACTTTTAAGGCCCTTGAGCGTATTAAATTCTGAACAATGAATCATTTTATTATTTATTTCTTTATTATAAATTTTGAAACATTTGACACAGTTTCAGTTGAAATGTTAGTACAAACCTTATACACTGAATATGGCTCTATGATGTGTGGAACAGGTTAGTGTTTTTCTTCATTATAGTGCCAGTTTTATATTTTTTGCTATAGTTCACATAAGTGTCATTCTTTACAAAAATGTTTCGCGAGTTTACTATTCCTAGTCACATTTATACAACTAGGGAGTAGACCTATTTTCGTACGGAATGTTGGGAGCAATGGAGCAGATGCCATCTTAAAATCTCTGTCTACTTTTTTCAAATTTGTTTTCTTTGTCCAAGCACTAATAAACAATGGTATTTGACCATATATTATTGTGTTTTCTTATGAAATCTATATTATTAGTAGACGTTAATGTGTTATGCCGATGGATGTTGTAGGTTTTGCCAGACGTGAAACCAATTCTGACAGAGGCGACAGTGGCGACGGGGGAATCGGGTGGGACGGCGCAGGCCTATCCGGTGGCCGTGGTGGCACAAATGCCGCCCGAACTCATTCTCCGCGGCGACGATCTCGAACAGGATAAGAACGGCCAGAAGGACAATGGCAAGGAGAGGAGAGGAGAAGGTGAGCATTTCACATTTGTCTTCACTCAATGATAGTAGTTTTATGAGAGAGTCATCTGGTGTCTTCACTAGAAATAAGTTCTTTTGATTTGGAAAGTTTGGATTTTTGAAGATGTTTGTTTTGATTTGTATGTTTCTTAATTATTCAGTTACCATTTTTTCTCTGATATTCCTTGCTGCTCCTTGTATTCCTCCTTTTTTTTCCTCCTTGTATTCTTTGTAACAGTTTACTCCAAGTATATTTCTTAATTATTCAGTTACCATTTTTTCTCTTATATTCTTTGCTCCTCCTTGTATTCCTCCTTTTTTTTCTTCCTTGTATTCTTTGTAACAGTTTACTCCAAGTATGGGACTGTTACATTTACATTTGCACATAAGATCAAGAGATGACAGAAAATTACAAAACTTATTCTATGCTTGGATTTATAAATAATAGTAATACATGACTTTTCCACTGTTTTAATTAGATTATTATTGTTTCAACACTAGAATTGTGCACATGCAGTCAAATTTTACTGTAAATAACATAAATGTTACTCACTTAGTGTTGAAACAATAGTGTTAACTTCGCAGTTCGTCATAGATCCAAAAATTCAGAAGTTTGGATAAAGATACTTTATTAAAACAATTTGAGACTGTTTAATAATGTTCCGTTCTTTTGATGAATTTGTGGTCATGACAACTTCAAGTATTTTTATTCAATATAGATAACTACCATTTATTTTATTTTCGAAATTATGTTAGTGTTATAAATTGGACATTTATTTTTGTTTTTCTAGTTTGTAGTTTTAGTGTAGCTTGTATAACATGATCTCTGTTATGGACTAAGCCTACCTCTAAAATAGGTAAACGTCTTTCCATAAAGCTGTGACTTGTGTTTCTTTATGGCTAGTTTATTTCTCCCCTTAGTGTTGTAGATATGGAAATCAGCATGTGTATTATGTTCAAGAATGTTCTTTTGCGTAAAATTATTAAATTCAATTCAATTTATTTCTCACAATTCAACAATACATTATACCTTATTTATATAATTATACTATAATACTCATTATTCAAACCATCTAACTTATCTCCTTTAACATAACATGTGTAATTCATATAATACAACTTAATTTTCATATAAATATGTATCTTAAGTATGGCAATAACTTGGCTAATAACAATGATGAGTAAATGGTAATTGTAAATACAGTAGTAAATGTAAATTGATGGGAGAGTGAGAATTCTCTATTCACAAAGGGCCACCCTACACGAATTCAAGTGCAGCCAAGTAGCGAATTGCTGATTTGTTGTGTTGCAGACGTGTCACTGATAATAGACGGTTCCAAATATATACAATTTCTTCGTCCAAAAGTGGTGTTCATCCTTGGAACTATTAAATTCCTATTTCTCTGCTTTTCTATAACTGTTGTATCATTCATTTGCTCAGTTGTATCAATTCTGTGACATTGTATCATTCATTTGTATCAATCCTGTATTTTTGTATCATTCATTTGCTGCAATATTGTAACATTCATTTGCTCATTTGGTATCATTCATTTTTTATCAATTCTGTTTAATTTTATCATTCATTTATATCAATTTTGTATCATTCATTTGCATCAATTTTGTATGATTGTATCATTCATTCTTATCAATTCTTTACCATTCTTTTTTTTAATGCTGATGTCTGTTTTCTAAGTGAAAACAAACTTTCACCATGTTCCCTATCAAGGGATAATTATTGTTATGTTGGTGAAGTGGAACAACCCTACTCGGGTCTCCCCACTATTAAAAGCCATACGTTAAATAAATAAATAAATCATTCATTTGCTAATTTGGTATCATTCATTTTTTATCAATTCTGTATCATTTTAATTTATTTCTGGACAATTCAACAATACATTATACCTTATTTATATATACTATAATACTCATTATTCAAACCATCTAACTTATCTCCTTTAACATAACATGTGTAATTCATATAACACAACTTAATTTTTTAATAAATTAAAAAAAATATTATTTTTTAAATTATTATCAATTCATTATTTGCTTTTCAAATTCTTTTTAAATGCTGCAGAAGCCTAATGCATTTAGTTTAAATTTTTTGTTACTTCTGACCTCACTACCGGCGCACAAGATTATCTTTTGCCGGTAGTGCCATATTGTTAACAATACTGTTGATGGTTTAAAATTTATTCTCAAGGTAATTATTATTATTTTTTTGTATGTTATGCTAATGTTGTACCAATTTTACTTTGTATTGTTAACCAATATTATTTTTGTATTTTTAAACAATTTACTTTTTGGCAATAAAATATTTTATCTTTTATTTGTATCATTGTATCATTCATTTGCATTAATTCTGTATCATTTTTTCATTTATTTGTATCATTGTATGTAGACTATCATTCATTTGCATCAATTCTGTATCATTGTATCATTCATTTGCATCAATTCTGTATCATTGTATCATTCATTTGTATCAATTGCGTTCCATGAATTGTATAATTTGTGTTGCAGACGTGTCGCTGATAATAGGCGGCGAGAACTTTAACATCTCGTCGTGGCAGTCGCTGGCGTCGGGCAACCAGTCGGTGGCCGACTACCTGAGTCGCATCCCGGCCCAGTCGCTGCCGCTCTCGCTGCACCACTTCCTCAAGTTCTCGGCGGACACCATCAAGCGAGAGGCCACCGTCGACGCGTCGCCGCTGCAGTCGGCTGCCGCAGACAACGACTCGGCACTCGCCACCTCCACTGGCACGCAGGCTGATGCCGCCGGGGACAACCAGGACGAAATCGATCCGCAGGTGAGTGCCACAATCGAGTTACGAACAATAGAGAGGTTCAGAGCCGCTTTCCCCAACGCTGCTTAAGTGCAACAGCTGATACTCAATTTTTTTTCTATACTTCTCCTATTCTCCTATTCTCCTATAAAATAATTTGTTGAAAATTATTAGTCACAATTCATAAAACCACTAGAATTATATTACTTATACTTACAACTTTTGTAATCTAGTATCTAAGCAGTTAAAATTATTGTTATCTACATGAATAAAGTAATCTTATCTTATCTTATCTTATTCTCCGAATGAGGCTTAAGCTAGATGTATAGCTTGAGCAGCGTTGGGGAAAGCGGCCCTCAGATAGAGAAATTTGACGTAGTATGAGTCCGCCATCTTAGTTGCCTAGTTTTGGCGCTGTTATTTGAAAACATCGTAGGATGATAATAAACAGCTAATAATGAACAGATTTTAATTTGAAATTTTATTTACTCTGTGGGCCGCTTTCCCCAACGCTGCTTAGTAAAGTAACAGCTGACGCTCAATTTTCCCTATAAATCTCCTATTCTCTGAATGAGGCTTAAGCTAGATGTATAGCTTAAGCAGCGTTGGAGAAAGCGGCCCTAAGGCCCGCTTTCCCCAACGCTGCTTAAGTGCAACAGCTGATGCTCAATATTCTCTCCATACTTTTCCTATTCTCCGAATGAGGCCTAAACTAGATGTACAGCTTGAGCAGCATTGGGGAAAGCAGTCCCTAAAAATGTGATTCTACTACGGTTTTGAGCCTCTTGTCCTTGTAATATATAGGTTATTTTCATAGATCTTACTTTCTCAAATCTCGACTAGATACCAAAATGAAATTAATTCTATTAAAATAATTATGAGATTCTAGTTTCAATTATCAGAATTGTTTTCAAATAGATCAATTCATTACTGAAACCACTCTCATAACATTCATGGAACTCCATGAAAATTCTATTTTTCACTTCAAAATTCCACTTCATGACTTTTCACCGAATTATAGCCTAAAGCTTAACCTTCCCAGCATGCTGTGTCTAGTGAAATATTTCACCCCCTTTAGGCTAGACGTACACCGGTTAGTCAAGACAAGACAAGACGAGATTAGTCACAGTACTTCACATAGTTGCTTATGAAGCAACACACACCGATTAGTCATTGCATCAGTGTGTGCTGCTTCATAAGCAACTATGCGACTAAACGTGACTAATCTTGTTTTGTCTTGTCTTGACTAACCGGTGTACGCATAGCCTTAAATTGACTGAGTTACATATTTTGTTATTTTTGTTAGCTGAGCTTGTTAAATTGTATCAAAAAACAAGGCCGATCAAATAATTATATCATTATCTGTTGTTGAAAATAGCGAACTATTCTAATAAATGACATAGCTCCTCGCACATTGTCTGTTAGCATGATGTGTTTTCCCATTTTCATCTCTTGTTTTATGTCATTTTTCTATTGGTTTTAAGCTAAACTCATTTATGCTGCTTGTTCGTTGATATTATTGGTGTTATATTTAAATAATCCTTGCTTTTCCCCATGCTAGAAGCTTGATTGATAGTTGCTTAAAACTCATTCTTATTTCAGTTTATGTTTTAAGCAGCAATTATCATGAATGGCTTATAAGGATGTTTCACCGCTTATTTCACCTTGTTTGCAATTCTAAACTGATTCTTGTTAAATTGTACACCTGGCAAAGGAAGTTAGTACTAATCTTTAATCACTAATCGCTTTCTTCTCATCCATTAACAACTTTTCTGCTCCCCCATTTCTTATCTTTGTAGTCTCTTCTATTTGTATAGCTGATCAACATACTTATTTTAATTTCGATCTCATCCTGTGCTGAGAATTATGTCCATTGGACATTGCTATTAACTTGTCTTTGGAAACATGAATACTGTAATAATTAATAAATGATAATGATAGTATGTATCTTTCAAAAATGGAAATTAAAACCCTTCTCATATTGTCAAGTCAATTTTTCACATCTGTATAACATATTCAAATCACATCTTACCAAAAATCATCATCTCAAATAAGCCTTAACAAATGAAAACATTTGTATAGATACAATTTCAATAATTATGTACTATAAATAATTAATAATGTACTTGAATAAAAAATTACTTTCAAATGATAATTATGGTTAACACAGATTGTCCATCTGTAATGACCGTATTTTGTAACTACATTGAACTTGGGCGTATTTCACTCGTTCAAATGCGCTGAACCTAATGAGTAACTGGATTATGAAAACAAATTGATTGACAAAAATTAATGATAATTTTAAATTATTTAGAAGAAAAATTACTGTCTTTATACTTGTTTGAGTGAATTAATTTGATGGTACCTTGGTCATTCTGTAGATTTGGTGAAATGAACATTTTTTTAAATTTTAAGGACCATATTTGAAATCAAATAATAATTGGAATTACTTAGAAAGCTTGAATCACATAATGAACTAAATTTTCATGAATATTGTCGCTCATTTTCCCTTTGTTGTACTGTTAAGTGATGAAATTCAGCTTCCATCAATTGTAGTTCCTTTATTCCTAAAGAAAAAGTTGATTATGG
This sequence comes from Laodelphax striatellus, assembly GCA_017141395.1. NCBI lineage: Eukaryota > Metazoa > Arthropoda > Insecta > Hemiptera > Delphacidae > Laodelphax > Laodelphax striatellus. The sequence continues at coordinate 12,244,174 of CM029538.1, read as the reverse complement.
GCTAGTTAATTTATATGAAATTAATAAATTACCACTTCTATGAACCTAAACATACAGTCATATATGACAATAAATTACTAATTCAATGGTTATATGGCTTGTAGCTGAATAAATAAATTATCACTTCAAATAATGTCAATTCAATACACTAATGATTCATGAGTATTGAGATGCATTGCTGCTTGTTTACATTATTTCAGTCATTGTAAATGAATCATCAAATTTAAAGAATTTTAATGTATTTTACAATACTTAGGAACTAGTTGTACATATAGGCCTACATTCATTTTTGTGCTGGTTTATTGACCTAGTTGCGGAACATTGCGGGTGGTGTAAGCTTCTTTTAGAAATTATAACTTTTAACTTGTATGGAGCATAGACCAATATGTGCAGTACATGAAGCCCTGTTGAACATAGACATGGAGGTAGTAGTTTGATTAAATTGTGTAGTAAAGGTCTTGATTATGATGGTATACTTTAGGAAAACATAAGTGACCAAATACATGTGTGGATCAACTATTATGTCGCCCATAGCTCAAGCCATGGTAAATAAAGTACAAGGTAGTGTTGACTACCTAAAATTAAATCTGCTTATCTTTACATTTAAAAACAGGAAAAATTAATGTCTAGTTCAATCTTTTGTGAATAAAAAGTATTTGATTGATTGTTCTTCAGCAACATCACATGACCAGTTGGATCAGAACTTGGATAGACTGAGGTACACTACCTTGTATTCTAATTAACTTGCTACAATTATTATTTTTTTAATATTATTTTTCTTAGGTAATTTTTTTCCTTTTGAAACTACCTTTACCTTGATCTCTACCAGATCGTACATGAATAAATGTGAATAATATTCATCCTGATAATACCTTATTCTCATCGTACGTATATATTTTAGGTTTTGACATTATTTTATTCAATTATACAATCACTATTTTAATCAAATGATAACCCCTGAATACTAGCGGATTACCAATGTTATCAATACAAATAAATATTCGCACATATCTGTGTACATAGACAAAGATGCCCTGTTGTGGGTAAGATCTCTGTTGTGGGTTGGTTGATTAACCAATATATAGTAGAATGATTTTAATTTGGCGGATGAATCAAATGGGGAAACAGACATCATTTCGTTGGATACGCGCACATACACATCTACATACTGTCCATCGATTTCAAACAGCCGGACCGATACTCTCTCGCAGATTGCTCGTTTCTATCCTGACAGAGCTAAGCATAACATCTTTTGTTTATTGAATAACAATCATCCGCCAAATTAAAAAAAATCTACTAAAGTTCGAGAAATATTTCTTCCAACATGAAGCTGTTTCACCTTCACGTTCTCTGTAAAGTCAGTTGAAATAGGGGGTAGAATCTGACCTGCTCAGAAATGTCACTTCATTGGTCAAGGATCTTTATTTCGAATAATGAAACAAACTGGAGAGATGGAAGACAAAAATATTGAAAGGAGCTTGATAGGTTAAGAGTGGACAAGGTGGTGGGTTGGGAACGTTCTTTAGAAGAATAGATCTATTAAAATTTTGTTTATGGATCTCTTAAGCACTACTCACACCTGGAAACTTCAAATCGCAAAGTAACTCATCGATTCAGCGACTGATCGGTAACTCAGCGATGCAGCGGGTGACTTCAGTTGCTTGTCATGCTCACAGCCGCTACTCCTAGTTGCCAGTTGCCGATCGACTACTATCACATTATTATTCTCATGAAGTAAATATTTTTAGAGTTTTCTTATATTCTTATAAGATAACTTATCTTCGATATTTTATAAGTTAAAACTGTAACCAAAAAATGATGAAATACTACTTTTTAAAGCAAATAATCCTACTTTTCCAGTTTGTTTTGGTTAGAATATCAACATAACCCACTATTGCTTGGCAACCACGCAAACCGATCACTCGGCAACCAGCATGTCGAATCGCAGAGCAACTCAGTTGCGCAGCGATCGAGTCCAAATCTGGAATCGCCTAGTCTGAGCGTCATCATTTGAAAACACATGCTGCGTCGCGGAGTTGCCAAACGATGAGTTGGTTTGTGATTTGAAGTTTCCAGGTGTGAGTAGTGCCTTACTCTGGTTTTGCCGATAGAGCATCGGATCTCTTACTCTGTTTTTGTCTGTAATGTTGGAAGAAATATCTCTCGGACTTAGGTGTTGATGGGAGTATCGCATTGTGGGGGTACTTGGTGGGTGTGCGTGATCACGTGTGTATGTGTGTGTGTGTGTGTGGCAGTCGCCGGCGGTTGCGTCAACAGTGGTGGACTACCTGAGCCGGATGCCGGCTGGGTCGGCGGGTCTGCCTTTCTCGCTGCACCACTTCCTCACGTTCCCGGCCGACGCGGCCACCGCTGCCGCCGTCGTCAAACGCGAGCCGTCCGACGCCAAGAATCGCACCGCCGCGGACCCCGCCGACGGCCCGCAGCCCGCCGATAATGCCGACGAAGTTGACCCGCAGGTAGGGCTCCCACTCTAGCTAGCACGCACCTAATCTATTCTTCACTTTATCTATTCTGTCCTGTCTTTCTTAGGAAAACACTCACCAACGTTGATAGAGTCGTACAGCTTCACTAATTAATTGTTATAATTTTATGTATACACTCATAACTGAAAATTAAAACTATTATAACCTACATGGTTTATCAAAGGAAAGTTGTTATAGGGCGAAGTGGAACTACCTACGGGTCTCCCCACCGATCAAAGCAAAACGCTAGTAACATAAAATTGGACTGGTCATTTACAATAAAATCATTTTATGTATACAGTCATAACTGAAAATTAAAACTATTATAACCTACATGGTTTATCAAAGGAAAGTTGTTATAGTTAGGGCAAAGTGGAACTACCTACAGGTCTTCTTCACTTTATCTATTCTGTCCTCTCTTTCTTAGGAAAACACTCACCAACGTTGATAGAATCGTACAGCTTCACTAATTAATTGTTATCATTTTATGTATACACTCATAACTGAAAATTAAAACTATTAAAACCTACATGGTTTATCAAAGGAAAGTTGTTATAGGGTGTCACGATACAAATTCTGGCAACCAAATAAAGCCTCAATAAAATATTGTCAATAACCACTAAGTGTTGGTATTATAATAGATAGCATAATTAACGGTAAGCTGACCTAATTTAGCAGTACTCAATATTGATAAAATAATGATAACAAGGAAGCAAGCTCCGACTCACCACCAAAAGTCTCTGACTCATATCACATTTTATATTTATTTATATTCCTTGATGTTAATTTATGTAATTGAAAAATCCAAATATTGAAGATAGCCATAACCTTCATCCAAAAATATCAAAACATACCACTGCCTATATGGATCATCTACTGAAAGATGTCAATGCCAATAAAATCATTGGAAAAATTATGATTCATCCATTATTTATAAAATGTATAAATACTTAATCCACATATGTTAACGTGCTATTAAATAATGCATATTATTATTTGTACTCACCAAAAATATCATCCCAAGCCGGTGAAATAATGTATATACAGGTCTCATATCTTCGGTGGTTTCACGAACATAGCAATATATTTTGGAAATATTTGTTGTATATGAGATTATACTATTTTAGGAGTCAGTTATTTTTATAGCATAAAATATTTGGATGTATATTAATTTAGCAATAAACTTTCAGTTCACCTTTTGAATTTGGCAGTGGAGTTGAAAAGTAAAGAATATTTTTAAAGGCATCTTCCAAAAATAAAAATAAAAATTGAAAGGATTTTAATGTCCTATATGTTATTCTGTATTATATATAATATATCGCATATTATTTAAATGGTTATTGTTGCTAAATGTTGGAACTACTTTGTGCATTGTACTGACGTCAAAAAACACGATATTAAATTGACCAATCACAGCCCAGCATTTCATTAAAAATTCTAGAATGTTCTATTGAAAAGTCTGTTTCCTTGAATTTTAGCAAGGGTAACTCTCTTCCGTTTGAGACTCCTTAGAGAGCAGTTGCTTTTGAGCACATGAGTGCAGTTTAATTATTTTCAAATGTAATCAGTTTCAATTTCAATTTAAATGTTTTCTAACTGTGATATATTGAGCTGTGGCAATATATAATTGATTAAATTCATATAAAGTCGCGGAAATATTATAACCCATGGTCCAGAGCCAAGCAGTATCGTGAGATGACACACGGAATCCAATCTACCCCTGAGATGGCTGCCTAAACCAGGATACGGTAACCGACGTCAAAGCATCGCCAATACTGTGAGTGATCCGTTTATTTAATCCTTTGGCCAAAGGCGCGAAAAGCCTCTATGAAGTGAAATAGTGGGGAAAAATTATCATACTGCGTGAAGCATAGAAACATGAGCTCATGGTCTAGTATTTAAGACACTCATAAATTTAGAGATTTTGTACTATCTTATTTGCCAGGCAAAATACCCACACCCACGCTCTACCGAAGATATAAATTTTGTAACAAGCTATTTATTGTTATTAATAATTATTAACGAAACTTGTAAAATTCGTTTAATTGTTCAAGTTGTGTGTTCTAAAGGAACAGGAGAATATACTCCAAGTTTTTCACCTAATTACTGGGTTTTCTAGTCGTTCTTGCACCTGTCTTGGCAATCCCAATTGATACATTAAATTTATTTAATTTGAAAATATCAGTATCCTGGATGAGCCCTTGCAAGGCCAAATTTTGACATGCCCAGTCACGTAAGGAGTATGCTTAGCCAAGTGTGTTACGTAAGTGGATTGAGATCTTGTCTTTGATGCGTGACTATAGTCCATCACTTAGCTCTCCCTTATCTTGTGACATACTTGACTATATTTGCTTGATCCTGACGTCACGGGACATACAACATAAAAATAATAGCGTTACACACATGACCCACAGCATAGTAATGTTACACATGGCACCATAACGTGGGGCTGTTACACAGTAATGTTACACATGGCACCCAACATGGCGGCCTGAGGGAGATATACAAAATTTCTTTATTAAGAAAGCCAAAAATTTGAACTCAGAAATCACAGAGTTGATGGTTGAAAACTTTTTGAAATTGAAAATATACCTTATGGAATTGCCAAGCTTTAATAAAGTAATTAATTAATTTGAATATTGATTTCATTATTAAATTATTCCTGAGGAGACGTCGAGGAAGAGTATACTCAGATATATCGCCAACAATTTAAAGAGATATACGCACCTATTGCTATGAATCACACTCTGTGATCATTTGAATAATTATTTTAGGTAGCCTAACAAGAAAGCCAGCTTATTTAACCTTGAAATTAAAGCTTTAAAGGTACCAAAATATTATTAGTTTACCAAGAGCATTAAGGTCTTGAGGCTTATTAATTTGTTAACCAATCTATTAATTTAAGCAAAATCCCCAAAAGCGATATCATAGGCAAAATATTAAGAGTATTAACTGTTTATTTATTGTTTATATGTGATAGTTTGAAAATCGCCAGATTATTAATGAGCATTGAATATAGGGCTATTTATTAATAGTTACCATATATAAAAATTTATTTACTCGTAATTACCAGATATCTATTGATTTAACTATCATTGCCTGTTTATTTTGTGCATGTTTATTTGTAATAAGTCTTGGAAAATTTATTGTCTCACTGTATATATCACTTGTCACTTAATCCTTTTGGTCAACATTTCACTGCACTTGAGTCACTATCGCACTCACGCCGCGCATTCATTTCCACGCCGCGCATACACCCTTCGCGCCGCGCATCTATTTCCACGCCGCGCCTACACCCTTCACGCCGCGTTCACACCATTGGACCGCGACATCCTTGGATTTCACCACTAGCCCAGCTGTCCAAATCCTAATTCACCATCATGGAGAACCTCTCAGCCAACTCATCTGTGTCCTACATGGAGCTGGGAGACAACAACACTTTGCGGTGACCACACCTAACCCTGAGGCAACAAACAACACTGATGAGACAGCGCCCAGGGAGCGAGACGCAGGAAGTATCACTAGCGCCAACTTCGACCCTGAAAATCTTCGTCAGCTGTCTTCCACCGCCTGGAACCAGAGGTCGTCCCGACGGAAGTGCCTCCACGTACACCGTCACCTACCACTGTCAATCCTACTACACAACTCTCGCCAGATGAACTGAGTCCGCTGACTTCCAGATTAATGAATGACACTCCAACCGATTTGGTCACCCTCATGCTCAAAATAAGTAATGACCTCAAAGATTCCCAAGAGAAACTGCTCAAAGATTCCCAAGAGAAACTGGGTAGTCAAATCAATAATCAAACGGAAAAAATGGAGAAGATGGATAGGGAGTTGAAAGAGGACATGAAACAAATGAATAATCAAATAGAAAAAATGGATGGAGGATTGAGAGTAGAGATCAGAGACATCAGGGGAGAGATGAAAGATATGAGAAAGCAGTTAGATGACACTACTGTATGCCTCAACAAAAGAATGGATGACATGCAGGTGAATTTGAGGAAGGAACTGAGTGAAGATTGGAACAAGCATGCGATTGAACTGGAAAACAAGGTCATGCAAAACGTAAGTGAACACACTGATGGATTAAACAAAAAACTAGAAAATCTTGTAAAACAAACCAAAACCGACATACAACAGGCAGTAGAGAAACAGAAGACAGAGTGTGTCACCACCTGCAAGAATTTGGAAAAGCAAATTAGAGATTCCACCCAGCCATTAGAAAAATCTGTACAGGAAATTAACACTCAACTCAGCCTAACAAACACGTCTCTGAATACCACTCAAACCCAAGTTGAAAGTCTAGTAACCGAACATACATTAATTCACAATAGAGTTAAAGAAACCGAAAAGAATTAAACCAACACCAAATAACCATCACCCAACTAGACAGCGAGTTGCAAGATACTAAAATCGATTTAAATAGTAAAATAAAACAGACACACACAAAGATATCACAGCTGAAATGAACATGAGTAGAGTGAGAGAAGGAGGTGAGATAGTAGCAGTACCGAAACACAGAATGTGTCACAATTAATCAGTGGATTAGGAAAATTTGATAACACAAAATTCCACATGACACCTAAAGCGTTTGCAGAACAGCTAAAAGTGGTACAGGACTTAGTTCCAATCAGTTGGCCTGTATGGAGATTCCGGCTATCCTCTTTTAATTGGGGAACCTCTGCTCTTCCTTCACGGACGTGCACATGAATTCAACAGCCTAGAAGAATTTCTGAGAGCTTTCCTCGAGCAATATTGGAGCCTAGATAGACAACAAGAATTGTTATCAAAATAATATCCTCCAATTTTGACGAAAGAAGTGGTCAGACATACACCGCATTCGTCTCACGGTTACGCTATCAAAATTGCAGCTAGACAACCAGATTCCGATATTACCTTAGCTCACATCGCACTTAAGAAGATGCCGTATCACGTCCAACTAGCATTGGCCACCGCCTCCATTAAAAGTTTCAAGACCTTGAAAACCACCTTCATTGTGTTCAAGCTGTCTCCACAAGCAATATACAGCATAATAACCATAGAAATAATAATAATTTTGTACAAACCAACCCGCCACCAAATCAATCAAGAGAAAATTCTAACACTGCTGACAATACAAATAATAATCCACAGGACTTTGAAATAGAGTCACCACCACCAAATAACAACTACCGAAACAAAATGGGTTCAGAAGGAATCAAAATAATAACAATTTTAATAGGAATAAAGATCGTAGATACCATGATCAAGATAGATTCTATGATGGCCGAGATTACATGAACTCCAATAGGGACAACAACACAAGTAGTTCTAGAAACGAATCAAATAAATCACCATCACCAAATACCACTTTTAATACAGATAAAGATAATAACCCACCACCTTCTACTAGTACACCATCAAAAACAAATGGAAAATCAAATAATCCATCAGGAAAAAATTCCGGCGGTGACCATCATGCAAGACTAGGAGGAGAGAAAACTTATAAGACTCTGACGGTTCAAATTCCGGCAGCCCAGAGCAAAGCTAAACGGCAGTCCAGCAAAATAAACAGTAAAGTGTATCACAACTCAGGCTTTCATCGGAAGCATGCTCGATATAAAAAGCCGACAGCTTTTGAGCATTATGCATGTTTTCATCGGCGGCACACTCGCTTCAAGCCCGCCCTAAAGCCAAGAGATTGTAAAAAACATGCTCAATATAAAAAGTCGACAGTTTTCGAGCATTCTGCATGTTTTCATCGGCGGCACACCCGCTTCAAGCTCGCCATAAAGTCAAGAGATTGTAAAATTTGGACACCAAAACCTAACCTCTCTCGAGACGTTGATCAACTACCCACAACAAACCGGCCAACATAACCTAAATCGCCTACATCCAGCATATGAAAGGTATCACAATAAACGCTCAAAACACTTCCTCTATTTGGTGCGAGGACCTCGCCAACATTAGACCCTACTACAGAGAATGAACAATATCATTCCTAAGAACCACATGCTTCCGGTTTGGAGATAAACGAAAAAAGTGATTTTTCTACAACAGGATTCAAACTAACATGAGCCAGAAATCGTCCCAAGGATGTACTACGACGCCTGACCGTATTAATTACGCAAAATAAGTGATATTGAACTTTTTAGAAAATACACAGTTCTGTTAATAAAATTATTGATGGCCAACGATTGCCATATTTTCTGATCAAACCAAACAGAATCCTAACGGTAAATTATTACCAACTTCAAATATTAGTAAGAAATTACCTTCTTTTCCAAGACTTACTATGTTATTATATCATATATTTGTTAGTATTAGTAAATATCTGAATTTTTTGTTAGCTTCTACGAAGTCATACGTTATGCACATAACCAAAAAACACATATGTTATGATGTCTACTTGTGTGCGTAGACGATATATTGTACTCATACGATAGGCCAAGGCCACATAAATCGAACAGCATGTATATATCCCATACTTCACAGCTGTGAAAGTGTATAATCAAATTGTTATAACGTAGCCTGTATTATTAAGTAAATTTTGTTAAAACTAAGATTAACACGTATTTTGATATTATTATTGAATGTTTATTTATTTGTAACCATAAGTGTTTACATGGCAGTGAATTTTGAGTCAAGTGGTGAAACCACAGATTACGATTGCGAGCCCTAGGCTAATAACTTTGTCAATCGATAAAACAAATCGGCACCCATTTAAGTTACCTGCTATTTCATTCAGATCAGTTACCAGAGTTATTGTGCATCTATCTATGTAAATTGTTTGAGAGCTTTATTTATGTCATTTATTGTCTAGCAGAACTTATGAGTTTGAATTGTATTGTATTTTCGAGTGTCATCTGAGATAACCTCACATACCTTTTGTGCATCAGCGCTTGTAGAGATTCCTTCGGCACCTGGCATACTCTTTGGTTTGACATGTCGTCATCATAGTATTGTTTAGCCGCCAACTTTTGAATTCTCATATCGCTCTTTCAGATGTATTATCTTTGCTCTATTTTTTCTCAGCTAAATGCTTGATTTTTTGTGTAAATCACTGCCATGATTAGATGTTACGCTTCTGTAAATCTTATGAGTAGGTAACGTAGAATATTTCCGTACCGAATTCGAGTCGGAAGGTAAGCTAACATGAGACAGTTGTGTTCACATATTTTTTAGAGCCTTCTTTATGTTATGTGAGATCTTAGAAAATTTGCCTCGTTTTTTGTATAGTTATACAAACTCGCTCTATCTGCAGCTTATTAAAAGCTTATTTATTCGCTCATTTATATAACTATAGGGGGCTTCTGTCACGATACAAATTCTGGCAACCAAATAAAGCCTCAATAAAATATTGTCAATAACCACTAAGTGTTGGTATTATAATAGATAGCATAATTAACGGTAAGCTGACCTAATTTAGCAGTACTCAATATTGATAAAATAATGATAACAAGGAAGCAAGCTCCGACTCACCACCAAAAGTCTCTGACTCATATCACATTTTATATTTATTTATATTCCTTGATGTTAATTTATGTAATTGAAAAATCCAAATATTGAAGATAGCCATAACCTTCATCCAAAAATATCAAAACATACCACTGCCTATATGGATCATCTACTGAAAGATGTCAATGCCAATAAAATCATTGGAAAAATTATGATTCATCCATTATTTATAAAATGTATAAATACTTAAGCCACATATGTTAACGTGCTATTAAATAATGCATATTATTATTTGTACTCACCAAAAATATCACCCCAAGCCGGTGAAATAATGTATATACAGGTCTCATATCTTCGGTGGTTTCACGAACATAGCAATATATTTTGGAAATATTTGTTGTATATGAGATTATACTATTTTAGGAGTCAGTTATTTTTATAGCATAAAATATTTGGATGTATATTAATTTAGCAATAAACTTTCAGTTCACCTCTTGAATTTGGCAGTGGAGTTGAAAAGTAAAGAATATTTTTAAAGGCATCTTCCAAAAATAAAAATAAAAATTGAAAGGATTTTAATGTCCTATATGTTATTCTGTATTATATATAATATATCGTATATTATTTAAATGGTTATTGTAGCTAAATGTTGGAACTACTTTGTGCATTGTACTGACGTCAAAAAACACGGCATTAAATTGACCAATCACAGCCCAGCATTTCATTAAAAATTCTAGAATGTTCTATTGAAAGTCTGTTTCCTTGAATTTTAGCAAGGGTAACTCTCTTCCGTTTGAGACTCCTTAGAGAGCAGTTGCTTTTGAGCACATGAGTGCAGTTTAATTATTTTCAAATGTAATCAGTTTCAATTTCAATTTAAATGTTTTCTAACTGTGATATATTGAGCTGTGGCAATATATAATTGATTAAATTCATGTAAAGTCGCGGAAATATTATAACCCATGGTCCAGAGCCAAGCAGTATCGTGAGATGACACACGGAATCCAATCTACCCCTGAGATGGCTGCCTAAACCAGGATACGGTAACCGACGTCAAAGCACCGCCAATACTGTGAGTGATCCGTTTATTTAATCCTTTGGCCAAAGGCGCGAAAAGCCTCTATGAAGTGAAATAGTGGGGAAAAATTATCGTACTGCGTGAAGCATAGAAACATGAGCTCATGGTCTAGTATTTAAGACACTCATAAATTTAGAGATTTTGTACTATCTTATTTGCCAGGCAAAATACCCACACCCACGCTCTACCGAAGATATAAATTTTGTAACAAGCTATTTATTGTTATTAATAATTATTAACGAAACTTGTAAAATTCGTTTAATTGTTCAAGTTGTGTGTTCTAAAGGAACAGGAGAATATACTCCAAGTTTTTCACCTAATTACTGGGTTTTCTAGTCGTTCTTGCACCTGTCTTGGCAATCCCAATTGATACATTAAATTTATTTAATTTATGAAAATATCAGTATCCTGGATGAGCCCTTGCAAGGCCAAATTTTGACATGCCCAGTCACGTAAGGAGTATGCTTAGCCAAGTGTGTTACGTAAGTGGTTTGAGATCTTGTCTTTGATGCGTGACTATAGTCCATCACTTAGCTCTCCCTTATCTTGTGACATACTTGACTATATTTGCTTGATCCTGACGTCACGGGACATACAACATAAAAATAATAGCGTTACACACATGACCCACAACATAGTAATGTTACACATGGCACCATAACGTGGGGCTGTTACACAGTAATGTTACAAGGGCAAAGTGGAACTACCTACAGGTCTTCTTCACTTTATCTATTCTGTCCTGTCTTTCTTAGGAAAACACTCACCAACGTTGATAGAGTCGTACAGCTTCACTAATTAATTGTTATCATTTTATGTATACAATAAATTTATAACACTCATAACTGAAAATTAAAATTCAACTATTATAACCGACATGGTTCACCATGTTCTCCATCAAGGGAAAATTGTTATACGACTAAGTGGAACTACCTACGGGTCTCCCCACCGATCAAAGCAAAACGCTAGTAACAACATTGGACTGGTCATTTACAATAAACGCCCTTAAAGGTGGGTTTTCGTTACTGCGACAAAGTGCCGCAACGGAGCCCAAACCAGCGTTGCCAGATGCAATTGATGAAAAATCCCCACTATAAATAGTTGGGTTTTCGTTACTGCGACAAAGTGCCGCAGCGGAGCCCAAACCAGCGTTGCCAGATGCAATTGATGAAATATCCCCAATATAAATAGTTGGTATTTTTCATCAATTGCATCTGGCAACGAAAAAATGAAAAATCCCCACTATAAATAGTTGGGATTTTTCATCAATTGCATCTGGCAACGCTGGTTCGGCCTCCGTTGCGGCACTTTGTCGCAGTAACGAAAACCCACCTTAAGTTAGCAAACAATACTTTTGTAGAAAAACGCTGACTAAGGTTGATAGAATCATTCAGTTTCGCTTATTAATCGTTATAATTCTATGTACACAATAAATTAATAACATTGGCCAGGACATTTACAATAAACGCCCTTTTAAGTGTGACAAACAAGCTTTCTGTTGTATCATTCAATGAGGAATAAAGAAATATTTGATTGATTGTTAAGGAAACCAATATTGATGGATCTATACAGGTTCGTCAATCCTAATTATATTGTTTGTACATTAAATTTAGAACATTGGCCTTGTCATTTACAATTAACGTTCAAAAATATGTCAAACAATGCTTTCCTAGGAAAATACAGACCAAGTTAGATAGGGTCCTACAGGTTCGCTGATTATTTGTAATCATTTTCTTTGTAGGCTAAAATCAACATAACATTGGTCGGGTTATTTACAGTAAATGCCCCAAAGTTTGTCATTTACGACAAACACTACTTTCATTTGAAAACTCTCACCAGGGTTGATAGAATCATAATGGTTCGTTGATTCAATCATATTCATTTTATGTGAACAATAAAATAATTATGTGTTCAACAACTAAAAAGAAAATGACCGTCAAATTTAAGTACACAGATGTTCTATTGAACTCAAACTTTAGCGGCCATGGTAGGTTAATACCTTTTAAACCTACGTTTTGAAAAAAACCTTTCCTTTCTGAAAAAATTCTGTCGATATATTTGTAATTTTCTTGTTTTTCATACGTCTTTTTGTAAAAAAATCTCTTATTAGACAATCTATTTACCATATTTCTTCGTATACCATCATTAGGCTAGTAATTAAACAATTAGTGTGTTTTGTGTCATTGTATTTTAATTGAACTTTATTAAATTGATCTTTACTGAACTGTAAAAATACAACTTCACTGACCTAAACTCTATTGAATTGTTAATTATTGATGTCTATTAAATAAGATAAAAGAATTTCAAATTTATAAGTTATCTAATCATTATTTTACGACCAAAACTTGTCATAAGCTAGACAATAAGTGCCTGATTCCCTTTTCTGATTATAATTCTATTTTTTCCAATTTCATGTTTTACTAATAGGCTTTACTAATATAGTTTCTTCATTTATTTAATGCCAATCACAACCATTGTACTATCATTTATTGCCCACATTATTTCTTCAAAATTAATGATGTCATTTTCAGTGATGATTTCCAAGAAATTCTTCATCTAAATCAAATAAATCCAAGTGTCAATTTGTCAAGTAATGAGTAATTGAAAACTAAAATATTAATTAATCATTAACTAATCATTTGAGTTTAATTTTTAACATCACAATCATGAAATATTTTATTTGGGATTTATTACAACATCGCATGCCATTGTTTTACTATGTGTTTGGGGAAGTCTCTTATTTTTCTGTTCATTTCTTAATCTTATCTTTTACCTGTTTTTTCAACAATTTCATTCCACATTGTATGTTTTGTTTTCTCACATTGTTTATTGCATTGCTTTTTCCGTCATTGTGTGTTGATGTTTGTCTTTTTTATTATGTTAATAGTGCACTGTTATACAATTTTGTTTGTTTGCTTGGTGTTCCTGTTACCTGAACTGAAACATTTTAATAATATTGACTGACGGTTATTCCAATCAATTATCGATAGACTACTGTTTGTTCTAGCTTTCTAATGATTCATTAATTCAAATATTCCTTGATTCCACTCATCTTATTGGTAGTTTTTCTTTAAAGATAGGCTCCACTTGATAAGTATATTTTTAGTTCTTAGGTTAATGCTTTTTCAAGTTCACATTGAATACAAGTGTTGGTATACATCTTATTGGTAGTTTTTTTTATAAAGATAGGTTCCACTCAATAAAGTATATTTTTATTTCCTAGGTAAATGTTTCACATTGTTCACATTGAATACAGGCTTTGTTACCATTTCCTCCTTCACTTGTTTGACCATCCAAAGATATTCTCGTGGTTTGCCGACTTTCCCAAATCATATTGTCATGATTTGTGTATTAATAAATGAATGACTAATGGTGAATGATTTAGGAAATTATTTCCCTCGTACATTTTTTGTAGAACTACTCTACATTTGGAGAGTAGATTAGGCTAGAAGAAATGTACTGTATAAAACGTTTATAGACTTTCTGAAATCAAAAATAACTGTTTTCAATATTGAGTAAATATTCTGAAAACTTCTGACACAGGGTCTGGTGAGATGTTGTGATATCTGAACATAATGGAAACACTATGATGTACTTGAATATCACATACATTTATATTATTGATATTTGACTACATGTTAGTGTTTTCATTATTCTGAAAATTGAAATCGATCTTCACTCCACTTGGTTTACAATGAAGGTGGAAGGTTAAACTGCAAGCTGGAACTACATACGGGTCTCCCCAAAGCCATAGGCGTAACCAGGGGATTATTGTTAGGCAAAAATTGTATTTTGCTTATGAAAATCTGTTTTTATTATTTAAAAGTGTTGAAACTAATATAGGTTTATAGGTAGGCTTATATCTAATCAAATACATTTGTATTAAGTGAATGCATTAGCATTACATATTTATTTCATCTTGCTGTATAACCCGCCCCCCATGACTCCTAAGCTAATCCCCCCCCCCCATTTACTTGTACCTGGATACGTCTTTGATCAAATCCATACGCTAATAATGATATATTTTTATTCTTATTGGTAGTAAATTTTCCTCGTAGACTATAGCAGGATCCTTTTAACTTGTCAGAAAACATATGTTTTACTCGGCCACCAGTACAATACTTAACCTACAAATGCTGAATCTCGCAGATTATTGAAAAGCTCTTTTAAAAAGTTATTCTTTGGAAGGTCTTCTTTAAAAAGGTCTTTAAGACTTTTAAGCCTTTTGATTATTGTGTCAAAATCACTGTTTAATTATTACCGAAACAGCTGATTTCTGACAAGTTAAAAGGATCGTGCTATACTTCTAGCTCAAGTTGATATTCAAATAGTTGTGTCTCCATTAATACTAATGAATGTGTTTGTTTGTTGGGTTGCAGAGCGGCAAGCCGAAAAAGAAGAAGAAGTACAAGAAGAAGGCGCCGAAGCCCCGCCGCCCGCGGCCCGGCCAGGTGCACATAGCCACCGCCCTGGACGGCACCACCCTCTTCTGCTGTCCCGAGTGCAATATGGCCTACTCGGCCAAGGACCTACTCGAACAGCATCTTGTCTCGCACAAGATTGAGCGCAGGTACTCACTATCACTCAATAATGAAAAAAAAACTATTTTATTAGTCGAAACCAATATGGCCTTCGCGAGGGTTTCAATACAGAGCGTGCCCTAGTCGACTTGATGAGAATTATTTATAACAATGTAAATGATGGATTGAATGTAAATGCATTATTTTTTAGTGATCAATAGATTCGATTCTAAATTAATATGTACCATTAATCACATTCGATTTTGAATAATATTCTTAAAACTATTATTTGGAAGAACTATAAATCAGTAGGTGTTATTGTAAAATAGATGTGGAAAAGTATTTTTGCTTTAGCTTCTTTAGCTGTAGTTCAATAGACTTCAGTAGGCCTACTTGTTAGGCTAGGCGTACACCGGTTAGTCAAGACAAGACAAGACGAGATTAGTCACGTTTAGTCACAGTACTTCACATAGTTGCTTATGAAGCAACACACCGATTAGTCATTGCATCGGTGTGTGCTGCTTCATAAGCAGCTATGTGAATTAAGATAAGATAAGATTACTTTATTCATGTAGATAACAATAATTTTAACTGCTTAGATACTAGATTACAAAAGTTGTAAGTATAAGTAATATAATTCTAGTAGTATTATGAATTGTGACTAATAATTTTCAACAATGTAAAATGCAATCTAATTATGTTAACATAAATGAATTACTGTGACTAATGTCGTCTTGTCTTGTCTTGAATAACCGGTGTACGCCTAGCCTAACACTGCTTATGCATTTTTTTTAAATTGCCAGTCGACTAGCTCCAGTCGTTAGTTTCCGTCTTCATTTCTCAAATTAGGTATGGAAACGTTTCTAAGAAGAAGACAAGGTAGGCAATCAAAAGACTCAAACAAAGATATTCTTGCCAGAAAATTGAAGTTTCAGTCACCCAGTGATGAAGTAACCTGCTTCACAGAAAAAATTGATTTTTGAAAAACATCTATTCAGTTCTCAATAGAATTAACTCATTCTCTGATTTAAATTATCGCAATACTGTCATCTTATTTGTGTAATTCTATGGCAATGGATTTCAATTCAAGTTTATATTTTTACTTTTTTTATAATTTTTCCTTCTGTAAAACTATTGTGGAAAGTGTCTCAGTTTATTATTTTCTCTCGTTCTACTGGATTATCCTGTTACTTTCCTTCTTCATTTTCTCTGATTCTTCTTCTCTTCTTCATTATACTGAGTCAATGTTTACATGTCTTGTATCTTAACAATTCCGTATTTCTGTTTCCAGGGTAGTTGTTTTTGTACCTGCATGATTGCTCGATCGCAAATGAAATATTTATTCATTTGTTTACTCATTTATCTATTTATTTATTTATTTATTTATCCATTTATTTACTCATTCATTTATTTGTGTTTCCAGGTTTATCTGTGATATATGCGGGGCTGGCTTAAAGCGTAAGGAACATTTAGAAAGACACAAATTAGGCCACAATCCTGAACGTCCATACATATGCTCTGTTTGCTGTAAAGGTATGTCAATTGGCAACCAATCACTCTTCTCAGATATTTTAGAAATCATCTTAAAATGAATTTTCACTTTTAAAACTGATTGAAAAATCCTTCTGTTATATTCAGAACATTTGGATGTTATCAGGAGCTTTAAATCATCTCAACATCAATTTTCACTTTCAAAACTGAATTGAAAATGAAAAATCCTTCTGTTATATTCAGAACATTTGAATGTTATCAGGAGCTTTAAATCATCTCTACATGAATTTTCACTTTTAAAACTGAATTGAAAATGAAAAATCCTTCTATTGTATTATGATCAGAAGACTTGGAGGTTATCAGGAGCTTTTATCATTCAGAATGATCGTTTTAGATGATTTATTTAAAATTAACGAGTTTACCCCGTACAGCGCAAAGCGCCGCTTGATTGCTCAGTAGCCTACTGTATCGTTTGCAGTATAACAGACTTGTATCAATGTGAGTTTCTAGAGTTTACATCAAATCTCGCAGTGGTGGAAGCACAATAGAAAGGAATGCGCCAAAAGTTTTTTTAATATAATAGATGACATTGAAAAAAAAATCAATTTTTAGTAGGAAGAAAGGATTTCTGGAAAATTTATATTTAGTGAAACGCATTTTGAATTCGAATGAATGTAATGGTCTTTTGAATGGTCTTTAGAAAGCACCATAGAGAAAGCATTCGCAAGTAGATAGATATCTCATGGGATAGGGAACGTTGATGCGATTTTCGCTGTTCGGTCAAGACTGTAGGCCACGTTGTTCCTGTACAGTCAAGTTAGGGGCGCTAGAGGTCTGGCTATTTAAACACATGGACACTCACACCAATTACTAAGTTATCTTAGTCTATTGAAGCGCTAAAAAAAGAGAATATTAAATTAATTGAAAATATGGCTACAATTAAACAGCAATGGAGCGATGTAGTGGATCACTCCATTGATGTAGATAAGAGATTGCTCGAGAGTGAAGCTTTGAAAAATAAGATGAAAATAAGCATTGAGGTGTTAGAAGCGGAAAATGCTGCCCTGAGGAACGAGAATAAATCTCTGGAAATGGAACTAGAAGATCTCAGGAGTTTCTATTCTCCGGGTAATACTGTTCCTAATTGTGAAGCATCACCTTCTATAGGCACCGTGACAAAAAACTCTTTTGGTATACTGAATAACTACAATGAAGAGCAGAATATGACAGATAATAATTGTCTCCAAACCAGAATTACAAAGAAAAACTTAATAAAGCATACGAATGATAAGCCTAGAATTGGAAAACCGCGAAAGTTGAGGAAGAAAAAAAGAGTACTGATAATGTCGGACAGTCATGGAAAAGATATAGGGTGGGACTTGAATAATGAGGTAAAATGTGATGGTTATGAGGCAACAGTCCTTACTAGACCCGGATGCTCATTTAACACAGTAATTCACGATATCGAGGACTTTACAAAGGATTTTACCAAGCACGACACTGTAATTATTTTAGCAGGCACAAATGATATAAGTGACAAAGCGGAACAGCCCGCGGAATTTAATTTCGACTCTATTAAGGAAACGGCTAAAAGAACAAAAGTGGCTGTCTCAACGATTCCGTTCAGGTACGATAGACCTCTAATGAATATTAATGTTAGCAAATTGAACAAATGGATGTCCAATGAGATTAAGGAAATGCATAACACAGAAATTGACATACTGGATTTGAATGAACTTGAAAGTACTGACTATACACGTCATGGCCTACATTTCAACAAGCACAAAGGCAAACCGAAACTTATACGACTCATAAAAGATTATCTAATTAATAACAAGACTGAAAACGAGAGACAAATAGAAAGTGAACTCGATACTTCAACAAGAAACTGTTCAAGTATTCCAATTTTGAATAACTTCTTTGGTAATGATTTTTTATAGGTTGTAATATTTTCCATATAAATTGCCAGGGACTCTCAAATGCAAGATTGGACTTAGAGTTATTTTTGTCAAACGAGAGATCAGATTTCGATTTTGTTTGCATCACTGAACATTGGCTAAAGCAAGAAGAATTAGCTGTTTTTCCACTACCAGGCTATAAAATTAAATCACAATACAATAGAAAAACGAAAAATCGTGGTGGATCTTGTATTTTTGTAAAAGAAAACTCTATAACTAGTAGTCATAGCAGGAAGGATTTAATGTCACTGGCAGTTGAAAACTGTTTTGAACTTTCAGCAATAGAAGTGAGGGTTGAAAACTATGTCGAAGAAGGCTATAATTATATTATGCATCTACCAGAACCCCGAACTCAGATTTCTGTCAGTTTATTGAATTGCTCAGACTGGCTCTGGCAAAAGTACGAAAGGAAAAGGAAAAACTAATAATATTGTGTGGTGATTTTAACGTGGATTTTTGACAAACAATAGGAATAAAGTCAGCTTGAAAATTTGTTAGCAACATTCAAATTAAACAAAATAACAGATGGACCAACTAGAATCACGCAACAATCAGCCACAGAAATAGACTACATTATAACTGATTATCCAAGAGAATTATGTAAGACGGAAATTTTCCCTGTTCTTTCACGGATCACGAGGGAGTAAGTGCTACACTCATTATGAAAAATCCAAGATAGAAATATGCAATGACAAAAATTCAGATAAGGGTGAAAACAAAACGTATCGACTTATTACTGAGGAAGGTATTCAGGCCTTAAATCAAGGTTTACTACAGGAGACTTGGAGAAGGGTGTACGAAGCAGGAAGTGTCGAGGAAATGTTCAACAATTTCATGTCAATTTATATTAATCATTGTAACGCTTCAATTCCTATTAAAGTAACTAAGTCAAAACAATTCAAACTCTCTTGGGTGACAAAGGTATAAAATTGCAAGTAATAAGCTAAAAACTTTAAATTTGTTCCGTAGAAATGAATCCATAAGAAATTCTGTGATTTTTATTCTAACAAGAACCGGTATAAAATACTTGAATTTTGAATCTTATTTTCAGATATATAAGAAAACTTATAAACGTGTATTGGTTATTGCAAAAAAGATTGCTGCTAATAAATTTATAAAAGGGTCCAGAACCCAAAACAAGCTGTTTGGAAATTAATCAAAGCAGAATCTAATCAGGCAAAAAATTATTCATCTCAGATACGCATCACTGATGAAGATGGTCAATCAAATACTGGGAATAAAGCTGCCAATTCCTTAAACGATCACTTTATTAATATTCCATCAAAAATATCAGAAAAAATAACAAGAATATCACAATGTAGCTTCCTTACCTTCTTACAGAATAATACTACTTGTCGGAGTCACAATGATGCTAACCTAAGGAATTTCAGCCAGTTAAACAGCCATGAGCTCCATAACATTATTAAATCATTAAAGAATAAAAAAACGTATGATTCTCACAATATTTCAAATTATATAGTAAAAAAGACTGCTCTCTCGATTCTCAAACCACTGACTTACATTTTCAATGCTTCAATGCAAAGAGGAATAGTGCCTTCTAAGCTGAAGTTAGGAAAGATAACACCTATTTACAAGAATGGTGATAGAGAATGCCCTGAAAATTATAGACCTGTAACCAATCCACCTGTGTTCTCAAAGTTGCTAGAATATACAGTTTTACATCGACTAAGGAAATATTTGAAACAGTCTAAAATTCTATCCGACAGGCAATTTGGATTTAGACCGGACTTTCCACAGGAGATGCTTTATTCTCTTTCATGGATCAAACATTATCTTTTGTGGATAATGGTTCAAAGACTTGCGCCTTGATTGCTGACCTGAGTAAGGCGTTCGACCTGGTTAATTTGGAGATATTGATGTTTAAATTGAAGTTTTATGGTCTCCAGGATAAGGTGCTAGAGTGGTTCACCTCTTATTTCCAAGAACGATACCAAAGAGTAACGGTGGAGTCAAATAATGGATATGTTTACCATTCAAGATGGATGAAGCCAAGGGCAGGAGTTCCTCAGGGTTCGGTGCTGGGTCCAGTTCTTTTCTTACTGTACATTAATGATTTGCCTCTACATCTGGACCCAGGGTTCAGCGTTTTGTATGCAGATGATATCAGTGTTCTCATAAAAGACAATAGTCAGCAACAGATGCAAATAGAATGCTCAAACACTGTAAAGAAACTTGATGAATGGCTGCTGTCAAATCTGCTAACTCTCAATTACAAAAAACCAAAGTTTTAACATTCAGATCATCCAATAAATTTGAAGTACAGTGTGGAGAACATGAAATCGGTTGGATGGGAGAAATTAAGATTCTTGGAATAACCGTTGATGAAAAACTCTCTTGGAAACCACATGTAGAATACCTGAGTAAAAAATTAAATTCCTCGATATATGTGCTCAGAAACATGAAAAATCTGCTCGATCTTACAACCATGAAAGGGATTTATTATGCTTTATTCCATTCACGCATAGCCTATGGAATAGCTTCTTGGGGTAATTCAACCGCAGCGGGTCACGTCTTCAGATTGCAGAAGTGGGCAATAAGAATTATGGTAGGTGAATCAATTAGGACTAGCTGCAGGCCGTATTTCAAGCAATTGGAAATTTTATCCTTGCCTTGTTTATATATTTTAGAAACAGTTTGCTTGATAAAGAAAAATGAGTCAACGTTTAATAGAGGGTCAATGATTCACACTCATAATACTCGGTTTAGGGATAACATTAGAGGTGAGAGTCATAGTTCTGCTCTTTATGCAAGTGGAGTGAGAAATGTAGGAGTACAACTGTTCAATGCTTTACCGGCCTCACTGAGGTCTCTCCCTCTGAAAAATTTCAGAGAAGCATTGAAGAGAGAACTGGAAAGCTGTTGTTTTTACTCAATCCAGGAGTTTAAAGACTATTATAGAGGTTGAAGTATTACCGAATGGAAGATTTAAAAATGTGACAAATTCAGATGCCCCTGTGATGGGAGGCCAGTGGATGCTTTGAATATCTATCTATCTATCTATCAGAGATATCACTACCGTTCAAAATCTGGCCGTAACTCTTTAACATGTGCTTGAACTTTCAACTCGTGTAGAGCTTTCTCTTACATAATCATAATTATGTAATTGGAATATATTCTATTCAAGTAAATTACTCTCAATTCTATTTCACAAATAAAGCATTGATTCATTATTTATCGCATAGCTATAATAATGAATCATAATAATAATTAGTCGATAGTTCAAAATTTGCTACAATCTATTCATGTTTAGTGAATTTAGTAATGTTTTTCATGTTGCATTGGAGACGGAATGGGGAGTGAGAGTTGTTTTGAGTTTACGTGATTTATAATTAGCCAAAACATTTCAATGTCTTACAATTAGTGGCCAAAATACAGTATAGTATTCAAATGAATAAAAACACATTCTATTATTTAAAAAAATGAAAAACACATTGTACTGTCCAAAAAAATAAATAACATTAATAATAATAATTGATTCTTAAAAATGAGACAACTCAATTAAAAGTCAAAACTCCAAAACAGAGAAATTACATCACAGATGAGCAGAGACTTCAGAGATCCGAGAGAAGGAAGACATATTGGGCACAGAAGAAACGTTTCCGAAAATGATCTTACCAATTTCGACTAGATTTGCTCCAATGAGGGCTTAAAATATTTAAAAAAATAATAATAATAATTGATAAGTACTGAATAAACTGAGATGAATCTTTAGAAATGTATACATGTTCTCAATAAGTTTATTTATTTATTTTTTGATTATTTTGTACAATAGTGTGTATGGTCATTATTTTGTTGCTTTTCTGGCATGTATTTCTATTTTATTATCGAGAATAAATCAATTGAATGTCGTGTTTTGTGTGTGCAGGCTTTAAGCGCAAAGAGCACCTGAACCTGCACTTTGTGATTCACTCGGGCGAGAAGACAGAAGTGTGTCCCGAGTGCGGCAAGGGCTTCTACCGCAAGGACCACCTGCGCAAGCACGCGCGCTCCCACCTCACAAAGCGCGTGCGCGAGGAGATCTCTCAACAGCAGGCGGCCGCCCAGCTCGTGCAACAGGTGCATTTAAAAACTGGAAATTTTTTATGCAATACAGTAAATATACTGGGTGATTCAAAAAGAATACCACAACTTTAAAAATTTGTATTTAAAGAAAACGCATAATAGAACTGTTTCTTTAGTCTGGCCACACACTACAATATCAGGTCCTCGATTCTCTCCGTTGTAACAGGTTTTATTATGTGTATTTGTTGTATGATTTCTTGCTATTATACAGAGTGATACAAAAAGAATACCACAACTTTAAAACTTCGTATTTAATGAAACAAATATAATAGAACCTTCTGTTATACATCATTACAAAGCGTATTTAAAGAAGTTTTTTTCACTCACAAAGAAGTTCAGAGATGTTCCATATGACCCCTCCAGACACTCGAGCAATATCAATCCAAAACCTCCCTCAAACTTGTTCCACACTATCTGTAGCATGTTAGGCGTAACAGTTTGGATGGCTGCTGTTATTTCTTGTTTCAAATCATCAATGTGGATGGATATTGATGATTTGAAACAAGAAATAACAGCAGCTTATCAAACTGTTACGCCTGATATGCTACAGTGAGAGTGGAAAGAGTTTGAGGAAGGTTTTGGGTTGATATTGCTCGAGTGTCTGGAGGGGTCATATTGAACATCTCTGAACTTGTTTGTGAGTGAAAAAACTTATTTAAATACTCTTTGTAATGAAGTATAACAGACTGTTCTATTATGTTTCTTTCATTAATACACATTTTTAAAGTTGTGGTATTCTTTTTGAATCACTCTGTATAATAGCAAGAAATACAGTAAATAAATATAATAGCAAGAAATACAATTATAATAAACCGATACAACGGAGTATCCAAGGACCCGATATTGTAGTGTACAGACTAACAGAAAAAACAGGACAGTACTTTCAAGAATTGCTCAAGTAGTAAACATAGTAGCTATTCTCTGCAATTGAGAGAAACGTTTCAACATTTGGATTACTTTCATAAAATTAGAATAAGAGGGGGTGACATGAAGGGGGCATTTGGGGGGACATGAATGGGGACATTTGGGGGTGACATTTTGGGGGGGGGGGTTACATGAGAGGGGCCAATTGGGGGAAGAGGGGGGTGACATTTGGTGGGAAAGAGGGGGTTGACATGAAGGGGTATTTGTGGGGGGAAGGAAGGGGGGCATTTGGGGGATGACATTTTTTGGGGGTGGTATGAAGGGGGACATTTGTGGGGAGAAGAGGGGGGACATTTGGGGGGGGGGAAGAGGGCGATACGAAGTTCGCCGGGACAGCTTGTAATGAATAATTTCAAATCATCAATAATGAATTTTCTACAATAAAAAATATATGGATAATTGATTAAAACTTGAAATTTGTTAGCAAAAAAAACTGCCCCGGATGGGACTCGAACCAGCAACTTGGAAACTCGGAATTGAATCTGGCTTCAAAGACGAGAACGTAGCCTTTACCAACTGCGCCATCAAGGCATTGGGATGAGAGGCTGAAATTTGAGTAGTTCAATGTCATTATACTTCTCTGTAACTTGTATTTGAAATGCAGTACCTATTTTTTGCTTGTAACTTTTTTTAAATTCAACCCTCAATATTCAAAATCAATAGGCTTCTTATAGCAGGATCCTTTCAACTTGTCAGAAATCAGCTGTTTCAAAGAGCAATATCACAATACTTAACCTACAAATGCTGAATCTCGCAGATTATTGAAAAGGTCTTTCAAAAATTATTCTTTGAAAGGTATTCTTTAAAAAGGTATTTTAAAGGTCTTTAAGACTTTTAAGCCTTTTGATTATTGTGTCGAAATCACTGTTCAATTATTACCGAACAGCTGATTTCTGACAAGTTAAAAGGATCGTGCTATACTTCATCTATGAAGATTTATATTCCAAATCTCAAAAGTGTACGATCTTCCGTTCGTTAGTTATCGTGCGGACAGACGGACACCAGTACGGTCGGGACCCTATCGGGTCCTTAATAATAAATTGAGCAACTCATGAAATTTAGTAAAACTCACCCTGCGCAGGTGAATTGAATGGAACAATCATTTGTTAACACTAAGGCTGATGAAAATATTAATGAATAATGATTTAAATATAATAATTGTTTTTAATAATGGGTGCAGCAAGGGCAACAGACAATGACGGTCGACGAGCAAGGTCAGGTTCAGACCACACTGGGAGGAGATGACCAGCAGCAGCAGCACCAGGAGACAACCGTTGTACTGCCCACTGCTGCCGAAACAGGGGCCGGCATGGCTATACTGCATCAGCAGCAACAAAAGAAGCAGCAACAACAACAACAACAACAGCAGCAGCAGCAACAGTGAGTTTCAAATCTTTCGAGCAAAGATAATCTTCTAGTATCTGAATTTGTTCTATTCGAAAACATATTCAAAAGTTGAATCATCAAACAGTGGTCCATAGCCGAGGGTGAAAAGCTCCGGTCTGATAATCCAATGATTCAGAAATCAATCCCAGCTGACGGAACTGACTGCCTGAAAAGTAGTCGTCATCACTCATCATCACCCCTCTCATTACCCACGCACAAGTCTATAGCTCATGTGGGCATCGACCTCAAACATGCAAAGATACCAGTTCTTGTATTTTTAATTCTTATATTCCAATTTTTATACCAAATGAATTATATTTATTCATTATTCAATGTTCTCCTATCTTGAAGCTCCCTTGACAAATTGAAAATATTCAATACTCGATAGTCGATATTGTGCATACTCGATTGATGAATTTCAAGCTTATTACGAGATACAAAATTAGTGATAGGCTACAAATTTTATGTGGAAACAAGACTCGGTTTTATGTATGTTTTATGCAACTTATTGACCAATTCATTGACAAATCCAAATACCCCTTTTATAGGTGGTCAGTGGACTAATAAAAATAATAATTCATTTCATACCGCATGTTTCGTTCTCTAACTTGAATTATTTGATTTGCAGCGAGGAAAGTATCAGCCACCACGTGATAACTCTGGACAATTTCCAAGTGGAAGAGCCGTGCGAGGAGAACACATGACAGACCTGCTAGCGTTCGTCGGTGGGCAGCCGAGCTGCAGGGCACGGCCTCAGGCGGCACCTGTTGCAGCTCCAGCAGCCCACCCACTGCGGCCGCGCTGCAGTCGTCATTCTCTCCGCGGCAGCTGACGACTAAAACTGCTGCAGCCGCCTGCTGCAGCTCTGCATTGATGACCACTGGACCACGTCAATGAGTTTTGTGCAACTTAACTCCAAACGGTTGTGCGAATGTTTCTCTCTCTCTCTCTTTCTCTTTTTATCTCTCACTTGTATGTGAAAAAATAATTGTGTATGTAAATGAAACTGGACCTATACGAAACGTTCCCCTCTCTCTCGCTCTCTCTGTCTAACAGAGTTTTATTGTGAACGAACAATGTATATGTGGAAACAAGACTCATTTGGTGCCCCCAGTTTGGATGAATCAAATTTATATAAATGTAACTTGTACACTTGATAATGTATTTGTACTAATAGAGAACTACCGTAATAAACGGATTGTTTTATTTTTACGGGACATCTTTGTTGATATTGTCGTGTAACCTGCTGGTTCAGGTTTAGGTATGTTGTATCATAGAGAAAGCATAAACGTTGTATCATATGCTTGGCGTGTGCTTTCTCTATGATTGTATGTTATCGTGCAGATTTTTCTTGCTAGTGCAGCGGAGAAAGATTATCATTGAGACTATTCTGGTTTGAGTAAAGACTTACTTTAAGATACTGTGAACTTACCAGATTATCACAGCGAAATGCTATTTATTTGTCATTTTCCTGTTAGTAGCAGTTTGGTCTTCGATTATTCCGTCTTTGAGGTATTCAATTTTAACAATTTTTCAACACATATATTCTAATACTCTAATACTGAAAAACATCACTACGATGATCACAAAAACTGATTGATGACAAAAACCTTGTCATACTTTTAATCCTTGTAAAATCATTATCCTCAAAATTGTACAAGTTATAGTATAATCGTTCAATTGATTGAATAACATCTCTGTGCTTACGGCGCAACTAATTCTCCAATTATTTATGGGTAGTATTTTACCATTACTTGCTAAACGGGGATAGTTCTCACCACTTCGTCAAGTGCATGAATTTTTAATTAAGTTGACTATGATTTTTCAAAAGAAATGAAATAAGAATTTCTATTAAAATAATAGAATTAATTATGTTAACTTAGATTACCTTAATTTGGCTTGATTTCAGAGCAATAAGGGTTTCATTTCAAGTTGAAAATCTCTCACAGACTATTTTTGTGAAGGATCTTAATTGTATTGACGCTTGGTCAATCTCGATCATCAAGATTTTTACACATTTTGACAGCACTGTATTGTTTTGTAAGATTTCATCTTTTCAAAATTGATTATTCAATTTACATGAAAAATCTCATAAATTCTCTTCATGGCATCTATTTATATGAAGACCAATAATTTCATTGTGATCAGAATATTTTTGATCTATTGAATGTTTCTTTGAAACTGAAAAATTCTATCTTTAATTATCTCTTATTTCACTAATCTCTCGTCTTCTGCTCTGGTGAGAAAAATAATTAAGATGATTTTTAGTCCAATGCTTGTGACGTGAATTCAAGCAAACAAAATTGAACGCAATAGAATTATTTTAATCGTTGCATTGTCCAAATTGATTTTATAAAATCAATTGCATAATTGTTGTTATTAATTTGTTGTATTATATTCGCAATATATGTCATAAATAATGTCATCCTCATTGTTTGAAATGTAAGATTGTGAGTACATTTATCATTATTGATCTAATACTTTCTTTGTATATTTAGTTCTAATAAAATAATATTATATTTCATTTTCTAACTTCAAAAGCAATAGCAGAAACTGAGAAAGATATATTAAAGAGAAACAATTTCAGATGTGCTCCATATTATAATGGTCTAGTTATGTTTGTGTTCAATTAACTTTATGAATAAACAAACTTTTTGAAGTGTATGAACAAACATTAAACAGTCTTTCACTTGCCAAATTAAAAAAATAATTTCTAATCTATATATTTTAATAATAGGTCGAATATATTATATTAAGGATATAAAATATTATTTAATACCAGGCATATAGTTTTTTCATGTTAAAATTAAATTAAATTTCATGTAAAATGAAAATATCTCCCAAATGAAAAATTCTGATTATAAGAATGACTGCCAAATCAGAACCTCACTTCTAATCTAAGTATTAAATTTTATTGTCATTTTTCACATCCATTTCGCATTAAAATCGTTCATAATAATGATATTAAATATCATTAATACCAGGTATATAGTTTTTTCATTAATCTTCGCTAATAATACTATCAGTGTAACAGAAAAAAAGTATTTTTGTTATATTTGTAATGAATTGTGAAATCTATCTTCGGCTTTTAGTACTTAACTATTATTTTTAATTCTTATAGAATTCTGTTTATAGTTTCATTATATTAAAGTAACTTTAAATTCTCTGAAATTATCGTCAACTCTTAGCTGAGAAGCAACACAGCAGATCCGCCTCAGATCGAAATATGTTAAGTAAAATAGAATAAAATGTTAAATTAATGGTGGTTTCTACCATAATTATTTGAATAAAATAAATAAAGAACTCATTATTTTCATTGGTGGCACCCTTTATGGCTTCAGATATTACAAGTAAAGACGACGAAATTAAAACCAAATTTTTAATATCCTGCTTTAATATATCATTCTCAGATTCTCCCCTCAAAACAATCATACTGTACATGGTATAACTATTCTACTTCATCAATGCTTTTCTAGATCACTGTCTTAATTTTATTATCATTTCTCACATTCATTTCGCATTAAGATCAATCAACTCTCCACGGTTCATTTATAGAACTGGGTAATAACATTTGTAAATAAAATTATATTCTGTAATTAATAATAAAAAGTTGAGAAATTTGAAAAGCAATGAAATAAAAGCGGGAGAGCCTTACAGTTCAATGTTACTTGTAAATGTTCAACTTATTCCCATTGTAAAGTGCTTTTCTGTTTGTTGTGGTTCATTTTTATCAATTAATTTGTTCGCATTAATAATTATTATCATCATTGTAAATTACACATTAGTTTATATTCTATAATAATTTATTATTTTATTGAATAATTACAAGAATACAGTAGTTGAGTTTTATTTTTTCTATCAATTACAATACAAAGTTATGAGTTGTTCTATTTATTTATTAACGATGTATATAGAGAAATTATTATTCTATTAAATTTAATGAGCTGTAAGTAAGAAATTGGTGGAAGTCACAAAATTTTAATTATTTTCAACAAATGAGAAGGAAGAAACTATAGAGACTGTAGTGCACTGTGGTTATGGGTATTGCATTCAACTCCTACATTCACAGGTTTTTGTTTTGAAGCTTAAGTTACATTTTTATGGCTTGGTGAAAACCTACCTGCCTGACTACTGATATTCAACTTAAGTTGTTACTTTAATCCTGTCGTTACTCTATAGGTTTAATTGATGCACCAAAATTAAGCACATATCTCAAATTGGAATATAATCTAGTTTTAATTCAGGTCTATTTCTTTGAGATATTATTTTATTCGAATTCATTAAATGCTAATTTTTCATCTAGTGCAAATCTGTCCTGTAAGTTTTTCTACAAAAATTAAATAATACAGTAACTACTGTCCAATATTGAACCATTTACTTGAATTTTCACTGACTGGTATTCTTTCACCTTTTATATTTGTTACTATTGTTAAAAGATCATTAACCAAAAACGTTTTTTGTCTAAGACAATACTCTATTGAATCATATTATATTATTATTTTTAAATTTAAGGATGATATCAGTTAATTTAATTACTAGACTTGAGAAGGAAATGTCCTTATTTTGTTGACTTCAATACAGTTCAAAACGTTATCTTATTAAAATATGGCTATTATTCCACAATTAATTTTCAATTTGAAACTTTCAACTCGTGAGTCTAATTTTTCAATTCACACAGGTGTAATTTTTTATTTATATTTCTCTTTAGTAAATTCAGTGCTGTAACTTGTCTGATCAACTGAGTTTTTTAATCAGAATTACTCTTGTAGATAGATATTATTTATTAATCATATCATGTTATCATTACATTTTAATCATAACATGTAAATCTAAATGGGCGGTTTGACTAGTTACTGTTGTAATGACTTTTCTAAACGTTTTGCTTGTATAATATATTATCATTATCATCAATTATCAGTTCTACTAGAAAAGTTCTTCTATTTCTAGTTTCATTGTTAATGACAAAATTGTTTTGCATCAAACAATGAGCAGATTATTCTTAAGCGGCTCGCACACCGGAGCAATGAGCAACACGCAATAAGCAATATTATCGCCAATGTGTCTTTCCATTCGATTTCAACTGAACTCGCACGATATCGCTATCGCCTTTTCAGAACAACTTATATCGCTAGCAACACAACGTGTCGGTTGAAAAGCAACATATTGCCTTATCGCCACAACCTCACTTATCATCATGATTCTCTGCCTAAACCCCTAATACAGTATATAATTGTATGTATTTTTTCCGTTTTTTCATTGTCTGAACTAAAGTACTGTATTTTTGTAATGTATTATTTAATGAAATATTATCAGTTTGTCTTCATAACCAGATGACATTTTGAACAACTAATTTTTTATTGCTTTGGTGTGTGAAGTACAACAAAATATGTTGCCTGTTGCTTATTGCTCCGGTGTACGAGCTGCTTCAATGTTTCTGATGCATAACGTATGTTCTTGTGATTGAAATGTAATTTTTTTATCTATATCATCACTGTTACCAGCACAGTCTAATAAATACATTGTATTATTTATTAATGTATTTATTAAACTGTGGTTACCTGTGTACTACCGATTTCTTGATATAAGTATTATATTTTTTGTCTAACCCACAATTTCGACCTTATTACAACGTTTCAACTCGTTTTGTTCAGCAGTTTCTATCTAACAGCTCTCAGAGTAAAACATTATTTATGTATTGAAACAATATTGAAGTCAACTCCAATTTATTATGACAAGATTTTTTTAATGAATTATTTACTAAATGCACTTTATATATTATTCCATCCATAAGTCTAACCCAAAACTACTACTGACTACTAATTCTTGTTAAAAGCTTGTGATGTTCAAGTGATATGAAATGATGTAACATTATTTCAACAGAATTGGTATCAGTCTAAGCGAAATGACGTCTTAAAAAACATATTATTATTGATATACTTCAAGATTTTCCATGTATTCCAAAACCAGTCTCATTGATAGTCTTCCATTTCTAATAACCATTTGTAAGAACTTCTGAAATGAATTCACTTAATATTTGATTTCAATTTTGATTTGATATAATACTTACCTTTGATTTGTTTCTATTAGTTCACTCATTTATAACGAATTTGAATGTTTATATTAATTTAATAAATATGTTATAACTGTTATTTTCAATATAACTTTTTTATTATATGTAATAATATAATATTGTAAGTAGACACAATTTTTCAGAAATATATTACTATTAGAATAATATGGTTGTCATTTTTATTGGCCCCCTCATTGAGTAAACAATATATAATTTTTTATTATGAAAATTGAAGTATGTTCATTCTCTATAATGTGAACAGAAATATGATAGAGAATATAATAATTATATTATCTAATAATATAGAGAAATATGTTGAGGTAGGTTTTCGCTCCTGCGGATGCGCAGCCCATCTCGACTGCTAATAGTCAAAATAGCATTTTTTCAAACAAAAATTTGAACCTACTCCTATATTAGATACTGAATATTAATAAATTCAGAGAATTAACAATATTCGAACTAAATTGTTCCTATTTATGCATGGCTATTCTTGTATATTTTTATTTCAAGTTTTAATTAGTTGCTATGTTGATTATCCGTAGCCGAGATCAGTTGCGCATCCGCAGAAGCGAAAACCTACCTTTAGAGAAAAGTGAATAATTATATTTTGGTGATTGACGAACTGCTTAATACTATTAAAAAAAGTTAGTTTCCTGTTCGAAGGAATAGCAAATTGTACCTTTAGCAATGACTGTTATTCAATAACATGAGAAGTCTATTATGCTATATAATAAGTGAGCTGGTATTTATGAATAATTCATAAAAAATAGTGACAATTATTGTCACTATTGTGCAATAAAATTGAATTGATAAGCATGTACTGTCTAATAAGAGCAATGAAACAAAATCAAATCAATGATAAAATTATTACATGGTATGTGTGTGTGGGTGTATTTATGAGGCTGATGCCACCGAAAAGCGTAAATAGCTAGAACTACAGAGAGTGTGTATACACAGCGGCGGGAAAAAATATGATCTCCACTTATTTTTATGGAGTGCTTCACACAAATGGCCACACTGTGACTATACACTCTCTGTAGCTAGAACCACTGAGCTAAATTATCTAACTGGAGCACAGATAAGGTAGTAATCCTCTTATTACTACCTTATCTCTCTATTACCTTATCTGTGACTGGAGGTAGCAATGAACGAACAAGCTGGGTTCCACCTATTTTTTTATCATGCCCCACTGTACTGCCAACCTAACAAAATTAGTGGCCCGTGTTCCACCTAATTTTGTTAGGTTGGCAAAACAGTGGGTACTTCATATGTTGCCTAATCATAAAATGATTTGGGCATGATAAAAAAAATAGGTGGAACACGGGTCTCGTACAGCAGCCCTAGCTTGTGCTATCTCCAGATGGATATATTTAGCTCAGTGGCTAGAACTATTAAAATACTCTTTATCATCAACCATCGAGTTACCACAATACAAGGTATGTAGAGTTCTAGGTATGTAGGTCTCTACAAACCTTGACCACAATATAGCTACGGTACTACAAATTGATTGACTGGAGAACAGTACTGCGATGCTTCCAATTTAACTAATTTATAACTAAGTAGTCTAATAATGGACTGGGAATGTGAATAGTACGAAAAGTATGCTTTTTTCAAGTGAGGTAAATCCTATCTCTTCAAAATATTTTTCAATTTTTAGACGGAAATCTCACATAATTTGAAAATCATAGTAAAACATCTAATCTAATGCAGTGACTTGCTTTTGATTGAATATTGGGAAGTAGCCCTTCAGCCTTGGAAAATTTCTTCTATGTTCCTTTTTATGAGATGGTATGAGATGGCCCTTACAAAAGCCTAGTGTGTAGGTGGGTATCACCCGCAGGATTGCCGGACACCCATCCACCGGAATCTTGAGTGCTCGTGACTTGGCCGATAATCATTTTGTAAGGCATATTGGTCAACAAACACATTTACCTGACAATAGAAAGGAGCAGGCTTTTGGAGAACAAGTTTTAATAATGCAAATAATACGACTACACTTCACAGAACTCAAGCTATTCTATTAATATGAAGCAACCAAACGAATTTAAATGACTCTGTCTCAGATTATTTCAGATTATTCACCTTTTCCAATTATTATTAGCTCTCTGAGCTTGATAAAATTTTAGTAGAATAATTATTAAGCATTAATAGAGTCAATGTAAAGTAAACCTTGACGGTTCAGTTGGAAAAATGTTTGTTCGTTGACTTGTTTTCTATGTTAGTGATTCTATCAACAGAGATGCTTTTTGTAGAATGTTGATGATTCCATTGCAAACAAAGTTTTAGTTAAAAAAATGACAAATTACATTGATATATCCTCATTTTCCAAGTTGGAGTTGAATCATATATTTTTTGTACTAAAATAACAATTTTATTAAAGATTTCTGTTTAAGCAATTGGAATGCAAGTGTATTTTTCCGTTCAAACTTGGCGCCGTGAATGCGTCGGCTGCACCTGAAGTGCTGCTCCTAGCGGCTTAATTTGGAAGCCAGCTTGAAGCAGGTGTTTAGAGTGAAGGACGCTTTATTTGAGAGAGAGTTGTGCAAAAACAACATGATGAAGCGGTAAAGTGAAAAATGGTATGTTTATTATTCTAATTTTCTTTTATTAATAATTCAATTGTACTCTGAGTTTATATTGTGCTTGGTAGTAGAAGTTGCTTAGGAAATTATTGACGTCCATTTGTCATCATCGGACCCATCTTGGCACCCTTTTATGACGCTGTCGAAAACATCCCCAAATAATTGTTTTGGTCCGATGTAATGACTTTTTGCCGTATTTTAGTGGGACGCTGTACTTATTGATTAGTTTCATTTTTTATGGAGGCACGTTAATTGATTTGATTCTATTTATCTGATTTTGCAATCGCAATTTATTATGGAAGATTAACTGGAAAATTTACGCTTCATTGAACATTTTAGTCAATTACATGTTTAAAGTCAGAAAAAATGGGGATGATTTGAATATTTTTCTCTAAGGTTTCCATGTGGGATAGCCAAGTATTCAAATTTCCTAACCATTGTGCGTGAATTGTTTGTCAAATGGAGAAAATATTATCGCGTGTATTTTATTAATCAACTGATAACACGGCTTGACGTTTGAGGGTGAGATCTCGTCAGTTTAATAGGGTAAAGCCAAGACGACATGTTTGTTGAATGGGGTAGCTTTCCAACCTACATTTTTGGTTAGAATGATATAGCCTATTTTGTGTAAATCAACAAGAATGTTTTTGAAAAGAGATATAAATTTTATTTACTGCAATCTCATTCTAAATTTCTAATTTATTCATTTTATCAGCGATATTTAAATTCCAAGATATTGAGTTTCCGAACTGTAGGCTACGTTAATCTAACTTGTTCTTTTAATAGGTAAGTAGAATAATAGCTGCTAAATTAATGCTATGCTCAAAAGTTGTATGTTGGCTTTTAGCCAGGGAGTGCTGTGATGTTTTTATTTTCGGCCTTAATGACTTTTTACTATTATGAAGTGATTTGTAACCTCATTTTTTGATTTGAAGATACGTAATAAAATTAGTTGGGGGCTTAAACACATCATACTCTGTATTAAGTTGACATCAAATTGATAAATTCTCATTCATCCTCAATATTATCAACTTATATTATCCACTGAGATTTTCTCCACACCTTTTTTAAAACTACTTAATATCTTCCATATAAATATATTTTTATCTTAAGCCCAAATCTATCTATCTATCTCAAATCTATATTTCTATCTCAAGCCCGATTCAAGGTACTTTTAGCATGATTTCTGAACTCCAAATAATTTTTCTTTTCTCTAGCAGTTGCGTCTAAAACGTTTGCTGTGAGAATTTGCCATCTTCATTTCGTTCAGCATTTTAGATAACTGGGTAAAAGTCTACTCACAATGGTTGATTGTGTCAGCCTTTGTAAATATTTATATTAGTATGATAGTAAAAGATCCTAAATACTATAATATAACTCTTGTATAAATTCATTAATTTCTTATCAACCTACCTACTGCTTCTTCAACTTTCACAAAAAACAAATAGACCAGTAAAACCAAAAAATATGATAATTCAAAAAGAGTCCCGTTATTACCTCCAGAAAAATCTATAATAGTAAAAGACACTAAATACTGTAATATAACTTTTATTAATTCATCAATTTCTTATAAGCCTACCCACTGCTTGTTCAACTTTAACAAAAAATAAAGACCAGTAGAACTAAAAAAGTTGATAATTCAAAAAGGGTCTAGCTATTACCTTCAGAAAAAACTTCCGAGATGAAAGTTTTATAATTGCTAAATGATTTACGTAAAAAAGACTGTACCTACTTTTTGATGAAATGTTTCTCGAAATAAAAAACTTGATCCTTTAAAAAATATTGAATTAGTAATAGATAGTAATTCAAATAGAACAAACTTCATAAATAATCAATTAATGTTTTGAAAGTCAACTATTCTATTTGCTAATAAGCTGTCTCATCAGCTTGGTTGTTATTTATTGAAGTTTTTCAGTTTATCGATAGATAATTGAAAAACTATAATTAATAAAAACTAATAATCGATACCTTGTAAAATTGAATCTTGTCAATGCATATTACAGACGAGCTGTGTTGCAGGCTACATAGCCTAATCTCAATTGCTGAAAGTGGGATTTTCAAATAAAGTTTACTAGAGTTTGACATGTTGATCTCTTTGTTTCAGAACATTTCAAAGGGCTAGAAAATCATATCGTTGACTACAAGATGAATTTCTCACCGTTTGGAAGTCATTTTCCGGCGTCTATTCCTCCCATTCACCAGTTCAGCACCAAGTTCACGCACGACTCGAGTGTGGTGACCAGTGACGCGGGGGGAGGAGGGGGCGCGGCGACTGTCGTCAATGGCGTTGCTTCACAAACAACCGGCGGAAACGGAATCGGGGTGGTGGAAGAGGGGGTGGTCGGCTCCCCGCCCCCTGCAGCCCGTTACCCCAATCACTACAACTCTCAAACCGGCAACATGCCGCAAGTGAAGTATCAGCGTGACAGCAGTACTCAGGTCAGTGGCAACATGATTCCCGTTTCACCACCACCCAATCAAACAAAATACGCGGCCAATGACAACGTCCACCATTACGGAACAAACATCCCAGATGTCTACAACCAACAACAACAGCCTCAAACCCAACAACAATTGAACCACAACCAACAACAACAGAAGAGACCACCCTCCTATCATAACGAGAACAACATCCACGGCCAGGAAATGCAGGGAAACAATGTGAAACAGGAGGAGAAAGAGGACGGACAAAATGGAGAGTATTCCACAATCATCCAACAACAACCCCCTGGTATGCCACCCACCTGGCAGAGTATTGCCACCCCGGGCTCAACTGTGGCCGATTACCTGTCTCACCTGCCTGCATCAACACTGCCAATATCTTTGCACCACTTTTTGAAATACAGTGCAGAGTCGATCAAGAAAGATGCGGAAACTACGATTGATCAGCCTTTGTTACATCAACAACAACAACAGCAGCCGCAGCAGCAGCAACAACAACCGCAACAACAGGGTCCGCCGTCACCGGCCAAAAAGAAGAAAAAGAAGAAGGTGCCCAAAGAGAAGAAGCCCCGACCCAAGCCGGGAGAGATACGGTTGACCACGGCGCTGGATGGCTCGACGTTGTACTGTTGTCCCGAGTGTCACATGGCGTATCCGGATAAGTCGCTGTTGGAACAGCATCTGTTGGGGCACACGATGGAGCGGAGATTTTTCTGCGACATTTGTGGTGCCGGCTTGAAACGAAAGGACCACTTGACACGACACAAGCAGAGTCACAACCCGGACCGGCCGTTTGTGTGCACCGTCTGCATGAAGGCGTTCAAACGCAAGGAACAGCTGACGCTGCACTTTGTGATTCACTCGGGCGAGAAGCGGCACGTGTGCCCGGAGTGCGGCAAAGGCTTCTACCGCAAGGACCACCTTCGCAAGCACACGCGCAGTCACATAGCGCGCCGGGTGAAGGCCGAACTCAGCCAGCATGTGCCCAACAACAGCAGCGGCAGCAACCAGAACCAGGCTGACGGCGCAGGCATGTCCTGAGGGTCGGCCTCGGGGACTAGCAACGGCTACACCCCCGACATGATGGCATTCGTATCTGCAGCCAGGGACGCCTTCTAATTCCTGCTCTCAATTGCCACTTGTACGATTCTAATGCAACTTTCGATCGTTGTGCTGAAACATTGTTAATTTAGATTAAGAGAATTAAGGACTATTCACATCATCTACGTTCCGTTTCGAAGAAATGGCTGGAATGTGTGTCCTTTAAGGATTCAGTTTGAAATTATACAATAAAAGTTCAACATGAATTCAGTATTCGAATTTCAATAGTAGAATTATGTGATATAGGGCTTGAATAGCTACAATTTGACTGACAATTACAATGATTTAAAGAAACTTTCAAGTAGAATTTATTTTCTACTTAATTCAGCGTAATTTTATCAGTACAGTAGAAAAAAAAAGATGGGTATACATATACAACATAACACTCTTGACAATTACCATTTTTTCACTTTCTTACTCTTTTTTTTTCTTTTTTGAGCGTGATGCCTACATGAGCTCTAAGCTTGTGAGTGGGTAATGAGAGTGGGTGATGGGTGATGATGACTACTTTTTAGGCAGTCATGACCAACGGCTTAACGTCACCTCCGTAAGACGTGGCCTTCTAACTTGCTTTATTATCGCAAATTATGTAACACTTTTCAAAATTCTCTTATAATAAGTGACAATGAATTTTGAAAAAGGAACGAAATGTTTTGAAATGTCAAACACGGTACAGCTTTAGGCGAGGGATGAACTTCTAAATATCCATTAAAAATGCTCTGTTTGTTCATTTTATAGGAACCAATTTCACTAAGTCAGCATACGTTACTTGCAATAAAATCGTACAAGTATTTAAGCGACGCATTTCTAATCAGATTGTGTGCTTGCTCAGTCACAGTGAAAAAATAATAGGCATCAACAAAGACTTGCATCTTGTTTATTATTTCTGGTCTTAGGATAGTGAATAGTGAATACTGGAGAGTGAAGAGGATGATGAAGCCAATGCCTAGGACTTATACTGATATTGTTGGAAATAATTAAACTGTGATTTGCTTTTGTTGACGAATCACGGTAGACACGCATAATTTCTGTTATTTTTTATGTGTTATTTTTTTATGGATGAATTTGTGATAAAATTCTGTTTCCAGGCGGAAAAATCGTGTTATTGAAATACATCACGGTGGTAAGATGTAAACAACCACATTTCCAGTATAATACTATATACCTAAAGCCGCTAGTGAACTTTTATCTTGAACCACCATAACTCCACCAACTTTTGATTCGTCAATAATATCAGAAAATTGCAGTATTCCAGGCTCTATACTTGGGAGCTTGTTCAATTTTCTATTAAGTTACAGTACTTTTTGAATTTTTCCTCTCGTAAAAAGGGAAGTTAAAAATAATTCATCAAACTTCATCTCAACAATTTTTTGAATGAGACTTATTGCTCAAACTACTCAATTCATGTTAAATTAATCAATTATCAGAATTTTTTCAAAATTCATAAGTTTTCAGCTTTAAACGTTGAAATATTATCAAAAGTATATGGGATTTTGTTGGTGTCGTGCAAGGGATTGATGTATTTTGATACGTGATGTTAATTTATCTTGTGAATCGATAATTGAATGAATAATATTGTAGGATATTTGTAAATATATAGATCAGCTAATAGGGCTAGCCTAGGTGATACCATTATACAAAGAGTTTTTATATAAATCACGAAGTCGACTAGTCAAAACAAACAATATAAATTAATCAGTACTGCAGTTAGACGCTTCAAATTTATGAGTAAGTTATAGAGTGTAATATATGACTGAGTAATATTGTAGAAATTTATGATTCAGTTTTAAAATTTGTAAATAACAAAAATTTGAGCACTAGTAGTTGAAAGTAGATACTAGATAGTGTGATTGAGGTATTAGCTTCGAATAGTATTATTAGCAATTGTTTGCGATTTGAGTATTTACTTATGATAATAGCCTACTTGCCAGTAGATAATAAATTATAGATAGTAGATTAACTCGTTACTCAGGGTTGCCTTAGAGCCTCGTAATAATTAGGATATGACCGAACAATAATTATGTAAATACAGTTAACAGCTTTGATAGAGATATTCGGCTTTCAGCAAGAGAACAATAGTTGATAATACCACAAACGAGAAAAAATGTGCAAGGTCCATTTATTATGAAATATTGATTGTATTGCATAGTAGCTGGTGTAGAACTGTACAATATATTGTACATTCTATCGTTCAATGTACATACACACGCTTAAAATGAGCTATTTCAGCAAATTTTCAAATGGCTGTGATTGATTATCCATGGATTTCTAACTGTGTACATTATACATTAATATGTCCAATTTCAGAATGTAGAAGTTTCAAGGATTTCTTCGTGTTACAGTTTTGTTCCACCTCAACTTTCTAGTCTTCCATCAGGCGTCTGCCTCACAAATTTGAAGAATTTGTTCGATATGAAATTTCCCTCTGATATTGTAATTCAATTCGAAAAAATTCTAGAGTTGAATTTTTCAACCTATATTTATCACCTCAGAGTGGCTCGCTGTTTTAGAGAATTAAAGTAAAGAGTACTTGTTGAAAATACAAAAATAATTTCTTCCTGTCATATATATATCGGTACATTTAGGTACATGATTCATCTTTTCCAGGTTGGGCAGATGATTAATTAATTTGTGATACACACGCCTGATTTATGAATAGAATATAGTATTACTTTTTTGCGATGGAAATCAAAATGAAAAATATTACAACTTTCGACTCCGAATTTATTCCTGTAAAATCAAATTTTGTAACAAGTTGAAGCCTGTATTTTAGCTTGTTTTGCTAACTTGCATCATCTTAACTTGAATCATGGAAATAAACATGATAAAAGCTTTTAATAATTTCTAGAGAAGTCAACTAATCTCTTATTGAAAAGTCAGTACGGTACACCATGAAGCTTTAATTACTTTAGTTATTTCAGTTCCTTTATATTCATTTTTATCAGTAATGCATACTTTAAAAGTGTTACAATCTTATTTTCTATAGTATACATTAATATTGGATTTCCATTAATTCTATTATTAGCCTCAATCGAAGAGGCTATATTATTTCTTTTGCGATTTCTTGAACTTCGCAGATCATTCAGAGTTTTCCATAATACAGTAAAACCATGGCCGAGATATTGAGATTTAAAAGAATCATGCTTCAATTTTGATACGTTAGTCTTGATCTCATTCATTTCAAAATGATTGTGTTGATTTTTCAAACAAATATTACAAAATAATATCAAACTCTGAATGTAAATTATTGATATGATTTCTCCTATCAAAACAATAATACGCTTTAAAATATTTCATTCTGTTATAACCGAATAGATAACTAAATGCTGCCTGTATTGCAATTATGTATATTTTCCACCGAAATAATACACGAGTTCTATCAAGTGCAAATAATTAGTGCAATTTTTCAAATTTCCTCATTACAGATAAAAATAGTTTAATAAAATATAGAGTACATTTACTTATTTATAAGTAGCTTATAAATATATTTTTGTAGTGTTTTGTCTTTTAGAAGAGCCCAGTGTGTTGTGTTTTCGTTTTGTTGTGTGTTCTAAAAGTAATATTTATCAATGAAAAAAGTGATCTAGTTTATAGACTAGTATTATTGTGGTCAGCAAACATGAACTTTTAACTTGAATTGAAAGAAACAATCAGATTTGTAAATTAGTGGGGTCCATATCCTTGGCGCCAACGCTTCCACGAAAATGTAAAATAAATTGTGTATATAGTCTAAATTATACAGAAAATACTATTAGTCAATAGTAAAATTTCAATATTTATTACAGAAAATTAAGCTATTAGTATACATTTGTAGCAACGCAATTATTTCAAGTTTATTTTTATAGTGCTCAAAACAAAATTAGAATATAGTTTCATGACTGCTATTTTGATCTCATCGTGTGCTCTCTACATGATTTATAAGTCCTGTCAATTTGTACATTGATTCAATTCTACGTTACTTAATTATTTGGTGAAGTAATAAAATGAAATTTCATTCAATGTTAAGGTAATCTAAATTTAACTTGATGTTTAAAATTATGTTAAAAACAGCTTTTCAGTTTTCCATATAGTGATCTGAATATTCAATATTATCTTCATCTCAAATCGTTTTCTCTTTGTTTATTAATAGCGTCATATTTCTTTGCATTAGTTGAAAATGAGGCTCAACTTTTCAAAGTTGATAAGTTATTTCACTTCAACATAATCATCAATGCAATCATACTACATAATTAGGATTTTCGTTAAATTAATTATTAATCATAATACACTTCACTTCATTTTGATTTGTATTCTAATTGTAAGAATAAGCTCTTTTGAAGGGGTGATCAACATAATTATAATAATAATATTATTATAAATTATCGGTCTCCATTCAGTTTCGCCGTTCTTAAATTTGTCACAATTCAATATTAAATATTGATAAGCAAAATATTAAAATTTTTATAAGCAAAATAATGAAAAATCACGGATCAATTAGAAAAGAGCACCTGCTTCCATTTTTTGTTCTAACTCTTCCAATATTTTGCTTCCTCTTTTCTCAATTCGTTAAAGTTATTTACAACAAACGCTTGGTAACTATAGTTCTATATTTTGACAAAATTTCCATAGATATTCTAGGCATCTCATCTCGTCTTGCTCATATTATGCTATGTTTTGTAAAACATGATAGCATTTTTATGTTTTAAATTGCAATTTTTTATATCTTACTAGCATTTTTTATGTCTTACTGAAATTTTTTCCGATCAAATGTTATTTGATTCATTCCACCACTTTATTGAGAGTCTCAGTTATTTAAAATGTATTGTATATACTGTACTTTTAGAAGAGAAACTGTACAAAATGTTGAAAAAGTGATGAATCAATATTTATTCTAATGAATTGAACACATGTACTGTTGAAAAATGATAATACTTCCCTGCTTTAAGGCAGGCGCCTACTGTGAATCAATCAATCATTTTTTAGATTATACTATATACAGATACAGATATATTATATAGAGTTTAATAAGTAGTTGATAAAATATATAAGAAGATAAATAACTATTATACATGCATATTTATATATAATATATTATACACACACAAAACACAAGAATATGAGTATTTGTAGATTATATTATAATAATTATAATGTAAAATCTATTCAAACACAAACAAAATAGCATTATTTCGTACAATACGACCATCAGTACAAACTAAGAGCATACCAAAATGTATTTTATTACTTGAGAAATGTATTGTATTTTAAGAGCAGCCAGAAAATATTGAGTTATTGTTTCCAAAAATAATATACCTGACATATTCGATTTAGAAAATTGGATATTATTACAAAACCACAATTAGATGTTCTATTTAGGCGCGGTATTTTTAATTATTGATCTGATGAGAATGAATAACTTAATTGATATTATCCTTTATCGTGCTCGCGTAATTCAACAAGAGACGATTAAGCATGATAAGAAAATTTAAAAATATTTATAGTTGTTTTTATTCTCAAACAGGTTTTTTTTCTTGTGATGGAAAGATCCTATGTTTATGCAGATGGATTATTGCTATTAATGATGTAGGTTAATTCTTATAACATTTGAAAGACAGAACGAATCAAATTCGACGGTTTTTATGACATCTTAAACAATAATTTTTCTCCCAATAAAATAATATTAGCCCCAATAAAGTAATTTTTTTATTGTTAAATTTTTTGATCCACACTTGCAAACATATTATTTTTCAAGTTCTCTGTTATTTATTACTGTCATTCAGCCTACAAATAATTTGAATGAGAACTGATACATGAGTATTAGTTGCAATAAAAATGCCTGCTCTTTATAAAAGAGTATTCATTTTTAGAATCCTACATTCTATTTTCGATTTTTTGTGTCTAGTTGAAAAATATTGTGAACTGTGTGTGTTTTTGTTGGAGTGATTTGTTTGTTTTCTTTGTTGTGAAAATTTGTTGTCCATTATTGTTGAGAGTACCTATTAATTATTTTTTTATTTAATAGTGTCCTTTTTGTCTGATGTGGTTGTGTAAGTTTGCGTTTATTTATTCATTTTCAATAAATAAGATTGGTTTGAATATTTTTAGAATGTAATTTATTTTTAAGGTACCTGAAAGGCTTATCACATTACTGTATTATAAAGCTATTTATAAGCAGATATGCAACCAAAGATTATACAACTGAAATAGACTACAATAATTCATAAGAATCAACCATGTCTACCATTATTTTCCGTGATTAAAAATATCCTTACTAGCTTTATCGTTTTACAATATAATTGCAATGTATTCATGATAAATTCATTGAAATTAAATATTAAAATCACACTTGAAGTAAAGTGAAAGAACTTTTTTCATTTCCAATTAGTTTTGAACTTAGTTCATCCCAGTTACTGTTAAGAATCCTAATAATTAAGCACTAGGAAACAAATATTAAAAGGAACATGAATT
Source organism: Laodelphax striatellus (assembly GCA_017141395.1). Taxonomy (NCBI): domain Eukaryota; kingdom Metazoa; phylum Arthropoda; class Insecta; order Hemiptera; family Delphacidae; genus Laodelphax; species Laodelphax striatellus. The sequence continues at coordinate 12,200,172 of CM029538.1, read as the reverse complement.
TTGCAATGAATAATTAAGAATGTGACTATTGTACAATATGCCTGTAATATAATAAAAATTGTTGTGCTTGATTCTTGTTTTATTCACATTTATAAAAATAATTTTTATTCCGAAAGAAAATTGAACTTTTCACCTATTGATCCTGATTTAATTCTACCTCTCTGATAAAAAATAAATTTATTATAAGAGGAAATGAAGTTCTCTCTATTATAAGAGGAAATGATTGGTGATTCTCTCACCGATTATTATGTTTGTGACTTATGTCAAGTTAAATGAATCTTATACCAATTCCATTCACTCATAAATAATGAATATTTTCTGCCAACAAATTTCATGTAAATTTTCAGACTCAAAGAATGCAGTACCTTTGTTGTGATTGTAATCATGAACCTAATTGCGTTTTGATTACTCAGAATTGTCAAATTCTTCTGAGTTTCCTTTTTCTGCTATTTTTCTGTGTTGATACGAGAAGGGAGGGCTGATTGAATATAACTTTCATATATTGTAGTTATAATTTTAGTATAATATGGTTTGTTGGAAAGTAAGTAGAATAACAAATAACCCAATGAAATTATAAAATAAAACACTTATTGATGTATAGACACTAGTTTCAATATTATTTGATCAAGTAAAAAAAAGATTGATCCATAACAATTAACTAGTTGATGTAGTTTATTATGTTTTTACAATTGAAGGGCACAGGGGAAAAACGATCAAAGTCACAAAATAACTTTTTTGAGAAAATCGAAATATAGAGTTTATTGATTGATAATGTCTTGTCAATATTTTTTCCCAGTGCAAGAAATACACCAAAATTACATAATCAGATTTAATAATGTGAATTCGTTGAAAAAAATTGAAATCATCTTAATTGAAGGTAGAAAAAAACAATTTAATTCTCATACTACACTAACCTGTATGAAAAAACGATCATGGTCCTTGTTGTTCCTATAGAGTTGATTGAGTTTATTGATTGAATAATGTCTTCTGAATATTTTTCCAGTGCATAAAATACACCAAGATAACATAATCTAATAGAGTAATAAGATTTTTTTGAAATAGTTCAAATCACCTCATTCAAAGATATAAAAAAGTAATTCCATTGTCAATATTAAAAACTATCATGATAAAAGAAAAAACAATGAAAAACAATCATTAGCCTACATGAAAACGATAATGGTCTATTTTTATTCATTCTCATTCTCACTTTCTGAAGGATCACTTTCTTCAACAGAATAAGATGTGACTTTTCAATGAATAATTTTCCAGCAGGTCCACAGAATTTTTGAGATGATTCAGATCTTCTTTCTTCCCTTCACTCACTGGCAGAGGTCGTCCATACATTGGTTGAGGTTGCATCTGTCCATTGTAAGCAGGTGCAACATTTCTTGCTTCAAGTTTCTTTTTCAGTTGTTTTCCTTGTTTTCTTCCAAAAATTTTACTCTCTGTAAAACCTCCAGAAAAAGAGTCTTTATGTAGAAACATTCCAGGTTTTTCCCTACTCACTTGAAAAACACGAATAGGTCGAGTGAAAAACGGACAATTTGTAGAGAAATATGGTTTCAAGTGTTCATTCCAAGAGAGAAACATATCTTGTGGGCAGTCAATCACAACAAATGGCTCAGGTTTCGATCTGGCTTTTCTTATTTCATCCCTCCAATCTTCTGGTATTTCGCATGGAGATTTGCAGTTTATCAATGCCATATTTTTATCGCACTCCAAATAAGAGTGTCCTCGTACTGGGTAGATAATGTTTACAGAGTCCAACAAATTCAAGTGATGAACAACAGTGTACGCAAATTTCAACATTAATAATTCTTATTTTGCCCACCACAGGAGTCGCAAAATATTTTCAAGTGACGAATTCCAGGCTGCATTAGATTGGTCAAGTAATAATAAAGCATTGATGCCACATCATTGGATCCTTTTTTGGCGATAGTTTCATCATAAGTGAAGAAAAATGATTTTCTACTCGGTAGCTCATGGATATTGAACATGTAGAATGACAGCTGCCGACGGTAATAGACATCATTAGTGCTAAGATTGGGGAGTGGTAGATTTTTCTGGAAGTCCATTGTTATACACATCAACTCTCTATCTTTTCTGCTTATTTTTCTAGCTTGTCGTTTCATGTCATAAAATTTCTCAGCCTTTCTCAAATGTACATTGTTGACAACCTGCAATTCATTTTTTTCTTGAGTCAATTTTTGCAAAGTCTCATCTGACACACCTGGTTGACTGAATTCCAACTCAATCTGTTTCAGTTTAGCTTATACTCGTCACTCTGACTGCAGGTATCGGATCTTGGGTATCCAAAGCCAATATTAAAGTTATTGTTGAAAATTTCTCGATATTTTTCATATGAAACCTTGAACTGTTGGTTGTCTTGAATGTAGAGATCATACATTTTTTTCACATTCAAATCTTCATCAAGGTAGATTTTCGAACTGTCATGCAAGCTGTAATGGGCTTTACGGCTTTTAAAAGACCTGATGTGAGCAGATACCTTAGTAAAAGTCTCAATTTTTATTTTATGAGGCCTGTTTGAATGTTTCCCACGCCCATCAATAGGAGCTTGGCCTGTAGTTGCAAGTGCATATTTCAAACTTATAGTTCGCCTGTTTGTTATGCCGTGAATTGAAATGAAACCTTTATGACAGACAGGTATTTCAGTAACTTTTCCTTCCCTCTTCACACGAACTTTATAGGAATAGCTGCTATCGTTACCACTTGCCTCAACTTGATCAAGCCTTGGCCTACGTCTGAGAACTTCATGAATGGAAATGAGTCCACTTAGATGAGAATTTTGTGCATCAAAACTTGGAAGTAGATTGAGTTCTTTGATAATCACATCCCTCTCTTCTGCAGAAATAACTTCGAAGCATTTGAAACGTTTACAGTTGCAGGGGTCTCCAGTAGTCAAAGTCTGGTTTCTTATACGTTTAGAAGCATCCTTCAGTCTACCTGTAGTCTTCCTTTTTCTTGTCTTCAGTTCAGAAACAGGCTCATCTTCACTTACACTGTCACAATCTTCTATTTCAATATCCATATTGTCACAACACTAGATCTTATGAATTGAATAATAAATTAATATTATTTGAAACTGGTGTAATATAACCTCAAAGTATGAAATAAGAATGTTTAACGTCACACTACGCACTGAACAGTAAATATTAATAATGATATCTAGTCAGCTGTGAGCTGTGAGGTGGACTCTGATCGTTGTTCCAGATGTTGAAGTGGACTCTGATCATTCTTTCAGATGTTGAAGTGGACTATGATCGTTTTTCCCCAGTCAATGATATTTTATTCAATTTATTGTTGGGACTGTGATCGTTTTTCCCAGGTTTTGATTGTGCTATCTTGTAGAGCTCAGAACAAGCTTTAAAGAAATATTTTAACCCAGATTTTCGATTTTTTGGACTTTGATCGTTTTTCCCCTGTGCCCTTCAATTTTTTATCATGAAGTTCCACAACATAAACAGAAATACTACAAATTAAGTTGTAATGGAATAATAATTTTAGGTCTACCGCAATATTTAGGCATCCGTATTCTACCTTTTAATGTATTCTACCTTGGTGTATGAAAAGAAACAACAATTGTAATTATTTGTAAAGTACATGTGACATATTATACATGTAGCTTCATGTATGTTAAAAACTTGTTTGGAAGAAGGGAGAGATACTTTTCAAGGACGGACCTGAGGTTCCGTTTCGTACCCCCTACGTAGTCCAGGGGCCTGTTCAGAAGTCCTAAAAATATACTGGACATAATACCACGGCGTACTATAATACATTTATTAAATCTGATGGGTGAACGCTGAACTTCTAAATTTTCATGAAATAGGCTCCTGAATTTCTATAAATGGCCTACCGAGTTTTCTCAGAAGATTTTTACTGGTAAGGCACTTTAAAGACGGTTTTTACAGAGCCTTAGTTACCGGTATATTGGCTACGATTTTTCTTTTAAGAAACATTTCGGTTTACCGTTCTACGAATCAATTTTGATTAATATAAGGCCTTATTTATGTCAAGTTCTAATCAGTTTCATAATTGAAAAAATTAAAATTGATAATTTTATTGTATAAAAAAAATTGCTATGATTGAATGAAAATAATAATGGACAATGATACTTTTGTATTTGGCGCCAAAGTTTCAGATTCAAATATCGACATATTTATATGACGAAAAGTTCTTCGAATCAATAAAATTTATCAAAGTATAACCTTATAATATTCAATTTTATTGTATATAATTCAGTATTATCAATTTTATCTACGATGAACGAAAAAATCAATGATTACCAATGAAATTCCACTGCCTTCATGAGTTTCACCTCGGAAGCTCGCTCTCAAAAAATTCTTCAAGCCGCCATCTTGGTTCCCGAATCTGTTGTCTTGTAGTGAAACTTACTCTGTGCGTCCTTTTATTTGCAAATTATTTGAAATATCTGTGATAATATTCCTGTTTTGTGAAACTTGAAGAAACCAGAGTTTTCACAATGGTGGAAGAAAGTAAAGGTGAATTGATTTTCGTTTTACAAATGCTCGATTCGTAGACTGTGTTTACATCAAAGCTAATGCTGAACATTATCTTTTGATGATTGGGCTTATTATTTAAAACGAAATATTACCATTAATTTTTGAAGCCTGATCATTGAAATAATTGTGATAATATTCCCGATAGTGAAACTTGAAGAAATTAGACTCTTTCACTACCGTAACTTTTGAAAACCTGCAAGCAATCTTGATTAATAAATTATACTTTCGTAGACAAGGTTTATATCAACTCATTGCTGATCTTTTAATTTGAACAATTGGGCTTCTTTCTGTGTATTAAATTATTTCCAACTTATGTTTTTTCAGAGAGAGACAAGGAACGAGATAAGGATCGGCGTAGAAGATCTCGATCCAGAGAACGTAGGAAACATTCCAGGTCTCGCAGTGCGGAAAGGCGAGAGAGGAGATCACGGTCGCGAGAAAGGAAAAGATCGCCCCGATCACGATCGAAGGAGAAAAAGCCAGCAAAATCACGCAGACGTAAGGCCTCTCTGTATTGGGATGTTCCTCCTCCAGGTTTTGAACACATAACACCACTACAATACAAAGCTTTGCAAGGTAATTTGACTTTTCAAGTTTTATTTCTGATGTAACTTAATTTGACTTTTTAATTGTTATTTTTCTTTGAGCTGATTTTTTTTTAAGTTTTCAAGAAGCATTTTATTCTCAATTTATCTTGATTCCTTTAAGATGGGTTTTTGTTACTGCGACAAAGTGCCGCAGCGGAGCCCGACTCAGCGTTGCCAGATGCAATTGCTGAAAAATCCCAACTATTTATAGTGGGGATTTTCCATCAATTGCATCTGGCAACGCTGAGTCGGGCTCCGCTACGGCACTTTGTCGCAGTAACGAAAACCCACCTTAAGGCCAGGGGTGCCCAACCTGTATCAATCAAGGGCCACATTGTCAACATTCAAAGACAAGGCGGGCCGGCGGGGAAGGAAAGCGGGGGCGTTGGGGGGCTCCCCAGGAAATTTTGTAATTTTTACTCTTATAAAACACTTTTTAATGCTTCCTGTAATGTCAATTTTCCTTTTCAGTTTTAGCTGAAACACCATGTTAATGTTTTACGTTTCAGTTTTGTCAAGGTTTTCGTCTTTATGGCAACATCCGGACCGCGGGCAGTAGGTTGGGCAGCCCTGCTTTAGGTTATTCATTAAATATTTGTTTTCAGCAATAAGAAAATATAGGCTAGTCAAATGATTGTTTTTGTTGAGCTAGTAAAACAAATTGTCTTTAGTGTTCGAAAGAATTGACAAGATGCCACAATAGGCCTATTCATATTAGCTTAGTACATACAAAACATAGCAAGACATTCCATTGAATTCTCAGTTTTATGCAATCAATCATTCAAATATTTATTTAGGTAAACGAATTAATACAGTAATTCGACATGAATATGAAGTCGACTTTAATTTCGACGTGTTAGGTTCTTACACTTTGATACTCAAATCGCGTATGCTCTGTGACTGGAATAGCAAACATGAGTTTTTAAATGATGACGTTCAATCAATACGGTTACAAGATCGTCTGAGCATCATTATTTAAAAACATGTTTGTTATCCGAGTCGCTGAGGAGCCACGATTCAAGTATCCATGTGTGAGTAGAGCCTAATTAATTGTGACACCCAACTTATGTCAACACGTTTCATGCTATTTTCAATTAAGGTCTTAATCTGAATTAATTCTGATTTCGAACATTATTAGACTAAACTTTCTATGTAGTCATTTATTTATTAGTTTTTTATAATATTTTTGTCAATTATTGTTCAAATTTGAACAAACCAATACATGACACGACAGGATTAAATAGATGATGAACTTACATAATATCCTGACTATCATAGTGGTACAATATATAGCAGGATTAATTTAACTAGTCAGAAAACAACTGTTTTGACGAAGAGTATCACAATACTTAACCTACGAAAATGCTGAATCTCGCAGATTATTGAAAAGGTCTTTTAAAAAGGTATTCTTTGAAAGGTCTTCTTTGAAAGGTCTTCTTTAAAAAGGTCTTTTAAAGACTTTGAAGGTCTTTAAGACTTTTAAGCCTTTGGATTATTGTGTCAAAGCTGCCTAAAATCACTGTTTACTTATTGCCGGAACAGCTGTTTTCTGACTAGTTGAATTAATCCTGCTTTACATTATTGACAATATCCTACATAATTATAGAACATTGATATTATGATATAATAACGTTTAGGCTATAACTAATGGAATTGTTTGTAGTGCCCAATAACTTATCTACTAACTTATAGTTCCAGTTGCCAAAAACTTTCATCAATGAGATCATCAAAATATCAATAAGTATAATAGGTCTAATGTCAAGTATGTTCCTTGAAAATGTTGGTTGTTACTTAAGGCGTAGTTCAACTTGTAGCTAAACTTTTTTGAATATTTCAATCCGATGGAAATCTAAATTGAACAATCAACTTGATTTTTGATCATTTTTCAGCTGCGGGTCAAATTCCAGCCAATATTGTGGCAGACACTCCTCAGGCAGCGGTACCAGTGGTTGGCTCTACAATCACAAGGCAGGCCAGGCGACTTTACGTTGGAAACATTCCTTTTGGAGTTACAGAGGTAACATTCCGTTTTCTTCTTATTGTTTCATTCTAGTTTTTTTTTTCTATTCACCGGTTTTACGGTCTGTCAATTTCTCTTTTATTCCTTGAAACTTATTAACAAAGATAGTACTACAGAAAAATGAATCAATTCCCAGTAATTTTTATTGCTGTTTGACAAGTTTTGAAACTATGAAATGTATAATTTGTTGCACCTCTTTATCAATCTAGTGAAGAATGTTCGTGATGTTCAATATCACAAATCCATTATGACGTTGGCGAATCTTCAGCGAAGCCAAATTACTCGTTTTCTTGGCACAAGTTAATTTCGATAGTTCGAATAAATCAATTCAAAATGTCAGTTATGAATTCTTTTTTTTCTACATATATTTTTTTAAATTTATATTCTATTTCAGTGGTCGTTCATTCAAATAAAAATAATAATATTATTTCATTTATAATTTCACAGTAATTATTTTAAACTGAATTGAACTGGACAATCAATATAGAAAGAGCATATTAACAATATAATACAAGACTTATTATTTTCAAAAGCTTTACGGAATGAACTCTTCAGGTACTCTTTTTATGTAGACTACTTCTTTGACAGTTTCTCTTTTTTTATTATGCTTTTTCAAATTTTTGTAAAATTTTTCTGTTCTTACTTATGATTCATATCTTTCACTAAAAGGATTCATTTTTGTCTCTGCTAATATCAAGCTTAATTAACAAACTTAGTAAGAAAATTTGCTGGAATTTCCTTCCTTTTAAAGTATTTTATTTCTCATATGAATAATTCTTTATTGTTTATCTAAAAAGATTACAATATGTGGGTTTGAAAACAAATTAATCACATTCCTTTACAATATAATATTCAACTAAAATAGCATTAACAAGAAGCAAGATCAAATAAAGTAATAATAACAATAAGACTCCCACTATATAATAACATCTATACATGTAACCAAATTAATGACTGCTATAAATATATATTTCACATGATATGATATACTGTAACCTGACAGTCTCACAAATAGCAAAATATAGTTCCTTTTCATTTAGATACCGCAGAATGTAAATTGACCTATTTTAATTTACTTATTACAGTGATTGAATCACAGCATAGACCCCAAAAGTTTGACAGGAAGAAACACACCATTATACAGCAGACCACCCCTTGCCCTGCCTCTGGAACCACTCTTTTCAGCTGGATAACAAATAACACTTTGCATATAGTTTTTATTGTCAATAATGTTCACATCAGGGATTGTAGTACACCATGTTTCACAAACACAAACAATTGAGTCCTCTGAAATTTCTGTCCTGATGTCCTGTATATTGCGTATTCCATTTGAGTTCCAGTAGACGATGTTGAGAGGCCGAGAGTTCACAGGTCGCCGTAATTGCTATTTCTGCTTTTCAAAATACTGGTTTATTTTACCGACTTTTCTTCCACTCTCCGTATTCGATTGTTTCAATACTTTTGCATGCTGATCACCACTCAAAGGAGAGACACTTAGTTCACGCTTCTTGTTTTCTTTTCTTTTCTCTAGCACGACTAATTTGTCGTATTTGATAATTGCATAGTGTCCCTTTTTCCTAGCCTCCATCATATCAATGGTGAGTGCCTTTCTGATCCGCTGGACATCTTCAGGATAGTCCTCCGTTATGGATATTTTGGAGCCTTTCAGTCTTCTGCAACTTCTGAGTATCTCGATCTTTTTCCTCCTTGTCGTTAATGAGAGCAAAATCGGTCTTTTTGTGCTTGTCTTATTTTTCCCCATTCTTACAATGTGATCTATCTCTGATTTTTCAATTTCGATTTGGAGTTTCTCTCGAATAAGTCTAAGAACTACACTTTCCAAATCGTTTTCTTCATCGAACCCCACTCCATGAATAATCAAGTTTTTATCTCTAGACTTCTTTTCTAATTGTTGTATTTTCTCTTTTTGCTCCTTAATCACCGAGTTTATATTATTTAGTTGCTTTTTTAACAAATCACCAAACTTATCGGTAATAGTGTTTAATTTTGAGTTGAATTCTTCGGAGAGCTCTTCTCTGAGTTTGGCTTTGAATCCATCTAACAATTCATTTAAATCTTCGGAATCCATATTTTTCAATCTAAATAGAATATATTATCAAGGTTCGATTTTGCTTGACGTACTTCAACAATAAAATAGGGATAGGATAGATGGGAAAATAAAGGATGCGCCAAGAGAGCGAACGTGGCATTGGGTTATTACTGAGGAAGCTCCTGAAAAGAAGGGTAATTCAAATAGGAAGAGAAATGAGAAGGAGTCATATCGAAGTGTTATTCTCAAAATAAAGAAGATATGATTGCAAAATAGCAGAAGTATTGTGACCGTTCACAGTTAAAAACAACTCTTAGCCGATGAAAAGCAACAAGTGATAAGAACTGATATTTTATTTCTCTAGTGAAGCTCAGTTATGAATCATAACATGATTATTTATAATGATCTATTAATAATGATAGCTTGAATATTGAATAATGCTCCCTTGCTAATATGATTATTTCGGTGAATGTGATATGAGCTGTCACGCTAAAATGTATGCCAATCTGTCCATTTGTATTAGATCATCAGATGATCAAATTCATATTCTTCACTCTGAATTTTTTATTAATAATAAGCCAGTTGGCAGTTAGTAATAACATGACACATGGTATATTTTGTGCCTTGTCAGGCGCAATACCTACTTTGACAGTATGTACAATATATATTTTTTTATAATTCATATCCTATTTATGTAGTTAATTTTGAGCGTTCATTATTGTAATTCGTTTTCTGTTCCTTCTATGTTGCTTTCAAGATTGTAAAATTTTTTAACTCGCAACTGACATGAGTAGGTGAATACTACATGAGTGATGATTTAGCGACGATGATTTGATTCTTAACATAATGTTTCGAATTACAGGATGAGATGATGGAGTTTTTCAACCAGCAAATGCATTTATCGGGTCTAGCACAAGCTGCTGGTAACCCGGTATTGGCATGCCAAATCAATTTGGACAAGAATTTCGCTTTTCTTGAGGTAAGTGATGAAAATAACGTAGAACGTTTCAATATAATCTCTATTTTGTAACTAAATTCAAAATCAACGTAAACAAGTCATTTATACTAATCTGTTTGTCATGGTTCTTATTCATTTTTCTTCAATCGTTTTCCAATTACATCATATTACTACTTGAATTGGATATAATATCCTTTGACATGTAACTGACATGTTGATTTGAAATTGACACCAAAATGGCTACATACAGTATCAAAATTTTTTCATAGAAAATTACAAGTTATGAAGATTGAAATTTCTACAAGTTGAATTTGGTCACCACTGCAACTATAGATATCATAATCGCACTATTAGAAATGAAATGTTATATGGAGTCCAAGGCTCGTGAGAGAAGACAGATTGGGAGATTAAAATTTACTTTGAAAAGTAATTATTATAAATTTGCTAATTTTGGGAAACATCCATGTAGTAGCACATTATATCTGTAGCATATTCCTCAGTCTGAAGAAGTCCAACACCATGACGATACGATCGTCACTATGATGTGAGTCAATTTGTTTTTATTGTATGTAAGACAATTTAATAATATTGACTTATATCTAAAAAAAACAGCAAAAATGATATTTTTTGAAAAAGTCATTTTCACTTGGAATAGCTCAATTGTGTAATGTTTTTTGTTTCGAATCACAGTTTAGGTCAATAGATGAGACGACGCAGGCAATGGCCTTTGATGGAATCAACTTCAAGGGACAGAGTCTGAAGATCAGGCGGCCACACGATTATCAACCAACACCGGGAATGTCTGAAAGTGCCGCTGTCAATATCCCAGGTACTCTAATATTTATCATCAATTACCTCATACCATTATCTTTTCATTCACCTTTTTGATCGTAATTGTTTTGTGCAAAAGTATCAAGTGATTTTCAAGTAATTTATTGTTTTGCTGAATCGTTTTATTGGGAATTAGGGTATTGAGTTGGTGTGTCAACCAGTTATCTCAACAGCAAGGATTCTTTGAATAAATTTTCATTATCTTCAATAAGGAATACGGTATCAGAAAAAACTGTAATATTCTCAAACTATTATTGTAACGTAAAAAAATAAGGTGCTGTATTTCAAATAGGCTACATAAACGCCTGCCTATTAGAACTATTCCTCATTCACATGTATTCTTTGAATAAATTCTCATCTTTTTCAATAAGGAATATGCGCAAAAAAATATAATATTCCATGTCGCCAGTATTTTTAAATTACTGTGACACGTTGCAAGTTCAAGCTCTCGAGCTATTATTGTAATGTAAAAAATAAGGTACTGAATTCTCAAACGCCTGCGTATTAGAACTATTCCTCATTCACATGCAAGGTTTTTGTTTTCCTAATCAGCAATAATTATTATTTTTGAAATTTATTAATATTTATTTTTCTCTCTTTTTTTTGTTCAATAATTTTACTCCCAACTAGACACGGTCTAATCGTCCAAGCATTCATATAAGTACTGTAAGGCGGCTCGCACACCGGAACAATAAGCAGCAAGCAACTAGCAACACGCAATAAGCAATAGTTGCGTGTTGCTTATAGCTCTGGCCATAATGTAATGTCGCCTAAGCTGTTGGCCATGTAATGTATAATAATTTTTTTTATCAATGTAATTGGATTTAGATTTTTAACAGTGAAAATTATTGAAGTTTTATTTACAACTGAAATAAATTAGGTTTTTATTAGAAAAATAACTTCTTGCATCCTATTAATATCATGCTTTTTCTGTTTCAGCTGGGGTAATCAGTACAGTTGTTCCAGATTCACCTCACAAGATTTTTATTGGTGGATTACCAAATTATTTGAACGAAGATCAGGTAAATTTTCAGTCTAATTTAATCATCTCGAAAATTACCCAGGTATTATTTAGTCTCTTAGTTTTACCAAACAAATTCCGATAACCGTTAAAACCCTCCAAGATATCGAAGCTATCTAGTAAATCAACTTAGAAAACAAATATCGAGAGTTGATGTGTACAATCAAATGAATTAAAAGTAGTTCCCATTGTAGACCCACTCTGTTCATCTCCAATAATAAAGGAATCCTCTATTTTGTAATTTTCTTAGAATACTGGCTAAATTTTTATCATAATGGAGTTCGAAAAATAAGTTCTTAATGAGCAAAATTTTTGAATCGATTATTACTTTATAGGGGAATGTGACATTTAAAAAGTTCTTTAAAAGCCCCTTTTTAGGTCAATGAAGTAGATTACACAAATCCCACCTAACAGTCATTAAAAAAAAATTCTGTTTCAAATGGAAATGCAGAATGTCTATTTTGTAAACTTCGTTTCGCAGGAGCTCTATTTTTTCTAGCTTAGCTGAAACGCAATTGTCCAGGAAGAGAAAAGCAATTTTTTAGCAATGGAGGGGGGGCCATATCGCGCTGTTCTTTTTCAGGAATATTTTTCAGTTTTCAGGCTTTCCACAAGGAACTTGTTGAAGTTTCCTTGAAATTCCAACGTTTCTTCTTACAGGTCTCGAATTTGGAAAATATATAGTTGCCACCTTTGTGCACTATTATTATCAATTTTAAGAACTTCAGTAATACTATATTTTTCGTTTTACATATTGATCAATATACATGAGATCAGTCAATAATTACTATGTATTTATCCATTGATTTAAAAAAATAATGGAATTTCATTTATTTTGTTTTAGGCTTGTGCTTTTCCAGTTTTCATATTTCAGTCTCACAATTTTCATCAATTGAATTATCTAGCTTCCGAGTGAATGTCTTATTCCATATTGACTCGAGTGATGAACGTTTGGTTTCATGTAGTGTACTTTTCAGGACATTTTTGTGAATCATGTTTCCAGGGAATTTTGTTTCAGCAGAACTCTTGACTTGAGTTCTTGTTAGTTATAAAATTGGGATTTACTATTTGTGAGTCGACATAGGAAATTATTTTTCAAGAATGAGGGATTGTAGGGTTGCTAATGCTTCAATAGTTCATTATTTTACAATTAAGTTCATTATTCTTGTCAATGGAATACTTTTATAAGATATCGCTTATTTTAGCTATCAATTCAAACAATACAGAAGCAAGCTTATAGGTTTCATAATTATTCTATTCCCTTTTAAGCGTTCTATGCTTTAAATTCATCTTTAAAATAGAAGAAATGCGTTCAATCTTCTTCATAGAAAAAATTACTCTTTTGCTAGATTCTCTCATCACATGAATGTGTAAACTTATTCATGTCAATCATCCCATTTCCAGCGAATTTCCTTTTAAAAGTAGGCATAGAAAATTATTTAACTACAGCATTTGATAGAGATATGTTTGGTATAATGATAAAACAAAATTAATGCATTAGTTGATCATTTTAGGAGCTGGCTTGTGTCATGAATGTAGTGATTAATTATTGACTGATCTTGTTCAATTTACGAATGGTTGCCATATTTCTCTTGCAGAAATCTATTTCAGAGGGGTGGGATATTTTTTATTTTAAGCGATTTACGGCCATATCTCCATTGCATCCATTGTTTTTATCTTTTCAGCGTTAGGCAATTCCCTCGAATGCTTTTCAGATTTTCGTTTTTCAGTCAGTGAGTTCGAAAAACCAGTCGTGGGCAGCGCACAGTGAATCCGCTCGCTAAGGATCCTGTTCTCCCTATTTTTCAGCTCAGCACATCCTGTACAAGGATCGCTCCTTTTCCTTTTCAGATGCTCGCTCTCTCTCTTTCAGCTAATTGCATCACGTTCGATCTTTATTTATGCATGTCATTACAGGGTTCATGTGTCTGCTCCATCAAATATCATTTCTGAAAAAACATATCAAGCTTTATTGTAAACTCCAAATTTATTTTTCTTCTAATCTAATCGATCTGAGATAAAATGTTGTTTTTTAATTACTCCAAAGACATTTCCGTAAGTATCTCAGATCAAATCCGTTCCTTTTTTTTGAAATTTATCAGAAACATTCCAACCATATTGGCTTCTCCAATGTGCAATATCCAATAAAAGAATAATTCTTCAACTGATAGAATAAAGAATAAAATTATTTAATCTCACACCTATGAAATTGCTCCAGTTAAGGCTCCATTACACGGGGCGAGTTAACGAGATACTAGTCGGCTTATTGGCTAGTAGCTAGTAAACTATCTCCGTGTAATCCCATACTAGCCAACTATCACACTACTAGCCGGCTTGTTAAAAAGCTGGAGAAGAAGTTGAACGGTCAACTTTACTAGCTACTAGCCGGCGTTTGAGCGAGCTAGCTAGCTAGTAAACTAGCCGTATGTAAAGGGATTTTCCAGTAAAAAAGCGGCAATTGGCAAGCCAGTGGTGGTGAAAATACGTGGTTTCAACGCAGCAACTAGTTGGAGAGTGAGCGAGTGGAACGTGTAATCGTCAACTAGCGCACTCGCCAGCGAGTCTGCGAATTACTAGCCGGCTAGTAGCTAAACTCGCCCCGTGTAATCGGGGCTTGAGATACTTGAATTACAGTATTCTATTCCTTGGTTCGAATCTATGTGTTCAAGATCGTTAAAGATCAAGAATTGAAGCCGTTGTTGTAGATGACATTCTAAATGGAAGGCATTGAACCAAATATCAAAAACGATTTTTAATCTATATTTTGCTGATTCTGAATTCCATAAGTCATCCATTCTCATCTCTCATGATACCTCAGATATTTACCTGAATATATAATCAACTTCAACACAAGTAAGTTTATAGGCAATTCTAAATTGTTTTCACTTGAATCTTTCCGATTCTGATCGAAGTTTTTTCGAAATGAAGTTTGATAGAGCAGTACACTTAGGTGCTGAATGGCGGAATTAAAAATCAAATATTAAAATATGACAGACAAAATTTCACTGATATTTACGTCTGGTTTTTGCCCCCATTTGTCATAGCTAAGGTATCGCGGGTAACTAAACAGACCACAAGTTAAGGTCCAACTGTTACAAGGAGCTCTGTATCTCTCTCTCACTCACTCTGATCAACTGATGAGGCAAGTGTCACCAACAAACACAAATATTATACAAATTAAAAACTAACTGCTTCCCAATAATTATTCATTGTTAAAAATTATTATTATCAATAGATATTACTGTTATAATTGGATAGGCCACTGGACTGTGAATATTGCTTGATGAATCTCTTCCTATTTTTGGTCATTTTTCTCTTCTTTTTGTTTACTTTCATATTGTGATTCTTTTCAAGTAGTTCAAGTGTCAAATACTGACATTTAAAAAATAAATACAAATAATAATACAAAATTGTAGCTTACCTTTCTTTGAATATATAATGAACAAATTTCTGTGTTCTTTTTTCTACAAAACGCATCTTCACAGTTCAATGGTCATATTTCAAGTAGAATTAGCTTTAATCAGATTATTGAATCAAAAAAGGCATGCCGATGGAAATCATATTCATTCTCGCCTGGTTTGAACATATTGATTATATTTCTTCCTTGATGGCATTTGACAAAACACAAAAAAATAAATGACATAAAAAAACACTTGAACATCCATGCCAGTTCTTGAATGTTAACTGTAATCTGTAGAGTTAAGAATTGTTATGGACTTCTCACAACAGATAAATATCAACTTACATATTCTTCATTAAGAGTTTATCACTGAGAATTCTAGGTTTTGATATTTAGATTTCAATGATAAGATGAAACTGTACTTATAAAAAATATCGGCTGTTCAATAACGTTTTTGTTTTGTCTCCAATGGAACATGAATCTGTCTTTTTAGGGTTTGAGTCAATCATTAGACCTTGATGAATATGCAGTCGAAAGTCTCCTACTTGATAATTTTCATCTTTTATGAATAGTTTTATCTAATTTCAGCTCCCTACTGTTGTACAGTGAATAGAATAAATTCAAATTTTATAAGCATTACCGAACTTGGAAATAGAGGTGTGTTTTAAAAAAGTTATGGAATTTAATCAATTTATGATAATTTCCTACTGTTCGATATTTCCATGTTATTTATTGAAGACGATCTTTTCGATATCCTAATCTATAATCACGCAATCTTTCATCTACATTTTGAACATTTATACTTGAAAATTATTTTGGAATTAGATCAAACAAGCTCTGTTGTGATTAGTCCTAAGAATGAATGTTAGGCATTGTCTATCTTGACGTATTTGAACTGACATTGTTTCAAAAATTATAGGTAAAAGAACTTCTGATGTCTTTCGGTCAGCTGCGAGCGTTCAACCTGGTGAAGGACTCTGCCACTGGATTAAGCAAAGGCTATGCGTTCTGTGAATACGCCGACGTTATTATGACTGATCAGGTACTATTTTACTGTTCAACTCCGTTATTATTAAGTTCATTTGTAATCAAACGCTATTGATTGTAGTAAATGCTATTTAACAACCATTAATTATAGTGGTACCTGCTAGAATTTAAAATGAAATGAGTTCAAAATTGATTACAATGTTCCTGCTGAGGATCATTCCCAAGACTAGTTTGACCTACTGCAAGAAACCTTACTAAGTTTAACCGCCGTAAATTGACGTAACTTAGTATCAATTTGAAAATTCCTATTGAGCTCCTTCATCAAAGATAGACGTGATATTATGTCCTTTGAATTTAATTGGCTTTTGTGTAAAATTGAACTCTAGACTGCTTTTGGCTTTAGTATATTTATGATAGTAGATTTTTTAATTTGGCGGATGGCGAATGACTGTTATTTAACGTTTAATGTAGATTCTTTTCATATATACTGTATATAACATATAAAAAACTTTCAACAAACATCACCCGTTACTATGGAAACGTTAAATGAAAGTCATTCGACATCCGCCTAATAAATTCCACCATTCACATTCCTTAAAAAAGATATTTGGATGCTTACCTCGTTACCAATTATTTCAATAATTTTGAATTGAATTTAAGTTTAACTTGGCAGTTTTAAGAATGAATAATTATTGTATTTTTAACTTTTCATGTAAGACTCTGGCATTTACGACACATCCATAGAAAAACAAGTTTAGTTCAATCCTGTTCGTCAGAACGGATGTTTGGAGAATTGGAGGGAGTAGTGCGATCACCTGATTGATAATCAAGAGTCCATCACCCGATTGGAGGTGGAAGGGTTTTCTTTGGTATTCCATAATCAGTCATGCCTGTAGTTTCATAAATGTAGGTCGGATACTATTTTGGTTCCTTATTGCATAACTGCATAAATTGAATAATTTGTTTATCAAACTATTATCATTATTAGCGTATGGAGTTTATTGGTGAAGAGACCCGTAGGTAAGTTTCACCTCGCCGTACAACCTTATTCTCTCTTGATGGGGACCTTGGTAAACCATGTGTAGGTTACAGTTAGACTTTTTCAGAATAAATTATAAATTAAATGCTAGTTGGACAAGAAACGGTACTTTCCTGTTATAGGACACGTCTACTCATCTAGAGATATCGATAGTCGATATCGATAACCTATAATAACCAATTAGGTTATGTTAACCTATAGGTTATGTTAATAACCTATATTTTTCTCATATCGATGAGTATCGATACTTTTGAAGCTCGATATCGACTATTGATATCTCTAGATGAGTAGACGTGTCCTATGACAGGAAAGTACCCAAGAAACGTCTATAAATAATTTCAATCTTGTAATAATATTATGTTAGATTGACAATGCTTGTTTGTTGATTTGTAGGCGATAGCTGGTCTGAACGGCATGCAACTGGGCGAGAAGAAGCTGATTGTGCAGCGAGCCAGCGTTGGAGCCAAGAATGCGGTGCTCGGACAGCAGATGCCGGTGCAGATACAGGTGCCTGGCCTGTCTATGGTCGGAGCTTCTGGCCCTGCTACTGAGGTCAGTACTCATTTCACATTCTAATTGTTGAATTTCTTAAATAGTAAGGGACCGAGTCTTGAGCGGAGTTTGAGATGCAGGTGAAATCTATACTCAAGGTTATTGGATAGAAGGTTGAACCATTCCTAATGTTTTTTGAATCCACAAGCTGTTAGAGTGGGGGGACTGATTCAGCTGAGGTCATTTTGATAATTTATTTTGATAATATCAGCTGTTGATAATTGACTGATAATTGGCGGACCGCGAGTGTGACGATACGTGAATCAAGAAATCAGACTTCATCCTCCACTTTGCGCCTTACACCAGCGAAGGTTCAACCTTCTCTCTAATCTATCTATCTAGCGTATGTCTTTGGTTGGTGGGGAGACCCGAAGGTAGTTCCACCTTGCCGTGTATAACCTAATTCCATGAGGTTGAAGTTCTATTTCACTTTACAAAATGTTCAATAATTTTGAAAAATGGTTCTTTTTGATACATGAAATTCTAAAAGTTTATAAAACACTAACACATCACAAAAACACGAAATGTTCAGGAAAATATTGAATTTTCCTCTCCAATAACCTTGATCTACACTTATGTTGAGGAGGTGTAGGTTTAGATGAAGGTATAGGTGTGGAGGTGAGTATCGTATGTTGGGGAGGTCTATCGCCCTGCTTTTCTCACACCACTACTGTCCAGATAGACTGCAGAAAGCAATTTCACAATTGTATTTGGATGCGTGGCCTTGAACGAACCAATCACGGAGAAGCATTGCGCTAACTCAAACAAGTGTGTTTTCCAAATGCATCCAGCTAGACCTCTTTGTAAGCGGCGACCTACACCTGCACAATATAAGAGCACCCGTAAGAGATAATGTGTTTGTTTTACCTTGAGGTGGCATCGAACTACACCAACATCCACACCTACTCAACAAAAGTGTACTCTTAGAATTGAATTACGACGATTCTGACAAGACTGATGCTGGGTTGCACCAACCAAGATCAAGTCTGATCCAGGATCGTGATCCATGTTCGCCATATTTGATCTAGGAATTTCATTGCACCAAAGCGAGATCAAGCAGATCTAGGATCGTGATCCTGGATCATGATCGAGGTACACTAATCCACGATATTTCGTTGCACCAACCTGGATTAGGAATTTGATCCTACCACGTGACTGATTGATCCAGGATCAAAGCTGATACCTCGACAGAGTAGGATTACTCTGCAGTTTCTAGGTTAGATTACACTCTCAATGAGAATAGAAAATTAATTTTCTTGAATTGGAGTTCGAAATCTATTTAAAAAACATATTATATTGTCAATTTATGTCTATTATGAATGGACATTGATTTTGGATGAACCAATTTGAAAAAGAATTATGCAAATTTACGGAAATATATCTCCAATTAAAAGTAATTACGATTTTTCATTAATTAATTACATATTCAGTTAATTATACACAATCACAAATTATTTGAATAACACGATTTATTTATTCAAGGAAGTACAATAATTAACACAGACACATAGGCTAGTCCAAAACATGTTTTACTTGTTTTGGTAATTATTTCAAAAGGTTATGTTTACGTTCACTATTAAACACAAATTTCCACTTCTAAAGCTAAAAACTATGAGTTATCAATTTAGAATTCAAAAAGGTCGATATAAATGCCAAAAAAGCACCAAAAATATGAATTAAAAGGTTTTCGAAATAATTTGATAGAGAAATAAACCAACTCAGCCCAATACTGTTTCACTTTGATAATACTTTCATTTCGATTTTTATTTTCATAATGCAAAATTAGGTTATGCTGTGAATCTACTTCAACACCAAAATTTCCAACCAAAAATTTATGTTCAAAAAACCCGGTCCCAGCTGTATTCTGGGTTGGATTTGTCATATGTTGACTAAAATCTGATTGAAAATGTACTATTCTCGAAAACACATTCGCCTGGCTGGATCATGATCTGGGATTGGCTGATCCGGGATCACATCCGTGTTTTTGGTAATGGTGCAACGCGACTAATAACTTGATCCAGGATCAGCTTGATCCCGGATCTGGTGATCCCGTGATTTGATCTTGGTTGGTGCAACCCGGCATGAATGTTTTTAAATATTATTTTCATGCTCATCATTACTTCTCGTAAATGCCAGTAGGTCTCCAAGTAACTTTATTAGTAGGTATGAATTACTTGAAGAAATTAGACAAGATTTTCGAGAGAAAAGACGTTAAGGTTTAATGTACTAAAATCTTTAAAATGTTTTAATGGTTCCGTTAACATTCCTAATATTACTATATGTATTAATAATATCTGTATTAATATTGTCGATGCTGACTAATGTATGGTCTGCCCCGTGACATGTATGAATAAATTTAATTGAATATTTTTAAAGGCAAGGACCGTGCACTAGTCCTGCATTACAACAATATTAGGCAGTTTTGTTGTATTAGAAAGAGTTGTCGAGTATCGTATTTCTGTCATAACTCGGCCATTCTTATATTTTGGTCGGTAATGTATTTGTGAAATTTCTATTGTTACGATCGGATATTTACACACTGTATTGATGTTGTGCAGGTGTTGTGTCTACTGAACAGCGTAACTCCAGAAGAGCTGCAGGATGAGCTGGAGTATGAGGATATCTGCGAAGACATTAAGGAGGAGTGTGGCAAATATGGTAACGTGCGCTCACTGGAAATTCCCCGGCCTATTGAAGGTGTCGACGTTCCCGGCTGTGGAAAGGTAATCTTCAAAACGATTCACTTCTACCTAACTTACTTAGTTCTTATTATTAAATAATATAATTTTACCGTCAGAGACTGTACAATTTAAGTGTGGCCATTATCTGTCTCGCTTTTGATTGGTTAGCTTGGTCAAATCCACCATAATTTTGCCAACTTCCATAAGGCGGCTCGCACACCGGAGCAATAAGCTTCATACTATAAATCTATAATTCTGTGGCCTGTTTCAAATTCAAATTTATTGATTTCAAGTACACACAACAATTTTTACAAACAACACTTTACAAAGAAAAACAATAGCCTTACATGAAAATCATCAAAATGTGTACCTTTTTAATGATAAAAAATAAAAATCCTGTAAAACACAAAAAAGGCTGACACACTACCTATTAATTATTCACGTAGAACTTGGACTATTCATGTCTAGTGTGTCAGCATTTGGCTTGTATTACAGGAATTCTAAATTTTATTAATTCGGCCCCAGTTCTAATTATTCATACTTTGCAAAGCGTGACTGTAAATGGCATAAGTTAGAACCCCATCATACTAAATTATTATTTGAAGAGTGATGTGTATTGTATAGATTAAAATAGTTGTTGATAAATCATATAATGAATTTTTCTTCGATTTATTTATCTTTTCAATTTATATTTTCAGGTATTCATCGAGTTCAATTCAGTTCTGGATTGTCAGAAGGCTCAGCAGGCCTTGACAGGACGGAAGTTCAACAACCGCCTCGTTGTAACGTCTTACTTCGATCCCGACAAATACCATCGGCGCGAATTTTAAATTTTTCAAAAACTAGAACTTTAGTTTTATCGATTGGCCTCTGCTACAGATATTCTGAATACTTTCAACCGCAAGTTCCCACACATTATCCAATTTATAGAAAGTAAGTTTATTGTCATAAATTCAGTTTTTGCAAACAGTCTTCGCTTTTGTGAAAATCAGTTAGAGATAATCAGTAATCGATGATGAATATACTGTAAAATTGAGTTTTTTTGGGCAAGAAACATGGTTGTGATTGAAAGCCCAATCTTGGCTCAGTAATTTACCATAAAGTTGAACCATAGGCTTTTAACAAGAGTTAAATTAAGTCTGTTCAACTTGCTCTTGTGAAAGTTGACAAAAGGACACTAATGATAAACTCCACCTATTCTATGTACACACTTTTTGGGGCCTGTTTCATAGATTTAATACATATCCTGTACCTGTAAAAGAAGAAAGAGCCCATCACACGCTAGACTTACGAGTTAACTTCATAGTACGCCTTGCTATAGTGTGAATCCACCTTTTTCCTGTTTTACAGGATTTATAATTGTTTATGCAACAGGCCATTAACCTTAAAAAAGCCTATGTGTTTGGTCTTTTTGCTTTCATGATCTAATTTATGACTTTATGAAGTGGAATCTACTGCCTCAGATATATTTATGAAATCACAATTTTCTTTCTTACCGGTTCATTTTATATTTTTAAAATTCATGTATAACTAGGACTAAGTTTCCAATATTAAAAAAACTTATTAATATTAAAGTCAGAATTACACTATGGTATTTTTGTTGTACGTTTCCATCAAATCGAATATTGATTGAGAAAATTACATTATTATTATTTTTAGGTTATTCTCTGACGTAGAATAAAGCTGTATTAGAGGTTTCTTAATACTGAAAGTGATCTAAGGTATTTTCCGTGTGACTAATGTAAAATTATGACCATTTTAATTTGGAAAATGTATTCGATCTCAAATTTATATCAATCATAAAGAGTTACAATCACATTCTTATTCATATATTAGTGTCTAATGTTTTAGAAGTGAACTTACAAAACAGGTAAATAATGATATTGAAAAATCGGGTTTGTTCAATAATACTGATTGCCATTAAAACAGAAAACTTGTATTTATATTAATACTATAATTGAAATTAAAAATGTCTCCTTCCATAAAAGAAGATTGTATGAAATTTATGTTTCTTGTGTTCAAACATTAAAACCTGTGTTTGAAAAAGTTGTAGAATTTACTGAGCAGTATTATATTTATAACATAATGATAATTGAATTGAATTTTATGATGTCATTTTCCGTTGCTTTTCTTTTAATAAGGTGCTCATCATTTACAGCTTATGCAAAGAAAGAATGCAGATGAGTGGAAATTGGTTGTTTCTACTATCTAAACGCCATAACCGAAAAATCAAGAATGCATTTACATTTGATGACAGTCTAAAGATCCAGTTGATCTGGTCTAAGTCACAGTAGGCTTATAGTTGGACTCTCTCTGCTCTCTAGTTTCGTGAGCATTTTTATCTTCATGTTGTCCCACAAGAAATATCTGTTTTACGTTGATGATTATCCAATAGTTCGGGATCTTACTAAAGTCATAATTTTTTCATGGAATGTCTCATATCTTGACGTAGTTGTTTGAGTTCTTTCTCGTGAATGTGTGCTTCGGCGGTTGTTTGCGTGAGCTGAAAATACAAGACAATACACATTTACTGTCAAGATATGCAGTTATTTCCCAAGTACACTGCCAACCCAATAATTACCCAAATGATCTACCCAACATCAAAATCTGCAAGCAATCAACAGCATAAACATTCATAAATTTCAATGTATAAGTTGAAAAATATTATGCTCCATTGGGAGAAATACTTGGAAAGAATTCTGCCATTAGACTGCAGTACTATGCTTTCGGAGTTCTAGGAGTCCTACCGGATAGCACAGATCATCGCAGCTGAGAAAGCAAAGTCGGCCGGCTAGTCCCGTATTCAACTGAAACTTTGCTAAATTGAAACCAGTGTTTGAATTTTTTTAGAATTTACTGAGCTGTATGTATACTGTCATTTTATGTAACGTGTAATTATTGAGTGCTCTCATATTCCGTTTGAAACAACATTGTCATGACTCATGAGACTCCATACTTTATACTAAGGGCGTTTACACTGCAAGCTGTAAAAGCAGACAAAGCCGGCGTTAGAGCACGAAAGTTGACACAAGGAAAGTTGACGGTAGCCACATTATTAGATGCTGTTATAATGCTAGAAACCATAAAATATGTGGGTACCCGTACCTTACGCTCGCAACTCGCATCCAAAGCAATCGCGGCATAAGGTTCGCACAGACTTCAGTTATAATTTGATTCAACTTGGGGCCTTGTCACATACGATTGGTTTGCTTTACTTCACTTCACTTACTATACAAAATACGATTTATGTAGATTTACTATGCGAGTAAGTGAAGTGAAGTAAAGAAATGTACACTACAATCGTATGTGACCAGGCCCTTAATGAACGACTAAAGAATCATGCATTATTTATTATACAGTAGCTCATTAGAGAATCGATATCTTACCATATCTAGCAAAACCTCCGTTCTTAGTCTCAGCAGATTATTTTCTTCTTTCAATCGTAGCATTTGTTTCTTCAACTGTTCATTTTCTCTATGCCTTTCACCTTCCAATCCAGTCTCTGTAATTCAATTGACGAATTATTTATTTGAGAGTTGATTTCATTGGAGTTTCCATGTGTAAGTAAATGTTATGGGTGACAGAGGTTGCAAATCCTCCAGCCCTGGGATGGAAATCATTGCATCGGCCGTATTTTGCATCATGAGAATTTGGCCAAGTTTTATTTTACTAGCCCAACTAGCTGGATTCAAATTTCAGAATAACATGCTAAACCGATTCCAACCGGAGATTTGACTGCAGCTAATTTTGTTATTCAAAGTAAACGCTAACACCGAGAATTTGAAATTATTCCTGCACACTTGAATATTTGGAAGTATCATTCGTATATATACAAAGAAAGGTAAGTTTTTATTAACAAATCTGTGCTGATCATATTATTGTCATTAGTTACCACAGGACAATCACTGTACGTATTACTTAGCATCGTACGATACCGAATACCGGTGCTAAGCTCGAAAGACAATTATTTTTTTATATTAGAAATGTAATAATGAGAAAAATCGATCGAGACTTTGCATTAAGAAAGTATCCTACCTGGAATCCACTCTCCATCTTCGAATACACATTCGTGCTCTCCCAATTTCAATTTTATTGGACCAAAATCAGCATCAAATTGTATCAGGTCCCGCCTTTCGCTTTTCCGCCACGAATCGGTTGTAGATTTACGTGGAGGGGTCTTTTTCGGCGCAAACTTATTAGAAAATAACGGCATTTATGTATAAGTTGGAAAATAATCTTATGCTAAATAATGCTACTAGGACTCAATAAATTGAATAGGAGTTGAAAACTTGAAACAAAAAATTGATCCGCACTTGTGAAAGAGTAAACAAAATACAGAGTTGTGGTTGTCATGGCAACTGCATTTTTTGGCTTGGTGCTCGATTAATCGATATTTTGCAGATTCAATACTTTATTTTATGACATTTTCATTAATAAATGCATAGTTTGTGACGTTTAATCAGAGTTTATCGATTTATATTATGTGGTTTAACCGTAACCACAGCATTTATTAGGAGTCACAGATTGAGGTGAGAACACCTCAATGGCTGACTTTTAAATTTTAAATAGCTCAATATTTTCAAGCTCTATTATACTCTGTGGGCAGGACATAACCTATATCTCATCAGATGATCCGATTTTGAGGTTGTGTTGTGATTTTTCTCAGAATGATGTGAGAGAAGTCAATTTGTAAAATGCCAAAGTTCATTTTAACTTATTTCTATGAAAAATATCTCTAAATTTCCCTTGTGAGCATCGAACTTTGTTGTTTTTAGCTGAGCATAAGTACTTTATGTGTATTTCACCTAGGCTTTAGTGATGTGTGTCTACCAATGTGCTCAAAAATTACTGGAACAATATTAAAAATATATTCAGGACCTTGTTAGGTCTTTATTGTTCAGAAACAATGTCTCGTGTATTACTGAAATTCAGTTTTCAATTTAGTGGTTACATCCGGCATTCGAGTGCTTTGAGTCACACAGTTAAAATGACAAGAACTAATTTTTTCCATTTCCCTCAACGCTCATTTGCTGATGACGAGAAGTCAAGATTACCCAGACTTAATGAATTTGGGAACGTTGAAAACAAAAGCAAGGAAGTATTTCTTACTGTTATAAATGGATATGACGTAAGAGAAGTTCATAAACGGAATCATGTTGAGTTCATCTACGGAGCTTTAAAGCAAATGAAAGACTTTGGAGTTGAAAGAGATTTAGAAGTTTATAAAGCTATAGTAAATGTGATGCCTAAAGGAAGATTTGTGCCTAGAAACTTTCTTCAAGCAGAATTCATGCACTTCCCCAAACAACAAATCTGCATCATGCATTTGTTAGAACAAATGGAAGACAATGGTAAGATAGAAATATAAGGTTTCTTCTATCATCATATCATCACAAGCTCAAACTGAATTGATTCACAATCTTTCTTATGATATGACGTTATTAGAATAGAGACACAATGGTGGTCTTGTTCAACATAAAATTAATGAAACTATTATGTTTTAGTGCTTTTGTTTAGACTATAAGGTTTTCTTTACCACTCATTTAGACAATATTGACTACTCTACCTACTTAATGACGTATATAAAACCTAATTATATACGTTTAATGAATCTAGTAGACAATTGGTGAAATTGACAAAATTGGCCCGGAATCGATACAGGTTTGGTTTGCGAATAGGTTTTTCTGTAACACGAAATGGAAATTTTTTAGTCTGTCATATTTTGTTATAGGTGAAAAGATAAAAAAATTGCATTACTCTAATGCGATTTGATTCATTCTAACTTGACCTGTGCACCCGAAATCTTGCTGCTTTCTTACTGAGTTATGTATTTCTTTATTCAATTTTCTGTTTTCAATGTAAATTTGATAATTAATTATTATTTTTCATCTTCAGTGTTTCTCTAGCATCGAGGTAGCTCCACTGTTAGCTTCAAGATCGCCTATGGGAAAATTTTCTTTTATTATTCTGATAGTAGTTATACTTCTCAAAAAATCATTATTAATTCCAAAATTATTCATATTCTAAAATGTCGCTGTGATCGAGCCACATTATAAAATTATCATACATCTTTTTTATGAATTTTCAGAGACCAAAGTGTCACCGCAGAAGTTTTTTCCTGAGGGTGATGCCTACATAAGCTCTAGGGCCTCTAGGCTTATGCGTGGGTAATGAGAGGGGTGATGATGAGAGATGACGACTGTTTTTAGACAGCTTAGATAGATAGGGACCGACGGCTTTTCGTCTCCTCCGAAAGACGGGAGGGGCCGCTTTCTTGCCAAAATTTGTTCCGTTAACTATATTCAATTCAGAAACCTTTGGATTATCGCTTATCGCGCTCGGCTACGGACCACTGCTTGTTTATCCACAAAGTTTAATTTACAAAATGAAGTTGTTCAAGTTCAAAATTCATGTTATTGAAATATTTTCGATTGCAGGCGTAATACCAGATGCAGAGCTTGGTGAGCTGTTGGTTAACATTTTCGGAGAGAGAGGCTATGCAGTGAGGAGGTTCATGAGAATGTTGTACTGGATGCCAAAATTCAGCAAGCTTTCTCCATGGCCTTTGCCTACAGAGGTGCCTAAGGAGCCGTTCGATCTTGCTATGTTGGCTGTTAAGAGGATCACTAGCGTAGATCCATCCACAGTCATTTCAGTTTTCAGTGTAAGTAAATCAGTATTTTATCATTTATTGTTTCACGATTGTCATTCCCAAATTATTGATGTCTGGTTGTTGGCTACCAGTCTCTCACAAATTGGCATTTGCGAGAGTTTTCACACTGGGGGGCGATTGAAGCTAGGTTATCATTGAATCAAATGTAAAAATGCCTGTTTTCAAACCAATCGTATCTGAAAAATATTCAGCCAAAATATTCCAGTAACTTATAAATTCAAAGCTACGATGTTTAAGAACACTTCAGTAGTCACTTCAAGAGAAAAGAAACAATGATCATTTTAATTTGATCCTCTTTCCAAAAGAGAATGAGAGATGTAGCGATATATAAAAACAAAAAAGTGTCAAAAATGCAGATTATTGAGCACCAAACATTTAGCACAAGGAAATTTCTGTGGAATATGATGATTACATGTTCTCTAGGCATACATTAGTCTCATCTAAAATCCCTGTTTATCCCGCATTTTTGCTAGCTCAAATGTGTTCAATTGTACTGGACAATGTTTTAATATTTTGAATTTGTGTTCTACAAAATAATGAAGTTTTAACTTCCTTTCAAGGAAAAACGTTGTAGAATCATTATATGTACGTTGAACTTGAACTTATAGGTAACATCTTTGATTTTATTCAACTATCTGTATTTTTAATAATATTTATAACCATTTAGCGTTCGCATTCTTATCCAGCTATTTTGCAATAAAGTTTATTAAGGCTCCTTAATACGTTTGACTAAATTCATAAAAACTAGGTGAAAGTGAACTTTGCGTGCGCGGGTGAAGGGGGTACAAAACAAGTTTACTCCTTCTCACGCTATTTTCCAACCGATAATCATAAAAATGGTACCAAATTTTTCAGAAAGATCTGTAGAATTGTTGTATAAGCTTGAAAAATTTATTTTCAACTTGGCAGAATAAATCGATCTTAATATTACAAGTCGATGAAATTTGTTCATCAACTCATAGGCTACTGCCATTTTAAATCGGAAGACAATGGGTACTTATTATCTTTATTTTGTAGGCCTTACGTCCATATACATATTGATACAAGTGTTATTAAATATAATTATAGAAATCAATGTGTTACAGAAAAGTTTTTAATAATTTCTGGAGGGTGAAAATTGGGAGGTACACGTCAAATTTTGCCGAGGGCCCATAGAGCTGGCAGTCCGGCACTGACCTTCTCTAAACTGAATAATTTGTGAAATTGAAAAACGTTCATTTAATCTGAGATTAATCTAATGTGTAATTCAATCTAAGATCAGTTGAGTAATTGTGGTATGCTTACTCTATCCTGTACATCTACCGAAACAATGATGATCAAAAATCCATTTATTGAGTATTGTGTAGTTTAGTGTGTTTTTTAAATAATAAAATGTGGTTAATTCTAATGAGTAAAACTATTTTTACAGACTAGAGATGTGGAAGATTCCATTGATGATACTTGGATAATAAGTGGACAGAGTCCAGTCCAACAGGAACTTTTAGCCAGCCACAATAAAAAATCGCCCGTGTACATTGAAGGGGCATTCAGGATATGGCTTAGAAAGTCTTCAGTTTACTATTTCGTTCTACGTGGAGACCCAAGGCCGCCACCTGACCCAGTCGAAACGGATTTTGACGGTAAACACTAATTAATTGCCATTGATTTTTAAATCATATTACCATTCATGCAATAAAAGAGCTACAAATCTCTTTCAAGACTTATTCAAAAGTCTTGAAGGTGTTGAAAGTAATATAGCAAGACTTAGTCTCGGTTCACACGAGCGGTGCGGTGCGGCCACCAGCGGCTCCAGGTGTGGGAGATGGACAGAAAAACTGCTGGCATAATCATGTCTCTCTCCCACGAATGGAACCGCGTGTGGCCTCACCGAGCCGCTCATGAGAGCCCACTCTTGAAGAATCCGAAAGAGTTTTAAAGATTGAAAAATATTTTTCAGAATGATTCGAGAATCCGTATGATCTTGTACAGTAGATTTGATGTTATATCAGATCATAGTTTTATAATAATTTTATTAATGATTTATTTGTAATGACTTTGTCTAATGATAATTAAATTTGAAATAATCTTCTCATTTGTTTTTACATGGTTGGAAAACAAAATATTGGAAAAAACACTAGAATTTTTGAAAAAAAAGCACTAACATATTTGGGAAAAGACACTAACATAATATGATGCTACAAGTGTTCCAACGCTTGTTAGGTTGTAAGATGCATGTATGCTGAAGATCAACGGCCATTTTCTTATAAAATATGTGCCAGCCCCAAAAATATGCACCCTTTCTAGCCGTTAGCTGAACCTGTGTATAAAATTTGAACTTCTCTGGACGTTCAGACGTTCTTTAAAAAGCTGGAAAAACGCATTGATAAAGTAAAGAAAAGCTGGAAACTAAGCCGATTTCTGGCGTAGCTTTGGGGTAATTTTGGAAGACTAAGGGCCGGTTCATGAGCTCGGGATTTAGCCAAGTCCTAGACTAAAACGGGTGGCTATCGTAGCATCGACAAACGCTTGTCTCGACAAGTTAGTGGGTTAGCAGCATAGAGAGCCCTTAGTACATAGTTTCGAGGCTAACGTTTGTCGATGCTACCTACGATGGCCATACGTTTTAGTCTAGGACTTAGCTAAATCCCGAGCTCATGAACCGGCCCTTAATTCACTTGTTCCAGATATTAACAAAACCTGTGTGCCAATTTTTTTTTACATTTTCGAATAATGTTGAAAAATGCATAGAAAAATAAACATCGGGCGTTGTTTTGGGATATCAACAAAATCTTTTGAATCTACTCCTTCAATTCCTCAGTTGAACCAAATTTTGAAAAGTTCTAGAGGAAAATTATTTTTAACGTATATAATAGAAATAATTATTAGAATAAAACAATGTTTTATTCTAGAAATGACGAGCAAATATTGATTTCAGATGTGTCAAGCTTCAGTGCTGGCAACATATTCAGACCGCCAGTATCAGAAGTGGCCGTTCAGCCTTCTGTACACGAGCAGGAAGATGGCGTCTTCTATGCAGTCTGTTGCACAGGATCTTCCGGCAAGGACTCGCTTCTGTCCTGGGTCAGGTTAATGCAAAAGACAAATCCTATTTTGGGCGAAGTGCCCATTCTATTTAAATTCTCGTCTCCTAATCGCGATATTGTTACCACCGATGGTAAAAACATGGACGGCGGTGATCAATCTAAAAGTGATAGTCAGAAGCAAGATGATGAGACTGCTGGTGGTAATCGATAATAGTTATTATAGTGTTGGTTTTAATCTAGGGAGATTATATTGAAAGCTTTATTCAAATTTATCAGCAGTGTTTATTCATTTTTCTAATTACTGTATGAAGAAAACCGGCGTTCACTTTTATAATTGATTGATACCGTGTTTCACCAACATAGGTCAAACATTTAACGATGTTCAAACGCATCAACAGGTGAAAAGGTATCACACTATGATCTGTGTACATTGGTGCATTGCTATAATATTATTAGCATTTTATCCGGCTGTTTATGTATGAGAATTCCAATCACTTGAAATTCATTATAAAAGATCAGCTGGAGTTTCTGCTTCTTTGCAACAATTTTTTACCGAGTGCCCCTTGGCCTTCTTTGAACATGAAAAATAAAATTCAAATAGAATAACATTCAAATAGAATTTGACCAAGGTTGGTGAAACCCGGCATACATTATCAAATTCAAATCTATTTCATACTTGATATTTTCTATCCCATCTTTCATGTAAAGTGGCTTCGCAACGCTACAAAGCCCTGGACACACATATCTGTGTGTCTCTATATCACTATACCAGCTGAGGTATTCAGACATATATAGCACGATCCATTTATCTTGTCAGAAATCAGCTGTTTCGGTAATAATTAAACAGTGACTTCGACACAATAATCAAAAGTCTTAAAAGTCTTAAAGACCTTTAAAATTTTAAAATCCCTTTTCAAAGAAGACCTTTCAAAGAATAGCTTTTTAAAAGACCTTTTCAATAATCTGTGAGATTCAGCATTTGTAGGTTAAGTATTGTGATATTGCTGGTGGTCAAATCATATGTTTTCTGACAAGTTAAAAGGGAGCTGCTATAGCAGGATTAATTCAAATTGTCAGAAAACAGCTGTTTCGGTAATAAGTAAACAGTGATTTTGACACAATAATCCAAAAGCTTAAATTCTTAAAGACCTTTAAAAGACCTTTTTAAAGTAGACCTTTCGAAGAATACCTTTTAAAAGACCTTTTCAATAATCTGCGAGATTCAGCATTTGTAGGTTAAGTATTGTGATATTGATTTTTGAAACAGCTGTTTTCTGACAAGTTAAATTGATCCTACTAGGAATTCAATGCATTTAGATTTCACACAGCTGATATATGAGCATAATATTGTACATGTGTGTCCCGGGCTTTCAATGAAAATTAGGCGTCGCTGAAGCGACTCTACGGCGGTCTGAAACCTTCTTTAGAACTGAATTAGTAACCCAGAACAATTCAGTAAACCCATTTGCACAAAGATCCAATTGAATTTAACCTCAGCGTTATTGCATTGACTGTGAAATCTGCCTTCTCCAGTTCATCTTTTTCTCTTCTTCTAATTTTTTCAGCAAGAAGGGCGGTCTCCTCATTTATGATTTGAGTCAGACTATTTTTAATGTTAGAAAAATTATTTTTGATGTTCTTTCTCTTAAAATGAGTTTGTCAAATGAGTGAATGGGTTCATGTTTGCCTGTAATCCCATATCAAAATTTAAAAATTTGGCAAAACTATGGCGGCGGCGGGTAAACAAATGATCTGAAACATTAATGTCAACAAATAATGTTATGAAACATCATTGAACCTTGAGTAGTTCTCGAGATACTTGCATTTGAAATTTTGGAACTTATTCGAAAAATCACTTTTTTTGAACTTTGACCGCTAACAAAAAATTATCAATCATCAATTTGTACATGAATAGCACATCAAATCAATGTAGAATTATATGCTCTTTTCAAAAATGTCCTCGAAACTAAAATTCAATTGGTGGTTCTCGAGTTATTAAGTATTTAATGACAGCAAGTAGGCATATTTTCAAAATATCGAAAAATTTATATATCTCGAAAACCAAGTCGATAGGAAAAACTTTTACTGGACATTTTTTGTTGGAAATGTCATGTAGAATCTATGGTTAACGTTTGTAAAGACCTTGGTGGGACACCCTGTATAAATTAGTGAAAATCATGTGTTTTTTGTTATACAGGTTTAGTTGGCCTGTATTGTATTCAGTATGTAGGGATTGTATTCAGAGGAGGATAATCGAGGGAAGGATTGAGGGTAGAAGAAGCAGAGGGAGAAGACGATTTGGAATGCTGACAGACATATTGCAAGGAAGGACGTATGAAGACATCAAGGAAATTGCTCAAGATCGTGAAAAGTGGAGAAGTTTGTTCTGATACCTGTCTTTGGACAGTTCTACAATATATATATATAGTTGCCCTGTGCCAACTGACATAGACTTAGATTTGAGTCATGAAACTTGAAAACTCTGTAGTTGAAGGTGAGTAAATGGCAAAAATATTGGAATCATCCTTAAATTAATAATTTTGAAGAAAAATAGCTAATTCAATTGATAGACAAAGTACTGAATTCATTAGATAAGAAGGAAACCCGTAAAATCAAATTTATCCATGCTTAGCTGTTGCTGATAAGACAGCCTCTGTCTTGGGGAATTAGGGATAAGGGAATTAAGGCTGAAAAAATAACTCATTAGATACATTTTCATCTGAAGAATCGTTTAAAAATTGTTACAAGCATGTAAATAAAACATTTCCCGAGTAATCGTGGAAAAACAATATATCCTATAAGTTTTTTGCAATAAAAGAATTTTTACTCGAAAACTACTTGAGATACGTCCTTGAAACATACCTAGATCGATTTATCAGATGTATTTACATATTAATCGATCTTTTCCGAATTTAAACCGAAATGGAAAGCCGTGAAAAGCTCAAATTAGCATGAAAATGCACCGAACATTCGAAACTTCCTCCACAAAACTTTATCCATGCTCTGCTGTTGCAGATAAGGCATTCTCTGCCATCTAACGGCGAAATAAGGAACTAAAATTCGTTGTCAAATAATATATAAGACAAGCTCGATATAGTAATATATGCGTTATAAGGATTCGCTTAAAAAATGACCAAAGCCAGCACACTGTACCTAAAAATTTTGCAACTTCGAAATATCGAAATACAAATGAGGTACATGATTCTACGTGAAAAGTTAGGATAGGAACATCTGATGAACCATGGTCCGCAAAAGCACCGTTATCGAGTAAAAAATCGCCAAACATGCGAAAATTGACATTTTCTTTATTTTTTTATAAATGTGGTAAGGGGTTCCAAGATTTATAATTAGTTTTGAATTATGCAGATTGGAAAGACGAATCGTTTCAGCCCGGTTCCAAGGATGTAGCTACAATACCGGTATGTTACGAGATATGGTCAAAAAACCGAAAAACGCATATAAAAAACCATGATTTTCCGTGAATTTTCACTTAGTGTGGAAAAACCATCATAGTAATCCAGTCGAAAATATTCTCAATAGATTCCCCAGTTCATTTACTAGATTTGATAACGTTTACAGATCGTAAAACTTCCAATTAGCTTTAGAATGATTGAAATTTTAAAAGAGGGTATAATCATGGAAAAGTGGATTTTAAATTTTCCTGGTCTCCTCATGGACAGGAAAGGTTCCAAAAAATACCATTAACATGGAAAATAGGTCCAGAAATCGAATGAGGCTAGTTTCGAAAACTCGTCTATCAAGGTCATTGAGATATAAAATATAATCAAATTTTTTTTTCAACTTCCATAAATCACAATGTCCCTATGTAAACTTGTTCTTCATCGAATTCTAGGATAGGAACATCTGATAAACCCATACCCGAAAACCATGCTTTACAGAGTTACACGCCGTCGAAGTTGTCAAAATTGATTATTATTTTATTTTTTTATGGAGTTAGATAAGCGATTCAAGGCTGAAAAAATAACTCATCTGGTGCATTTCCATCTGAAAAATCATTTAAAAATTGTTACAAGCATGTAAATGAAACACTTCCCGAGTAATCGTGAAAAAACAATATATCCTATGAGTTTTTTGAAAGAATTTTTACTCGAAAACTGCTTGAGATACGTTCTTGAAACATACCTAGATCGATTTATCAGATGGATTTACATATAAATAGATCTTTCTCAAGTTTAAAACGAAGTGGAGAGCCGTGAAAAAGTCAAATTAGCATGAAAATGCACTGAACATTTGAAACTGCCTCACTGTTGAGGACTTCAAAAGTTTGAATTTACCGCCATAAATGAAGATTCTGATATCTGGAACTGAAATAAAGAATGTCAGCTGATTGAAAATGTCGTTGGTTGATAAATCTGATAAGCGTACATTTGAATTTTTGGCGGCAATTCGTTGCAACACATGGAGGTAAGAATACATTTCTTTCCTCCTTGGTGAAACGAAAGAGTCCAGTGTATCTCTTCATCGCTCCTGGTTGCCTGGTAGAATTTTCGTGTACAGAACTATTAGCGCTGGAAGCAACTTTTATTTTTTTGACAGATTTGCTCGAGACCAAGGATTAAAAATCGAAGTTAAAGTCGATAATCGAAAATTTGGCAGGAATTTTATCCATTCGTGGCGGGCTGTTTGAATATTATCAAACTGCAACCGACTGGAAAAACTCAACTGATTTATATTATATTTATCCAATTCTGTTGGTTTTGTCAATTTATACATTTTCAGCCTAAATATCACCATTAAGAGGACTGGAATGATTAAAAATCATTAGCAAATCAACCGAATTAGATAATTTTCTATAAAAATTTAAATTTATTTATTTAGAAATTCCAAATTCTGCAGCAGGAGCTGTATTCTGCCCACAATTAATTCATATTCATCAAGGTTGAATAAATGAACGGTTTCTCTTATCTTGAAACTGAAACAGACATCAATAATAATAATAATCATAATCATAAATCTATCTGGGTAATATGAAAATGGAATAAAAAAACGAAAAGTTGTTGAAAATATAATTTTTTTAAATCAACAATAGCGAATTGATACAAATAAAAATACAGAATTGCTAACACTGATATTACAACATAGTAAGTTACATTATTATGAACTCGTATAAAAAAATGATTGTATAGACATAGACCATATTAAGGGCAGCATTTTTTCGTTTACAAAAAGGAATATTAGTAATAAAGACGAAAAGCCGTCGGTCCCGACTGCCAAAAAACAGTCGTCATCTCTCATAATCACCCCCACTCTCTCTTGAAATGACTCGACATTGACAAACATATTAATTAATTTAAAAAAAAAAACACTATTGCTCGGATAAGAAATATCTAAAAACCGTTACAAAGGAGACATTTACCCTGTTATTTTTATATAAATAACTCACCTATTAGTACATGCCATAATTCTGAGAGAAGTGATATTTGAAAGAAAAAGATATTTTCGCGTTTTTTCAATTTTATGATAAAAGTTTAATTTCCTTTTCAACCCTTTGATCCTGGAACTTTTTGAACACTACAGGAATATCGAGAATGAAATTCTACATGCAGATATGTGATTCAATTGAAAATTTGAAAGTTGAAATTTCACACTACAGTGACTCTAAGTGACTATAAATCTATACAGTGACTCTTAATATAGTCACTGTATTTCACACAAGTTGACAACGCCACTATTTCCGCGGCTGGGGGCTCAAGTAACAACTAGTTTTATTCAAACTGTAAACTTATCTAATTTTCTCTTTCTTGAAGATTTTTTCCCCTCCTTCAATGAGACTCGTTCTCTTCGTTTTACAATAATTATTCAATAAAATATTACAAAGTGTAAACACACGCACTTTTTTGAAAAACCATTGAAATCATTATCACAAGTTTTGCAATCATCAAAGTCTACGATAAGGGCATTGAGAATAACATTTATTAGAGTATTCCTCTGACTTTTACAATTCAAAAATGAATATTCATAACTCTCACTCAACATCATTTTGAAAACCTTTAAACCGGTAATCAACAAATTCATTATACTATTTGATGGGTACTTTAGATTTCCTCTATTTAAAGCCGAAAGAGGGGTTGATTCAAGAGAGTAGTTCTTGTCAAATATAAAAAAAATTAATTCGTTCTTCACAATCTTCACCCTTTAACAGTTTATGACATATATTATATTATAGCCACCTATATAAGTCAGACAACTGTTTATTAACATTGAAATTCAAAATTTTTTATTGCCATGAACAAATACATGTATCGACAAAGTAAGGATTACTCATTATCATCATTAAAAAGGATTGAAGCAGGTTGAATGGGATTTCCCGTGTATTTCAGTATATCAAGTATGGGAAGCGGCAGCCTTCTCTTGTGACGTGTCACCTAAAATGGTGGGGGAGGAGCAAGGCCTGTTCATCTAGTGTAGCCTTGTAGTGGTCCAACCTATCATAATATGACACATAATCTTTTTGGGCTCGAGTAAATGAAGGCGCTCATCAATTTTTTCCCAACTATTATTTGGTGGGTTGTTTGAATTACTGTATCCCTTTTTTAATTTTTTCGCATTTTATATAGTTTTTCACTATAATTGAAGATGATATAATATTATAATTCGTATTAATTACCATCGTCTGAGATCGCAAGTTTTCATAAGTTTCTAGTTTTACACATTTTTTTTAGAAATTGAAAAACAATGTATTATATTTTATAATTATATTTATTTGATTTTTATAAACATTTTTTTATCAATTATAAACATTATAAACAATATTTTTATAATGTTATAAAATATTCATGAATTTTATTTTATTTATTATTTATTTATAAATTTTTATATATAAAAACATTATTAACATTTGATTCATCAATGAATATTGCTCGTTAGAACTATCACAATAGTTGACTTTACAATATGAATCCTAAACGGTATTCTAACATCAAGTTCAGAGGAATTTTTTCAATATAATATTATCATAATATATTCTAAAATTAATTTGAATCGTCCAATTGTGTATGAAAATATTTCTCAGAAATTCTGCATAAAATTTGAATTTTTGCGATTCTTTTTGCGATAAAATATAGTATCTGTACGAATATAAGTACGGAATGGTCTGGATCTACCGATTTTAACACATTCTTCTTGGTATAAAAATATTATAATGTATAAATATAATTGCGGTATGGTCTGGATCTACCTCAGCCCTAAATTTACTAAATATATATTTTTTAAATACTTATTCATCTCATAAAAATTCAATAATAATTAAATCTGTACAAATAGTAGAAACATCAATACAATTTCTATAGAATTTTTTTTAATCTAATATAAGATTATTTTACAAAAGGCATGAACTATTCTGTACAAGATACTAATGCTACAGATGGTAAAAATATTTGATGAAATATTGAAACTGATATAAAAATTCAATTATTCTTATCGATTGAAGAGTAAAATAAAATCTTAAACTAATATGAATTATAACCAGTACCATGCATTGAATGATTTTGGAAACTATTCAATGATAAAAAATTATTTAGAATTCTTGACTAAAATTCAATTTGAGTGATACCCGAGTAAAAATATATACAGATGCAAAAATACATACAAGGCTATTTTATTATCACATGATCAAATATCGCAGATTTTTGGAAAATTCTGAAAGATTATCTTTCTTGAAAACCATTTAATAAAACGGAATCGTATTCGAATTATTGTATTTTGTTCATGTTTATTCAATGCTAATAGTGAAATAACAATACTGTACGGTAACTACTGCAGAAAATAAAGATATAAGGTAACACAACAATTGCAAAAATTCAACACATAAAAAAGTGCATAAGTACTAGCGGTAGAAGATACATTGTCTGGAAAACCTCGACTAAAGTTCCTCACATCACAGAAACATTGATGACCGTATTAGGAGTTCACTTCAACAGAGTTTCCTTCAACAGTAATCTGAAAACTATTTATAGAAAAATCAATGATCACCTTCATTATAATAATCATTATTTAGATGATTTTCCATCCAATATTTAGGCTACCAGTTTTTGACAAATTATCTTCATCTAACCACGCACAATTCGGGCATGGTTTTATTTTTGAATTTCAAATTTGAATGTATTCATCATTAATAACTAATTACTATGGAAATTCGAACCATTTGTCCTACATTTTAGCATAAACAGGAAGTTTCCCGTGTCTACTATACCTTCTTGAGCTAATATGTTATGCATTGTCTTCATTAAATCAAATGAAGACTGAACATTCAAAACTGCTCTTGGATGGGTGACCGACACAAAAAGAAGGCGAGGTGGAACCCACCCGTAAGGGTCTCTCCCCTCCGATAAATTTTTTTAATCAAATTCAAAATTAATGGAAATCTCCATGAGATCAAATAACTGTATTCATACTCTGCAGATGCAGATCCATATCAAGTACAAATGTTTGAATTTTACTTGCAAATTTATAAAATGATCACTTGAATCAATTTTCGCTTTTTTGCATGAAAAGTTTTATAACAGGATTCTTTTAACTTGTCACAAAACAGCTGATTTAACGTTAGTAAACGAGCGTACATCAATCAGCTGATTTCTGACAATTTAAAATAATCCTGCTATAGAAATCTGTACCAGTTGCCAAATTGATACAAACCTAATGCTGTATAATCAATCAATATTATATTTTTTATAATTTAAAATCAGGGGCCTGTTCTATAGAAATTTATGAGTCTTGTTTTGCATGAAAAAGGTGTACACACACTAAACATGAATAGAACAGTTTATTACTTAATCAATTTATATGTAGCCGCCTTTTTCTGTGTATTACCGGTCTCATAAGTTTTTACGAAGCAGGCCTAGATGAATTTTAAATTATTAACTTCTCTGCTGAGATAGAAGATTAAACTAATATATAAACTCTAAACATAAAATACAGGTTCAAATAAGTTCTCTTATCAAATGACTATGAACTATGAATTACCTCGGCAAAAACAAAGTTCTGAATGCGCAATCTAGAAAATTTACTTCTCAGCTGAAACAAGACAGGGAATACTATTGAATGTTTCTCTCAGTTGATCTACGTGTTTCTGGCCCGCTTAGTACATCTACCACGTATTCAGGCTCGTCACTTCCTAGAACATAGACAGACAATTTAAAAATTTACTCCAACTCCAGTTCAAAGAAAAACTACCAGCTATACAGTAGATCTCATGTACTGTAAATTGAACTACCACTTGTAGAAATTCTCCTCATTATACAGTGCGTCCATTAAGTCACGCACATATATGAGTCAGTAAATAGGATGGTTTTCGTATTAGTTCTAGTTTCAAAGGCCCGTATTAGACTATCAAATGTTTTTTAAAAGATCTTTGACAAACATATGCCCGGTTTCTCAGTTGCTGAATAAACTAAACACATGGTTATTGATTCAATACTGCTATTGGATCCATTAACTGTTTAATGAACGACTGAGAAACTGGCCATATGTTTGTCAAAGATCTTCTACAAAACATTTGATAAACTAATACGGGCCTAACGAAAAATAGCATCACTGGTAATATAAACAACATATTTTGAGCCCAAGATTGTGAGTAAGGCTACAATAGGTCTCCAGTATTGTTAAGATTACAATCAGGTAAGCATGTCGTTTTCCCAAGAGCAGATTATGACTCCTCCGGTCTCTTGCTTTATCGCCAACAGATTTTTTCCTGTGGGGTTATCTTGAAAGGATTTATAAAAATAGTCCTCACACACTGAATGAACATTACAACAGAGATTACCAATGATAGTGTAGGCATACTCTACAAGTATGAGTAGGCATAGAACTGTTTGACTCTACCTTATTATACAAACTGTATTATTGGCTGTGAATAAATATGATCAAATATCAATATTAATATTAATTACTGGAACAATAGTTGAGAAGTATACTAGCTGCCGCTCGTGTTCTAAATTATCTGACTCGTGCTTAAAAAGCTCTCCTAATACAACCGTTCATAAACTACTATTTTCTAAAAATTAAACTTGCTAATACTGTAATGCCCAAATATTATAACCATTACCACTTATTAATTATCATTGGTTTTTCACATACAATGCTCGAAATTAATTTTAGACTACATTATTATCAACAAAATTTGGGAGAAAACAGATGATTTACTGTCTCTGTTACTGTCATGATTTGTGTATTGATTGATAAATGAATAAAGATTCTTTTCAGATGAATAAAATCGTTACAATACCTTTGATAAGTTGTTGCAACGTTCCTTGAGAGTGAAAGTGGGTCGAGAGTTTAGGATCGAATCCTGTTATAGTGGCTACAACATTGTCGTTCCAGTGCCATAGGTAAACTTTCTGCTTCCGAACTAATAAATCGTCTAGCAGAAGTTTGATTCCCTGGAAAACGCAAAAATCCACGTAAATTTTGAGCTGTCTGTACAGACAAATCACAACCAAATAAATAATATCCACAAAAGAGTTGTTAAAACAAACCGACAAAACAATGAACAAACCATATCCATGGCACAACTCAATAACAAACTCTTGATATCTAGATAGAATTACTAGTATCTTGATTTTGTTTTGAAAATTGAGGAGGAATCTCCAATATTTTAAATCTTTCGCTTCTGATGATGGCCAAAAAGTCGTGCTTGTGTAAAGAGCTGAGATAAGATGCACAAGCAATGGTAGACCGTGATCCGACTTCCTGGTTCTCAGAAATTCAAGAACTGTATCTTTTTACTCTTCAATTCATTATTCTTTTCTCTGAATGTACGGACTTTTTACATTTTTTTCAATCTTATTTTATTTTATTATGTTATCAAGATGTCATGAGTGCTATTTGGGTCATGTTTGTTGCACTCAACAAATTAATGTTATAAATGAATATTATGAATTATTGTTGTAAATAGTGTCCTATAATGTGTTCACAGAAACCAGTCGTGAATGTAAACACCGAGTGAGCTTATCTGTGTGTGTCTTTTGTGAGTGCATTGCATGATGGCATGTTCACATTTCAGCGTATGCAACTAATCGCGTATTCAGCTGATACGGATTGAGAGCGAGAGAAATTTAGTTATAACATGCCTTTGACTCGGTCGTCCAGCTATTTTCCGATACACGCACGCACACTTTGTTTAAGCGCACTGCCTCGTTTCGGTGAACAGATTGTAGTATTATCAATAAATTGTTTCATCAAACTGATAAGAAAATGACAGCTGAGAAATGATGTAAAATAAGAATTCATCACTTGAATATTAATGAAATATGAGGAGCATTCTCACCTTGGCCATTGTTGAGTCAATGAAATGTATGTGAGTACCATCAATGATGACTGGAGCATTGCTATCGCCCCGATTAACACAGGAAGTAATGATCACTTCCCGTAGATATTCTGTAGCAGGGAATACTAGACCCTGTGTAGGTGTCACAAGAAGTACTTCTTCTCTTCCGCTCTGTTGTAAAAAAGAGAGGAATTCATGAAAAATATCAACAATTTCATGGGAGATTCAAAACGTCATTAAGTCGTTACCGATATTGATATGGAAAGGATACAATGATCTTGGAACATACCAAGAAAACAGAAACAAAATATAGTGCTTTACTAAAATCTGAAATTCTACCAATTGATTATTCAATTTCTTATCACTCAAAATCACCAATCCGATCACAAAAATTAAACCTTCTCTAGTGCAAGGCTTGCTATAGTAGAGTAGGTCGATTTCCACACAAAAACTAACGTATTGGTATAACAAATTTCAACTTTTTACTGCCACTAATTTGTATTAAAATATTTGTGAATTTGTATTTGTATTGGTTGTTGGGAAATAAATAATCCAGTCATTTGATTATTATAAACTATTGGAAGCAAGAAGCAACAGAAAATACAACTCATTACTAGGTATAGTACTGAATAGGTAATACAGTTGAAATTGAAATTTTGTAAATTATTATTCATAACATCTAAAATAATTAATTATTTTTCAGTTACAGAAAACTCATAAAAATTGATGTATTTTAATAGTATTATTCTGGATTGGTAAGTGACTTGAAATTTCTCAAATTGATTTTTACATAATTATATTGTAATAGATAGGCTATGGATATTTTACTTACCGTAATCCATTGTAGGAAAATCCTCGGTCTGGCAGAGTTATAGAGGATGAAAAGAAGATTGACGGTGATTCCTGCTACTATTCCCATCTCCAAGTTAATGAATAGGCAGGTTATAAATGTGACAATGAATGGTACCAGGTCCATTTCTGAAACATAATTTTTATATAATAATGTGTCTATTACAATGCGTTCTGACATTTTATTTGATGAGATGATTGGCAATGAAGCTAAAGATTATTCACTGAATAATATTAATCTTTCATAGATTAAAAAAAATTAAAAGTTGAATAAACTGCCAAATCAACAAGAAAATTGTTAATGAATCTAAAGAAAAAATAAAATAATAATCAAGTATTTATAGCTAAATATTCTGAAGAATGAATATTCTGAAGAATGAATATTCTGAAGAATAAATATTCTGAATTGGGAAGAGTAAAAACGATACTTGTAAAAGAAAAGAGATTTTAAATCATTGAAAAGTAATTTTCATCTCTAATTATACTGACAATATTACTCCAGGGAACTAGGAAACAAAACGTAAATTCAATACCAATGCTTAGAGAAGGAAAAGCGTCTGAAAATTCATAAAATCCTAATTATTGGACATCAAGGAAAGTAAATGTATAAATTGGAAAACAGAATTCATAAGACTGGTCCAATAAGTTTTTGTTTCGAGTTCGGTTAAACAGTCCAGTTGAATTACTGGGAATGTTTGGAATCTTCAAGTAAAAATGTTAAGTTTGTTCTCTTTTCAGAAAAAAATTATTTAGTTTCATCGGAAAGAATAATCCCCATTTTTACACTTGATCGATTTTGTGTGCGACTCAAGCATGCTGCATATGCTTAAGCATTGGACGCATGCTGTGCAGAATAAAACATGAAATGAAATTAAAATATTTCTTATTAGGCGGAGTTGGGACTAGAAAGTCCTTTCTACCACTCAACCTTGAACCCATCCACCAACCTTGAAACATCGACCAAGTGTGGACATACTCAATCACATAATATATTCAATTTTCAACTTACTTTTCGTCCTCCACAGTACAAGCACTACATGATATTCAACCATGTAGAACATGGCACAAATTATAACACCAGCAACTGTTGATTTTGGAATGTAGTAAAACGTTGGAGTGAGACAGCTCAAAGACAGTATTATCATTACACCTGTGGAAAAGGAAAGTTTTCTATTGAAATTGGACAAGAACACAGAAAATATTGGATCACTAGGTTCAGTCACTATGTGATTCAGCTGTTGTTGCTAATCTCTTAAGTCTTAAGTTATTTTCATTGAAAGCCCGGGACACACATATACAATATTATGCTCATAAATCACTGTGTGAATCTAAATGTATTACATTCCTATGTCTGAATACCTCAGCTGGTATAGTGATATGGAGACACAGCCGTGTTGTGGATAGGTGTGTCCCGAGCTTAGCTAAAGCGACGCTACGGCGGTCTGAAACCACCTCTAAACCAAGAAAAGCTCCTTGTAGTGTGAATTAGTGAATTTTCTCGTTCATTTTGGTATGGCATCTGGACTGGAAATGTATTATTGCCATTACAACTCATGTAGCTTCTTACTATATTCAAAATGTATAATTTTTCAACCACTATACAATATTAATATGTTTGCATCATAG
The DNA here is from genome assembly GCA_017141395.1 of Laodelphax striatellus. Lineage (NCBI taxonomy): Eukaryota > Metazoa > Arthropoda > Insecta > Hemiptera > Delphacidae > Laodelphax > Laodelphax striatellus. The sequence continues at coordinate 12,156,050 of CM029538.1, read as the reverse complement.
TGAATGGATTCTCAAATACTTTCATTTTAAAAGAAATGAGGTAATTTATTGTCAGTCCAGGTGCCTTAGCAAAGTAAACGTACTGTAAGTGATGCGGTGTTTGGATGAAGACAACAACCACTACATACAACACTAGATTTTCTTGAGGTGTGGTTCATCGACTGCCAAATAATTGTGTTAGGCTTTTCAAAATGTAATTCGAGATTTGTGGATTCAAGATTGAATGAGTTTATAACTTATGTTATCAAAATTATAATATACATGCTATTTTATAGAATCAAATTCATAATACGCCAACTCATGTTAATTATGCTAAGTTCAGAACCAGCGACCACATAATACAAATAGACGGAGCACTCAGGCTCAATATTGAAGCCAATTCTGGCGTCTAAGCCCAAGGAAGATGGCGGCGGTTTACATAGTGGTTTACATGAGTGGGAGAGAGACAGAAAAACAGCTGGCATAATCTTGTCTCTCCCCACTCATGTGAACCACCGCCATCTTCCTTAAGTTTAGGTACCAGAATAATTGGCTTCATCACCCGTAACGTTGAAGTAATAGGAATGCTCCGTCTATTTGTATTATGTGGTCGCTGTTCAGAACTTGAGTTATTAATTATCATATATGATGTTTTATAGAGGCAAATTGATCACAACCAGATTGTTTAAAATAATCCTAGCCGATGACATACGTCAACGTCGAGTCATATCAAGTCATATTTTAATGTGGATACTGAATAATTAAGTATACCAACCGTTGAAAAATCCTCCGAACTGTGTAGCAACGCCTGAAGCATGGTTAACTGCCGTTCTTGTGAAAGAGCCTGTTATTGGCATCGATTGTACGAATGAGCCAAAAATATTCGAAAACCCCAGAGCAATCATTTCTTGGCTGGCATCCAGTGTTTTGCCTTTGGCTGTGAAAATAGAAAATTAGTACATTATATTCAGTAACAAGTCAAAAAGCAAAGAAATATACATGTATATGAATGTATATTGATGTAGGTGACCTGACACCTGTTGAATTTTCGATCAGTTCTCCTCAGACCTGGAGCCTGTTGCATGAGAAAATACAAGCTAGTAATACTAGTTGTCACTATGGTAACTTGCTATCTGACAACTTGTATTACGAGCTGGTATTATCTCATGCAATAGGCCCCAGTTGTTTGTAAATTGTGGAAAATTGAACAGGTTATGCACCTAAAACTTTATAGTTGTTGCTTATAGGTAACTGTTTTCATTGTTTTGTGTTGTTTATCGGTAACTTTTTCAATTTTTTAGGACTAAAGAGATATGCTGAAAGAAATTATGCTCACCGAATACTTTAGCAATGGATACACTTTCTAGAATGGATATGATAGGCGCAACCAACGTTCCAGTGCCGAGATTCTGAAGCATTTCAGGGAATGTGACGGTGCGGTTGCCATCGAAATGCGAAAATGGTGGCAAACTGATTGGTGGCAGACCAGAGTTCACGTGACCTGTCAAAAATAAATAATATATTATGAAGAATTCACTATAAATACAATTAATTGCTATGTCGTTTAAAATTGTCTTCAAAGTGAATTATTAACTAGCAGCTCTTCATGGAAAGTGCAATAGAAGAGTATTATGAAGAACTTAATTCCAAAATATTATGAATCTATACAATGCTGAGGTCTGCCCTTACGTGGATAAAAAGTTTTAAACGTAATTTATTGACACCCAATTGAAAAAAAATACAAAATGACAATGAATAGGAGATAATAAAGTACAATAGAATGGAACCAGTGGAATAGAATGGTACAATAGAAGAACAGAATTTTACAATAGAATGTAACTTTATTTAAAATCGGGTTAAGGCACCAATAGGATTGAATTTGAGCCAAAGCCTGCAGTAATCGCCTCAAGTACTGTATTACTAGTAAATAATAAAATAAATAAATATGCCGACAAGTTAAACACTCGTGACATTTTTCTGATGAAACACCTAAACAAATTGAAAAAAAAAACGGAAAATAATGTTCGTATTGACGTTGGTGATATTGTAGTGCATATCCGTAATAGATAAGATATGATTTTCAAGAGTTTCTATCACAATTATAGCCTATGAAAGAAATATATTTTTAGAAAGTTGATTTGAACTTACCAGTCAGCCTAAACGGTTGTAAATCATGATTGGCGCATATGAATGCTATTAATGTTCCAATTATCACAACGATGGCATTACGAGCCACTCCTACTTGCCACATTATACCGCGCAACGAGCGATTCTCCCACGAGCTGGAGTAGTCTTTTAATTTCTGCAAAAAATGTAACATCTTACTAGATTTCTTTTGTAAAAGTGTAAAATGTAAAAGTGTTATAATAAGTGTTTCGAAAATTCTTTATTACAATAAAAGTTTCAAATTCCATTTCGAAAAAGAAGCTGTTTCGATTTCAATTGTACAACTGTAATAAGTGCTTAATAACATAGTCTTAGATAGATATTCTTATTAATCAAATTATTCTTCACGGCGGTGAACCCCATAACACTTTCTTTTATCGTTTTAACACTAGAATTGACGACATGCAGTCAAATTTTACTGTAAATAACATAAATGTTACTCACTGGACTGAAGCGCTTTCAAGTTCCTTTGAACTCTTTTTCAATCAAGTGTCTCTTCAGTCCAGTGAGTAACATTTATCTTATTTACAGTAAAATTTGACTGCATGTCGTCAATTCTAGTATTAAAACAATAGTATTAACTTCGCAGTTCGTTATGGATCCAAAAATTCAGAACTTTCTTTTAATTCCATGTTTTTCATTGGTAGTTCCTGTAATCTAAAAAATCATTCTTATTCATCAAATTATTACAAACCTTAGCTATGACTAGAAGGATAACGGTGGTAAAACCCATGACGGTGTCACCGAGTCGAAGCGAGTGCCAATTTTCAAAGAGATTCGTCCAGGCTCCAATGAAGCCGTTGCCTTTGCCATCAATGCCCAGGATGTTCTTCACTTGCGACACCGCTATTATGATGGCTGCGGCTGATGTGAAGCCTGACGTCACTGGCAGCGAAATAAACTCGACCAGGAACCCTGCAACACACATAATTATTGAGAAATAAGTACAGAAAAAAACTTGCATTTGAAAATATACGTATTTAACTCGATTTTGATCACAGAATTAGATTTCTAATTAGCGTAACGAAATGGATATTAAACGGTGAATGGATTTACTGATTAGCCTAGTTTGTTTCTTAAAATTTAATACGATTAATATTCTTTGGTGGGATATAATTCTATGAAAAGAAATATTATTGTTATTTATGACGATACTCATTCTTTAAATGAGGGATTTTTTATTCAATCATTCATTGATGAATGAAAAATTCATTCATTCAAAGAATGTATTTTTCATTCATTAATGAATGGAAAATGCATTCATTCAAATGCTGTATTTTTTATTTAATCATTGTCAGTTTATTAGTGATTACTAAGAGTTTAACAATAATTTTAAATAAATTGAATAAATTTTGTGCTCAACTAGAAATAAAATAGGAATATTGTTTACTGCAACTTACTGCCAACACATAAGTTATCTTACTTTGACAGTGCCAAGATATTAGTTTATAACCTTATGACCCTTAATCTGTTGTTTACAGTCGCCTTGTACAAAAAACTCTAGCCAATATTTGATAAATTTTGAAAGTCTAGGACCCTCTAAAGTTGGCCATTGGAAGAAGCACAAAATTGTAGAAAATCATAATTATTAAAAAATTGTACAATTAATATTTCATATTGTTTTATGTAGTGTACTCTAGAACTTTATTGTACATTCATATATTTTTATATTTGGTAAATGATAAAATTCAATCAGTTCCGCTCAACATGAACTTACCAAGATGTAGAAGGCCGAAAATGAACGTTACAACTCCCGATATGAAGCAGAGTAGAACCGCATAGTCAACACCATAAGCGCTGGCGTACTTGTAAGTCATCAGGGACATTATAGCGGTTGGTCCCACAGTCACGTCTTTGCTTGTTCCCAGCAGCATGTAGACAAATGCTCCCATGATGCCCGAGTACAGGCCGTACTGCAAACAAATAGAAAGTAACAAATCACTTGAGAAGTAATGGAGACGAAATGAAAATACTGAAAATAAGAATGAATAAAAGTGATAAAAAATCACGGTGAATAATAAAATCACTGTATGTGTAAGATTAGCCTCAACTTAAACGAATTTATGCTTGGTTCAAAATATGTAATTGATAATGACTTTAGTGGACTGTATAAAATAGGAAACGAAATAATATCTCTCCAGAAATAGAGGTACATGCAAATAAAGATAAAATAACTCACCGAGAATCCAAATAATATGGTATTGGTCTTAATTAAGCTTACGTATTCCAGGAAGAGGTGTGATGAACCAGGTAGGGAGATGATTCGGGATATTGATAGGATAATATAAGCTTATGTCATCCACTGTTGCCGAATTCTGCTGCTATTGATGTACGTAATTCTGTCGAGATATTCAAATGAGATTGGTTTACTTCCAATCAGAATAATAAGTTAAACTTTAACTGTGTGAGTTTGGCAGACACTTTTCAATAATTATTGTAACTTTGCTGTACACAATTCAATAATATATAAACGAAATTTTGAGAACGATTTTCTCCGACAATTAATAAAATAGGCTAATTCAAGACGAACTTCTTGAAAAACTCCACGATACAATACGAAGCGACGAAATTTCGCTAAGGGCCTGTTCTCGACGATATTATAAACCAGACTACGACTGAAAACGAAGCCGGCTGGGAACTCACCAGCGCTCCAGCGGAAACTAAACAAACTCAAGCCGAAATTCAAAAATTGGCGCGAACAGTATGCCTAGTCAAATACAGTCATACACAACAAAGTATCAAACTGAATGTATCTCCAAAGCAATGCAATGTAATTCCTATTTCTATTTTTAGGATCAGGAAGAAACCTCCATATGAAAGGAATTTTTTTTATCGTATGGCTTTTATTGGTGGGGAGACCCTTACGGGTAGGTTCCACCTCGCCTCATTGCACAATTGGAATATTATTTAAAGGAATTGAATATTATTTTATTTTTAGTGCTTAGTTCAACCATAATAGAAAGTATTTTTCATAGATGATGGTAAGTTGTGCGAAAGAAGTAGATATGTTGGCTCAATAATGCATTCATATAAAATTGAAAATTGTTTACATCCATTATTTGGTTAGTCCATGTACAAGCTACAAATACAGTACGATGCTGAGCTCCGTGTCCCTGGGAGGAATGCGATACGTCATCGAAACCCGTTTTTGCAGTGCTTAAGAATGCTATCTTTGTTTCCCCGCTTCAGACTTCAGGGACACGGAGCTTAGCATCGTACTGTATATGTAGCCTACATGATATAATGTTAGTTTGAAGAGATTTTTAGTGTTCAACTACCAACTGACGAAGTAAAGATAAGATTTGAGACCAAATCATGGAGTATTCAAATTTTTACCAAAGAAGAATAATCATTTCTGTTCTTCGTAAGCCATTTTCAGCAGGAAATTGAAGGAATAAAATGATAATGTGACTCACAGCTGGATCAAGGCCCGCAACAACAGCATAGGCAATGCCCTGAGGCACAGCGGTGAGGCTCACTGTGACTCCAGCTATCAAGTCGCTGATTAGCCAAGATAAGTTGTACTGTGGCGCCCATCTCAGTACTGGAATGCGGCTCTTCACACATTCCATAGAGCAACACGAATCTTTCGGCTTTTCATGATCTGGAAAGAAGCAGAAAAACAGAAATTAAAATTTTGTAATTGAAAAAATAAAACAACATTAACGCCTACTATCAAATGTTTCATGGGAGGGTATGCAATAAGCTGCAAATCATCTCCAAACTGCATGACAAAATGAAGGTATCGACCGTGATTTTAGAGTATTATTTTTAGGTCAATAGCTTATCAGTTATCACATTATATTGGAGACTTTTAAACAAATAAAATGTTCTTCTAACTTACAAATATAATATGGTATATTAAAACATTTAGATTATGCGATCATATTTCATGTTGGATTAATAAATAATGTAAGTTCCTTTCTCAGTATGAAAGATTGAATGCATGGATGTCATGAACTACTAAACTGAAAGATAAAATTTATACTCAAAAATCAAGCCAAGGGGAGTAGAGCATATGGGATTAATCACTACTTCTTCATAATATTCTATGCTGATCACTGTGAATGCAAAGCGAACTGTATGTGAAATTTTTTTATAGTATGGCTTTTATTGGTGGGGAGACTCTTACGGGTAGGTTCCACCTCGCCTCATTGCACATTTATTTTGGTCTTTTTCGTGTCGGTCACACATCCGAGAGCGGTCTTGAATGTTTGTTACTTAACCACATGATTACTGTGGAATGTATGTGGAATGTGGATTGAAGTAAATTTTCTCTTCCTTTGAACATATAGGTCTAGTTATGACATAGAAAGAAATTACTTAAAAGAAGATATATCTTTTCTGACTAGTTCACTCTGATAAAAGTCTATGTTTGGTAGCCTACATTATGAAAATCTTATATTATTGGACAACCGAAAAAATCTCCAGAAATTCTGTAAGGAAATCTTTTCAAACTTCGTGGACATTCACTGCTTTTCATAGATGATTCAACTTGAAAATATATAATAGATCGATTTTCACTTTGAAATAATTTATTTATATTCATTGAGGAGTGACAAATCACTCAATTTATTCATTATATTATTAAAATTACTTTCTCCTACTATGTAAAAATGTGAGTTACAATCTAAATTACAACATTGTTTTCTCAATTTTCAAAATATTTACGATACCAGTTTAATTTTCCTTTCAATCTAAGTTTTATTCTTCTGTATTGAAATATTTTTTCCCAACAAAAGCAATCATAGTAAATAATTGACTGTTGGCAGATAAGATAAAAACTGCTATTGTAATGTAAACACACAATAATGTTTATAAATACAAACTCAAATGATCAATTGTGGCGTTATATTTATTGACATGATTGTGACAAAGAGCCAGTTTATTTGAACGAGCACATTGTAGCCTACTATACTTATATAACACACATCAACCGAAAGTCTTTGTCTTGTAAATCATTTGCATACAATCAAAAAATAACCCAAAACATGACGAATTGATTATAAGAAACTGAACGTTAAATTGTTTGTGAAAGGCGACTAACTTACATCGATATTCGCTGGTAGGAAGGATTGTATAGTCCCCAGAAGTAGACGGTAATCCAGCAATTGACTCCATCACTTTACCTATTATTACTTTTCGTCAATAAAAACACCTAATATTCTCTAAAAAAAACTGTCAGTTGTTTCTTGTTTGTTACATAAGAGCAACATAACCAACAAACTTATCATGAATGGAGCTTGGTTGTGACCAACTTATATTTAAATGATTCCAAATTGAGAGAACTTGTATTCCGAGTACTCAACCATTGCAAAATAAGAAAATAATCTGACAACTGAAGTGATAGCCTATCATTTCACAATACATATTTTTGAAATCGAGAACAACATCCAGCATGATTACAGACAGACGACAGAACCAGCAGTTGCAAGCTTCGATACTCGACTACAATGTACAATATCGATAGGACCACAAAGTACAATATCGATAGCGATAGTCGACCTTTAACAATTTTTTAATCTGGATTTTTGGTAGTGATAACAATAATTAAAAATTTACCAAACTACTGATGGGTTTAAGATAAATTTGAGTTTATTTTCTGATAATTAATAATAAATTATGATTATATTCTTGAACATATTAAAGTAGTCTATATAATTTATGTAAGCCAGTAAGTTACAACTACGGTACCGGTACCGGTAATAGGAGTATTAATTTATTATCATTATTATAGGGATTCATAAAATTTAATTTGAAATTGGAAAAATTTTATTCAAAAAAATTCCATCCAATAAATAGAGATGTTACCTTATTGTTATTGCCTTATAACGATACCTATATAATTGAGGTGATATATTAAACTTATGCTCTGTTAATAAAAACAAAAGAAAGTATGAACAATTTTTTTCTATTTTTCTTAAATTTTTCAGTTTCTAATTGCAATTTTCTTATTTTATTTCCTATTCTGTCAACAATTTGTTTCAATATTAACAATAACTCCCCAGGAATTCTATTTTTACTTATGAAGTGCACCAAACTGATTTAATGTATGAAACGAACCAAAAAACCCAAAATTTATTATTTTTATAGCTTTTTAGTTTTCTTATGGGAAAAACATTTCCTACCTTCCTTTCCTTTCCAACACCTACTCCTCGTTAATGAATAGCATGCCTCTAGTATAATTTTTGTGCTAGATAAACTTGAACTATTTCTACGGTACTTTCTCCTTTCTTTTCATTGAATCCTATCAATATTTTCAAATATTATTAATTAAATAGTACAGTGAAATCTATTGTAGATCACATCATTATAATGTCTAGACAAAACTTGATATTTTCCTAGCATTCTTCACCCTGTGAAGATGAACACATGATATACCGTTAATACAAAGAGGAATAAAGTTTTCTTTATAAAAGAGTCCCTTGCAATCATTACTATATAGATATTATCATAGAGAAAGCATACGCATACTCCCTGACACGAACTATTTTCGCCATACAGTTAAAATGTAAACATCCGTCCCTATCTGCTTATGCTTTCTCTATGATATTATTGAGCCAAAAATTTTCACTCTCACCTGAAGAATCCCATTCAAACGTTTGCACATGATTGTTGTTATTTAATCCAAACACTTTATCACACTCTTCTGAATTGGCCATATATTGTTGATATATGTTTCACTGTACCGGTACTGTTTATATATAGTTCGACTAAGAGCCACACAAAAACAAAAAAGAAACTAAAAATTAAAACTGAAACTGAGAAAAACGCTCCAACAGTGATGAAGAGAAGTCAAGCGCAAGAAATTGAGTGACTGAACTGAAAAATTGAATGAATGCTATACGGTAAACATTATCACTATCATTATTATGAAGTGTACATTACCGCACTACCACATATTCATCTTTTTACATAACTCTGAATAATAATGTTTCACGCACGCAACAATACCCATGTCCAATTAACTTGATAGTGCGCAAAATAAACAGTCATGATTTTAAAAGTTCGACTTTGAACGGAGTCAATTACGGTATTGAGTTTCTAGGTGACAAAAATGCTACAATTATTGAAATTATGCCCTCATATTCTGTGATTTAAGTACGGTACATGTTGACAAAAAAATCACTGCGACATATAAACACGTATAACTTTCTGATACGGTACATATTTTGTAATTATTTTGGGAAATAAAATGATTTTGATTTGATATATTTATTATTTTCTGATTATAGTGAGTATTTGAATTACACAGTATTGAGAGAAAGAAATGTATTTATTCCGATTTCGAGTAGGGTAAGTAGTTCTGTTTATTATAAAAATAATTAGGCAAAAATTGATTGCTTGTAAGCGGAATTCAGATCAAGCTGATTCGAGTTCGAGGCTACTTCAAAACGTCATATATTATGTTTGCAATTACGGCAATTAATACTGTATTCATTACAAGTGGTGCTCAACTGTGATTGTTTAAACAATCGCAATGAACAACAATGGCAATAATGAACTTATTTATTGACACTTTATCTCTTTCTATATTAATATTATTATTATTTTTTTAAATTGTTTATTAATTTGAAATATTGTACAACTTGGCTTTCCTTTTTGAGGTATATGTGAGCTGTTTAGTTCTTATTTAAGGAATCGATTAGGAATTAGCATTATTATTAAATCAATCTTTTATGCGTTTATTAATTTATTAATTATTAAATTTATTACAAACTCACAATACTCATGAGTTCTTTGTTGTTTTTTCACAACAATCCCCCAACATAAATAATATTCTTTTAATGTTAACGGTTGAATGCAGCTTTCTTTACCTCAAGTTAGTTACAGTAGCCTAGGTACTAAATTATTTCAAATGAATTGGTATAGGGAAAGTGCTGATTTGTTCTTTGAAATGCTAACTAAATTACGGTATCTTATTTATATAATATGGTTCCATTTGCTTAAAACTATTTCCAAATAATGCAACACTAGACTTTAAAACACCAACACTATTTCTGCTAACGTTTGCTGTTGACGGTGAACTCAAGCAAACTGTTTCAATCAACTGAGAATGTTGATAAGGACATTAGTGACACTTCAAACTTCAAAACCCTACTTTTTCCAGTTGAACGCACATGATAATTATTGTCAAGAATAGTTGTAGGGGTACTAATCAAGCCACGCTCTGCACAAAACTAATTATTATAGCTTGTCGCAAAAAAATATTATGGAAAATCTATTGAAAAAGTGTCATTATGGTAGTTTTCTTTATCAATTGAAGCAGATCTTCATAATAAACTTGAATAATTGTATGATAGATTCCGTTTCAGGTGATTGCTTCTCAATAATGAGTCATAACATTTCTCTTTCAATCAATTCAATAAAAGATGTTCATTGTTGTGAATGAAATTTCGCCTATTCTAAAGAATCTTCTTGGAATAAATACCTTCATCGGAAGTACGGTATTCATCACTAACATCGAAATATAAATTATAAATAAATTTAGTTCTACTCTAACCGATTAGTATGAGAAATTCTTAATTCAAACTAGTTACCAACAAACCTCATACTATGGACAGGGTCCATACAATTGAATCTCTCCTGAGAGATTTCAAATTCAGCCTTATTACATTAACATCAAATAATAAAAACGGTAATAAGTGTATAATTACCGTATGCAACGCCTGACTGAATTCTCTACCTCGAAAACATGCATTTAATTTTCTACATAGTGTCAGTGTCATAAATAAAATACACCTTATTGTCTTATTTTAAGGTGGGACAAGAAGTAAGCAAGTCTCTTTTCTTTGAACTTGAGATCAAGAGAAAAAGTGAAAAATTTTAATAGAAAAATCACTCAACCAGTAAATGTTTACTTGAACTTGTTTTTCACGTTTGATCAATTTCAAACTTGTCTTAAACTTGTATTTCTTTCTGATTGATGATGTTTAAGTCAAGGCTTATAATTCCATTGCAATCAGAATGCTGTGTATTCAAAGTGCTTTTAAATACTGTATCAGGATAGGTACCGGTACGGTATCTATATATAATGTCATGTATTTCTTGCACTCCTTAATACAGTAAAGCAGTTTCTCAAGTGATAGGGATGAAAAGTATGCCTCCAATTTTGCGTACGGTCTCCGATCTTGTAATGTCTCGTAGCATCAGAGAATAAGAAATATTGATATTATTAAATTTTTCTTGTCTTATGACTATATTTTATCAGCAAAAGTCATCAAGTTTTCCATAATGAGTAGCCATAGATATACCGTAGTTTTTTTTACTAGAGCCAGAGGTAAACAGATACTGTAAATGGATAGTCTATGCTAAATTAAGCATTTTAATTGTGAGTAGCTATTTCTTGCAAAAAAAAAAAAAAATGCTATAGGCTATATCGTATATGAATCAACATACTCTTCTAATAAAAAAAACTTTTTGAATTGATTATATTTTTATCTTTTTATGTAATAAGTAATTTTTATATAATTCACATTTTATCAGAAAATTGAAGTAATATATAATACGATATTAATTATTCATTATTTATCATTTGGCGACGCCTGGAAACTGTTTTCAATATTAAACTAATTAATAATGTAATGTATATTTATTTTGTATTTGAAATACATTTAGAACGGAACAAATTCCATTTTTAGAACGGATGAGGAAAAGTGAGAATCTAAGGTCAGGAGATCTTTCGATTGTGACGAATGGTTGTTGTTAAGCGATAAGGGGTGATTATTTATTATTTTATTGATGTAGGACCAGAACTATATTCAGGTCACAACGCTTCACCATTTTGATTTCAGCCTGATAATCCGCCAATTAATATTGTCAACAAGCAGAGCAGACTTGATAACATTATGAACAAAGCTATCCAATGACCTTCGCGGTGTATAACTTCAAACTCTTCTGAAAATCTAGTTTATAGTCATATCATGATTTTTTTACCCTTATTATTATTTATTGTCTCTTATTTTACATTGTCAACTGCTCAGACAATACCAACGAGTACATAATTGGGATTGTTAGACAACTGTAATTATCTCAACTACTTTTTCAGATAAATAAAATGTTTCAAGCTGCTTATCAATGATTTTTTTAGTAGTTCAATTATTACAGTCGAATTTTGCACAAATCCTACTTCACACATTTATTTACACAACATCATGATATTTTAATTATTAGATACGATTGCTCTCACTCAGTATTGTCACTTTGATTATAATTATTCTATCTATTTCTTAAGTAATTGTCACTTTGATTATAATTATTTTATTTATTTCTTGATAATGATAACTTTGATTTATTTCCAAACAATCCATTTTGTGAATTATTGAAATGTCAGTAAATTTCTAGTGTGGAAAAATACTAAATGATGTCAAACATTTATTCCATTTTATATTTGAAAGATAATCTATTGAATTCACTCAAACAGGGCAGAATGATTGAAATTTGGAGCAATATAAATTGATTTATTTCCAAACAATCCATTTTGTGAATTATTCAAATGCCAGTAAAGTTTTAGTGTGGCAAAAATACTATTAAATGATGTCAAACATTTATTCCATTTTATATTTGGAAGATAATCTATTGAATTCACTCAAACAGGGCAGAATGGTTCATCCAATCAAAGTGTATACAAGTCAGGCTCAGGACACCAATAGTCTATTGCAAGATCACATTTCCACTTGTCACTATTTATTGAAATGAAATTCAACCTTTACCCAATCAACCTTCACCTTTCATCTCACAGGACCCTGGACATATAGATTGCTCCATACCTACAACATTTCATAATTTGAATACTATGCGTATCACCCCCTTAGAAAAAGCTAACAACTTCTAGCAATATTTAGAGACATTCATGTTATCGATAAAGAGTATTGCGTCCAGTCAATCAATCACTTTCTCTGTCTTCATTCATTTCCTCTCTCCAGTGGCGGCGCTTCCATAAGGGCCAAGTGGGCCGGGCCCACCCAAATGAAACAGTAAGGTACATTTTTAAATACGTTTTGTGATTAATATTATTTAATATTCAATAAAATACAATGTAAATTAATTTTGAACTGTCAGCGGGTCAAAAAACATCACGTAACACATTGGAGGGCCACGGATTTTGGGCCCTTCTAGCTATCATAAGAACGTAATAGCAAGGCTTCGCAAGCCGGCGGCGCTGGCTAGTCGGAGAGCAATGCATTGGTATATGAGCAAAATGGGCCGATTCCAGCGGGCCCATTGGACGTTGTTTCTCGCTTGAAATGCTGAGCGCTAGGCTAGAAGTAGCTTTGTTTACATCCTGTCATGCGAATTTCTGACCGATTGGCAAGCGGCTCTGGTAGTTTTATTATTTTATAAAGTAATAAGTTAATACTTTAAGTTAATTTTGTGCTAATATTTATATAGATTTATTAGATTAGCCATATTCCAATTGTAGTGATTGTGATTTTATTATGAAGTGCTGTGTTAGTGTGAAAGTGATCATGATTTAAATGAGGTTAGGCCTACTTCAACGGTACAATCTCCAGAATAATATTGTGAGTTTATTAATAAACGAATCAGCCCATTCAGCTCTTGGCATGTTTTTAATACTGTAGTAAATTCGCAGGCTAATAATTGTATGTTTGTAGATAGTTTTCAGCAGGTCTATTCCTATAGTTTTGTTCAATATCGCAACTATATAGTCGTAGATTTAATTTTAACTACATCAACTTGTAAAATTGAATATACTCCATAAAGCACCCCCCCCCGCCACTCTTCCCAGCCACATCCACAACAAGTCCAACCACGGGCCCACCCTACTGTTCAGGTCAAGCGCCGCCACTGCCTCTCTCACAAACAAATGCTCTCTCTCTCATATACACACACTCACCTAAGCTCACATAAATTCTTTCCTTCTGCCTCTCTATATTTATCTTTCTTTCTTTCTCTCTCGCGCGCTCTATCTCGCTCTCTCACGCTCTCTCTCTCTCTCATCTTCATTTTATTCAATAATATATTAGTATATTTAGAATTATATCTTAATTAGTAGTAAATTTTTACGATTTAGAATCCAAGTCCACATGTTTGTAATCTACATGAATAAATTATGGTAAATAATATAATCTAATCACTCTCTCTCTCTTTCCTCCTCTCCTTCTTATTTTATTTTGATCACTTTCTCGGTCTTGTTTCTTTCTCATTCCAATCGTACAAAACAAAAATGTAACATGACCTTCTCTTACCCTACTTCCTGTCATTGGTTTGCATCTATTGAGAGTTACCATCGAAGTAATCGCAAAACATCATCGACCTAAAAAAATAGGACGATACTCGAGGACATCAGCATTATTATCAATATTTATAACATCGTTTATTTCAAACACCGTTCATTAGCATGGTCACGTTTAAATTCAAATGCCTTGGATGGTATCAGAGGACAGATTGTCCACTGTAGCGAATAAATGGTTGTGTTTAAAACAGAGGTGTAAAAAGGTAGCGCATAATGAGAAGATAAGAGAAGTAACAGACGGCGAGGTAGCCTTTCGTTTGAACGTGTTTATTATGAAACTACATTTTTCACTGTTGAATCCTTCTGGTGTTAACCTTTACTTCATATCACGTCCATCCTTGGGAGTTGGTTTTGGCCACAAATTTTTCTGTTCCGGTCAAGCGATTCGAAAAAAATGTAGCATTGTTTGCGGTTATTGCATTGTTGCAGAATATGCATGGCACACCTTCTTCCGACTTGAAATATACCACCCATGACGTCACGGATCGGAAGCACCTTGAACTACAGACTACTGACTATAAAATTTCATGTTGCCTATGCTTCAACAGACCAACCAAATCTATGCTTGAATGCAATAGACTACTATTGGTCTAGGTTTTTATATAAGGCTGTCTGTCCGTATCAGTAACATCTCCCAAAGACTCCCAAAGCTCCTTTTTGAAGTCTTTGCATCTTTCCATACTTAACAATGCATTATTATTGTATTGTACTGAGTGATGGATTCTACTTTCTTATGCTTGCTAAACTGAATTATTATTTGGTTCCAGGTTTCTGCTCTCTGAAACTAAATTAATTGAATTTTATATGACTTTTGGTTCTTACGCGCTTCCTTTCAGTTCACACTGATTTTTAGAAACACTTTCTACAACACAATATACTTCCAATTAATCAATAATCATGTTGCTCTAAAAACTATAGGCTAATGATTGATGAGTTTTAATATTGACCAATCCCACTCAGATAATCACTGTCTCTGGTTGTACTTGTTTTAATTTATTGGTCATGATTTTCATGAGTGTCTTTTCTATCTCGATATTCATCTTCAGTTTTATCAAACTGTTTTCCCATGTTTTCCTATAATTTTTCACTCATTATTCTATCCCCCCAACTCCTCCCAGCCCGTTATTTTTTTTATTATTTTTTTTGCTAGGGATGATGCCCACATAAGCTCTAAGCTTGTGCGTGGGTAATGGAAGGATGATGATGAGATATGAATGGACCTACAGCTTTAGGTGGGTTCCGAAACACCGGGACGCGATTTTGAAGCTCATAAATGTTTGTATTTAGAGGAGCCGGTCACCGATACAACGGGAGTGGTAGGCGCTGTCTCTTATCTAATCTCACCGATTAGCCTCGCCTCTGCCACTGGAACCAAACCGCTTCCCCAGTATCTCATAGCAAAGCCTGTTAAGTAAACAGAGCAAACTATTTCTCTTTGAGTTTGATTTGGTCAACAAAAATGGTCGGTGTCTATTTGTCCGTGGAAATTTCCAGATTACGCTTCCAATTCGTTCTTCGTGTAGACCTTTATCTCATCTATTTTTCAATACAATAAATAACGATAAAAAATTATAATAAAAATTTGAATAAGCATTATCCATGACCAAAGTTTGATCAGCGATCACGCGAATAATTTATGTTTGATTTTTTATAGTCTGTATTTTATTGCTTATCAAACTCTAATCGGCGTGGGAATTTCCAGATTACGCTTCCAATTCGTTGTTCGTATAGACCTTTATCTAATCTATTTTTCAATACAATAACGATAAAAATTATAATGAAAATTTGAATAAGCATTATCCATAACCAAAGTTCGATCAGCGATCACGTGAATAATTTATGTTTGATTTTTTACAGTCTGTATTCTATTGCATATCAAACTCTAATCGGCGTTTTACAAACGACTTTTATGAATGAATAATGTTTCCGAAAAAATATCTAACAAATAAAAAGTTCAGAAAGCAATACAGGTAACATTATTGATATAGATCGATCCATGGTCCATTCATTTGTATTAATTATTATCTACATACTTGTTACTTGTAAGATAAACGGGTCAATTCCGTGTTACAACATATCTGTTACATTATTGTTGTTTGTTTTAACTGTAACTTGCTCATTCACAGAGAGTTTGTGCAAGATTTATTTCTTCTCTCGAGAGATTCTTTTATTGCTTATCAAACGAGAGAAAAGTTCGAGAGAATTTCTTTTCTCTCTCTTTTCATCTCTGCATTTCTACATGAAGATATTTTTAAACATTACAAACTATTTTCATGGCCAAAGACCTTTCAGAATCTATCACTCATTCATCTCAGGCTTCGATAGAGGAAGTGATAAAGCTCTGTTCAATCAAAACAAGAAAGTGAATTGTTGATCAATTGAAAGCTATCACTGGTTGTTCAGGAATAACAATAATACTGTATTGAGATTCAACGGGAGTCAGAGAAACGGAAGCTTCGAATTCTTCCATCAAATTAAAATCCAGTTACAATACCGTAAATATCCGAATGAAATAAACTTGTATGCATTGGTGTATTTATTTTTATATCTATATTTTTGACAATAATGTCAACTTGAGCGAGTTACCTGTCGTTATAGCAACCAGGTCATCCACTTTCACTAACATTCCAAGAAATTATGAAACACTTCCCAACTATGAAATTAATTTTTTCTACGTCAATCATTCTAAGTTCTTGAAGTATTTGATTGAATATTGCAGTTTGTTTCGCTGATGCTATGAAATAGTATCATGTTCCATTTACTCAGGTCAATGATCTTTAATCACAGCTAAACAAGTCGTTAAACCTGCTATTTATTGAATATCAATTTTTGTAGTACATCATAAATCATAATAATAAATATTATCAGAACCGGACAATACTGACACGCTTTAGTGAAGACTGAAGCGGGGAGACGAAGATATCACTCTTATGCACTGAAAACCCCGGTTTTCGATAACGTATCTCATTCCTCCGAGGTACACAGAGCTCAGCATCGTACAATATATATATATTTTTAGTACCGTACATAAATCGATGTTTTTGATGGATCTTCGAGTTCATTCAATCTTCACACGAGAGCTCCAAGAAGGATGCTCATCTCACCTTTTGTATATAATTATTATCAGGATCATTATCATCATGATGGTGAAATAAATTGTGTTAGTGTCTAACGTAGTTATCTAATCAATGATCACATTGAATTCTTTAAATGTGATTGTATTTTTTGTCATGAATCATTTGAATGTAAAAAATATGATTAAATTATAAAAAATGATAAAATTAATTAACAATGGTACTCACAGCACAATGAGTGTTATTTAAAAGTCTCAACATTAAAGCATTGAAGCATACTGACGTACTGTATATTTTTATCTGAAAGTCTGAGAATAATAATTCTTTGTGAGGGTTTTCAGCTCGTGTTTGCAATGAGTGAGTGGGAACTCAAGTGGAATCTTGAGTTCAATCAAGAATTTGAAGTATTGAAAAGAATTAAAATGCAATAACTCATTTATCGTAACAGACGAAAAAAGAAGACTATATGGGAGACGAATAATTTATGTGTAGGTGGATTAGAAAAATACATATAATCTATATTAATAAAAGAGAGTTGGTGTCTGTACGCTCGCTTATAACTCGAGAACGGCTGAACCGATTTAGATGATTTTGGATTCGTTTGAATTTTTAAAGCACTGGTTAACATAATATGTATTAAAATATAAGAAAATCTCTTTATAATTAATAAATAATTAGTAAATTAATGACCTAACCTATCAAACATGACATCCATTTTGATCCAGTCCAAACAATAATGCTCCTATGAAATCGATGTGTAGTTGAAGATGCTACAATATCGGTCTTCCCAGAGACGAGCTCCGTGGTCTATTGGTTAGCGACTCTGCCTTCCACGCAGAATTCTCGGGTTCGATTCCGAGACGGTGATATTTTGACAACTTTCAGCATTGATTAATATTTATCCACTCGCTTTAAAAAATTAGTATATTGCAGATTTCTTTTAATTTCCATCAATAAAGCGAGTGGATATAGATATTTTACTTCGCATTTTTTCGTGGGGTGATATGATGGGGGTCATTTGGGGAGAATAGGGGGGTGACATGAAGGGGTATTTGTGGGGGGAAGGAAGGGGGCATTTGGGGGATGACATTTTTAGGGGGTGGCATGAAGGGGGGGACATTTGTGGGGAGAAGAGGGGGGACATTTGGGGGGGGGGGAAGAGGCCGATACGAAGTTCGCCGGGACAGCTTGTTATTATAATATTATTCGTTCATACATCAGGTACAAATAACCTCATGTAAAGACTCTTGGAAGTAAATAAATTAATAAATAAATAGATAATAAGATTAATAAGATCCTGGGTTGAGTTTCAGACAAAGCACAGCATAGGTTACTTTCGACATCAAGTTTGTTGCGTTACAGTACTTGGTTTTGATCGCCACAAGAGTTGAAAACGTTTTTTCGCACATGTATGTTGTTGAAAAAGGCAAGTACATCCGAACAGCTTTTTCTGAAACACTGGGGTGAACGTTTAGGTACTTGGACCAAAATGAGGGCTTGTCCATTTTTTTCAAAATCGTATCTTGTAGCAGAGTAATATATTTTTTATTTCTATTCCCTCCTCCTATAACTCTTGTGGCAGCAACTGTATGAACAGGTCGGTTGATAGTATAGTTTGTAAAACTCCTCTGACAAGTTAGGAAAGTACCTGCTAAACTCCTCCTTGAGGTTCTTTAAATGGTTAATTATCAAGTTGATTGAAACTTTACAAAAACAATCATGAAAACTTAGAATAGAATAGAAATTTATAGAATAGAAAGACTTTATTTCAAAGATTTGAGGAAACTATTTTTTTATATATATTTATTTCATTTGGATGTCACGCCCTCCCCCCTGGACTTTCTCCACAGCCCCCAGTTTTGGAACCCCAGATTTAGTTGAATTTTTGTAAGTTCAACACTGCAAAGATTTAGATGTTGCTAATTGCTGACACGCTGACACCCTTTCACTCCAAATATAGAAATAATCTACCTATGACAGTCTTTTGTATTCGTTTATTTTAAAAGTTCAAGTGCTCTTCAAAATTCAAGTAGGAGTTGGTGAGTTGTTTGAATAGACATCTGTCAAGCGATACTACAGTTTGAATAAAACAAGTTGTCACTTTTGTAATGGAGATGATTGAATAAGAATTAATAACACAATAATTGTTTAGCCTAATTGCTTACTTTCGAAATACCCATGTTCCTTTCCGTTGCTGTTTTACCGTAGATCATTATCAGTGTTTGGAATTGTAATTACAGTAGAGTTTCGCTTATCCGTCATAAACGGCAGAGGACCGGATAATCGAAAATGACGGATAATGTAAAAATGTAGAGTAGCCTATATCAAAAAAGATATTTAACTAATAATTTAACATCCCTGATTTCTCAATCATGAATTTAATCAATTATTCAATCAAAGTGCAACGATGTTGATGGCCAAATTTTAAAGAAGATCTATAGAATACCGGTTACTGAATACATTCATATACTGACTACACTGTAACTGAATACTGACTTTATTCTGTATGGTCTTGACCTACCGGTACGTACCTAGTTTATAGCTTGTACCCTCACGTAAAGGTTCATTTTGTTAATACACCTGCGGATTGTAAATGAATTAAAATACCTCTCACTCATTCTCTTCTTCTTCGGTCCTCTTTCTCTCTCTAAGAGAGAGAGAGTAAGATTGCTTACTATACTTATTCAGTTTGATTTGAGTAAAGCATTTGATAATGTTTCTCATTCTTTGCTCATTCACAAGTTTAGGTATCATTGTCACTTTTCTGATTCAGCAATAGCATGGTTCTCTTCTTACTTGTCCAATAGATTTCAAGCAGTTTTGGTAGATCTGGTGATTCCTCCACTTGGAGACCAGTTCTGAAAGGTGTTCCACAGGGTTCAGTATTGGGACCCCTTCTCTTCTCTATCTTCATCAATAATGTTCCCACTGTATTCTTAAATTGCTCATATCACCTATTTGCGGATGATCTTATGATTTATGCACACAGTTCAAAAGAGGTTATTCCTGAAGCAATTCAATCAATAAATCAGAACATTAATTCACTTCTACAATGGACTGATGCCCATAAGCTCATTCTCAATGCACAAAAGACCAAAAGCATCATCCTTGGCTTCCCTACTCTTCTAAGCAGAATTGATCAGGACGGAACTCCGGCAGTCATGGTTGCAGGTAATGTTGTTCCCTATCTGAAGAGTGTGCGAACTCTTGGCTTGTATATAGACCAGACTCTTAGCTGGAAGGAGCAGACCACTCACGTTTGCAACAGAGTGTTTGCAGGTATGCACCAGTTTAATTAAACGTCTAAAAAAATTCCTACCCAGAAGCACACGTATCCTGTTGGTCAGATCATTGATAAGACCTTTTCTCGATTATTGCTCAACTGTATATGTTGACTTGACCGATGAATTGAACAGTAGGATGCAGAGATCGCTGAATTATGCTGTGAGATACATTTACGATGCCAGACGTGATGAGCATATAACACCCTACTTCAGGGAACTGGATTGGCTGAAGCTCAGGAATCGAAGGAAATACTTTCTCCTGATTCTTGTGTATAGAGTCATAGTGAGAAATGAAGGACCAGCTTACCTTCGCAAGTCGTTCACTTTGCTGGCTTCCGTTCATACCGCTCGTCAAACCAGGTCTCATCAATACACACTACAAATCCCTCATCACCGTACATCCATATTCAACTCTTCGTTCATCACCACAGCCTGCAGAGAGTGGAATTCCCTTCCTACTCACATTGTATTTTCAACTTCTCTTCCATTGTTCAAAAAACGATTGCATGACTATTTGCTGGGAATTGATGAGTGACTGGTCGGTCTTAGTGCTTAACATCTTCTTTCTTTCATTATTATAATTATTATTATTCTTTACCAGTCATGTCATTGCTGTACTTTTACAATCTTAGTTATTTATTCATTTCTATTTATTAATTGATTTTTATTTTATTTATTTTTTATTATTTTATTTATTTTTATTATTATTTTTTTTTTGTATATAGTTTGTCAACCTTTATTATAGATTTAATCTGGTGTATTATAGTTATAGTAAGTAGTATATTATTTTTCAAAATTGCAATTATTTTACTTTAATTATTGTAACTTGGTCATTGCTGTACTGTTTTGAATCAATGTGCAATGGGTCTTTCTAGACTCAGCACACGAATAAAAAATCAATCAATCTCTCACACTCTCTTTCAATCTTTCATCTTCATTTTATCTTATAATTTATAAGTTTTGATTACAATTAAGAATCTATGCCGACATATTTGTATTCTTCATGAATCAAGTACAGTAAATACATTAAAACTTATCATAATGTTCAAAGTGTACAAAAATTCATCTCATCATGCTATGCACCCATGTTAATAATGTACAGTAGGATATAATACATTAAATGAATTTTTATTCACTTTGTAGAAAGTTTTAATGAGTTATACTTTGTCGAACCAAATCCAAAAGCATTAACAAAATGAACCTGTTATTTATACATGAAGTTGAGAAAAATTCGATTACAAGCGCGAGAACTTGAACTAGCCTTTATGAGAATCACAAGATTTAGGGCCGGTTCATGAGCTCGGGATTTAGCCAAGTCCTAGACTAAAACGGGTGGCTATCGTAACACCGACAAACGTTTGTCTCGAAAGGTTAGTGGTTAGTGGAAAAATGAACCACCGTGGTCCGAAGTAAAGCAATGTCAATGGTAGAAATACATTTTCTGGAATAATAACGTCATGATATTCACATCATTTTAAAATCATTATTGTATATCTTGAATTTCTGCTGTTTTGCGAACGCAATGAAATTCATAGTAGATAAGTATTCGATTTGATATTTGATTGATTAACTAATAGGCTATAGGTGACATATTTCCGCACTTGATGACGGTTGAAAAGTTACTGCAAACGAAAAAATGCAACCTTAAATAATTAAAAATGAATTGTAGCCTACTGACTTTACAATTATTCTACCTGAAGTTTACCTAAGGATTGTACTCACTTGATTGAGGATCTGTGATCGAAATCATTGACACCATGGTGTTATTGTCCAATGGGAGAGTTCCCGCCGGTTTGTTTTATTAGTTACACAAGTTCACTGTACCTAACCTAAAAAAACCAATCACCTGCAAAAACGTCTATTTCAAACGGTTTTGTAGTTTTTTAAGTTACTTTGATACTTATTCCGGAAAAAGACTGAATCGATGGACGTTCACTTTGAAAGCCATAGACGCTGGCGCTGAAATAAGACGCCGCTGATGAGATTTCGGAGGCCGCGGCGTGGTTAGTGCGGAAGTTCCGGCGAGAGACTGGCTGAGACATCAATTGGCCGCCACTTTTAGGCCGCAGCGCCCCTCCACATCTCTTATCAGCGCTTTTAGCACGCTCCTCCGCTTCTTGCCGCGGCTCAAAGTGGATTACAGCCGCTGCTGACGAAAATCTCGTCTCCTTATCAGTTATCCAAGTACAGTGTGTTGATTAAAAAATGTATCATAATTATCGTATTCCAAGTCAACAGAACAGCTGGAGACCATTTTATTTTTTCCATTGATCATTTCCTTCATTACCTATTACTAATTAAGATTTTCAATTATTACTTACATATATATGGTAGGATATCAAAATATTCTTCAGTTTAGCATCAGAGATTGATAAATGTGTAACAACCCAAACCGGTATTTCAATATTTCAAAATTTATTATTTTGACAACTTCCAGTATTTTTATTCATTGTTATGAATAACTACTGTACCACAATATCATCTTCACTAAAAAATTAAAAATTATGCTTAATTCTTTATTATGTTATATTCTTTATTCATTGATGCAAACACGGAGATCATAATGATTTGGAAGAGAAAAACACAGTCAGTCCTTAATATTTCTCTCAGGAATTTTTATCATTGATGTAGTCTAAAATAGGGCTATGATGCCCTGCTACGTATAAAGAGCACAGCTTTTAAACACAGAATTTTCCGGTCCAGAAAATTAGATAAGAAATGAAATAAGACAATGCAATTAACTTAACTATCCATTTGTAAACTCGAGTATTATAACATTATTTCGGTAATAATTAAATAGCCAAATAGGCCTAATCGTAGCCAAACAATTGTTTCTTCCCATATTGTAATGATGTGTGTAATTGTCAATTAATGAATTCTAGAATTCATCGACACACAGAAGTTACGTTATTGCAACCGTATTGAGTCAGTGTCAAAAGAACTCAAATGACTTTTCTTTAAACTTTTATTCAAATATCAATATTTGTCGGAATTACACATCACTTCTTCAGTCATTAAAAGTTACATTATTGTGATCTTAACAAGCAAGTGTCAACAAAATAACAAAGAAAAGTTTATTTGAGTATTAGTTAGTAAAGAAGTTACATAACAGTAAACGCAAGAGTCGGTGTTTTTAGAACATTTTCATCTAAATATTATTATTTTTTTATTATTAATAATTATGGATTATCAACCTTCCAGTGCAAAATAGCTTTGTTCAAATGATGTGTTTAATGAGTGAGAACAAAAAAGTGGTTGCAGATTATGGTAAATGGATTAAGTTATGGGGGGAAAAAGTGGTGAGAATGGTGTAAACGTGATAATACTATGAGAAGTAAACGAAAGAAGGCTAAAATGAAAAATACATAATAAATTCATTTTATACTAGAGTATTTGCTCTCTAAGTATACCACGCTTCGCCACGGCATCCTTGGTACTATATTCTTGATTCTCTTGAAACTTTGACCAATCACTTTGTCAGTCAAAATTTAATATAAACTTAATCAAAACATTCTTCATTGTAGCCTATTCAAGAATAACAAGGATATGATTGTACTTACAGAGAGAATACTATACTGACAAACTTCAGTCCTTTCGGAATTAATGAAATCATGTTTATTAACATTTTAGTAATTAGGTACAGTTTAGATGATTCAAGTTTGGATGTCTAGATAATATAGTTTAGATGACACCTTGTAGTGTTTTCAATGATAAGTGTTTGGGGAGGATTCTATAAACTCGAACTTAGAAAAAATACAGTATGGTGATTAATCGTATTCCATACTTTTCTTTAGAGAGAGAGAGAGAGTGAAAGAGAGAGAGAGAATGTCCTTGTGAGTTTTATTAAAAATTCATTTTTCCAACGTCTCTCTCAAATCTCAAGTCAATCAAATGTTAATAGTTAGTCTATTACATAAGTCTTTCTTCAACTGCAACTGCCAGTGTACCTAACGTAACTATTGTTTTGTTTGCATCCATTTAAAGGCTGATTATAACCGAAGATTAACCTTGAGCTGCTTGACATTGATTTTCTTCAGCCAAGAATCTATTGTATCAGAACGCTGGTGTTCTATCACAATGGATGGAACGTTGATCCTAGTGATGATATTTTCATTTTTTCACACAATTTTCCTGATTGGTTCTTCTTTAGAGGCAATTTCAAAGAGGGGTTCCATATTTTTTAGATAGTGGATGTGATTTTAATCAACACGTGTTTGTAACACACAAATTCTAATAGATTTTTATTCTGTTAGTGGAGTTGAAAGGTAAAACCCATACATCAAAATGAAAAGTAGGCCTATATGGCCTATATGAGAAAAGTAAAAAATTTCTTATTGCCTAATAAATTTATTCATGTGATCATTTTTTTAAATTGATGATCAAGTTACACAAAATAAGATTCAATAACATACTATGATTAATTATTATTATAACTTAATCATTAAGTTAAGTATTTGATCAAAGCACGACCTTTAAATTTTCAAAGAAATTAAATCCATGTTATTATTTTTTATTATTATGCTATTATTATATGCAGCTGCAGGATATTGTTAATTGAGAGCTATCAAATGCAATCACCTGGTAGAGAATTCTCAGGTAAAACCCTTAATATGATAGTGACTTGTTTTCGTGGAAAAGTGCATTCGAAAATGCATTTTTGAGCATGCTCATGTTTCCACTTTGAGGTAAAAATTAATACATTTTTGATTAAGGCATTATTTGGGTGAAAGTTCCAAATAATTAATCCTGTGACGTCAGCTGAATGTTGATTTACAAAATATAACACTCTAGAGCTCGAGAAGTGCAATAAAGTATTAATTTTAATAATAGTGATTACTGCAAGTGCTTTATGATGTTGATAGCTTATCTTGTACAGAGACCAGACCTCAGTTCCATCTCCAATAAAGCTTTAAAAAGCAAGCCGTGCTTTATTATATCTCTTCAGATTATACTATTCATTCAAATAAATAGATATAATCGCTGTAGTATTTGGCGTCAAAATAAATGGCACGGGTAAGGTCGTGGATTCAATTACTATTTTAAAAACCACCTGAGTACGTTTTATACCTGTCTAACACTGATATATGCATTTGAATTAGTTCTTGAGTATACATATAGAAGTTTTATTATGGTAATTAGGTTCATGATTATCTGAATTTCAAAATGAAAGTTTAGGAAGCTATTCTGAGATAGACGATTTCAAAGACTTCGCGACGGCTTCAGATATTTTGTTAAATGGTTTTGGGTCATTCAACCATGTTTTGAATAATGATGAAATGCTGGTGCAAAATTAGGTGCACTAGATTCACGATCATCAAGTGTCAACGTGTCATTATTTGTCCTTGATCAGAAAGTAGAGTACCGTATGATGAAAGTTTTCTCAATGATTCATGTTGTCGCTTCAAGTTCAGGGGAAATAATTTTGTGGAGGGGGGGGAGGTGTGAGCTGATTATTCATTCAGGAGTACTTGAGCCCTTCATTTCATATTGGTGGCTTCATAGGCGTAGTGTGGGGCATGAACTTGGGGGGTACAAATCAAAATTAGGGTGATATGAGCTGGGAAGTTTACTACATCAAATCGTTACTTTTAGATGTTAGTCTACTCAATAAAATGCTCAGAAATCACTTTTAAGTTGGCCTGAACGGAAACAATCAAGTACCATCAGATTTATTTTATCTAGCAGATCTCAGCATTTACAAGATGTTGGGGGAGATGTATATGAGATTTATGGCTGTTCAAAATTTTGTAACTTTAGGTGACTCATTATACGATTGAAGCGCTGTAGAATTTTTTCCTTGCTCCCAAATAGCTTTAAAACGCCCTTTTTGAGGCTAAATTTAAAAAGTCTTCCCGGGGGCGGACTCCCGGAACATTGCATATCGGAACTTATATTGTTACAAAAACAGCACTGGTAACGTATATAGCCTTAGTACTGTAAATTAATGTATTGTTATATTTAAAAAATAAAAGAAACTGTACCTAATGGGTTCACAAGAGTAAAATGAAGTTCAATAATTAATTAATGACAGAATAGCTTTGAATTTTTGAAATGGATGTTTATGAAATTAAACAATTGATGAACTTCATGATAGAATGGCACAAAATATTTGAAGGAATTGAAGAAACGTTCATGATCCATCTTGGGGTAAGTGATGTCGAGTTCACATTCAGGCGTAAATTGTTGCTTTTCTGTGTGAATTAGTACTGCCCCTGAAAAAGAAACGATAGGCAACATGTATTGCACATGTATTGACCGAGTGAATAATATCACAAAGTAGAAAGAAAATTTCCTTTCTTCTCTGTGATAATATTTAGGTTCTTGTCAGATCTGACATCCTACATCCACTCATTCATAAATATTCTTCTTCATAATAATATTGAAGAAATGATACTTTATCAGTAATCCAGTTCCTTTTATAATAATTTAAATGTTATGAAAAGCAATATTTGTTTTGTGATAATTACTAACTGGAATTGCTTTGCTTGTCAATATTAAGAGAATATCTAATTGATAGATGAAGTTTTGTGAAGTTAGTTGGATAGGGATACTATTATTGAGATTTTTACAGTGATTTTAGTAGAGAACATGATAATAAAAAATATTAAATGTACAAAACAAAATAATATTATTGATAACGTTTCTTCTAAGAGTTCTTCAGTGTTATTTCAGGGTGAAAGAACTCCAGTGGTTTACTTATTTGGTCATCGCCTATAGGAAATATACCCGGCGATGACCAAATACGTATACCACGGGAGTTCTTTCACCCTGAAATAACACAAAATCGCTGATTTCAAGGTTAAATACAGCGTTTCAAGGTCGTAGACGATTATTTTTGTTGTACTACTCAACTGTCACTTCAAAAATTTGGGTCCGCGCGTCCACCATTTTGAATGTTAATTTTTCAAAGATAAGGTGGTCCTTCAAATGCTGAATGTAAATACAAAATGAATGGCGAAAACCGCACACCTTTGGCTGAACTTCCTAATTCAGAAGAGGATCCACAGCTATTCGATTCTAGAACAAGAAATTGGTGGTTGCGCCAAGCGAAGACATTGAAGAAATTGAAGTCTGCCAGCTTCAGCTGTATTATTCGATCTTGGAACCTTTGGATTATCAGACAGGCGCTTATCGCCCTCGGCTATGGACCACTCCATTGTAATGAGCTATAAACCCGGATAGTACTGGATGTAGTACTTATAGTACTACTGTATTTATAGATATAATACTTATATAGTACTTGATATTTCGTAGTCACTGTGATGAAATAAAGTTAGTCTCTGCCATCTAGCAGAGAAATAAAGAACTACGTTACCAATTCACATAATAATTATAGACAGTATACAGCACAGTATAGTATTTGACAGAGATTCGCTGCTGTTTAAATCCGCTGCGCTTTGATAATGACAAATAAGAAGTTCATATGAGCGAGTGGCGCACCGAGGGGGGTTTTGGGGGCTCAACTAACCCCCCCCCCCACACGTAAATGAAAAATGTTTACATGAAAAATCGTATTCAGGAGTTCGTTCACCATTAACATTTTCCGGAGCATGTTAATTATGAAGATCATTATGTTTTATAAACCCCAAAACACCTCCCAGAAGGAATGAGCAACATGTGCTATAAAATTACAACTCAAACTTTATAAATAACTTTAATATTCCTACGGAGAACGAACAACGAATATTTCTACAACAAACCATCGTCTGCGAACTCCATATGCACAATTTTTGAGTGAAAAATTCGAAAATTGACAGTCAACTTTCCAGTTTTTTCTTTAGTTTCTCATTACAAGATTCTAAAGTTCTTCTCCAAGAACCTAACATCTAACTTATCTCCTAGTTTATTGTTCCCATCTATTTACAACTCATAGAGTATAACTAAAAAAATGACTGATATATTTTATTTGCATGTAGGTGATTCACTCGTATGAAGTTCACTTTCACCCTAATTTCCTTCATCAAACTATAATATTTTTTCCTCCAACTATTAACTATAATATTTTTTTCATTGCATAATAATTGTACAATGCAGGTTATGGCAATCGTCAATAAATGATTATAAAATACATACATACATTGTAACAAAACACAAAATGTTGATCACCGATAACTAAAATAATTATCGATGGAATCGTAGAAGACTACTTCAATCTTGAACGATTTGAGGATAATTTTTAATAAGAGTGCTGTACGGTAATCTTTGATAACTTGTTTGATATCCATGATACCGCAAAACATAATAAACACAAAGAAATTAATATGGGATGAACGACTTAGTTTGGCTTCCAATCAACTATCATCCAACCGTGCATATAAGAACTGCCAGTTCTTGGAACGTCTACCAATAGCAACGGATTATTTTCGCATGTTTTCCTTCTCCACTTCTTTCACTTTTCCTCCTTCTCTTGTCGTCCTTATACTCTTTCTATTATCAGCGGTATCCTTCCACTTACGTTTTGATAGGATTTCTGCGAACTCGGACTCATTTCTACAAGGAAAGTATTTTTGGCCAATGTTGATTGGTACGCTGATTGTGTACCAAATCTGAAAGCAAGATAAACGGTTTTTTGTCCCATGCAGAAGATTATGACGTCCTAGGTTCGATAGCAGAATGCTGATTATTCCAGTTTTCCTCAATGCTCCTTGAATATTATGGTTGTAATCACTTGTACCTCGCTGGTATTTTGAGGAGCTCCCTTCCACACTTATTTTAAAATACAGAAATATTCATTCAAGTTGGCGGATGACATTAGATAGATAGATATTATTTTTTGCCGTCTGACTCTACCGTCATCAACATTGTCAAGAAAACATCATTTTTTTATTTTTTTGCAAAATAAAAATAAAACAATTAATTGTTTCGGAGAAATATTTATGTTTTCTTGACATTGCTGATGACCGTAGAGTCCGATGGCAAAGAAATAATATCTATCTAAAGCGTGTACCAATCAAACCTGCTTTTTTGAAATGACTGTAAAAATAAACGGATGAATATTTCAAATATGTATTGTTACTATCTTAATCTACATTTTAAAGCATTCAAGAAACAACATTCAAATTGTTATTACCGATTCAGACATTCTTGTGTAGGCGATTTCTGCTAATCTCTCACTTCATTTATTCACCCTATTTATCCTTTTATTTATTTATTTATTTCTCTCTCAGTCTACTTCTCTCTCTCTCTTTCTCTCTCCCCCGCTGGCTCTTTCTCGCGCTCCCCGACCCACGTATGACGTTCAATCATCTTTTCTGTTTTGTAAATATTTATTTGTCTTATTTTTAATAATTTCGCAGGCTTATGCAAGTTCTATTATTTGTATTGGTATGTCACAAATCATCACATTCACTTGCACGTGTCTCAAAGTTATGTCATCTCTCACATGATCTAATGTATGTGAGAGTTCACGATCAAGTTACATGAATTTTGTCAGTTCTCACGTTCACGTCTTCTAAGAGCGTCACGGAGGATCGGGTCTACGGCTGGGGAATCCCATTGCAAAAACCCGTTATGATCATTTGGTCGTGATGATGATGATCATAATCGATATTGGTTAGATGATGATTGATGAAATCACGTGGAAGGACTTGAGCTTCCGCAAGCATAGACTTTTAGCAAGTGACGTAACTAACATCCGTTCCTTTCTTTTGTTGAACTCTTTCTCACAATAATAAGTTTCCTCGTATTTTTTCTCTTCAATCACTTTATAGTCAACTAATTTTTCTCAAAAACTATACAGTAGGAATCATAATAAAATATGAGTTGCTATGACCTATTCCATTATAGAAATTAATTCCATAGCAGAAATTGTAAGCTAATTCGTTTATAGATTGAGTTCAACCATAATAGAAACAATAGTGGTATATCAGTGGTCACTCGGTGAGAGCGGTTGCTAAGTGATCTTGTGGTTAAGTGACAAACATTCAAGACCGCTCTCGGCGGATGGGTGACCGACTCAAAAAAGACACAAAAAATTGTGCAATGAGGCGAGGTGGAACCTACCCGTAAGAGTCTCCCCACCAATAAAAGCCATACGATAAAAAGTTTTCAATAGTTTACAATAGTTTCAAAAAAATATGATGCATAACAATTTTTATGAATTTTAATAGAGCCAGAAAGATTGTTTGGTTTTGATTACAGCCATCATCTAACAAGGAAAACTGTTGATTGAAGATGTAAAATTAATATCAATCGACTTTCTTTGAATTTCTCTTTACAACTTGTTATTCCTAGCTTCAATTATAATATTATTGATTTACTTATTCTTTTTTGTTGTAATTTAATTTTTAAATGAGCTTTTTATTACACACCTCTGTTGATGAACAATTTTTCTCTAATTTCTTCTTCTTATTCTTCTTCTTTTTTCTTCTTCTCCTTCTTTATTTTTACTCTCCTCTTCTTCATTTTCTTATATTTTTCTTCCTCATCTTCTCTCATTTCATCTTCATCTTAGTTTTCTATCACGTTAAAAAAAATGAAAAATTTGGAAGTCATCAATCGATTAGTAAACGGCAGCTTGAATGAAAACCATGCAGTTTGTGGCATGATCAGGAATAGGTCATCATTCACAAATACCAAACCTGAACACCGATTTTCAATCTAATGCGACAATCAATCGGAGGCCACTACGATTAAGTAGTGACTCTAAAAAATGACAGAAAAAGTAGGTGAAACAGTAGGAGTTTGACTAATGAATCCATTGTTATCTTCTGTCAAGGTTCATTTACTTCCTAAATACACGACATAAACGGAAGGAAGTCACTTCCAAATCACCTCAACCTCACCCATGGAGACTGATGGAACGTTTCTGATGTTTACACCGACGTATATCATGGACCTCTGAATATTATCTCTGATATGTCCTAAAAGTCTATTGAATGAGCCGAACCTTATCTCGATTCAAATCAAAACAATAAAAAAACTCAAAACAATCATTGGAAGATTAACAATCCACAGAGTCTTGTAGAGGAAACAAAAGATGGCCTGATAAGTATTATAATTTTTTCTGAACATTCTAAAAATAATTTGTCAAGTTCAATTTACGATTACGATATCCTGGTAGGATATCCTACCTTGATCGAATTTTTGACCCTGCTCAAAGTGTTAATCACTGTTTGGTTCAAATAATTTTGATTGACCTCCTCTTGGTTCACGGATAGTATCTGTTATACAACAGTCATGGGCGTAGCCAGGGCTACCCAAACATTTAATAAAATTTTTTGAGGGAAAGGGAACTGAATAAAACTCAATCATGGACTTTTTCTGTAGAAAAGTATAACTCCAAAAGAGTTCCCAATTTCCAATTTTTTTATTGATCATAACTCCAAACTCTCCCACTTCCTTTCCAACGATTCATGTGATTCAAAAACAAAATAGGCCTATCAAAAAAATAAGACATTTTCCATGAAAGTTTTTTTGGACTCACCTCAAAGTTTCTTCACATGCACGAATCCAATTCGCAATCACTTAGTTCATATTATAGTGATGCAAAAATAGGCTTCCTGTTCACATCCTTCCCTTTATCTTCCCTTTGACTCAAAACTGCTGATAATACGTTTCTTGTAATTGTACAGAATATAATTTTGTAGGGAAATCTTAAACCCCATAATCACATCCTTTAAAGTCCTCAACTATTTTTGTTTACCACATTCAGTCTTTTTGGACTAGTCGTTCTCGAAAACTCTGTAGTAGAATTTCCCATGATTGAATGAATAATCTAAGTGTGTCATAAATATTGATAGTTGTCAAACTAATCACTTTTATCAAAATTGAATTGAAAATTTGAGTATACTATTGAAATAAATATTACACACTATTTTATCTATTATGAATATCGAATGTCCATGTTCAATAGAAAGAATCTGTTCTTTCCCATTGGATAAGTATGAGTGTAGAACACCTCTGACATCTAGACGGCGGAATAATGAAGTTGTAACTTGGATGACCCAGTAACTGCTGCCTTCTTACGACAGAATTCAGAACTAGCTGCGTTGTGCATTGCCGACCAATCAGGGGAAGAGGCGGAGCTTGGAGGCGTGTCTGTAAAGATTGAAGCTGTAAATCACCCAGTAACTGTAGCCATCTACTGGTGGAATTCAGAACTAGCTGAGTCATTCATTGCTGGCCTATGACGAGATAGTAGACGGAGTTTGGTGGCTACATGATTTACAAGTTTGGCTGCGATTTATGGGAGAATTTTAGACACAGTTGAAGTATTATTCAAGTATTTTCATAGCAGTAGCAGCTGCAGCAGCAGCTCAGATGAATACGAGGTAGCTTTGTTATTTATCTTGTGATAATAAGATAATTTCTCATAATTTTATGTAGTTAGGTAGATTTGAATACACATTTTCAGGCATTAATTTCAAAAAATCCTACCGGCCCTTCCATATATCTAGAGGGGGGAGGGGTTGCGTTGACCTAACCGGCTACCCTTTGTAATGTAGTTCTTAAAGTCCACCCAAACCCTATCCCTGGCTACGCCCTTGAAAACAGTTTATTTCATATTACCTATTTCATGTTGAAAAAACTGTTTAAAAAGATATATGTTATTATGTTATATATGTTATTAAAGATATATGATTTGGACTTTGATCTAAATTGAGAAATTTTGAATGTAAATAAGGGAAAAAGTATAAAATAATATGCTGCAGAATCCTTTCACCGTCACACAATCCCTCAGTTTTGCAACAGAAATCAACCACATGCCTAGTTCATACATGATCATTAGAAACGATGACAAACTATTTTTTTTTCAAGTATCGTTGAGACAAAAACGCATAGGAATGCAATTTAATGCATCTACTCGAAAACTAGCGTTGTTCATGATGAGCTTAAGTTTTTTATGAGCAAAAAATGCAAATTTTCTAATCCTTTGCAATTTTTTTACTTCAGTTTTCAGCTATTAAACCAATTAACAAGCTTGGAATCTGAGGCACGTGTCAAGTACGTTGTTCGATGAGAGAATTTTTCATATTAAACTCATTTTGAAGAATAGATAGAACATCAATTAATCCATCAATTAAATGGAGCAGTTACTTTAATGTTTTTGCAAGGACTCTGTAAGGAAAATAACCGCTGAAGACCAGAAACAGGTTTGGTGAATGGTGATTGCACATAAATGATCTGAATCTGAATAGACAAAACGAGTTGGTGAATCAGATTTCTGTATTGCTATCAAAGTGCAGGGGGAATCCCCTTGTATCTGTGATCGGATGGGAACCAGTTCCGTGGGCAAATTGCTCCTCAACATTTTGTCCACTTTCCTCCATTGAAAAGAAACATTTCGAGTAAAAAATTTATGCAAAGCAGATTATCTACATAATATTGTTTTGCTTTTAACTTTCAACAACAAATCTAGTGGGAAATACGCTTGTCGGCAAATTGATGAGTTTCCCCACTGGTAGATAAAAAACTGATAGATGAAGGGATTAAAACTGAATAAAAACACAATTAAAAAACAAAACATGAATTTTTCCACTTGTCAAAATAAGCAATTGCAAAGGAAACAAGTTTGGAGCTGCTTGTTGGAGCATTTTCAGTTGCTGCATTTTAACATTTTAAGTTGTATATTACACAAAATACACCAAATAAATTTTTGTATTAATCCAAATAATTCTGTCTTAATTATTGTTTTAAAAAATTAGTAAGACAGTAACAAAATGGAACACTTCTAAGGTACATAAGGGAATGAAATTACGATCAATGTTTAGCTTGAATTCTATAGATTTATACCTTAATAATCTTAATAGATTTAAATTCCAAAGAAAAATGTAACTGCAATTCTGTACAACTAAAAAAAATATATCTTCATCCTTCTGAAAGTTGATGGGACTATAGCACAGAAAAATGGAGGACTCTGAATTATCCTTGACTATTTAATACTCTTGTAGGTCTCTACTGAGACCTCACTGACTATAAGTGGAGACAAAGAAAAAGTAATTTTCACTGTCAGGGTTGATTTTATGAAGGCGTGACTGAGTCATGAGTATACATACAGCTGTGTAATAGCTGCGATAAGATTACGATAGCTATGCACCTACCGCTTAATAAAATCAACCTTTCTTATTCATTTATACCCATACAATATACATTTTTATACCTGTAGAGTGCCTGCAAATGAACATTGATACAAAAATTGTTCAATAATTAACTGCAATGAATGAGTCATAGGCTTGCGGCTTTTTCCTATGACGTAAGATGCTAAAGTCTGTTACTCAGTTACAGGGAAACTGTTAACTGTTATATGTTGAATTAGTCAGTCAAAGATAGATTCAAATTTCAATCCGAAGAGCCTTGAAACTGAATTTCAATTCTACTCAGAACTATTATTATTCTATCACCTATTATTGTACAACGTGCACGTGTACTAAGGCTTTAGTTGCACGATTTTCTCCACAACAATATTATAGGTATAACTCGTTGCTATGAGTTCTGCATACACAACGAGATCTATATTGATAAAGAAATCCCATCTAATTAATTTTTATTTCATCTTATAGAATTTAATCATGCTGTGAGGCCTGCTATTCAGAAATCATACAAATCACTATATGCATATGCATTGCATTAAATTGTTACAATATACAATCAATACAATACAATATAATACTGTTTTGATTACACAATAATCATTAAAGCGTATAACAAGTTGGCAAAACATGTCTCAAAGTATAATACTGTATTTTAAAGTAGCAAGGTATGTAACATAATTTCCAATACTATTCCATAATTTATATTTTATAATTTATGTTTCTTAGAAGTGTCTTACTCTGGGCTTATTGAAAACCTATAGAAATGGTAGCCTATTTTGAATCCTAAAACAATAGTAAATACAAATTTTACAAATTGCTATTACAGTAACTTGGTTTTAAAAGTTGGTATTCTGTAGTCTATTAATAAACTTCTTCCACGTCAGAAACTTTACAAATTGTTATGGCAGTAACTTGGTTCCAAGTAGGGTTTTTGAATTTATAAACGTCATATGAGAACTGATAATTTCTTGGCCTATGCAAGATTGATAAATTAGACTCACCAACAAACCTTTGTGTGGGATGTTCAAACAATAAGAGCAATGACATTCAATGCATTTAGATTAACAAGAATAATAACGAAAACACACTACGGTAAGGTGAAGGTTGATTCATTGAAAGTTGACTTCCGAGATGTCCCAAACTAATTCTTCAATCTTTAAATCATCATTTAATCATTAGTCCCCGACCCTGGCTCTAGTTCAGAACGATAAACTTCAGTTTAATAATGACTTCTTCCGTCCTTGTTACAAAACAATTCACCAACCCATTAACCGCACACGGATTTCATACAGCTTACATCAACCACATTGTTATGATTGTAAAAGCTTATTCAAGTTTTAACCGATGTTTTGAATTTGATTACAAATTCATATAAAGAAATATATTAACTATTTCAAGCACTGCAAACCATTCATTCCATTAAAACTAATGAAAAATATAACAGATGAAAAAGTTCTCACCAAATGAAAGAGTTCTCGTCAGATGAAATAGTTGCTCTGGAAAGAGTGGCTCTAGGAATCAAATCACAATATCTCTAAATCCACTTCAATTTTTACTGAACTAGCTGAGGTAAATCAGTAAATTAGAAGATCATTATGACCGTCATAAGGCAGCTTATAACTCATCTCGGGTTATAAATAACTTATAAATAAGGCAGAGATTTGTAACGTATGATCGAGTGTATAAATAAGATGAGACTGTATAGGATAAATATGGTGGAGGCATAATAACGAACTATGGAAAATATTATTTTAAACTTTTATTTCAGAATAAAAATTGAAAGATACTAAAGCCAAGCAGTATCATTAAAAGCCTTTTAAAAGGAGCCTACACTTTCCTCATTGACATGAGGATACATTTTATTCATGCAAAGTACTCTCCATGTACTGAAACTCCAATCAAATTGATCACAGATCGTGAACCACAATTTTTTCAAATTTCTAAATATTTCTAC
Organism: Laodelphax striatellus; assembly: GCA_017141395.1. Classification (NCBI taxonomy): domain Eukaryota; kingdom Metazoa; phylum Arthropoda; class Insecta; order Hemiptera; family Delphacidae; genus Laodelphax; species Laodelphax striatellus. The sequence continues at coordinate 12,119,304 of CM029538.1, read as the reverse complement.
TAGAGAGATTATGCAACCGATATAACCCGTTATTCCTATGGGAGATCAAGGCCTTGGCGGGTCTGGTTTCCACAATTATTCTAAATAACACGCAGATTTCCTTCCAGTTACATTCACAATAAGAAGGCGATTACATAAATGACCTATTCATAGATTCGCGCCCGTAAATATTGACAACGATAATATTTATTGGCATAATGTCTACGATGCAGATTATTGTAATCCCAGCCCGATAATAATGTTTCCTTCATTGAATTCGTGTATACAGCATCCACATCACGATAAAATAATAGAAAAAGTTAAAAAAAGGAATGGTAGAAAAAGCAGCACGGAAAAAGAATTACGTCAATGAATAAGGTTCCGGTAACATTGAATTAGAAGTTGCCAATCTCTTTTCATTATCATTTCATTTGCATGGAAATAACGGTAAAATAAAACTTGAGAAACTGGAAATATATTTTTGTAGAAATCGTGTACACTTTTTGTGCTCAATGTATCTCATAACTATTCTCTGTTTAGTGTGATTGATGAAGATTTATAGGGATACTTATCTTATTATGATCATAAGCTTTAAAAAGTCAATTCGTGTTTGACAGGAAAAATGAGATGTAATGAAAACAAAGGATGAATGATCGATTCACATCAAGAATTATCAAGAGGTACTTATATTTAAGATTGAGCTCATGTAAGCCTATTTTCAAGATCAATAACTAGTTGTTATTAATAATTTTTCTTATCAACGTTTCCTATTTTCCTTTCGAAATTTTTCCAACCCCTTACCTTTCTGATTTTGTTTTCATCTCCCAGAGCCTCAATTTCAAGCCTGTGCTTGGAGATTTCTCGATAAATTTAATTACTAAAAATAGTAGCCTAAACCTAGCTTTGAAATTATTTATTTCGTCAAAGAGATGTGGTTTTTATCATGAACGAAAGTTGTGTAGAAAAATTAAGTTTATTCACTCTACTACTTTTTGAATTAGTTTTTCTTGTACTGAACGTTCTCTGTACTCCCACTGATATTACGTGCTTAATCATGCATCTGGAGTCTTGTTTACGTGCCTGACGATTTAAAACCTCTGAAATATAGATCAGTAAGTATATTTACAAAGTTGTATTTATAAATTGATTTAACGTATCTTTTAGCCTTATCTTTTATCTTTAACGTATCTTTTTCTAAAAGTATCTTGGGAATAATTTGTATTAATATTATTCATAGTTTCGTCAAATTGACAGTTTCATTCTCTAAAGTTTTTCTAAAGATAAAATCTGCTATAATGAGTAGGACTGCCAAATAACTTGTACCCAAGTACAAGTTACAACTTGTACCTATTACGACGGAATAGCATACACTTGATACACATGAATAGGCTACTAGAATATAAAATATCAAGTTACGTATTTGTGAATCACAGAGCCCCTATGTATCTAAAGAAAATAAAATAAAATATCGACATAAATAACTCATCTACTGAATGGATTCATGGTAATGACGTGATACTGAAATCTCATTTCAATGTAAGGACACTCAGAGGATTCAAAAAGGATAAGGAAAATGAGGAGAAAACAAGTCGCAGCTCTTTTTCGTATCAATTGACGTCAATTCTGCAAAGGATCGAGTTACCAGTGTTGGTGGCATTTTATGCTTTGTCATCTTCAGCTGAAAAACCCACGAGGCAATTCCAAGTTCCCAACCTGAAAAACAATCTGCTAAATGCACCACACCGTCCAAGGCCAATAGTCGGTCGTTTTTGCAATGAATTACTAATTTATTATACTGCGTTTTCTTTAAATCTAGCCATTCTTTTATCTCAGCAGGCTTGTTTCAGTTTTTTGCATGTTTGTTTTATAATGTTTCTACTTTTATTTAGTCGTAGCTGGAAGATTATTTTGCGTCGAATCACGATTTTAGACTCAATTTGAGCGTGACAATCGGTTCATTGAATTCGCCGTTTTTATGGCAAAATATTAATGGTTTGACGGTTGCCAGCTATCATGATCGGTTGAACACACTTTTCATTGACAACTTAAAACATGTTACACTCCGATCTTAGTAAACATGTTTACAGTGCTTTGAACCTCAACAAACAGAGGACACTTTTCGGGTGATTCAACTCGCAATAAGATGTTGGTGAGGGGGGAATTTTGGATCGTGGCAACGTAAATAGAAAACATTCAAGGATCGAGGTATAATTATAGTAAATAGATTAGGTGGAATGTATTCTAATTACATTCTAATTACCTTGGATCATGGCAAAATATACAATAAGGAAGAAGATAGGGAAAATAGAAAGAAACGAGTTTACCCCGTGCAGCACAAAGCGCCGCTTGCTTGCTCAGCTGTATCGTTTGGGAATACAGTATCATTGCAACAGACTTGTATCTGTGTGAGTTTTCTCTAGATTTCACATCGAATCTCGCAGTGGTGGAAGCACAGTAGAAAGGAGTGCACCAAAAGTTTTTTATTATAATAGATGGTATTATAATAAATGAAATTGAGGCTAGTAAAAAATGTGCGAAAATGAATAGAAGAAACCAAAGTGAAGAAAAAGCAATGGAAAGTTGTCAAGAAGATATACTGGTAAAGGAATTAGTATTGAGAGATTCATAACTCATGTATTGAAGTATCTACTGCCCGAGTCAAGCTCCGTGTCCCTGGGAGGAATGCAATACATAATCGAAAACCGGTTCTTGTAGTGTATTTTATAGTACTCTTCGCATCTCCTCTTCAGCCGTCAGGGACACGCAGCTTAGACTTGATCAGTATTTCATGGGTAGTTAACGTGTGGATGAAGCTTTAGATCGCGAATTCACAATTTAATTCAACTCAATGAACAAGCCTTTAATTAAAATGATTCTCCAACTCATGAGAAGTAGTTAAAGAACAGAAAAAAAGTCGAAAAGTAGAGAAAAAAGCAGAAAGTAATAACAGGATAACTGGAATATTACATTACTAGCTAGCTCTGATTCAAAATCCACAATTCCACAACTAGTCACTTTCAACGTGTATATTATTCACTTGAAAATCTTGAAACTGAGTAGCTCGCAATTTTATAATAATATTGCGGTTTTTATCGAAAAGAGGAATCTTATCCATAATTATAATCATAAAGGGCTGTTGAATAATGAAATTAGTTTGCAGAGACTTGAACAATTTCAATACTTGTTTCTTTCAAAATAGGCTACAACAACAACAAAAATACTGTATTGCATAACGTTCAAGGAAAAGCAATATTATAGTGGGATTGGACTATCGGCTATTAAATATTCCATAAGCTATGGAAAAAGCTATGTTTCGCTTGCAGTAAAGATTATAACTTCTTTTCAAAACATCAGTAATTTCACAGAACTCATTTAGAAAACTGGAGGTATGTGTAAATGTGTTCATTATTATTTCATGATCCTATCTTCAAACATGGAAACACATCATTGATTTTGCATTAATTAAGTAGGATGTACTACCATGCCTCAACATCAACTTGATGTCAACCGGAATTATTTTTTATTTTTTAGAATTCTCATTCGAGCGAAATAGGCAAACAATACACAAGTCTGAACGTGGCTCCAGATTGTATCTCTAAACACGGGTGTGAGACTAACTACGAACTTCGAGTTCTGAATTTTTCTCAAAGATTCAAAATACCAGATTGAAATTGAGATTACCATAACTTGATGAATTAGTATCAATATTTATAAAAATTTTCCTCGTTGAAAAATTATCTTAGAAGCTTGCCATACTAAGGAAATCTGTCATTTTTAGAATCTGGTTCACCTGAAAATCATTAATCACATTATATTTACAGCATCGGCTGATGAGAAAACCCACGTTTCAGGTTTCACCTAGGATTTTCCTCTTTTTCAAATGACGCTTGAAGCTTTACTGAGCCGGCACTCCTTCAAGACCCCCACAGTTCAATAGTAGCAATTATGTTTTTTATTGACCAATATTTGCGATTTTCCTTAATAGTTGAACCAAAGAAAAGCAGATATGAGGAAAATTACGAGATTAGCATGATAAAGTAGTCCTGGTTAGTGCCTAAGTTATGTTCAGGGCCGTAGTCAGGCTGGTGAAACCGGTCGTTTTTTACCGGGCCCGGGCCCTGGGTGCTATTTTAGGGCGACCCGGGCAAGGCCCTTAGGTTATTCCTATTTGACATTTTTACCGGGGCCCACCAAAGCTGGCTACGGCCCTGCCTATGTTGAAAATGAGCTTTTCCTGCATTACATGTTTATATAAACCTATTCTAGAACATGGCTTGCTATATAGTGGAGTAGGTCAATTTTCCACTCAGAAACTATTGTATAATAACACATTTTTTTGATCTCTTACTAACACAATTCTGTATAAATAACAGTAGATGTTTGTAAATTTGTATTTGTAGTAGTATTAGTTTTTTTGGAAAAAAAATAATTTATTTATTATTTATTTCTGCTTGAAAAAGTATTGTTGTGAGTATATTAGAATCATTGAACAAGACTGATCATTGACTATTTCTATGAAATATTGGAGAAATTCTTTAAAAGTTTGAAATATTAAGACAAAAAAAATAATTTCAAAGTAGCTTGAGGAAATCCGATGACAGAAGTAGAAGACATTATTAGAATATGTTTAGCAATGGAAACTTTTGTATTATACTATGGTATTTTCACAAATCAAGTTTGATTCGTTGGAGTTGAAAACAAATCAAGTTGTTCAGATCAGGTGCTCAGATTGGAATAGAATAGTGAGAAAGGGACAATGTGAAAAAGTAAGAGGCAGGAAAGTAATGGAAATATTTTCGATGATTGGTAATTGTAATGAAGGTACTGGAAAAAGATCAAAGAAGAAGGTATGGAAAAGGTACTGGAAAGATATACTGTATTGAAACAATAATGCACAAGTAATGATGAATTATAGTTTGAATATCAAGTAGCTCTGTAATATTGAGAGAAAAATTATAAAAGTCGATAGAACAATGGAAATACAATTAAAAGATAATACTATGCAATGTGACCATGATAAATATGAGATTTCAACACTATTGTTTGAAAATTCAAGAGAAAATCGATTTATCACACAATTATCATAAATCTCTATAATATCTTCATTGATTCCAATGTGAAACTGACAACAATATTCCAGAAACTTTTCCTTCATTGATTGGTGGATACTCTTAAACTTTATAAATGCCAATTGATTCATAATAACTAATACAGTTGACCTTCATTGGGATTTTCTATTAAGTTTCAACGGATGATTGACTTTGAGAAATCAAATCAAGGTAATAGGTAATAGATAGTAATAGCCAGTTATGATAATCCACAATATTGAAAATTTATAACCGCTTATGATTCTAAAGAATAGTCCAATTTCTAAGAAACGAAGCTTTTCAGTTGTTAGTATTATTGTCTCCTTTAATACTTACGCAACTTTCTGATCCAACGCTTGGCTTGTAATAAAATTTAAAAGATCATAAATTCAGAAAATTTCAAATTTTTTACAACCTTTTCACTGGAAAAAAATTAAAACAATTCACTAGCAAAATAAAAATTGAATTATCAAATTTTTCAAAGAAACAAAATGATTCTAAGAATATTTTTGACCATGAACCTCACATTATTACTAAACAGTGATTTTGGAAAAGTCAAACATGATTCTTCTCCCAAGTTCTATACAGCTTTTCCCGATTTTCCTTCCAATTTCCCTCATTCTACCCATCCTTTCCATTAATTTTTCAACCTCCTCAAATTGTCTCCCTTTTACAGTGTATATTAATCGAAATTATTCACCCGCTCTTATGGAGCGTATCCTTTACGCATTCCTGTAATAAGCGAACTGACCATGCTACATGAATAAATTGTATCCGCTGAGATCAACAACATAACAAAAACTTTCTAACAATAGTCAATAGGTCAATGATTGATCGGGAATCTTCGGTTGAGAAGAACCGGACAGTGAGAATTTTTGCAAGTCATTCAGAAAACTATAACCACATCAAAAAACAACAACATACCTGTCTATACAACATATATAGACTGTAATTTAGCAGCAGTATATATCTATACATGTGTAGAATTATTACTGGCCTGTGTTATTTTTCACATTACTTGACAAAAATAGCACGAACGTGTCTTGTTCTTATACTATGTTTAGTGTATTTTTATTAAACTATACATGTACTATATTATTTAGGTGTACAGTATATATTTATAGTTACATTTTTTATAGGTATACAGTTATCTATGAATATATAGATACATTTTGTGTATCTGTTCTTTCATCATGTTGGATGAGTTTTTGCGGAAGCCCAACAATGGCCAAGAAGTTGAGGCATGAATTTTCTCAAGTTTTCTTTTTAGTGGCGAATCGGAGATAATTGATAGGAAGCGGTCGGCTGATCTAGCAGGCAGAGATGGACCGTGACCGTGACAGTCATCATCATCATCATCATCGACAACCTTGAACTCAACGTCCTTCACAGGTGTCCGACGACAAGAATGAGTAAAAGGACTTTCTGTTGAAAACAAAAGCCTGAAATTTCATTTCAGGCTGTTTCAATTTTCATTTCAAACCAAATGAAAACCAAATGATTTGATTGATTTCACTGATTTGTTATAATGTTACATTAGTGGCGAAGCGTGGTATGCTTATACCCGGCGATGACCAAATAAGTACACCACGTTTCGCCACGGTGTTACATCATGTATAAAGACTATCTATTATAACTATATACAATCCTGTATAGTTGCGGACGCACTGGCGCAGACGATCGCTACGATACGGATGCAAAAAACGTCCAGCCCCCCCAAAAATGTATATTTTCGTTTGATTTACGTGTACATAGCTTCGTCCAAAGGGTGGCCACATAAATGCTGACGGTGACGTTAATAATTTTAATCGTTTTACATATTTTCATCCGTAGCGTAGCGATTCTCCATGTCAGTGCGTCCGTAACTTATGTCACTGAATGTTAAAATATGAATTTTCAGATGTAATAGGCCTAGTTGTTGGCAATAGTATGTTCGAGAACTTAAAGTATAAATTTTCAAGGATGATTATTTTTTCAATAGTTTCAATTTCAATATTGAAATGAGTCAAAATTTGAAACCGAGAGGGATGTTGAATAAAACATGTTTTACAGAAGGGCGCAAAAGTAGATTTTCTCTTTTTTAGTTTCTTTGTTTCTTTCCAGCTTCCTTTGGTTAACCTAAGACAATAATATTGTCTCAGGTTAACCAAAGTAGATTAATATTATATTATATTATAATTATAAAGACACACTTCCACTCTTTTAAATTATTTCATTCATCCAGTTCATGTCATCATTGTACTTGCACTCTTCTCCTAAATTATTTCATTCATCCAGTTCATATCATCATCTTCCATTTTTCTAAATAATTCCATTCATCCAGTTCATATCATCATACAACTTCCACTCTTCTCAATTATTTCATTCATACAGTTCATATCATCATAGTACTTCCACTCTTCTCCATTTTCTTCGATTCCTTGAGTACAATCCCTACCATAGCTCCTGATCCTTCTTGCATGGAATCCTACCCAAGTTGTTGCCAATAGTAGTTCAGTTGCCAAGTGAGAGAGAGTACCTATGTGGAGACAAGACGCACCGCGACGGTGAGAGCGACGTCTGGCGGAAGTGGGACGTATCACACTGTCTAAACTATTGAGGCTGTCGCACCGTTCATCCGTTCATGTCGATGTCAGTCTTTCACAAACCTTGCCGGTGAACGGAAGCAAAACTTTGTTCTTGTAAACTATACACAGTATAACATATCCATATTAATTTATTATATATCACTATATATAGTAAATTGCGCGTACATCTACAGGTATTTACTTAATCTTGAACCGCGTTGTTCTAATAATCGGTCGAATTTTCAAAACGGACGGCTTCTGTTACACCGGACACCGGAATTGGAGTAACAGTGGTGAGTGACTCTTTATTTTTTATCTAGATCTAGGTTGTATGTAGTTTCTATTTCTATATAGGCCTATGTATACTCATTTCTGTATACGTATTCATTGATCTGTATCAAACAACATTCCAGGTCACTGAACGCATGTTAGATGATATTTTTGTTTGGAGTCCATTTAAATGCGTATTGCAGGTGTTTGATCCCGTTTTGTTTACTATCGGAAGCTTGTTACTTGTTGTTTATATAGTTCCCTGTATATTAGGCTGCTTTTCAAACTACAAACTCGGTCTATTCTCTCTTTTAATTTGATGGACCACCCTCATTGTGTTATAGCTCTCACGAAATTGTCTCAATCATTCTCTTGTAATATTAATCTTCATTAGATAGTTCAGAGCACTTATTCGTTGTTGTACAATTATTGTACATCAAGTACATGACATTCTCATTGTCATTACTGTCAGTTTTCCCTCTCTATTCCATGAAATTGAAGGAATGCGATTTCTTTTATTGAAAGAGATCTTCCCTTAAAAAATGTTTGTGTCCCTTATTAAGATACTCAGCCTTGTAATTGTATTGTGAATCAAAGTCAGATAGCCCTTCTTCATATTGAAATTTTAATGACAATCGCTTCCTAATCCTAAGAACAACTATCCTTTTTAGAGGGGGCTATAGGGCTCTATATAAACAAATGGAGAAGCCGGTACGCTGTTCAAGTATTTCAAACTCTTCTTTAGAATTTTATCTTCTCTGGAATTGAATTTGATGACCTTAGAGAATTCCATATGAAGTACTCTTGAGTTGTGTCATATTATTCCTACAATACTAATAATAATATTATCTCATGATTTCTCGTAATCTTTTTCATAATATCTTTCTTTGAATACATATTCTACTTTGATAATTTATCGAGGATAGGCGCATCGGAATCGAATGATAGACTTCATTCAATTCGGACGATAATTCATTAAAAAAAAAACAGATAAGCCTAATATATTGTATTGCGTTTTAGCCAATTTCACAGGAGTCTCGAAGATTCCATCTCATCTGCCAGCTTTATTAGAAAAAATCTTTCTGAAGTTTCTCAGAACGCAATCAATAGAAGACAATAGAAGTAAAACAGAATAAGAATAATAGTTCTCCTTTTATACTCTCTGAACCCGGCCAAGTGTTCCTTGGACATCATTTTCCAAGAATGGACATTCATATGTTTAAACTTCGCCGTTTCATGTAGATAAATCTCAATTATGTTGAAATTTTCACACTGCATCTAGAGCTTATATTCATTATATAAATAGAATAATATTACTTATATTCATCTTTTGAGATCTAGAACCTAAGCAGTTATATTTTGTTACCTACATAAGAATAAAGTAATCCAATCTAAACCCAACAAATTAATAATTGGTTTCGAACATACATCAATACAATATTTCATTAAAGCTTTAGAAAATGGTGAATAATATTGTCAGACGATATTGTTCACAGTTTTAACCCGTGTAGTATTGGAAATAAAAATGGCTACTGATAATATAAAAACAAGTCTTGTTAATGTGCAATGCAAGTGATAATGACAGTTACGAAAATATAATAAAAATATGAACATCGGTGATGACGATTTTATGATGATTATGGATTGATGATGATGATGGAAATGCCACTTTTATTGTTGATGAAAATGCTGCTGATGATTGTTGATGATGATGATGACACGTTGTTTGATAGTACATAGACCAATCATGAGGCAACCAGTTAGTACCTGATAGTGCCAAGTAGACCGAGCGGGCCAACCGATAGTAATCAAACTGCTCAATCATCAGCGTCAAAAGACAGAGAGCGAAAAATATGGCGAGTGACAGAGTATGTGATGATAACTGAATGAAAGTTCACTTCTTGCAAGTTCGTTGATTGGTCCAACGCCCAGTACTTCCGTTTGACTGGCTCAAGTTCAAAACGTCAGTCGCATACCGTACTGGAAACATTCGATTTGTCTAAGGCGCTTCGTTTAAACTAAGCCCAACTAATATTGGTTTAATCTCGTTTTGAAGTGAAGATTCACGTGGTTGATAAGGTTCTGCTTCCACTGTTTGAAAATTGCTAACTTACAATTCTGAGAGTGGGTGTAAAGCGAAGGTCCTAAAATTGATAGAGGCATGAACTGATAAAAGTTGTTCTCTTTGATCATACATTAGGACGAAGTATTTCATACATTACAATGAACAGCATTTAATACTATGAATTCAGTCCATTCCCTTCGATGAGCTCTAAATGAAAGTTTAAATCCAGGTTACACATTTTATGTTTATATTTTTCAATCCCTGCCATAAGTCAATTGAATTGTTGAAATGAGTGATAATTAGCAATATCTTCAATCATTTATCACCTCGAACGTGTTTTATCAACGTTCTCTAATTGTTTTGTTCCATGCACGAATTAGTAGGCTACAGTAGATTGGATGAGTTCCTCAATCTCTGAAAATTCTTATCTACGCTGACAAATTTTTCTTATTAGATGACACTCTTTTCCAAATGCTTGCATGTCAGTACTAGAACAATAATGTTCAATATATTCATCCATTCATTCAAGCATACAGCTGCTATAGTTGAATCTACAGAGGCTGTATAAGCTGTATTATACAGTCGAAATCAAACTTTAAATCCAGGTTACACATTTTATGTTTTTATTTTTCAATTCCAGCCATAAGTCAATTGAATTGTTGAAATATGTGATAATTAGATTAATTAATAGAATAATAAATTAGTGATAATTATACAGAGACTGTATTATACAGTCTTAATAGTTGAATCGATCATTTCCTATTTGAACGCCAGTCCTATTCTTCATCTTTAATTTTGCAAACTTTTAGCAAATGCACAGTTTTAAGGATTCCCCACTTTCAAATGTTGATGTAGGCAACTTTTTGTTTGTAACATTTTGCTTTATTCACTGATCAATTTTTGCTTTGATTCATCTCTCTAGTACTCCACTTCTCATACTTCTCATGAAGTAGTAGTCAATCAATCAATGACAATCCTGGTTTTACTTCTAATAAGTTTTTCTCATTCATTTCTCGAGTTGATGCGAATTACGAGCCAAAGGCACCCATACACTAAACCGTCATCATGTTGCAAACTGTGAAACCAGACCTCAGTTCCAATCAGTCCCTAATAAAATTGGACTTATCAGCTGTTCTATTCTACTAGCTGGTATTTAGCTGGTAGCTTCTTATTATTTTGTCAATGATAACTGTTCTTGAAAGAGGGAAACCCAATCAACAAAGTACGAATATAATAGGATCATCAACTTAAGCGATTTGTTGGGATTATCACAGTGGCGGATCCAAGGGGGGCAAAGAGGCAATTCCCCTGCCCCTCCGAGATTCAAGAGAAAAAGAAAAACGGTATAAATATAATAGAAACTAGGAAAAAATTATATAAGCAACAAAAATTGGCTGTTTCCAATGTGTGTAAAGCCATTCATGTCACTTGTGCAGAGGGCATTCTCTAAAATCGTTATCTAGACACCTATTGCTCAACCCGCTAGAACGCGTATTCTAGTGCCCCCACTAGAATGGTTGTGCTTCATATTATATTTAATTATCACCTTATTCATATTGATATTTTTATATCTAAAAAATTTGCTCAATAATTATTTAGTAAACTAGATGAGAACACATTTGAAATTTGATACGTGAGAACTTAAAAACTTAATTTATAAGAAAAATTACAATGACAGTCTCTCTCTTTTGGTATTCAACCCTGAGGTTGGTTTGCAGCAGTGCGCCATTCTTCTCTTCTTTCTGCTTTCCTCTTCATTTCGTGGTAGGTACTGCAGCCAACGTCATTCATAATTTGCTGCAGGTATGACATCCTTGGTCGTCCTCGGCGATGGCTTACAATGACAGTTAGGAATGCAAATTACCTACAAATACAAATTTGTACAACATACATATTAATATAACACTGCTACCTGCTACCCATGACAAAACTATGAGGGGCACTAAACTACGTAAAAATACACCATTTTCTGTTGAAAGATCAAAAACGTTTCTGGGGGTGTGCCCCCGGACCCCTTCCACTTTAATTGGAGGTATTCCATACCCCTAAATCCCCGGTGCTTGCACCCCTCACTAAATCACCTTCTTGATCCGCCACTGGCTGTTCAAAGTCCAGTAATCTCTTATAAAATTTGGATCTTTTGAAAGAGTTTGAGAATCTCATCATAAAAGCAGTGATTAAATTTCAAATTTTCTTATCAAATTTCAATAAATTCACGAGACTACTTGCCGGCGTTGAAGCGGATTTCGGCCAAATTTGTCCGCTGATACCAGTGTAGTAGTGAATAGCAAATCGCCAATATCCGGTGATTTAGCAATAGCAAATGACTGGCAACCGGTTTATTTAATTTCGAACATTAGAAATCGGAAGCAAGGCTAACACTTGCTGTCGGTCACTTACCTCACCTGTGAGCACGAAATTAATTAAAAAAGAAAATTAATTCACGTGTGCTGGCAGTCGGCTGTTTTCTGCTTGGGGCGCTCCATTATTGTCTTCAATTGTACCACATCGATTCTGGTTTTAATTTACAGGTACATGGTCTCTGTTGTAGGCAGAGAGAATAGAAGTAAATTTATTCTATACTATTTCTTATTCTACAGGGTGTTTCAGAACACCCTACCAATACTCTAGTTTAGGGCATTGTTCCTGGGTAAAAACCATATCTTAATATCATATTTAATTTGTCCAGATATCCTTGGTTACTCACTTTAAGTCAAAAAAACAAAATGGCAGCTGTGTCAGTAACTAAGGACTTCCGGACAATTTGAGTATGATATTTAGATATGGTTTTTACCCAGGAACAATGCCCTAGAATATTGGTAGGGAGTTCTGAAACACCCTGTATACTCTCTGGTTGTAGGTTATGTCGTTGTGTGGCCAGTCTATCATGCATCAACATGGGCGGAGTTGGAGGATATTTCCTGGGGGTGGGGGGGCTTCTGACATAAATTTTTTGCTACAAAAACTATTATATTAACTACAATATTAACTTTTATAGTTATTAGCTAACTAGTTTTATTTTTTTTATCGTATGGCTTTTATTGGTGGGGAGACCCTTACGGGTAGGTTCCACCTCGCCTCATTGCACAATTTTTTGTGTATTTTTGTGTCATTTTAATTATAGTTATAGTAGTTAACTAATAACTACATTTATAATATTTGCTACAATAATTTAGGGCTTAGCTCCCCCAAGCCCTTGTGGGTTAAGTGGAAGAGGGAGCTTGTATGCCTCAACTTCGCCCACAGCACTTTTGTAATGTGAAAGTGAAAAATAAAGTCATTTATCTATCTATCTATCTAAGCCCCCCCCTTCAAATCCGCCCATGCGCATCAATTTGCAAATCATGCAGGAATTTTAAAAATAGATAAACAAGCCTCGGGGTATTTAAATAAGTCCAGAAAACTCCTGCAGCTTTCCAGCACTTATTAAAATAAACAAGAGATTGTGAGGTAGGTTAGAATAATTTATAATCACGATGAAACCAATAAATATCTTTATCTTCTACATTGTATCAAACCGGTATTGTTAAATCAGATTTCTACTCATGTTACCGACCGATGTTCTGCAGAGATTACAGCCCTTCTCTCACTCAACAGCTATAAATTTAACGAGAAAGAGCCTCAAAGTAATCAAGTTTCGTTCACCTCACTCACTCACTCATGCACCCACAAGGGCAGGCGCACACTCCTACCTACATTGCAACAACTGATTTGCTCATTGCAAGTAAACGATATTTTGCGTATCCCGCTATTCTACTCAGAAACTGGTTCTGGATGCTTTTTGTGGGGCTTTTGCGCTCTACTCAGTGCACACAAATTGCAAACTGGTTCTCCGAGTATGGACCTCTATTCTGATAAAAATTTGCGTGTTTTCTATTGGCTGATGGATTTGTGGAATCACTTATCAAGTGGATTTGCGGTCAACGGTCAGTTGTCAGTGGAGAGCTTTTGGGAATCACAGTCAAAGTTCAGAACGTCTTCCTCAGGAAAATAGTGGAAATTATTCCAGCTTTTTTTTACCTTGCGGTCAAGTGGATTTGCGGTCAACGGATAAAAATTTGCGTGTTTTCTATTGGCTGATGGATTTGTGGAATCACTTATCAAGTGGATTTGCGGTCAATGGTCAGTTGTCAGTGGAGGGCTTTTGGGAATCATAGTCAAAGTTCAGAACTTCTTTCTCAGGAAAATAGTGAAAATTATTCCAGCTTTTACCTTGCGACTTAATATTTCGAATTGACTTTACAACTGATTACGCGTTGCCAGTGCTCAACCATTATTTTTTTGGAAACGCCAATGAATCGGTCCTTTATGTACCATTTTGTTTTGATAAGCAATAAAAATCTCTCCTTCCTTCATTTGAATCAAGTTTTACTTTGCTGATTGTGCAAAAAAATTGTAAATTAAAATTTGTTATACACTGTTTTGGATTTCATATTTTGTATTTTTTATTCTATTCTGCTCCATTTTCTGAAATGTCTGTTCACTTTTGAACATTTCACCATTAGTTAAAGGATCACTTTTGCTCCTCTTTCTTTACATTGCAAATTATTTTTTCATCTCATTACGTTGCTGGAGAATGCAAATATTTGTTACAATTATTTTATTATAATCACACAAATGGGTATTTTATAAATGAAAAGAAGAAAAATTTGATTTGATTATGAATGACTGCTTTTTGGAACAGAAGGGTATTCAGAAAGTCCCTCGTTATAATAGTTCCTAGTCTTTTCAGCACTTTTTCTTGCTAAACATAGTAATGTAATGTGTGATGATTGTGAGTATAGCAATGTACTCCAACATTGCGTTGGCTTTTGAATGCAAGGAGCGTTTACAATATTCTATCAACGCCATCAGTTTGCCATCAGCTACCTTTGTCACTTTCATAGTTAATGGAGATTCTATTTGTAATCCATGTTCAATAAAGGAGCTCATTTCCAATCGCAAACGCACTTGGAAGTGATCTTGGAATAATAAAACAGGAATAATTATAAACCAATGGACTGTCAGTTGTTGGAAAGCAGATGAAATTTTCACTTTCAGGAACTCTTGCAAAAACAGGTGTTTGGGAAAAGATAAGTAGGTTGAGCTTAATAGGTTGAGTACTTGATCTAATTGCACTAACCAGGTTCAGCCTTCTTGATGATATGTGAGTACAGTAGTCAAGTGTTATTGTACCAAGTATAGTAGAAAGTGTCTGTTTGAAGACAAAGCACGACCTTCCACCCATTTGTACGGCTGAGGAAAGGACTAACCAACCAGCCTTTTATTATTATTATCATCAGACACAGATTAATCAAGGTCCATGCCTGTGGGTGTGCGTGCGAGTGTAAGCAAGTGATGCAGATAGTGTTACTCATGAAAGTGAAAGGAAATGAACCTATGGTTGATTATAAATGAACAAAGCAGATTAAAGTATTGATGACAATAAATAGATACACAGTAGCGTTTAAAAGAAATATGTGAGAAACACATATTTTTAGTTTTATGTATACATATCTTTAGTTTACATATATTAGTTAGTTTACATATTATTACATACTAGCTGTCCCGGCGAACTTCGTATCACCCTCTCCCCCCCCCCCAAATGTCCCCCCTTCATATCACCCCCGATAAAAATGTCACAGTAAAATATCTATATCCACTCGCTGTATTGATGGAAAATTAAAAGAAATCTGCAATATACTAATTTTTATAAAGCGAGTGGATAATAAATGCTATGAATAATAAATTAATCAATGCTGAAAGTTGCCAAAAAAATATCACCCATCTCGAAATCGAACCCGAGAATTCTGCGTGGAAGGCGAAGTCGCTGTCCAATAGACCACGGAGCTCGTCTCTGGGAAGACCGATATTGTAGCATCTTCAACTACACATCGATTTCATAGGAGCATTATTGTTTGGACTGGATCAAAATGGATGTCATGTTTGATAGGTTAGGTCATTAATGTACTAATTATTTATTAATTATAAAGAAATTTTCTTATATTTTAATACATATTATGTTAACCAGTGCTTTAAAAATTCAAACGAATCCAAAATCATCTAAATCGGTTCAGCCGTTCTCGAGTTATAAGCGAGCGTACAGACACCAACTCTCTTTTATTAATATAGATTATCAGTTTTACATATATTTAGTTTTGGCGAAGATTACTTACTGATTATATACCACTTGTATTTGATTCATACATAGAAAATATTCTATATTCGATTATATTTTTTAAAATTGAAAATTTCCCGTAAACTGGAGAGGATCTTCAAATAATACAGTAAATTATTGCCTACAATGTCTACATTAGCAGCATTGCTATTTTGTTATTTATCTTTCCAATTATGTAGGAATAAAATTTTTATTTCAACATATTTCTCTTCCCCAATCGACGATTGTTTCCTTTTTAATATTAATCTTGTTACATCGAGCTGCTCTCATGCTTTCAAGAGCAAATCAGGCTCTTCTTAGGCAACCAGCCACACACGGTTTTGGTTACAAAATTCTGACTACAATGACGTACTGATGAAAATATTGTTGCTTTGAATAGCTTTTATATTATTGAATTTTCGAACAATGCTTTATTTCTCTCTCTATGTTTCACAAGCATTTTGGGTTCTCTTGACCGATGGCTGTTGAGTGGCTACCCAATTTGCCAATTATTGTTATTTGGTCGTATTGTGCATTTTATTATTATTAGGCCAGTATTAGACTATAATAGGTCTATATCATAAAACTATTATCAAACATCTGTGATGAATTCTTTTAAAGTATAATAGACAGACCAACTATTATAATAGTTGAACTATGATCAAATTTTTTGATAACATGTTCTTTCTACTAGAGAAGACATATTATTATTATATACGTTTGATAACAGATGAATGACATAGAACTATTACAGTTTAATACCGGCCTTATGCCTAAGGTTTGTTGCGGCGGAGAAACCTCTCGAGTATTCTCCAATGATTTTCAATCTCCTAAATATGTTCAACACCTATCAATAAGCATTTTTTGTGCCTAATATTAATAAATCATGCTAATGAGTATTATCACTCTAACTTCCAGTTTTTTCCTGAATGCAACAAAATCTTAATTATCGAATAAATTATTTCCAATTAAGATAAATTGATAATGATAAGATTTATTGAATCCAATTGAAGATATCAAATGAATTAAAATACAACCATGCACTCTTTTCATTCCGTTTCTGTTATTTCTAGTTACTTATTATTAGTTATTATTTATTAGTTATTTCTAGTGTCTGCTAATTGCTAGTTTTGACGTTGTAATGCATATGATGTTATCATTTGTTACTGCAATAAAGCATTTATTTATTTTATGACCAAATACAGTTCGAAAAGTTTTCATTTCATACAACGACCATTCCTTTACACCTTCTACATAATAATTAGTTCAGATACACGTTCTTCCATTGATAATCCGTAATCAATGAAATCTCCATTAAAATACAATAAAGGCGATATAAAAATTGATTTCAACAATATTATACATCGAAGAACACACATGAGAACTGCATGATAGTTCCTAGAGTTTCATCCAACTCTTCCAGGAACCAGAAAGTAGTCAACGGCTGATTATTTGGAGTTTGTCTGCTCTGCTACTTGAAAATTGCCAACTACTTAGAAGAAGAATAGCCGTTAAAGTTTTTCTGCTCCTCGTGAGAATATTTAAGCTATTTATTCGAACCAAGGACGACTTGCAGTCTGATTTAAGTGAGAAATTACAATCGGGTGCTGTCAAGTTACGCAACTCATTCGAATTGTTAAGGAATATAATATTAGTATCAATATAATAGATAGGCTGCCAAGAGGCTCTAATTATTATTTCTTACGGTACATGTAAAGTACTGAATATAGATTAATCTGTCATTTTGTACAGTCAATTACTTCAATTATTATTGATTTCAAATCCTAAACTTACGTCATTCCTTATCTACCTTCTATGATTTCAATAATTTATAGACTATTAGAAAATTGATGAAGTAGATTAATTTGTACCATTTAAAAATTCAATCGCCTAGAAGTAATAATATTATTGTCATTTCCATGATAAAAATAAACTATTGCTTGAAAGCAGCTACAGTGGGATCTTCGGAAAAAGATGGATTGAGTTAATGAGATTTTTTTCAATAAAATAATATCAAAACATGATCACAAGATAATCAGAATGGTAGCTGGTTGGTGGAACATTAATTGAAACATTAGTATTACAGTACACTTATAAGATATATTTCTATATTTCTGTATTCAATGGTAGGCAGAACATGAATAAAAAAATTGTAGTACACATGAGATATATTTCTATTTTTTATTTATATAGATTTCTTGTATGACGTATGTCAATCAATGTCCTCATAGAGTTTTATGTGATATGAAATACTTATAAAACGTTATTTATTCAAGAAGGAAGCAAGTTACTTCCGCAGTCAATTTTCAAGCGAATTGATTTTTGGAAATGCATATCATTAAATTTTTTTATATTTTTACCAAGGTGAAGAAGAAGAGTTGAAACTTGAATTTCCTATCATATTTAGTAATATTATTATGTCTTTTAAAAGATCACCAGTGTAATTTATGAAAGTTAGGAGAGGATTTGATCCTTGAAATCAAGCGTATCTGAACTTGTCTCAAGTCCAGGAAAATGTTCAGGAACCAGAATAATTAATGATGAATTCAACGATATTTTGTATCGATAGTTCCTTTTGTAACTTTTCACCATTCTTGATTCACTTTTCATTATTAATTCTTGTTTAAGTTCAATTTATTACATTTATTATTGTCATTTTATTACATTTAATTTACTTCTTTTCTGTGTAAATTTTCAAGTACATGTTTTATGTATTACAAGACATGACACCTGTTGAAAAACAGTTTTGCTTCAGGTTCAGCAAAACTCTAAATTGTTGAGAAAATGTGACAAAATTGATTGAATGATTGGTTTTGTTACTGCAAATAAGTTATTTGACTTCAGAGGCGTTAAAAATATGAAAAACAGAGAGCTTGTATCTGTCCATTGGATGAAGAAAACACATTTCAATCGTTGATAAGTAAAACTTTGTGTGAATGTCGAGGATGTTCCGTTATTATTATTTTTTTTTTATCTAGAGACAATAGGAAGCTCAGATTGAAAGATTTCTCACGTTCTGTCAAGTGACAAACAAATTTTCAATTAAGTTGACCCTGACTTTGACTGGTATTTTTTCGACCAATGGGAACTCCTTACAGACATCACAATAGGAATTGGAAGTGTCCAATAAATAAGAAAATTCATTACAGCATTTTCCAAACGAAATAGGGTTTTCAGCTATTATACAGAAGGAAGTTATTTACAACGCAACTACCTACAAAGCCTGAAAATGAGGCTTGAACGTTTGGAAGAGATAAAAATTTAGACTTATCAACTATTCGAGTGGAAAATGCTGAATTTTTAAGAATAGTCTTGAAATCATTTCAACCTTTTGTTTTTAGTAGAAGAAAATTTTATTTGTGTTAGACACTTATAACTGCAACGTTTTACATTAAATCTGTAATAATTTAGCAAATTTGTGATAATTATACTAAGAACTCCACATTTCTGGCATCTATTCTAGTGTAACAATAGTCTCATTTGCTTTATGAGAACTTTTTAGGCCAGTTGCACGAAAATCTAATTAAATTTAATCATCATTAAATGATGTCATCTGACGGAACCAATGCAATGAGAAACAATGAACAAGACATAGTTTGATCGAGTTATCAAACGAGATTGTGCGAATCAGTAGTATACTGTACATTTCAGATAATTAAGTTTATATTACATAGTCCTTTAGATAATTACATAATCCTTTAAGTTCTACATAATTTCTATTCAACAGAGGCCATTTCCCGCTTGACGTAAGCAATGATGAATACAACAAACTATTACAGTAGATGCACTCTATCAATATAGGCCTACATAGGATCCTGAACTGATAAAATTTCATTTACTTCCGTACCGTATATTATTAGCGTCCTATTACGATTATTCAAACATGTATTTCGCTATTGATAATTATACGAACTGATTGCTAACAATGAGTTGGTAGCGTTAGTTCCGTCAATTATAGGTCGATTACGTACTTACATCTGCACTTAAATTCTACAATTACTTGCAAGTTTACATTCTTGAGGCAGTATGAAAGTGATATCTGAAAGATGATTGAGATGAAGGTCGTTTGATTTTCTAATAAGTTCATGTTAAGCAGTAAAAGTAATAATTATCTATTGTTTCATGTTCGGTAGTTAATGTTGGTGATAGTGCATTCCATGAACAAATTGGTGTTTCTTCGAAATTGTGATTACAGTATCAAGTTCATTCCTTATCAAAATAGAAGCTCATCACAGTTTTAGTACCCTACTTTTCAAGTCTCTGACAGCAGTATTTTATGAAACGAGTGTCTTATAGATCTCTAGAGATTAGAAGAGCAAACACAAAATACATAACGTACAAAATACAATATACTTTGATTCCTTTACAACACTTCGTTATTGCAAGATCTTTTTGGATAAATTTACCTGCCTTATTGATATACTTTCACTATCTTTTAACAATAATTCTAAGCGTAGATCTTATTCAATCAGATCTAATTGAGGTAAAAACTATATTCGCACTTGTTAAGGAATTTCTTCACACTTTTCTACTCAGGATTGATAACATATATGAATTAACCTTTATGAATTTTTACACATACAATTTTAAACATAAGAATTCCATCGCCACCAAATTCTCTAAGGTTGAGAGGTAGATAAGACATTCTAGGCTCGATAGAGATTTGGAATTAAAAGATGGATTCATTCATAACATGTGAATTCCCTATGCTTTATTGGAATTCTGTTACATTATAGGACTAACAGTCCTGTGACAGTCCTAACAAAGGACCAACCAAGGGGCAAAATACTGTAGCAGAAAACAATTTAGAACACTGCAATGTCTTTGAGACACCGGTTTCGTGCCCCTGAATTATTTTTCTTCCAATCACCCCCATCTAGTTTTTTTTATCGTATGGCTTTTTATCGGTGGGGAGACCCCCATCTAATAATGATAAATTAATACCACTGCTGGTGTAATAATATTATAAGGAATGCCACCGCAAACATGTACAGCAGTAGGCCTAGGCCTGGTGTCGCAGCCAAAGCAGCTAACTCCAGCCCTGCTTTCTATTTGTTAAAACGGTAGACGAATGCTATTTGAACATCATTAAATAGAGGCGAGTCATCGAACCTTGATTGCAATGTGTGATGTAATGACACAAACAGCGTGCGACAATAAATTGACTCATACTTTCTTTCTAAGCTTCTTTTCCACCGTTTTTACTTCTACTTTCCACTACCCCACTGTTTCTGGTTGCTATTCTTTTACACAATTTTTCAATATTCAATCATTCCAGATTCCAAACTTGCCTTTGTTGTTTTGTGTTGAGATCATTCTCTGACAGATTATCGTACTTACTTTGCCGCCATGAGGCATGAATTCAGGTTGTTTTTATAACAGAAGGCAAAGAGAACCATTCGATGATCATAAAATTAGGACACACTGAACTTTTGTATAAGTAAACTGATTTTAACAAACACTGAATTGAAGAAATCTTTAATCATTACAACACGTACAAGTACATGTGTCAAAAACTCAAGAAACACTCCTTCTCCTTAGCTCATCAAGGAGGTCTACATTTGTTTATTTGTAGATGCTAAAGTCGGTCAAAAAATTTTAATTTTGAGGATTAGAATATTTATTGTAATAAAAGGATTACTGTAAATAATAATTATTATTGTAAAAATTGAGGTTTATTATTGTAAATAAAATTGAAATAATAAGAAATAAATTAAAATTAAAATATGAGATAAAACAAGAATAGATTTATTAGAAACATAGGTATACAGTATTTATAAATTGTGAATCAGATGGATAATTCAAATTTGTAAGAATTGCGGTTAAAGCTGAAACTAACAACAAACACTAAGAAAAGTGGGAGTGGCAATGCTGATAACGTAGAACGCATACAAAACTTCAAAGAGCCGTCTGATTGGTCATTAAGCTGATTAGAAGCCATTCTACTATTTCGACCAATCAGAAGCCAGCAGCTCGTAAACGTCAGATGCAGTGTCAGTCGTCATGTGCCGGTTTCGTACAGCTGGCTCCTGATTGGTTAAAGTCGTAAAATGGCGATTGTTCAACCCATTGGCCAATCAGACGGCTCGTTGAATTTGGAGGCCTGACTTACTAATACAGCATCCCCACTACTTCTTTCATGTTTTATATTAGTTCCAGCTTTCTCGGTATCTCTTATAATGATATTTCTATTCATTCGACATTTCATATTACTGTACTTTGTTGAGCATTGATTAAGAATATACAGAGTTTAAGAAATCTAATTCTCACGTGAATTTAAAAGCTGAGAAAATTGTAATAATTCAATGATATTTTTCAATTCAAAATTTTTTAATTTTCGATAATCTTTTAATTAGGCCTATCAAAAATGTGGTATAATGTATCTAATTATAGTTTTTGCTAAGTAATAACAAAGTATGTAGACTATATCATTCCAATAAAGACATGTGGTAAAGAGAAATGAAAAATATAGGTAAAGAGAAATGTGGTATAATGTATCTAATTATAGTTTTTGCTAAGTAATAACAAAGTATATAGACAATATCATTCCAATAAATAGAGACAGATGAAATCAGAAAGAATTACTTGGAATTCTTCTAGAAATATGAGTAGTATACCTAGATTAGACTAGAGGAATGACTATTATTGGACTATGCAACTAAACTTTAACCATTGAATATATATCCTTTGCTTATATAACCAAAGGATATACATTCAATGCGGAGAATTCGCTTGGTTGGGACTTTTCATAATAAGAATGCAGCTATTTTTTTCTGCAATATCAATATTCGTGGCCCTCCTCAGCTCTGGGCAACACAAGCACCAAGAGGTCTTATCTGGCGACTCATAGACCTGAGCACAACTATAGTGTTTTTCATTTACTTATATACAAGAGGAATGAGCCTGCATGGGTAACTGCGGCCCTTGACATAATGGCCCTTTTAAATATAATGATATTGAAAAATTATGGTAATAATGAACCCTGTTGGAGTTCCAATAGCATCCGGCAGAGTGCGATGACCGGTGGAAGATCCCATCAACTTTTTCTCCAATAATAACCTCGCAAGTTATTCGCAGGAGGCGATACGAAGAGAAAGTACGCTTTGCGTTGAAGAACATTATTATTCGCAAAGGAATTCCAGCGGCTATCATCATATCCACCCACCTTTCGACCTGCATTCTTCTCCTTTTTCATCAAATTTATGCTTGTTCTGTAGTTCACAAACTGCTTCCATCGCCTCCAAGAGCCAATAACACTTCAATATTTACTTGTATGGAAAGCATTACAATTATTGCGGAACGTTGGATGTGTACTAAAGTTCAATAATCCAATTTGACCTACCCACACCCACGAACTAAAATTTTATCTTCAACACTTTCACCAGTTTACCTCTATTTTAGTTAACTTACATGCAATAGTAAGTAGGTGGTATTGATCCTTGTAAGAAATTTACTAGTGATACTCCATTTCATGTACTGACAATATAAACACAAAAAGAAACTGGCATTCCCAAAAAACAGCTTCAATCCCAATTATTGAAGTTATTTATTTAGTAGGTGTGCTAGAATAAGGTTTTATTGTTTACATTTGATAAAAAGATGAAAATAATGTTGATTGATTGATAAGGATGAGATTTCAAATATCGGTTTTTCAACATAAAAGTTTTTTAAATCTAAAACTTCATGGAACTTTTCATGAAATTCATGGAGTGAGATTATATTCAATTTTTTTTATAATCTATTCAATTCCTTCCAAAATTTCCGTGTTCGGAATAAATGAAACTGATGAACGCAAGCTACGTATGCTCTTTTCACTGACTCTGACTCTTACAGTAAGCTAATAGTGACTCTTTTCACTGACTGACTTACTGTCAACTCTTTCACTTCTCTTTTCACTGCTCTTCTACTGACTCTGACTCTTACTGTCAACATACAGTTGATAATCAAAACTTGAAGGGAAGAACCATTCTTAAAATGTTCCTGAAACAATTTGATAATTTGGTCCTGTTTTCAAGATTATTAGTTGAGCAGTAGCATCGTGAGTATATTTTACATCGTCCAGCTTTCAGATCGTTCAGGTCCAATGTAGTCCTATTTAGACAATTTGTAATACAATTGATTCTAACTCTATCTTTCACATGACACATATTAGCGATATACCCCTTATATCCTTATACCATACCTCTTATACTCCTTATACCCTTATACCCCTTCTAGAGGAGGTCATTGGATGTCAAATATAGAATATCAAAAATCAATAGCATCAAGCATCATAGCATCATAGCATCAAAATACATCAATAGCATCCAATACACCAAACTCTTTCTGTTCCCTTTACACTCAGGCACCGCTCAAATTCAACTCGTTCCTATAAAATCAATTGAAAGACTCATATTATAACCTGAAGACGAAATATTCACACCATTTTTGTAATATTGTCTTCAGTTTACCCATTCATTCATTCATAATTTATTGTGTATCACAAAGAGTTACAGTATTTCCAAGCTCATATCAATGGGTCTTACAGTACTTGCACTGTCCAGTATTCTGACCTCTCAAGCTCTCAAGTATTTGTTTACAATTTTCTTACTAACACCTCCTAAACGTAACGGCACTATGAATCCAGTAACAACAAACAACTGAATTATTATTCGAGCACAACATTCTAAATAATCGATACCTCCGAAACATGCATTGAACAGTACAGCACTCTCGAAAACAAGCCAAAGCTTACAGCACGCGAAGGTCGGAACCAGACTTTAAATCACAATTCGCCTCCAAAACGATCTAATAATGCGAAGTCACCGACTCAGAAGGAGACTTACGCTACTTTTTGTTAGGCTAAGTAACGTTAGGCCACACATTACGTTAGGCTACATTGTGTAGACCTAGGCTGGGTGCTGAAGAGTTATGGTTATGACAACACTACTTGCATAGAAGACTACACTTTCAAGGTCCAAGTACGACCTCCAGTCTCATATCGACGTTTTATTTCAATAGTTTACTGTTGAAAACGACAAGTGAAGTGATGCGATCTACTGATGCAATTGCTGCATGCGACAATTCGCATGGAAATTGAGTTTTTATTTTCAGTTTTCCTCCTACATTTTCATCGTTAAATGGGAATTAATCTAGTGGATGAATCAATCAAGTCTTTCAATTCCAAAAATTGAAAGGTCCACATTTTTTCGAATACAGTATTTCCCAGGCAAATGAAGGGGGAAATTAAAAATCTCAAGATTGTCTATTCATGAACGATTCTATGAATGAGAAGTCTAATTCCTGTAAAAGAGTTCCGTATCATTGTTAATTGTGTTTCATATACTTACTGAAGTATAAACTGAACTTTCTGTACATGTCAGATGACAGATATTCCTGATGACAATATTGTGATGATAATATTATTTCCTGCCACTCTAACCACTAACAACCTCAACAACCTCTAACAGATTCATCTTCAAAATGAAATAAATGCATGATTAGCAATAACTAGTGATTATGTTTATACTTCAACTACCGGAGAACAGGGTCTAGTTGAGAAAGAACAAAAATTTTATTTACTAGAACAACATCAGTCAGCTGTAGTTTCTCATAGTGGTGTGAATTTTTAGGCTCAAAATTTTTCAAGTTGAATTCAATATTCTTCAATTTTTCAAATTGTTTGGTGTTTTTTCGGCTTTCTATTAACCTTTTTAAATTTAAAATTCATAATTTATTTTCGGTTTGTGTTTTTTCAAGTGGAAATCGTTGATGTGAACAAAACTATTGTACATAACCTTAATTTGAACATTTTATCAGACTAAATTTTGGAACAGAAGAAGTTTTGGGTTAACACCTGTTTTTTCTTTCCTATAAGATTGTATTGCTTGATCCAATAAATGATTAAATGATTAAACTTTGATCTACTTTACCTAGAGAATGAAAATTTTAGTTGATTTCAGTGTCAAACTTGATTTTCATCGACGTTGGCCTATTCTGAACGATTGACACATAGCATCAAATTCTTAGAAAAATGATATCTTACAAGTAAAGACTCTTCTATAGTTTTTCAAAATTGAAATTGCTCAAAGCGTAGGTTAACGAACGTAGGTAAACGAAAAGTTCATCAACCAGAGCCTAGGAAATCAGATGTAGCCTACCCTGAAGAATACACAGTAAAATGCAGTATTCTCTTACTGATGTTGAGTTAATCAAGCTTATGAATCAAATAATAAAAATCTTGCAGATCGTGTTTCTGGTGAAGGATTCAGAATTAATTTATTCTTCCCCGTAACATGCATTTCAATAGAGTTGAAAAAATACTAGGCTATCACTTCTATTTTTGTATTCCCATGTAAAATCTAGTGATATCTATTATTAGCATTGATTGATAAATAGACATCTCATAATTCAAAATAAATGACAAATAGTTGAAAATAATCACGGATATAAAGATAACTATGCCAATTTATTGTTGCCCGTTCAAAGGTAATTGAAATCCGCAATTGAACGTAGCTCACGTTTTTCGTGAAAGCCTATTCGACACGATTGAAGGTGCATCGTGAAGTTGAGAGCTTGGTGCGAAGCACTAAGCACACCTACTTCGTGATAGGCGAAATGGTACTTTGAACTTTTTTTGTAAGTTTCTTTTAAGACTAAATTGTTTTGTGCGGTCTTTCACGTTGGACATTTTTTTATTATTTTTATTTTAAACCCCCTTTATTGCTCTAGAAATATATAAAAAACATAACAATACATAAATTAAACAAATTTATATATTTTAAATTTGCAATGCTGTTATTTCAGAAGTGGTGGATTGTGATCATTGTCGAATATACCAGTGGGAGAATATAATATACCAGTGAATGAGAATTATCGATTATACCAGTGTGGTGAGGTCATATGGAGTTGTGAATTGAATAATATTGAAAAAATATGCACAGTTCATCTTCGCAGGCAATAATGTAGCCTACTAGGAATATGTGATGGAAATTTGTCTAATCGACTGATAATGTATTGTTAATCGTATTGTGATTGTAAGGCAATTATAATGTAACAGGGCAATCATAACATGAGATTGGTATTATAGATCATCATTGCTTGTACCAGTTGGTCGATATTATTGCTATTGAAATAACTCTTATTAGGGAGATATCATTACAGAAACACTAAAAACGGCAAATCTCAAGTTGAAGTAGGCTCTAGTTTCTGGTTAATGATAAATAGATGCGGGAGTGAATAATCAAACTAGAACATTCTTCTATATGTCAAATTTATCTTTACAGATCAATGTTTCAAACTTGAATCATCAATTATCTCTATTGATAAAAAAGGATAATATATCGAAAATAATTTCTTCTTCAAAATTAATTTTATCTTAGATTAAACTGCTAATCGAATTTTTGATCTGCAACAATTTTCAAAGTTTCAAAGTAATAACAATGTATTTTGAAATGACATAAAGACAGTTGAAACGATCGGTTGTGTCACTCAATCAACTAAAAATTCTATTTTCAGAAAATCATTTCAATATTTTGATAATTTTCGAACTTCAAGTGATTTTCTTATCTTAGTTTTAAGCTAATTGCCAACTAATTACAGTAAACTATTTCACTATTAAAATAACTATTTTACTTTGAAATGTTCACGGTCATCATACCAGGAAGCTATTTAAACTCACCTGGATTGATGAAATGAGTCAGATTTGAAGAAATAATTACTGAATTTCAGTCCTGTTACTCAAAAGTGAGAAATGTAGGATACTACGCAACTTTTCCTGTAGTAGGTTCGTAGAGCATCGATTGTTTTAATTTATTTAACATTTCTTGATACCGAATAATTTTATCATTTTTCCAAGTCATCGAAAATAGTAGAAAGGTTGGTGAATGATCCAGTATGATAGAGGAGTCCCAAAAACATCAATAGCATAATTATATTCTCTAGTCAGGGGCTCCCCATAGAAATATCGCACATTCAGTCTAAAAGCACATTAGTTTCCTATTACACCAATTGTTAGTTGAATATTCTCCATGATCCCTTATAAGATGAAAAAGATGATCTTGTTGTCCTAAATTGTTGATAGGATGTGAGAAATCCATTTATCATTCCCCTCTGGATATTATCTGTTAAGTAAAGCCAAGTCTCACAATTATCCACTATTTTTCTTCTACTTCTTGTTGAATTCATCTTCCTCTTGACTTGTCCTTTCGTTATGGTCATTTGCCTTCAATAACGTAGAATAATTCATTTTCTTCCAGTATACACAAATTCTCTGTTCTTTTCTTTTCTACTTTTATTCTTTCATGTTTCAACACAGAAATTCCCAAAACTTGAAAAGACCAAATTCGTGGAATCCAGTTCATTGAATTCTCCTCCTTGTTTTCCTCCAAAGCATGTTCTTAGTCTTTTACCCTCTCACTCTATTATCCTTCTAGATTTTTTTCTTCCTTTGTCTTCATCATCTCCAAAGCTATCTCCTATTTATTTCAACGTGAATCATCCATCTTTTTTCTCTCTCTAGACCTTTTTTTCAAAATTTCCTCATTCTCCCTTTATGTTTTCTTCTCCGAATTTTCTGCAAGTGAGACAACAGCTACTCCACAATGTCGACCTCCTTCACATTCCATGTGAACAGTATTAGTAGCAAATGTATTGTCAACTTGAACTATAACTATAACTATTCGCAACTATAATTATACTAACCATCTTCTGCAGTGTCAATACTATACCTCAACTGTAGGACGAGTATTGTCTTCTTTACGTAGTAGGCCTTTTCCCCTTGAGCAATTACACGATTTGCAATAAAGTGTATTAGTACAATGACAACGCTACATAGTAATAAAATGGATTTGCGCAACTACTGTTCAACTAACTAACTTACTTCAACAACAGTGATCTGAGCCTCAGGCATCATTCTCACTCCCTCACTGGCTCAATCTCACTGTCTTTTTCTATCTTGAGGTGGTGATAAGCAAACAATACGTCTCTCCTCACCCAAAAAGAAATAGAATGATCTTGAGATGGCTTTGAACTATGTGACCACTCTTAGAAATTACACGTTTGAATCGAATGTCAAATATTCGAATATTCAACTAAAACTTAGATTTTAGATAGGTTTAAGATTCATTTTTCTGTGTTTTTCACTATTATAGGCAAAGTATGCAGTTCTGTAAATTCATAAAATCATCATGTCGAAGTCTTTGCAATTGAAAAATTCAACGAACTGCAACTGCAAACGTTTTAATTGTACCACAGCTCAAAATAATTGAGTTGAGAAAACTAAACAATAAAGGGAGTGGCTCCCACTCCCTATCGACTTCTTTCATTGTTCAGATTTTGTCTGATTGAAAATAATGCATTTTGTCACCTCTAGCATTGAATATATATCCTTTAAATGTTATCGATATAATTATATTCAATGCCTCTAGGCTATTCAGTGTAGTTAGTAGTATAGTGTTCCTATATGTTTACACTATATATATGTTTACTATATAGTGTATATATATATATATATATATATATATATATAATGTTAATATATATATAATATAATATATATATAATATTGTAATATATAATATATATATATATAATATAATATATATATAATATTGTATAATATATATATACACTATATAGTAAACATATATATAGTGTAAACATATAGAAACACTATACTCATAACTACACTGAATAGCCTAGAGGCATTGAATATATATCGATAACATTTAAAGGATATATATTCAATGCTAGAGGTGACAAAATGCATTCTTTTCTT
Source organism: Laodelphax striatellus (assembly GCA_017141395.1). Taxonomy (NCBI): domain Eukaryota; kingdom Metazoa; phylum Arthropoda; class Insecta; order Hemiptera; family Delphacidae; genus Laodelphax; species Laodelphax striatellus. The sequence continues at coordinate 12,089,444 of CM029538.1, read as the reverse complement.
CTTCACTATATATATATATATAGTATAGTGTTAAGTTAATCAAGATTTACTCTTGATTCTTGTAAAAACGCATTCTATTCCAGTACTAGCCTCCATTTCAATTGTTGTTTCCAATGTTGCTCTAATTTTTATCTCTCTAAAACATTTTTTATTATTAGTTTTGTCATACTGCATTCATTTAATTTGGAAATATTATAGTTGAAGTGTGTTTAAAGAACTTCAATCACCATTAATCCACATTTTTACATCAAATGTGAAGAATTAAAATCGCTACTTTGTAGACTATTCGTCGTTTTTTTTTTAATTTTGAACATGCATGTGCTGAAAAAGTTATTTTTTTACTTTCTGGAATGCTGAAGATGAGTAGCATAAAAATCACCTCCCTTTTAATTACTCATTGTTATATTAAGGGCCGGTTCATGAGCTCGGGATTTAGCCAAGTCCTAGGCTAAAACGATTGGCTATCATTTGTCTCGACAGGTTAGTGGGTTAGCAGCATAGATAGCCCTTAGTACATAGTGTCGAGGCTACGGTGGCCACCCGTTTTAGTCTTGGACTTGGCTAAATCCCGAGCTCATGAACCGGCCCTAAGAGGTTTTATAGATTTCAAGACATGGTGATCTCATTTGAACAATGGATAATTAATAAATTCTTGTCACAAAAAATTTAATTTTCTCTTCCTGTGCAAACTTCTTAAAAACAAACTGATTTCAATCAGAAACGAAGCGTCTGTCGATAATAATCCTTCTTTCTCACTTTATTAGCCATCAAATTACGCGAATTGAATTCAAATTTCTTTATTCTCCGTATAAATACAATCAGCAACAAGTGCCTGTATATCACAGTCGTCATTAATTATTTTACTATAATATAAAAGTACAATAATATTTACATTTTTGAAACAAGTCATGTCAACTCAGCCAGACAGAATTTCGTTCAACGAATAGAACTCTTTCTCTACGACAAATTTATTGTTTTTAAGCTTTTTCTTGAATAGCACATAATTGAAAATCCATTTCCAAGAAACAGACCAATTATAATTATATGCCAGGATGACAACCAACTCAGTTAATCCCAGATTCAAGCTTGTTGATGGAATCAATCCTATAAAGCTTGTTATATCAAATTAACTCTATTAGGCTAGTGAGCAGCTTGTTGACGCTCAGTGTATAAGATTACAAAAATATAATATTATATCATATTCTGGAGTGAATAGGATTAAACTACTCCTCGGTGTTAGTGAGCCTATACCCTAACCACCAGACCAGAAGGTCACCAGCCAACAATTTCAATCCAGTAAAAAATCAGTTCACATTTCATTCAACTGTGACTCATTCTCATTCATCAACTTTTCCATTCATTCTGAACGATTCCTTTCATACTTCGATCTTCGATAGATCGATTTTTTTGTGTGTGATCTCGTTAGTTACGCCATCAATACCTTGAAAGAGCATCGTTTATCACTGACAAACGTTGACAATGCATGTGATGCACAAATGCATCGTTTCCGTTCAGTGCTTTGGATGCACACATGCACTTTGTTGAGTGCATTTGTTGCACATGCAGTTGGACTTCGGTGTTCCATTACAAAAGTATAGGACGTAAATTAATGATATTTTCCTTGTGTGCTGAGCGGGCCACTTTGAACATTCGAAAGGTAAATAATGGTCATTGCAAGACAATGCCAATAACGGTCTAGGTTATTAGTGACGTCACTACATGCACACAGCGTCGTCACTCCTACGCGTTCTGACGTCACGATCAAGCGTCGCTAGTTGCCTTTCACTGAATCTAGTGCAACTGGTATGGTTGGTTGGTTAGGGCAGGCATGCACTGACTTCGGAAAGGTCGCAAGTTCTTCCGATGGCAATTTCTCTGTCCGTTACCAGTACTGATCTTGGATCAATCATTTCAATAGACTAGAGCCTCAGAAAATGAAGAGTTCTCTGAATATTTGTGCTAGAGCTTTCTTCAGAGTCATTCGAATCAGATGAGGATGAGATTTTCTCATCCTATATAATTATGAGATTTTCAAATCTATCATTATGATTCTGGATCAATCAGCTCACTAGAAGGGTCTTCAGAGACTTTCTCACATTTTTAATATGAGGATGAGACCTTCTCATAATTCCCCTGACCATTCAGTAGTCTAGATTTAGTCTGACTTTGAATAGATCAATCAACAAAAACCAAGTTTATTCAGAAACATTCAATTCACATTATTATGTTGTAAATATGAAGGTAATTTCTCACAATCCAATCTGACAGTTGTGTAGTCCAGACTTGATAACCCTAGAGGAGTTGTGAATCAACTCCTAGTTTATCTGTTTAACTCAACTAAGATTAAGTTGAGTTGTGGAGTTTTTCTACTATTGTTGTGTTGAGCTTTTCACAAAATAGAATTGAAAAACTGAAATTATTTGCTTTTTGTCCTGTTTATTACATGAGACATTACTGTGAGAACTTACGTTCATTTGGTACCGGTAACAATTTCTCAAATTCACATGAGATTACATTAGCTACGATTCTCCCACCAAAGATAATCACTGATCATTGATGAATAATGAATTACATAGTTTGCAAGGCATCACATTTTTGGTCAATACTCCTTGTTATCTGTAATTCAATATGCAATCTATTCTCAAATTCAAATTTTTCTTCTTCTCTCTCTTTTCAAAATTATTACGATCTGTGCGATCTCTCTCTATCATTATTATTCACTTTTATCTATTTCCATTTCTCGTACTATACGATTCCATCTATAGTCCCACTCCTATTTTTTTTCTATACTATTCCATATATACATCTTCCACTGTATTAATTTCTCACACTCACTCTCTCTCTCTCTCTCTCTCTCACTCTCTCTCTCTCTCTCTCTTTTATTCCAATAATTCCAGTATCGTCTCTTCTCACTTTTCCAGTATTCTGGTCTCATTTCAACCTGCTACTACGTCAACAGCAACACATAAAATCTCCTATTATAAATGTTTAATTTTACCTGTTGAAATTTTCCTCATTATCCTGCGCCATTGGTGACGACATTGTGGCGTCTGTCCAAGGTAGTGATTATATCCAGAAGTATACTAGTTTGGTAAGGTATAGTAATATATCCATGTAGTAGGCCTATTAATAGTTCTATGCTGTCCAACGGCTTTCAGAGAATCATTTCCAAGAAATCCGTAACCTACGCAGGTTCGGGTGAGAGTACCTGCGCAGAACCAGATGCGCAGTAGTGCGAATTTCCCACCACGTGTTTGGCGCTGTGTTTCAGTTTGTAAATCGACACAGGGTGCTAGCGATTGTCAGTCGGACACTCGCTACACGCGCGTTAACACTTCCAATTTATTTGCGCAGTTCTAGTCGAGTTGTTTAGAAAAAGCTGAGTTTCTTGTAAGCAACCGGTTGTATTTGATCAGGTATTTCTTGGACTGTATAGTGTCAGAATCGGTCATCTAATCGCTTTCTGCTCAGAACGTTGTGTGGTGAGTTCAATAAACTGCTTCTCATTTTGTAAACAGTATTTTTTTGTTATGAAAGACATTTTTTTAACGTGAAATTTTAACTGCTTCTCATTTTGTAAACAGTATATTTATTTCGAAATAAATTTTTATAGGGGTGTTAATAACAGAGAAAGGCCTCCTCCAAGTCGTCTCTTGTCGTCGAGTAGTTTAGATTACCCATATAGATTTTGCATTCCACGTTATCATCGTGTTTGGTCGACATGTTTGATGTCTTCTCTAATAATTTCAAAGTTCCCTCTTTTGCTTGATTTCTCTTTATTGTAATCTTTCTTTTTCGAACCCTTATTTATTTCGAAATACATTTCATTGATTAATTCTTTGATTATCTCATTGATTAATTCATTTGCTTGATTCTTTATACTTATTTGCTTAATTTATTTAAGCAAATATACTTTATTTGCTTAATTCATTTCTGTTATACTTTGTTTTCTTCTTCACATTTATTTCAAAGTAAAGTTTATTCATGTGCTTTCTGCATCGGTTTATTCCTTTCCTTCTTTGATTTTCCAGTTGAATAAATCATTCTCAAAGATTTTTGTAATACAGTATTTCATAATCCCCTTATTTATTTTGAAATTTATTTTATTGATTTGTTTGCTTAATTCGTTATTTCTGTTAGACTTTGTTTACTTCCCCAATATTCATTTGAAATATAGATTATTCGTGTGTTTTTTGCATTGGTTATTTTTATTCATTTGCTTCTTTTGATTTTCCATTTCCATTTTGAATTATTATTATTATGCTTATGGCTTTTATTAGCGGGGAGACCCTTTCGGGTGTTCCGCTTCGCCGAATCATCCAAGTTCCGTAATGGGAAATGTGGAAAAGATGTAGGTTATGTAGTCCAACATTGAATTTCACTGAATTTTCACAAATCAGTTCCAAAAATCTTCAAAATTGAATTATTTTGATTTATAGATTATAGATTCAGAATTATTTATTTTGAAGACTTTCGCTTTATCAGTTAAATAGATTGATCCAGTTTTAGAGTACTCAGAATGTTTTTGTATGTGAATTTCGATAGAATATCAATGGACTGAATAGTTTGAATGAATTATAGAAGTTAGAATTGTAGAATATTCAATTAATTTACTATCAATAAGTTGTCCTGTGAATAATATCAACTGTGTCCTGATAGTTTTCTGAAGACTATTTTCCTAGAAGAAAAATGATAGAATAATATTGGAGCAATTAGACTAATATCTAATATCACTGAATCCCTCGAAATACGGTTATCACAAAGTTTCTCTGTTTTTACCTGCTTTGGCTGCATTGCACATAATTTCTCAATCTGCGTTATTATCGACGTTTTTTGAAAACATCACTTTCTTCTTCGAACACCGAAAGGCAAAAACAACGATAAATATCATGTTGACATAAATAATAATAATACGTACCGTAGTTGAAAAATAGTTCACTTGTTTTACTCCGTTCATTCATTCATTACGGCACTGGCACTCAATAATGTCAAAACTAGAAAATTCAGTAAATAAAACCGTTGTAAAGATTCTAGATTTAAGGCTTCCCTTGATATTATATCATTACTTTGTGAATTCTTTCAAGTCATTGTCAAACAGATGGACTGCTCTTGGATGGGCGACCGATACCAAAAAAAATAAGGCGAGGTGGAACCAACCCGTAAGGGTCTCCCCATAGAAAAAAAGATGGAGATAACCTATGGTAGAATATATGGACTTTTTATAGTTATCTATTTATCTATTGAAAATAAATAGTTTACTGATAAAAAATATGTTTTTTGTTCAACTAATTATTATCAAATATAAATTATTTACTCATATAGGCTATAATATTCTTGTTTGGTTTTTTCAGGTATCACAATCAGACCAAACTCGGATAGAACCGTTTCGCTAGGTAGGTGGACATCTTACAAACCTTTTCACCACGAATTGCCATAAATTACACCTCGATAAACTGTTGAAGACTAGTGAGTGAGTTAGATATGTGCTGTGGGTAGCAGTGGGGAATGTTTGCGGGTAGGCATACGTACGCAGTGCAAAAGGCTGAGGAGAGACTGAGAAGGGAAGCTAGAGGAGGAGGAGGAGGTGGAGGAGGTGTGAGTGAGGAGGATCAAAGCAGGATGCAGGAGGTGAGACTGACTGGCTTTGCGCCGAATGCGGCCGCTGAGGAGAGGCTAGGAGGAGGAGGAGGAGGAGGAGGAGGACATACCAATGTTGGATTCCATGATGACCCCGACGATCACCATACCTCAAATAACTTGAGTGAGTACAAAGACATTACATATCACTGTCTTTTTTAGTAAAGTTATTTCCCAAAAACACAATATAAGGTACCGTAATGTGTTGAATTTTGAATTTGTAAACAGCCAATTTTTCTTTCCACATGAGTGAGTACAAAGATATTACATATCACTGTATTGTTTAGCAAAGTTATTTCCCAAAAACACAATATAAGGTACCGTGATGTGTTGAATTTTGAATTTGTAAACAGCCAATTTTTCTTTCCACTTGGTTATCCTGGCGGATGTTTCTTTTAATTTGTTCATCCATAAAGGTGGCATGTGATCTGTTCTTAGCACAAATTCATTCCCATAAAAATATAGTCTAAAATTCTCAACACACCACACAACAGCAAGAAATTCTCTTTCAATTGTACTATAAGGCTCGGCGTACAACGGTTAGTCAAGACAAGACGAGATTAGTCACGTTTAGTCACAGTACTTAACATAGTTGCTTATGAAGCAACACACACCGATTAGTCATTGCATCGGTGTGTACTGCTTCATAAGCAACTATGTGAATTACTGTGACTAAACGTGACTAATCTTGTCTTGTCTTGACTAACCGGTGTACTCCTAGCCTAACGTCTCTCTGCAGATGTAAGTTTTCTGCTTGCAAATGTAACCGGTGTCTCATTTTGGGCCAGTACACCACCTATTTCTTCTCCACTAGCATCTGTTGAAGGTTTAATGTAGGTCTGGAAATTGTAGTACTGGTGTTGAACAACGTACTTGAATGTGGAGGTTGGTTTATATTTTCAGAAGATTTTCTAATTCAACCCTTGAAAACTTGATTTTCATTATACAGTCACAATTATTGTGCTTAGCTTAGAACCTTGTACCTTTGCAGTACCCTTGGTATGTTCAATAAGTGTTTAGGTAGGCATGCAAGTCTCTGCATTTTCCTATTACGAGCATCAGCCTAGTATTACATAAGGATTACACGTACAGTACGAGAACAATCGAAACGGATTAAGAATTTTAATGCTGGATTATTATTGGAAAGTGCCTACTATTGCAAAAATATTTTGCACTGATGTCAGGGCTCATGTGCAAGAAATTGATAGGTCATCCACACTTCAAGAATTGGAATAGTTTATGATAAATACCTGATGGTCATTGGCTCTCTAAACAATTCTCCCTCCTAATCATAGACTCTCTCCCACTAGGACTTGGCAAATCACTCAATTACTCTTCCACAACATTATCCATTTTCAACAATGCAACCATATTAATTGTTTCAAATAACAGTCCATCAGTTCAGTAAGAAATTGTTGTATAGTTATCCTGCGAATTATAAATCTTTCTCTGAAATACGGTATTTGGGTTTTACTGAAAATGTCTTCTAAATCAATGTCGCCAGCGGTTCCACGAGCTAATTCAAGTGACAATATCTGGGACTGATTGCCGAAAGCAAATTCCACCACCGTAATATGGCATCATTTCACGGATTTCAATATGGATTTTGTTGAGTTGATTCAGTTTTATGACGTTAGTTAGCGACGATTTATGGCGGCGGTTAAGTGTAATCTATTCTATATTATTGTTCAACTGGGGGTTAGAGTCAGATGGATCAGATGGGGTCAGATCGTGTAAAAATATTATTCTAATCGTGGAATTGAATTGCATTGAATTATCTTAATTAAAACTACCCGAAGCTCAATAGAAATACTTAATCATTCAAAACATCAAATTAATGCAATCTACAGACGATATTCTCATCTCCACGTTTTAAAAAACTTTCATAAAAAAAAATTAACAACATATTGAATCCAAAATCACCTACGTAATTTATGCTTCTGAATAACTTTATAAGATATTCATAGACAATGTAACATTTATTACCTAGTTATTTAAAAACCCTAAAACACAGTAGGCCTTATAAATATAGCTATCAAGCTAATGCTGTAATATACTTGTGTGCGTATCAGACAAAAAAATAGACTTTATGGTTGTCATATAGATTAATGTGATTTTGTAGTTCTATTTTACGAATGAATTTCTCCGTGAATCGGCAAGGAAATGATGCAGCACGAGTGACAGTGTTGACAATAGTCATGGTTGTGCAAATTCCATTTATAAATGTGTTAGCAGGGTAGTCAAATAGCATGCATGGGCGTAAACAATAAACTCGATTTCCGGTTTTTGGTGGAATTTCCGGAAGTAGCATGACGTGACGTGAGAAGAGGCGGCCGTCTCTCAATTCGTCCAGATAATTGTCGACTTTGATTATTATTTGATTCTTAGCGCAAATAGAAACGCAGTTTCGTAAGGATAATTGATTTGTTTCGTATAAGGATAATTGTTCAATATTTCGAATTGAAAGACTCTCATTCAGTAATGTTGGGTTGCACCAAGCGAGATCAATTTTAATCCAGGATCAGCACAATGAGATTCAATAAGGTTGGTGCAACCCAACACGAGTGGCTGAAGAGCACACTTAGTTCATCACCTATACCATAGACAACTCTCTGTATAGTTAGTCTATGCCTTTATTTTGATTTAAGCTGCTTTAGGACTTAGGGCGGTCCTTAGGACTGGCCAAGCCGGTCTCAATCCTAAAGCAGTTTTAATCAGAGTACAGTATATTTATTGTGGCTAAATTGAACTATCAAACCACGAGCTTTTTTACCGGAAGAGCAGGTCTGGACATTATTTTTTTGTGAAAACTTGAAAGAGTTGAGAATTTTGAAGATAGGCTATGGATTTCTTTTTTTTTGTAAAAACTTGGAGAAGGTGGAAATCTTCAAGATTCAATATGGTTAAATGAATTATGAATCAACGTGATAAATCAATAATATTGGAATTGTAAAAAAAACATTGATTAGAGAATTCGGACTTCGATAACTTGAAGATTTAATTCTAAACTAGTTCATTACATACTTCAACAACAACTAGTCTTTCTATAAGACAGAAAATTTCCATCCATTCTTGTTGAACTACAGCTAAAAATAATACCAGTGCTATTTACAGCAGTTAAACCAACCCTAATCACCGTTCAATATTATTTACAATAATACCAATTTTAATTGATTCACAAAATACAAGAATAGATTATGAAATACCCATTTTCGTTGCGTCTATTAGTATGGATGGGACATTCCATACAAATAAATTAATAGTTTTATCCTTATTATTATTATTAGACTATTATTATTATTATTATTATTATTATTATTATTATTATTATTATTATTATTATTATTATTATTATTATGTTAAGTAGCAATTCAAGTAATTTGAGTAGTGAAATTTCAAGACTTAGATTTTATAATGTTTCAATAAATACATGACTTTTTCTTACTTATTAATAGAAAAAGAAATATCTGAGGACGCTTTCCGTGTTACTTCAGTATAATAATCAACTTTCATAAAAAATGATCTGTTGAAAACAATAAAATTTTAAAGAATAAAAATTGAACTCCTTATCTGCTTTAATAATCAATATTCAATGAAAAAATTAGAGCAAGAATAAAATTTATGCGTTTTTTACGTGATGTGCAATTTAAATAAAAACTTTCACTGTGATAAGCCTAATCACCTCACCTCAACAGTTCAAAGTACGTTAAATTGACGTATCAACCGGTTTTTAAATCAGTTGTAGAGAGCTGTTATAACTGCAATTCAATTAGAAATGGAAGTGCTAATTTGGTAGGTAAACAAACGTGTGAAAATTATTATTCTCTGGAGTATGTACCGTTTACCACTCAACCGGCGATAGAAAAGTTCATGAAATTATGCTTGTGCTGTGTAATTTATGAATGAACAATAATCAGTTATCTGATTAGAGTCATCGCACTGTTTCTCCAAAGCAAATAAACTGGATTTTCCTGATCCAATTCTCAGCTTTCTTTTTCAACGTAGTCTAATTATTGAAAATCGTGAATCATGTAAGTGACGAGGATTCATGGGAAATGGGCTGATTCATAAGATAATTATGACTAAAATTCATAAGAGAAAATATAATAAGTATGCAGTTTAAATACAGATGATATCTTTGTAATTTAGTTTGCAGTTTCTGGGGAGATACTCTATAACATAGTGAAACTCTATAACATAGTTTAAAAAAGTCCATCCCACAATATTATTATCTAAGTACTGTCATAGGCTAGCCAAATAAATAAATCCCTTATCTGTGGTAATATGCTCTGAACTTTGAAATGAGTTATTAAAAATTTGATTTCATTACAAAAATAATATAAATATTATCATGATTCAGTTCATGATCCGTTCAGTTGAGGGAACGGATTTTGACAAAAACGGCCACTCCCGTCTTTCGGAGGAGACGAAAAATAGCCGGTCCCGACTGCCTAAAAACAGTCACCATCTCTCATTACCCACGCACAAGCCTAGAGCTCATGTGGGCATCACCCTCAGAAAAAAATCATTAAAAATTAGAAGCTATATATTATACTGTATTGAAAACTGCCTAAAAACTATTAAACGGCTCAAAGATCCTGTTTCAAGCTTTTCCATCTCAAGTATATTTTACCACTCTATACGAAAATAAGCACGAAAAAATAAAAATAGAGAGGGGAGCGAAGAAATTTCCTGAAAAGTTTTCAGAATTTCCTCGCGGTTTTCAGAATTTCCTCGCGGTTTTCAGAATTTACACGCCAGTTTTTCTGTCCTTACTCTTAAATATTTATGTACTTTTAATTCAATTTATTCGCCAAAAACAATGGAACAGAGATGAAAAACTCGGTGACCAACTAGAAACAGAATCAATTCATAGAATTATTATAATTCAAGCTTCTTATTCGTATTCTAGCTGCTACTTGCTCTCCCTTGTCACACTGATTGTTTCGAATAACGGAATTTAAATTGTTGGTGTAAATATTTTTGTTTATTTCTTTGTATTCAATACAAAACTTTATTTAAGATACAATTGCCTGAGTTAAAAATAATGCAGCACTCACTTCATCCTTTCCAAGTAATTTCTTAACAAAGTACGGAAGTCTGCAATATTGTCAGTCACGCAATACTTTGGAATGTCAGGTGTGCGTATTCCTACAGAAAACAAAATGAATTTAATAGAATTAATCACCGTTCCAAATGTTATCACACCTTATATTACTATCAACTACTGTCAATAGTTAATAGTGTCATAAATAGTTATGTGTTTTCAATTTCAATAAACAGCGTTTTCCAGCATAAAGTTTTGACATAATTAAGGAAATTTAGTGCGGATGTGAAATTAATGACCCACTTACATAATCAGTCCAACACTTATGACAATGAAAAGCAATAATTATCAGTTGACATCTCCTTCCCATCAGGTCTCGTGCACTGTATTTAGATCCAATTTTTATAATTAAAATCTAAAACAATGAAAAAGTGAAGCGAATTACAGTATTGCGTAATTTTAAGTTGATTTGTGTTGTTGTCCTTGTCCTTGGAAACTATGCGAATTTCCCGAACGGATCTTTAACCTGTGTATGTTTTCCGCTTTTCCGGCCGTTCGATTCGTTACGGAAAATTTAATGTTTTTCAACTCCTCCAAATTTGTTTTCAATTCGTTTTTTTAATGAAGCGTACTAAACACATTCAGGGACGAGTTAAATGCTGGTGACAAACATGACTCATTTCAATAATCGATCTTTTGGATCCACCAGTTAATCCATCATCAGCCCTCCCACTACCTATGCACAAGCCAAGAGCTTATGTGGACATCACCATGTAGAAAAAATTGTTTGCCGCAAAACTTTGGATTATGATACTGTAAATAAAGCTTTATTGACATTCTATTATAGAACAAAAGCCTACGAGACTTTAAAGTATTGGCATTACCCGAAAAGAGTTTAATTTCTTATCTATTTACATAAAAATTACATAAAATCTACTTTTTTTATAATTTCTCAATAATCTAGTTGCATTTCACCCTGCTGTGGTGAGCGACATATAGGTATTATCTCTAAGATACAGACAATGTACCTCTAATAAAATTCAGAGAGATAAAGTGGCTCTTTTCTATTATTTTAAAAATTAAATAATAAAATGTATTGTTTAAAATAAAAATACTGTATATTCGACGAAGATCGAGACATTTTATTCCTATTTTTCTCTTTCAATCCCCAGTTTTTAAATTGCTAATTTTTGCTACCAACAAGACATTTATCTTTGTTAAGTATTTTTGTTATCATTCTTCTATTCCTAAGATCATTATCAATTGTTTCAGTGCAGTACGATGGATATGATCAGATACTTTACTTCTCTTTACTTTACTTCACCTTACTTCACTTCACTCCTATTCTCTCTATGATCTTCAAAAAGGAGTAGAGTGATTTCCGATTACATTGTTGGAGTTCAATAATATTTATTACATTTCCATCAAAATGACACTTTTATTATTCTGTTAAGGAAAACCCTCTCTCCAGTAGGATATCTGTTACAGTCACATCAGAGGGATATGGGTTTATTGTTTTTTTTTAAACAAAACTCTCTCCAATCCATTCGTACTCCGAACATGTCCGGACTAAACCGGACCGGTCCGGCGGGGGTCGACCAACTGTTGTGCAAAAATGCGGGTTAAATAGAAATAAAACTAGCAGACAAGTAAACATAAACACATAAACAGTCCACAATAATTCACAGTACGCAGATTCAGAGTCAAGGAGAACTGGGGACAAATAGTAAGCGCAAGATCGCGAAACGATAAACGGTCCTTATAGCAGTTGCCGCATATCTATATATTTCTGTCTTCTACCAGTTTCTAGACACCTAGTATACCTGTACATTTATTTCTAGAAGTGAGTTTCTTCTCCTAGAACGGGTTTTGGTTTCGCACTGACGCACTCACATCGCATGTGATAGTGCTTAAGCAACCCAAGCACGCATTCACACATGTGGATTCCAGTTATGTATTTATTTACATTAACTACATTACATTATCTTACGTGGAAATCTGTGGGATTCCCAGGACATTGTTAAAGCTTCGCCTAAGTGGTGGTGTTGGACTGTGTTATACTGATTTGGTAGGTTTTAAATATGGGCCTGCTGTTCCTTGGGATTGTTAATATTTTTGGAAGCAAAGATACTACAAATACCTACATTCATATCAGTATTTGAATCTAAATTGAACGATTCTCAAGCTACTCAACATTCAACAGGCTTTTGATGCTAAAGGTGGGTTTTCGTTACTGCGACAAAGTGCCGCAGCGGAGCCCAATCCAGCGTTGCTAGATGCAATTGATTAAAAATCCCAACCATTTATAGTAGGGATTTTTCATCAATTGCATCTGGCAACGCTGTGTCGGGCTCCGCTGCGGCACTTTGTCGCAGTAACGAAAACCCACCTTAAGGAGCCCATACACATACAGAAACAACTTAGTCCTTTAATCGGTATTGCTGATTTGTGATCTGTTTTATTAAGAGACCCAGATATGAATAATTAAAATTTGGATAGTCTACTAATAATAATGATAATTCATCATAACTTATGACCAGTTACAAAAAATGCAATATTTTGTTCTTATTAGATTAAAACCTCACTTCGGGGGATAATGAATTACGGATATTGAACTTGAAAATTTTAATAATATGTAGCAATTAGTACCAGGAAAATAAGATAAATCTTGTTTTTATTGCGAATTTTATGCAAATTTCCATGTTAATTTAGTGATAATTGCTCTGATAAACTTCAATATTGATAAATCGCAAAAATACAGGCTTCTGTGTCAAGCTCTATAAAAGGTGTTTGGCTTGACCTAATACGGCTAAGCAGTAAGCATGGACCCTGAACCGAGTGCTTTGCTGGCGACAATTCAAGTTCAGCCAATGACGTCACAGACCGGAAGTACCGGAAGTTGTTTAGGAAATTTTAATATTTCACTAGGTAAGATTAGTTGGTTGGTGGAGACTAGAAACAAAAAATTGCCAACGCTCCAAATAACAGTCGTAATTTGTGAAGCTTCATTAGAATCGATTATGAACAATTAAAATTTTTTCTTTCTTCATAACTTTAGTTCCGTAACTCAAGTTTCTTTGCTTCCTCTATTTAGCCGCATCTTTTTTTATATTTCTTATTCTATGTAAATCTATATTTCTTAACCATTATTGAATCAAATCATTTACTGTTCTTCTTCTTCTTTCCCTAACCCTTCTGCCTCTCAGCGTCGGGTGGTTTTCAGGCCTCGGTCCATCTCCTCCACACCACTCTATCCTCCCACATATTCCTCATTTCCTGCCATCGCTTTCCCCTTGCCATTCCTAGTCTCTCCATATATTCCTTATAGCCCACTCTAGGTCTGCCTCTGGGCCTACTTCCTTTAGGTTTGGCCTCGAAAAACTTCTTAATTTGGCTTTCCTCCCCTGCTCTTCCTGCGTGCCCTAGCCATCTGAGCTGTTTTTCCTCTATTTTATCTCTTGCAGGCTTCACTCCCAGCTCCCCTCTAACTGTCTCATTCCGTACTCAGTCCCTCCTATTCTTGCCTACAATTCTCCTTAGGTACCTCATCTCTGCTGCTGTGACTCTACTCATATGCTTGTCCAGTGAGACCCAACTTTCTGATCCATACATCATTGTGGGCATAAACACAGTTTTAAAAATTTTCAGTTTAGTACGTCTGCTTACTTCTCTCTTGCCCACAATGGAATTACATATTGAGTAGTAAACCCGGTTTGCTTTTTTGACTCGATTGAGTACCTCTTGGTCTATTCGCCCATTCCTGTCAATAATTACTCCTAGGTATCCATATTCACCCACTTGATTCATTTTCTCATTCTCATTGTACCAGATTTCCAACTCTTGCATCTCAGTCTTTCCAACATGCATTACCTTGCTCTTATTCACATTCAGAGTCATGCCTTTCCTCTCCAATTTCTCCTTCCATTCTATTACGATCAGACTAAAATCCCAACTATTTTGTGAAGAATTCACAATTTTTGTTGACAAAATTGAATATCACATCAAGTTTGTATTCAAGATCGTCTTGCATTTTCATTCCAAGTCCTCCCTGGTTGGTTTTCTTTTTGTATAATACAGTATAATGAAATATTATTGATTTTTCTCATCATCTCTAGAATGATTTGAGGTTGGTTATTGAGATCATTTTCTCTTTTCCTTCACTCCTATATCATTTTTAGATAATTATTCTCTTCTTAGAAAACTTGTTTTAATTTTCCACGCTGTTCCATTTGCTCTCATTCTGTTGTAGGCGCAATCACAAAATCCATTCAACTAAATTCGCCCACTGTTCAACTTCTGTTCTACTTCCTTACTAACTTCGCTGATTTTTAGTGAATGACCATTCACTAAAAGTTTCAAATTTTATACAAACTGCGAATCCCAAACGATTTTTAGACAAATGACTCATTTTTAAACATAATGAACTTATTGTAAACAGTTTTGACTGGAGATTGAAAGCACTCACTGCTTTTCACACTCACTGAATCCTACAATAATCACAACCGTGAAAAATTGTTCAATGTTTTCCACATGAACGGAACATTAAAGCTGAATGTTCTCTTTTTAAACGCTCTACATAATGTACAGTTTATGTTAATGCGCTTATTGTATTTATGTTATGTATTTTCAAAGAGCGTTGGTTTCGGTGGTCTTCCAATTTTTCAATGTTCGGTATTTGGAAATCTTTCTTAATTTTTCAACTTTTAAAAACAGCAAATTACGTTCTTTGTTAGCAGTATGAGTAGGTTTGATAAGAAATGATAGGCCTATATTAGGAATACTACAATAATTCGAATAATTACGGTATCATCCCAAGAAGCGATAAAAAAAAGAACTTAAGTTACGCTTGACGCATATTCTACATAACATAATATCACTTGAGTTTGAGAATCTTTATTCCTACAGTCCTACTTAAATAATATGGTAAAAAGTCGCAACCATTAAATATTATTTGTAATTTTTTTCAATTATTTTATTATGTATAAGCTATTTATAATCGGTTCATGAATATTGTGAGAGCTTTCCCGAAATATACAAAACGTTTCTATTAAAATGGCGAATCTATCCCGAATCATATAACCCCTTCTCTAGTACCCCTCTGAGTATGGGGACCTTTAAAAACTATTTAGGCTATTTTAAATGCAAAAACATTAATCACATTGGAGAGCTCAACTCCTAATTTAACTTAAGTAGATTCGTGGGTTATTTTGACATAATCCCGGGTACTTGAGCCGATAATATTACTATAATATTACAGTTGCAAAAGATCTGAATCATGTGCTCTCTAATTAAATATCATTTTACACTTTTAATTAACCCCCAGATCATTCAAGTAGAAGTTAAAATATTCAGTTTCACATCCAATCTTGGTTTTAATCCGGTGTATGTAATTTGAAACGATTAACATTGAAAAATGGCCATTAGAAGCGGAGTAGAAGCACTCAATTGCTTCAAACGCGAATTTAAACCACGAAAGTGTTTTCATTCGAGTTCATTGATTCCTGTCACCTGAATTTTAATACGCGTCTACGGATTTTTCACGTTACAACTGTTATTTTTTATCCACGTAGCAATTTAGTTTCTGGTTATGGTGACAAAATACTGGATAGACCCACTTTATCAAACTCCTCAATAATTAATTACAGTTTAATTATTCATATGTATCAGCAATGAATACATAATTACTAGTAATTAATAGTAATTCTGTATTCATTGCTGATAAAGAATTCTTTATTTCATAAATGTTTAAAACTATTCAAGGTACCTATACAGTTATAATTGAAAATAGAGAGAGTATTGAAATAAATTATTTGTTAATAATTCATATTGAAGTAATTTTACGTATGATAGGTACTATAAATACTAAAATATTTCAACAGTTGATACCGTAATAATTATTCATAACACATTCCGCACTGACAGCTTACCAAAAGATATAGGTCAAGCAGGCTTTGAATGATTCATACTTAATGACAACTGAAGTATTTGACAGTAATTATTGAAGTCTATTGGCTTTCCGGTCAATTATATTGTCAAATATAGCATTCATTCCAAGGAGCTAATTGTCTGCCAAATGGAATGTTTGAGAGTACCGAGAAAAGCCATAAGGAAGAAAACATTGAAATTTGTTTTGAACCACGTGTATAATAGCAACTGAAAAGACAATGAAATTGTTATTTTGAGTCTGAATTTTGTGCGTTGCACTTTTTTTGTTGAATTCGAAAACAGTTTTCCCCAGGTTCCCCATTCACCCCAGTAGTTGGGTACAGTCACAGATAAGGTATAATCTGTGGTACATTATCTGTGGTACAGTGAATCTCACATGATTCACTGAAAATCAAAAACATTGGTACCTTACCTATATAATTATGTAGGCCTACTTTGATTTCTAATGTACTTTGATATCATCTTAGGTTAAGTGTAAGAGAGGACCTGCGAGTCCTAACTTCGCCTTGTATTTGATAGACAATAAATAAATAAATAAATCTTAACTGGTGATACAGAATTGCAATTTTTATATAGAAGGTTCAATTTATTTACAATAATATTTTTAAATTTTATATTTAATTGCTAGAACTCACTATCTGGCTCACCCAAAACTTGTCATGGGCTTCAATTGATTTAGGACTAGTTCATGACAAAAATGATCAAATTAAAACTATTAAATCGACTCCTAGTCATGTACTCTTCAAAAATCATTTCCCAAAGGTTTTGGTTCTCCTGAGATCGAGAATCCATCCACCTTATTAAAAAAAAAACTCCCAGTATTCTGGTATCGCTGCACAATCAGTATTGACAATAATGGTGATAAAACAGTGACTGCGTCTTGTTATTGGATACGCGTCAAACAAGTAAGAGAATTATTAATAATTTTTATTACATTTTCGGAGATCATGTATAGGCCTACTACTAGGTAAAAGAATAACTAGAATTACGAGAAGGTAAAGTGTTAATAATTATATTTTGAAAGCGTGAATGTTTTCTAATTTCTATCCACTATTCAGTTGGTGACCAACTGAGGTTGAAAGATTAACTAAGTACAATCATGTATTGTGCAGAAAAATTCAATGTAAACCACATTCTCTCAACCCATACCAGAGATAATCAATTTCTTTGATTATTTAATATTTGGTTAGTGGTTAGTCTATGCCCATACTCATAACCATAAAACTTATAGAATCTAATGTTCCAATACAACAGACTTTGAGCTTATCTAGTTCAATCTGGTTATTGGATGGTAGGGTGTAGGTAATAAAATCTAGTGGATTTAATACGGTTACTGAAGTAATGATTTAAATCTTGACTTATACTCATGTTATTTTGTCTAGGGTAGAGCTTTACCCCCCCCCCCCCACCACTATCAATCTGATAGGCAAAAATAGAATTCCTACATAAAAGCTGCCATAAAATCAGTGACATAATTTATTGGTTTAATGTTGAACATTATACTGTATTGGTGCAATAAGTAGAGTTATAAAAATTGAATAACTCCTGCTTAGCTTCCTTCTGCTTTCTTGTTTGTGTAAACTTTGATATGCAATAGAAATCATGTAATTTTATATGAATAGAATTTTCTTTTCAATATCGGATCTTGGAATTCATCAAAATGGGTAACACATCACAATTATTTATAGCAAAAAAATTAAATTGTAAGTTAGTGGAATTAATTTGTGTAACTTATTGTGCTTAGTGGAATCAATTTAAGATTGTATAGAAATATGAGTTTTGGATTATGGTATTGAATTTTTGGAACTAAATTTATATCGTTGTCAAACAGTTTATTATGGCTCAAATGAAGCTACAGAATTAGCCTCATCATAACTTATTAGCTTTCTCAGCTTTTTGAAAAATAATCAGTTCTTGGTTTCAGAAGAAGAGACCAGGCCTAAGTTTTACGACCAATAACAAGGAACATTATTATAAAATAGAACTATCAAAGATATTATTTAAGCTGGTCTCATAATATTTTTAAATTATCATTTTTTATAATCTGATCATTATTGAAGATTTCATCGATTTTATAGAATGCTCAGGTGCAAATCACCAATAATAAAATAAAATCTATTAAGAACTATGACTGAGTCAACTAATAGTCTGAAAAATAACACTTTTTTAGTCGTGAATAAATTAGAACAATTTAGACAATTGCTGTTGAAAAAAAATCAGTGGAACAATGATTTCATCCGTCAGGGCTTGTCTTGCTGATTTCGATTCGCTCCACTAAGTTTATTATTATTCTTCTTAGCCTGAGAACATTATTTCAGCGCAAGGACAATTAGTTTTGTTTCGCAATAACGCACTCGGTTCCAAATAACTGGCATTGACAATGAACTAGACTTTCTTCATTTCAATAACAGTGAAATTTTGTATAGGAAAATTGAAAATTATTCCACAATGACGTGGTTTAATCCTATGAATTTATTCAATTTGATGAGTGTAAGTACATACAAAATGTAGAAATTATGATTTCCATGATTCCTTCCAAGCATCCTTCAAGTTTATTTATTCATCTCTAATTTATTCATTTTTTATTTCATCCTTTATTTTTAATACCAAGTTAATTCTGAATTATTCCTCAAGCTCAACTTGAATTCTTTCCTTCAAGATTAATCATTTAATTCTTATTCATTCTCATTCCGTTTTTCATTTTTCAATTCATTTATACAAGATTTATGAGTTCTGATTTTATATACTAGATTGTATACTAATATACCACTAGATGTTATACTGATTTTGTATACCAAGATTTCTGAGTTCTGATTTGTTTTTCTAATACTAATTATTTTACACTCTTTGTATAAGCTAAACATTTAAATATATTTATTTATTTACTAATCATTTCGCCCCGATTGCAGAAGACAACAGACGACACGTGTGCGTGACGGTTGGGAACGATGCGAAAAAGTGTGCGGACGAGGACGAGAGAGGCTGCTGGGACTGGCTGGCCGACCGGACGCGGCGGAGTCTCACCAAGAAGGTGCTGGTCAAGAGGGTTCCCGTGCTGGGCTGGCTGCCGCGCTACAACCCTCCCACGGCCATTGCTGATCTTTTGGCTGGCATCACTGTCGGATTCACCGTCATACCACAGGCCATCGCCTATGCCAATGTTGCTGGATTACCGCCTCAGGTGAGCTTTATTGTAGAATAATAATAATTCGTTTATTTCACTGCATATAATATACGAACATTTTGCACAAATACAAACATATTAAAACAAGATAATAAATAGTATTCAACAATAACATAGGAATGTAAAAAAAATACATAGTGCATCCCTCTTAAGGTTGAACCTGTGTGGAGGGATGACTCACACTCTAAATAAATGATCTTAAACCAATGAAATTACAATGCTGAGGTGAAGCAAAAATAACATGAATATCATACAATAAATTATGCTTTTCTTCCATATTGATACGAAATAAGTTACATTCATAATTTAGATAATATCTAGGATAAATCTATATAAAATTAGATGGAGACCATAACAAAATATTTAATTACAATAACACGCCTCTATGGAAATTGTTTGTTCATAAAAGTGATAAGAGTTTATTATTTTAATTGAATATTGAATAATATATAACATATTAAAAATTTATTGAAAATCTATTCAATGTAAAAACATACGTTTGAAAGAATTGAATAATGAATGAATATACTGTACTCCTCACCCAAGGTTACTATACAGACTATATAGTAACCTTGCTCCTCACAAACACTACTACTATAATCAGATTCATTCATTCAATTTGACGCTTGGTATTAGATATATAGAGAGATATTATTATACTATAAGAATATAAATTTTTTTGCACTAATAAAAATTGAACGAATGTAATTGAAACTACATATAGCATTAGATGGCATATGGATATTTTTGAATGTTATGTTTTACGAATATATTTCCAAAAGACCTATCGATACAATTCTTCACAAAAAATAATACCGTATGTTATATTTTATTGTTCCACATTATTTTCAATATTATATCCAAGCTAATAGAGAACCTTTCAAACTTTTCTTGTTTGAAATGCAAGTACAATTTGCAACAAATGTCTGGCACAGTACCTAGCATTTGCATTCTTGATTACTTATTTGCATTTCAAGAGTATTTAAATTCAAGAAGCACTGATCCATACAGTGCCTTTCGCTTTAGCCGTGTGACCGAATATAATCAACCAAAATTATAGAGGAGGCCTAATTTGAATTTTCATTATCCTCTTTTCTTTATGTTTTGTCTCTACAAAATTGGTTCAAACTGGCCATACTGTTGAATTATTTATATTGAAAATATTTCTACACATACACACCGTAACATGACTGTCAGTAAAAATCATTTATTCAATTGCTTGACTGAGAAATATTAAGTTTGACAAACTTCTTATTGAATAGAAACTGTTGAATATTGAGCTGACTCCCGGTTTGAATGATCACATCAACGTTACAATAGACGTTGTTTTAATTTTAACGTTAAAATTTGCGATGTGACAGGCGTATTGCAATGCAAATGATCCTCTTGATCTCTCAATATGTACATTTTCACGTGTGAATAGATTTGTTTCTGACAAAACTGTGAAATTCTGTCAAATTATTATTGGGATTGACGCAGCATTTCAATACTGTACTGTTTTTTTGGTATTTGAAACACATCATCTACTATTATGGGATATTGATATTATGAGAATTCATGTGTAGGTAGTGTAAAGCAATATATATGCCACTAAAGATTGGATTGTTGAGATTTAGTAAATCTTTAATCAATTGGAAATATCGAAAGTAACAATGTCATAATTACTAATCAATTTAACATCATATAAATTATTTAAGTTCCAAAAAATAGATTCTTACTCATCCCAGAACAGTTTACTACCTTTATAGTGTTATCAAAATTCATTGGTGTTCAAGAATCACGATTAATCAAGTAATTCACTCAAAATATTGAATCTTAAAATTATTTCCTATCAGTTTTAATATCGCCTCTTCAAATATCAACTGTACTAACTAAATAATAGGTAATAATAATTCAAGTTAATAAAACTAGTATATGAATGTAACATTTTTTATAGTTTTCATTATTACTCGAATTTTCCTCACCTGAATTGGCCAGTCTTCTTTTCTTCCTTCAACTTCGCAGTGATTTTCAGCAGGGAATTTTCTCTTCCATTCCGCCCTATCAACAACAAACAAGCCACTTCATCCTTAGTTTCCAAAAAAAGGAAATAAGCAAGTTTGATTCTTGAAAATCAGTGCAGATTGACGGAAATAGTAATTATTCTTGCATTAGCCCAATACAAATGAGCTGGTGTAAGTTTATTTCAAGCCAATTTGATGAGCGAAAGAATTTCAATTGCGCTTTTCTCCTTGAACCTGAACTTGAGAAGAGCAGAAAAACGTTGCGGTAATAATCACAGTGATTACATTATCGTGAAGCACAATGCATCTCCGGTTTTTCGCACGGAGTCTCATTAACTTGTTTTGGTTCTTGTTTTATCTGACAGCAAAGGATGTAGCCACGATCGCTATGGCTCTTCCTTTCTGAGAAGACAGAACTTGGACTTATTTATCAAAGAAAATATAAAGATTTAATGATTCCAAATATGGGATATAAAACTTCATACAGCTTTCACATAAGTGCTCTTTTGATGTTAAAGTATAAACCAGATTCATAATTGCCTAGCCTACTCATAAAAGGCAAATGAAGAGAAAAGCTTCTCTATGTTGAATGAAATTACCCTTCATATAAGGTGGAGTTGAAACTGGAGTTAGAGTCCTACCTACCTCTCAATAAATTATGTTGATAGTAAATACAATAATCATGTTGATAGTAAATATAAATATAATACAATAATAATTCATACAAAAACGGTTGAGCCTGTGTTATTATCATATAATATACCGGGTGATTCAAAAAGAATACCACAACTTTAAAAATTTGTATGTTATGAAAGAAACATCATAGAACCTTCTGTTATACATCTTTACAAAGAGTATTTAAAGAAGTTCTTTTCACTCACAAACAAGTTCAGAGATGTTACATATGACTCCTCCAGACACTCGAGCAATATCAATCCAAAACCTCCCTCAAACTTGTTCTACTTTATCTGTAGCATGTCAGGCGTAACAGTTTGGATGGCTGCTGTTATTTCTTGTTTTAAATCATCAATGGTGGATGGATATTGATGATTTGAAACAAGAAATAACAGCAGATTATCAAACTGTTACGCCTGATATGCTACAGTGAGAGTGGAAAGAGTTTGAGGGAGGTTTTGGGTTGATATTGCTCGAGTGTCTGGAGGGGTCATATTGAACATCTCTGAACTTCTTTGTGAGTGAAAAAAACTTCTTTAATTCCTCTTTGAAATGATGTATAACAGAAGGTTCTATTATATTTCTTTCATTAAATACAAAGTTTTAAAGTTGTGGTATTCTTTTTGAATCACTCTGTATAAATAATTATCATATAATATTTTATGGTTAAATGCCTCAAAACTTGCTATCATACATTTTTCATGTTTGGCTCGTCTAAGGCCTAATTATTATTGTAATTTGCAATTGACTATCGCATATATGATGAAAAAACTTTCTCTAATCAAATAATTTTTCCAGTACTGTAACCTAGTTCTAATGAATAAATTATGACTTTTAATGCATTCACTTCAGTTTTCAATGACGATATTTAAATCATTTTCAAGCTACTTTTTAAATTCATTTTTTATTTTTCCAAGTTGTACCGATAACTTATCAATACATTTTGATTGTTGCAGTATGGCCTGTACTCTTCGTTCATGGCGTGCTTTGTTTATACGATATTCGGTAGCTGTAAGGACAGTCCAATTGGTCCCACGGCTATTATGGCGATCTTGACGAGAGAGAACCTGCATAACATTGGACCTCAGGGAGCTGTTCTGCTCTGCTTTCTTACTGGCTGTGTACAACTCATTATGGGCGTGGCCCAATTAGGTAAGCAACCATCACTTTTCTATGGCTGTGAAACATGGAACTAAATTCAAAATGATTACTCGTATTTCCTTCACTGATAGCATGTTAGGAAGATGCAAGACTGGGGCCTGTTTCAGAACATTTTAAAAGTCCTTCCAAACAGAAGAAAGATGGATACCCATTCCTATTACTTTGTTAATATAGTATCATTGACGATTGAATCAATCGTCAATGTTTAATAATTCAAAAGTGAATTATCCTTCAACTTCTGCCAGCCGTACCTTTCCACTCCCTTATTTCCTCTGTTCTCATAGGCTACTGTATTTTAACGGTATTTATTCTGTACAATCACCATTATCCTTAATTTTATTTGATCTCCGTGACAGGAAGAGATCCAAAGAAATGAGATCAGAAATGAGGAGTAGAAGATAGTAGTGATGAACATATAGTAAAATAATACAAAATATATTGCAGGTATTCCTAACATACTTATTTAGTGAATCATGATAATTACCGGCATTTTTCAATATTTAATTATTCCTCATGCTCTGATAAGGTACTGCAAGACCTTGAAATATCAACTAGAGACCTTGTCTTTATTAATGGTTCTCTTATCAATCAATTAAAGCGTCGTATGCAGCAGTGGACTAATTAAAAGTATAACAGGCTAAGTTTATATGCTTTATATTAACCACTTATAAATTTCAATATCAAAATTATATTTTCATGTACGGTACGACTATCAAGCTTATCTTGGTCAAGAACGCGTAGAACTAACAGAATTTCTACTATAATTATTGCGTTAAATGCAGTAATTTTTATCATCCAACTGTCATGTGAAATTGATACCTTTTTTATATGCAGTGCGAGTCATAGTCATTTTTTAATTAAATAAATTATTGTTAGTCTTGTTTTGAAGTGTGTCGAAGGAAATGTTTCATTTATTTTTTCGCTGAAAATTTTTGACTAGAATAAGTAGGCTACCTCTAGTCTTAAAAGTACCTTACGTTTATCAATATCCTCAACACTCAAAAATTTCAAAGAACTTTAATAAATAAAAATGAACCTTTCGATTGAAAAAGAATGAAATATTAGAACTCCAACAATAATCGAAGTTAAAGTTGTTATGTGTAGAGCACTAAAGGGAGGATTGAAAACATAAAATAATAAATTAAGGAAAGAGATACTGATTAATGAAGCTTGAAAGAGCTAATAGTAAATTTACTCCATCTACATTGATCATGGAGATTTTAATATTATCTGAGACGTTAGACTACCTCTAGGTCTTCAGATATAATTTAGAATACAATGCATTTTTGGTTACCTGTAGAAGCATGTATTAGCATAAGAAGAAGTAATGCATTACTAGTTACCTTGTAGAAGCAATAATGATTGCGAAGCATTCAGATGTTAATGTAGAATAATGATGTTCTCTGTACATATAGATCGAGAACAAAATACAGTTATATGTGATTGCTAATTGCAACTCATCAATACTAATCCAATGATAGAATTCAATCAATACCATCAGAACTTATTTCTCATCTATGTTTTGTAGTTTTATTAAAAAATCTACCATAGGCAGTCATTTGAAAGATGTCTTTTTATTTTGGAAAATTTATGAGCAACCTTGAATTGAGATGTACTGTAATGAGAATGAACCGGATCAAATCAAATCATTAAAAAACCCTAAAGCTGTGAAAATAATAGCAGGCAAATGAAAAATGATTATTATGAACGGCAAAAAAGTAATTGAAGTTCTGAATGGAACAAAAGGTGAAATAATCAAAAGTAATAAATTTTATGACTCAATGTTGAATTTTTAACATTTCAAATAATTACAACTTTCCAGTTAAAGCCGGATTTGTATTTTAATTCATTATTTTCCAATAAGTGTCATTTTTTATTCGAATTACTTAATGCTGTCAAAATTAATACCGATCAATTTTTAGCATTCAAATACTAGATCTTCTGAATAGGCTATAATAAATAGGTAACTTCAATTTTGTTAATCAATTGAACGGAACTGAATTTTTCTCAATAAACAAGGATAAATTTCAAAACAAAATAATAATGTACAGTATTGTAGGGTAGTGAATAATAAAAAAAAACTTAGAGTATACGATCCAGCACTTAAGGTGCTCAACTGACAGACCTTTAGAGGGAGTCTACTCTATCTATGAATACTACTAAAGAATCGACTATGGAATAGACGAAAAAAGTTTATGCTACAGGCTATAGGAATGAACTTGAAAATTACCATCAGTATATAGTAAAAAGGTGAAGAGCAATAAATTATCATTGAAAAATGTAACTAAAGTAGCGGCCACGAAGTAGGCTGGTGAGAAATTATGCGCTGTTGTCAGATATGGAACCGGTAAAGCGAGGGAATGTCGAAAATTTCTTACTCTTGATCACAAATTAACAACTTTATGCTTCCAGCCAGGGGCGGATTAAGGTCGGTGTTTTGGGGGGGGGCGGTTTAGGATGGTCAGTTCCGGGGGGTATGGAATACCCCCCAGGAAGGGGGGGGGGGTCCGGGGGGTCTGCCCCGGGAAAATTTTGAACAATTAAGAGTGAAAAACCGAAAATCTAGGCTCTAAAACTAAAACGTTTTTCTTACATAAATACTAAACTTATGTGATATTTTTATAAAATTAAGTATTTTTCCAGTGTGAATCACAACAAAAGTTCAAGTTAACATGAGATGAGCAAATTTTAAAATGAAAACACGCACACTGATGAAAAGTATGTAACAACCTGTCAACCTCAATACAAAACCTCAGTATGAAACAAACAGCCTCAAAATAGTCCATCTGGATACATTGAGATTTGAAGCCAACTTATGGATTCGAAATAATATGTTAAAAATTTCATGGTACTCAGCATTTATGGATAGAGGTTTTTTACCAAAAGACCCTCTTATGTATGGGAGCCTACCATACTACCAACGAGCATCAGACAAAAGGAAGGATCGGCATCTGAACTTGAATTAAAGAGGTTTTTAATATTAGTGAGTCCCTGCTCATTGGTACTTATTTTCGTGATCAAGAAGACAGTAATATTGCAACTGCAATTAGAATATTTTAGGAGCTATTGTTTCAATTTGAACCATCAATAATTGGACTATAAATAAATTTGAACTATCAATATTGATAGATAAATTGTTTTCCAGCAAAAATTTGTTTTTGTTTCATTTATATTGACACTGTTCATGTTGTATCGTACAATGTTAAATAAATATTTTTGATTTGAGAATAAATATTGTATGAATATTTTAAAAGTTTTGGATGGCCTGGCACCGCTGCTCTATATATTTGCGCCAAATCCACGGCTTGCATGTACCAAAAAACCTCCTCGGACCGGCACTGCCGACGTTGAGCAGAAGCAATGCTTTCTACGTTCCTTTTTAAAATATAACCATTTAAATCCTCATTTTTGTTACAAAATAATACTAACGTATCTCTACTCTAATAATAATAAAACTACTGAAACTATAATCCTATACATATTAGTTTTTGATAAGTAATTGGACAGAAAAATTTTCAATGTTTGTAGCGGACGGGGGGGGGGTCGCCCCCCCTCTTAATCCGCCCCTGCTTCCAGCGTTGTCTGTTTTGAGTAGATTCCCCTGCTTGATTGGAGTAGTTAACTGGCAAGACTTGACAACAGCTCAAAATGTCTCAGACGCCTTATTTCGTAGCCATGAACGTTTGATGAAAGAGAGCAATTTGTATACACCAAATGAATAAAATTACAAACACTTTTTGCTAAATTTAAATCACTTCATACATAATATTTTCAACTCATAATATCAACTACTCAAATATTAAATACATATTTTCACTTCATAATATTTTTCAACTCACCTTCTTGTTCAATTTTTATCAATGTTTTGTGTATGGTATATTTTTTATGTTTTATGCAATGTCCAGCAAAATTTTTGGATATTTAATTCTAATTTTGTCGGTTGGTTGCAGGTTTCCTAATAGACTTTATTTCGGGCCCAGTATCGGTGGGCTTCACATCAGCAGCGGCCATAATAATAGCCACGTCACAGGTGAAAGATCTGCTAGGTCTGAACTATGCAGCCAGCGACTTCATCCACGCCTGGAACCAAATCGCGTTGCACATCAAAGACACGCAGCCCTGGGATGCGCTTCTCGGACTGTCATGTATGGCTATCCTGCTTCTACTCAGGGTAAGCTGAAATGAATCCGAATTATTGTCAGAAATGAAGATTGAACCAATAAATTCAATATTGTCCTAATTGAAGATTACTTCCTGGCAGGTTTTATTTGTAATCAGCCAGAAATTGTAATACTGTCCAAATTTAACAAGTTCCAAATAAAAAAGAAGAACTATAAAAAAAACATAAAAATGTAAAATACGGTACATATTAATGTTTGTTACATAAATTTTATTCATCTATGGCATTTATCATTTATGATGTCAGTAAAACCTACAGCAAACTAAAGTGGAATCATTATTGAATTATTTTCATTTTAACTTGGAGATCATACATAAAAAAGTTTTCAATTTAGAATGAACCAATCTGTAATGTGTTCCAAAACGTTATTTCTTGATAATTTTTTCAGCGTTTCATTTTCATCAAAGATAATTACTATCATTTATGATAGTCTCTGTCAGTAAAACCTACAGCAAACTAAAGTGAAATTATTGAATTATTTTCATTTCAGCTTGGAGATCATACGTAAAAAAAGTTTTCAATTTAGAATGAACCAATCTATAATGTGTTCCAAAAGGTTATTTCTTGATAATTTTTTCAGTGTTTCATTTTCATCAACCATTCATTCCTCATCATTCCCACTCAGATGAAGATGTTTTCAAATAATTTAATTTATTTATCCATTTCAATGAATACAATGAAGTAGGTAATAAGATGATTTGCTTATTATAATTTCATCATAGGTAATAATAATAATTTGAATGAATACAATGAAGTAATGCAAGCATTACGCCTAAAACAGTTAAAATGACAAAATAATATTATACAAAAAATTTAATTAATTTGGTGGTTTTGAAACTGGGACGCATCTACTCTAATACCAAGAGAAAGAATTGTCTAATGCCCGGTTTTTCAGTCGCTCAATAGACAGTTTATGGATCCAATAGCACTATTGAATCAATAACTATGTGTTTTCAAATGCAAAAAAAAGTTATTGATCTAATGAGTTTATTGAACGACTAAAAAACCGGGCATAAGAATGCAAAATATCACTTGAGGAGATAACTATGCGGATCTGCGTTAGGAATAGTGCTTTAATTTGTTTATTAAATTATTAGTACATCTTATTGTATTTTTTCAATTTCTTTTTTCATTGCAAGTTGTAATTTGATGACTAAATGTTGATTGATTGCAGAAAGTGAAGGACATCAACGTTGGTCCGGTGGACACCAAAGACAAGACGTCGACCCAGCGGCGGTTGGAGGCACTGCTCTGGTTCATCTCAACGTCGAGGAACATTCTCGTGGTGGTCGTGTGCGCTCTTATGGCTTACATGTTCGAGCAGCATGGCGCAGTTCCTTTTGCACTTTCAGGTTTGACATTATTTACACAACAATCACTCACAAGATAATTATACTTATAATGCTAGGTGCACCGCCATGATCAACTATTTTGTGCTGGATCTTGCTTTCTACAACAAGCATGTACAACAGAAATAAGTTAATTACTCTGCTCCACTCTGTAGTTAATAAAATATATCTAGGGATTGTTTACTCATCAAACTTATTTTAAAAGTTCATATTAACAAAGTTCTTAATACTGTATAATGTTGGTGTTATCAAATCAAATCAAATAATTCTTTATTTTGGAAATATTAAATATGCATACATATACATATATATATACATTTTAAAATATCATGAAATACAGAGTAATAAAGCAAAAATATTGTAAACTTTATCCAAAAAAAACTGTTTAAAAATAATATACAATTGTTGCAAGCATTTATTTGTTATTGAATTCGGAACTTACTATTATTAAATTTATTATAGATTATGTACAACTGAATTACATGTGAATACTATGATTTTTAAAAATGAAATTTTCAATCATATTCACTGATGAAGTAAAATTCACAACCTTGATAGAGTTATGGGACCTGTTCCATAGAATTTTAGAAGTCCTGTAAAAGCTCAACGTACTATGAAATACAGGCATAGTAATTTAAAATTCTACTGTGCATTTTCCTTTAATACAGGTCCTCTTAATTAAAATTAATTGAATTTCTTGAAAATTATAATTTCTTGTTGACGAAATTACTATGAAAAAGCTTCAGCAATTATGTAAAATGTGCTGAGTACATTAATAATAAAATTGGAAATTTATAATTACATTAGTTTGTTATCAAGTCATTAAACAGAATATGCTAGAAATTTTTCCAGTTTGATGTAGATTACTTGATTATTTTTTGATCGAGATTATGAAAATCTGTTGAAGAATTTAGAGAAAAATCTTTGATGAAATGGTCAGTCAACCAATACTCCAAAATGACCCCAAACCTCGGAATCGTGCTCTTTAATAATCAAAACACACTGGTTACCAAAGTTGTTATTCTTGTATGTTTTGACTCTCGTCTATGAATAATCCTTGAGATATTTCTATAATATCTAGGTACACTTTAGAGTTTGGACTATCAATACATTTTCAGAATAAATGTTTCAATGTGTTCCACTCATTAACTAATGAAAAAGAGCTTCCTGAAAGGGAATGTGTCAATAGGATATAATGATAAGTTTCTTTTGAAATGATTCAAATTTAATGTATCTTATTCAAATCAATTATTTTAATATTTTTTACTTCAAGTTTTAAATATTCTGTCGTAATTTGCAGGTGAAATCAAGCCAGGCCTCCCCAGCTTCCAGAGTCCGCCATTCTCAATAGACAACGGCGAGCGCACCGTGGGCTTCCTCGAGCTCTGCTCCAGTCTTGGATCGGCTATCATCGTTCTACCTCTACTATCACTAGTCGAAAACATATCATTGGCCAAAGTCTTTTGTAAGTCGAATGTTTTCTATAATTTTCGTTTCATAGTCCTTTGTAGTAGTATAGTACCACATTATACAAATAGAAGAGATGATAGTGGGAGATGATGATTTCAAAAGCAGACAGTCTGATTAATATGATTTGAGTGAGTTGCATTTTTATTACAGTATGAGTATCATGTCTTATAATTCGTTGGAGTGAATTTTATTAAATTGGAAAGAGATAGTTTGTTGGACTGTTTGTAGTTTTCCTATACTGCGTGGATTTATTTTCGAGAGAGTCTTCACTCCGCCTTTTAATAGAATTAATAAATCAATTATTACTATAGTATTACTTTAATATATTTGCCATCTTTTTTTTCTGAAAAATATAGTATGCGCATTCTCACATTGTATGTTATTGACTCATATGAACTACGCCAGAAAATTTTAAGAAAGTATTTGTTGCAATGTGGTGATATAGATTATAATTCGTTGGAGTGAATTTTATTAAATTGGAAAGAGATAGTTTGTTAGACTGTTTGTAATTTTCCTACTGCGTGGATTTATTTTCGAGAGAGTCTTCACTCCGCCTTTTAATAGAAGCAATTAATAAATCAATTATTACTATAGTATTACATTAATATATTCCCCTCTTTTTTTGAAAAATACAGTATGCGCATTCTCACATTGTATGTTATTGACTCATATGAAATACTACAATAAGAAAATTTTACTTGTACGCTTGTGTCCATTTGTTCATGTTGAGTCAGTTCACAACAAAATTTAATTGGAAGGCCCTTTCCAACCAGAACACATTAGGCAACAGAGGTACATGTTGATGTTATTTTGTCTTAAATTTCTGATTCCAAATTATACAGAGTTATTTTGATATTATTGATACATAGCGTAGCTTAGATCATTCGCATTATCATTATTTATTTGTTGTTGGTTTTTGTTTTGTGTGTTTTTTTTAAAGATTAGACTAATTTTTCCACATTCTTATTCCTCCATAGGAACCACTATAATGATTGTAAACTCGATTATTATATTAATTTTTACAATAATATTCGCAGCTGAAGGCAAGACGATTGACGCCACTCAGGAGATGCTGGCGCTAGGATTGTGCAATTTTCTGTCATCATTCTTTGGATCGATGCCCGTTTCCGGTGCCCTGTCAAGAGGTGCTGTCAATAATGCCAGTGGAGTACAGACAACTTTCGGCGGAATTTATACAGGTTGGCTTTTAAAGTTCATTCTATTTATCCACCAGTATCACAAATGATCTTCATTATCATTACGAATACAATGAACACTGTATAAATGAATCAATTACAATACACACAAAAGAACATCAGGATCCTGGAATAGTTCGAACTATTACCCCAAAAAAGCAAGCTCGAGCTTGGGGAAGAAAACAGCTGCACTTTGGCATGCTATAGGCCTAATAGTACCGTAGGCCTAACTAAGCATTCTAACGAACACAAAAATGAGTAACCATTAAATATATAATATACATTATTATAGGGGTTCATGAGGTGGTTTTTGGCCCGTCAAAAGGTACTGTCAAAGTAGTTTAATCCCTATGTCCACAGTTGGTCGATTTTTGAGTGAATACGCTGAAGCATTAGTAGCATGCTGTGCTACACAGGAAATCGACTAAGTATGAACATAGGGATTGTCTATCTATAGGGACATAGTGCTTAGGGAAACTACCCTTATACTATCGTATTATTTTATTATTCTTGTTTGGTTTTTGTCTATGAAAAAAAAATAATTCTATTCTCTAGGGATAGTAGCTGTTATTGTGTCTCTAAAATATACTTCACAACATGCTTGAATTATTCATTAATTGAGTTTCATATAGGCTACGCCTATTTCATTCCCTGCTTGTTTCATAACGATGAAGTATTGGATAACAGTTATTTTTTTCTAGAAAACTATACAATACAATTTTATTTTTCATGAAAATTCATAATTATTATTAATAATGCAACAATTAATAATATTGTTCTATTCTTCACAATAAATTTTCATGCATTTTTTCTAGAAAAATAATTGTCATCCAATACTCCATAGGCCTACCCTCTGGTTCTATCAACCATATTGCCCATATTTCGTCTTTTTATTCATAATATTTTATTTTTAATAATTAATTCTTGTTCATTTTGTCAGGAATAATTGTGATCCTGTCACTGCAATACTTCACGCCTTGTTTCTACTACATTCCCAAGGCATCATTGGCAGCAGTGATTATAGCAGCAGTTGTATTCATGGTGGAGTTCCATGTTGTGAAACCTATATGGAGAACTAATAGTAAGTACCTATTCTTTCAACGAAGTTAAGACTGGTAATTGAATTAAATTTGAAACTGTCTTTATTTCTACCTGGAGGAATTGATTTATTGAATAGAAGTTTGGAATATTGAGTCGTTCAAAATATATCATTACACACAAGTTCATTTGACACAATATAATATTCTGCAAATTAGATTCGGGGTTGGGTAAGAATTTACCTCGCAATATATTTAGAGAAAAGATTTTCCTCGCTATGCATGTTCTTGCCGGGAAAATCGATATGGGAGCAGCATCATTAAATTGAGTGAAATTGGGAACATTTTCAAGATAAAAGTGGAATAAAATTGGAATTTTATAATATAAAATTATCTCAATATATTATTTGATTATCAATATCATTGATATATACCGGTAAGCTTCTTAAGTTATTAAACTTCTCGTTTTCTTATGATGTTTCTCATATAACTCTCATTATGAGTCAAGCACCTGATTGGTGCTACAGCAGGATTATTTTAAATTGTCAGAATCAGCTGATTTAACGTCATTGAATCAGCGTACATCAATCACCTGTTTTGTGACAATTTAAAATAATCCTGCTATACTTGAGTTACAAAGTATCACATCACAGCCATTCCATCTCCTATTGTGTTGTCTATCTCTTTTAATTCAACTCTCAAAATTTCAAAATATAAAAAAACTTGATATTTTTTCCAGAAATGGATTTGATTCCTGCGGCGGCTACATTCCTGTCCTGTCTGTTGTACAGACTAGAATTGGGAATTGTTATTGGAATCGGTATCAACGTTTTGTTCCTGCTGTACGCCTCAGCCAGGCCCACCATGCATGTCGAAAAGCACAGGGTGAGTCCAATAATATGTTTTGTT
This sequence comes from Laodelphax striatellus, assembly GCA_017141395.1. Classification (NCBI taxonomy): domain Eukaryota; kingdom Metazoa; phylum Arthropoda; class Insecta; order Hemiptera; family Delphacidae; genus Laodelphax; species Laodelphax striatellus. The sequence goes on along the minus strand of CM029538.1, from coordinate 12,055,650 downwards.
CATTCAATGGTTATAGTTCAACTTATAGAATCTTAGAATCTTACCGATTGGTTCCAAACCGGATAAAAATCTATTTATATTGTAATTTTGTTCTGCTATACCTTTTTTATAAGAGGTTTTATTTTTACCCAATTTAAAAGTCTCGAAATAGGCCTATATTATATTTATTTATACAACATCAATCTATTTCGATTATCTGGTTCTCCATTATTACCTTTTTTATAAGAGGTTTTATTTTTACTCAATTTAAAAGTCTCGAAATAGGCCTATATTATATTTATTTATACAACATCAATCTATTTCGATATAAGCGACGCTTGTTCTTTTAAGAAATATTCTGATTCATTCAATTTGACGCTTTAATTTGATTTATTTCAATTGTAATTTTTTTCTGCTATAATTCCTAGTTGTCCATTATTACCTTTTTTATAAGAGCTTTATTTTTACCCAATTTAAAAGTCTCGAAATAGGCCTATACTATATTTATTCATACAACATCAATCTAATTCGATATAAACGACGATTGTTCTTTTAATAAATATTGAGATTCATTTAATTTGACACTTTGCATCAGATAGATAGACATTATTTCTTGACGTTGCTTATGACCGTAGAGTACAATGGCAAAGAAATAATATCTCTCTATCTATCTATCTAATGCCAAGCGTCAAATTAAATGAATCTGATTATACTCGGGTAGAATAATTTAAAGTTATCAAGCAACCTCATTGAAAATCACCATTTTGGAGGAACCATATGAGTCACTCATGAGGAACTTTGTTTTTTTTTTTTAATTTATTATTTTTCTCTTATCTTCGAATCGAGATTATTTCTATAGTGTTTCTGTCGTTTTTGCAGTCGGAATGGGGCGGTGAGTACCTGATAATCACGCCGGACAGGAGCCTGGCGTTTCCGTCAGTGGAGTACGTGCGCAACGTGGTCAGTAAGGTGGGAGTGAAACAGGGCAGCAGCTCTATTCCGGTGGTCATTGACAGTCGACATGTACAGTGTGCCGACTTCACTGCTGCCAAGGTCAGTCGAACAAATTCCACTCTAATATTTTTCATTTCGCCAAATAATACAGAACAATACTCATACACAAGGTGTATCGAAAGGTGGGATATGAAAATTGGCTGTGCCAAGATTGTAAAAATGTCATGTATGAATGAAGGTACATAGAATGATGCAAAGATTATAAAAATATCATGTATGAATCAAGGTACATAGAATGATGCCAAGATTATAAAAATGTCATGTATGAATCAAGGTACATAGAATGATGCCAAGATTATAAAAATATCATGTATGTATGAATGAAGGTGCATAGAATGAAATGGGGGGGTCGGAGTGAAAGTCGAGGTTATGACAAAACTGCAGTCTATAATCAACTCTAATGCAAATCTATCACAAAGGCTAGAGGACTGCAGTTACGTCACCATAATGACTTTCCCACCAAGCCGCTTCACTCCGACCCACCTTTCATTCTATTCACCTTCATTCATACATACATGATATTTTTATAATCTTAGCATCATTCTATGCACCTTGATTCATATAACACGATCCTTTCAACTTGTCAGAAATCAGCTGTTTCGGTAATAATTAAACAGTGATTTCAACACAATAATCAAAAGGCTTAAAAGTCTTAAAGGCCTTCAAAGTCTTTAAAAGACCTTTTCAAAGAAGACCTTTCAAAGAATAACTTTTTAAATACCTTTTCAATAATCTGCGAGATTCAGCATTTGAGGGTTAAGTATTGTACTGGTGGCCGAGTAAAACATATGTTTTCTGACAAGTTAAAAGGATACTGCTATACTTACATGACATTTTTTAATCTTGGCACAGTCAGCAAAGTTTTATCTCAATTTCAACAATATGCAAGGTAATTGTACGTCAAATAACTTTAAACTAGAACATTATTTTCCAAGCATGATACTTTTATAATGTTGGTACAGCCAGCGAAGTAAAACTTTCATTATCCATTTAATCAAAAAATCGAGTTATTACACAAAAAAATGAATACAATACGCTGTAAACATGCTGGTTATCTTAATTTAAACAATAGGCAAGGAAATTCTAGAAACTAAAACATTATTTTTATCAAGAATTTCTTGTTTTGAAACATAACCAACAGAACAGGCCAATAAATTTGAAATAAAGTTGGACTGCACAAGTGCACATGCACAATCCTAAGTACAAGCCTGATTGGAGAGTACTTCTAATAAAATAATTAAATATGAAAAAGGAATTTTCATATACAATTATCGAATAGAATATAAAATATCAAATTTATTTTATGAATAATTTTAATCTACAATTATTATAATTAAATTACATACATCTCCCAAAATAAAAATGAAAATAAAATCACTGAAAGCACTGTACAATGTGTACATATACTTATAATGCATCCAAGCCTTGGATTCTAAGCATCAAGGCATCAAGGTCATTATATACTTAAGTTTATAATGCATCCTATGTAATCCAGTGAGAGATTATAAAATTTAGACATTTAGAATTTTGAGAGAATATTAATTTTTTTCAAATTGAAAACTTCTTGTCATGTTCATCTTTTCTCACTAAAATTCACCCATCAGTAAATAGCTTGCTTTTTATCAAATCTGTATAATCATTTTCACAAAATTCCATCGATATCGTCATCGAAATTATTATGTATAATCAATAATAAATGTATTTTAGAAGGAATATTCTCATTTTTAATAACGATATTCATTTTTCAGGGGGTATCGGGACTGATTGACGATTTTGTGAAGAGGAACCAGCCTCTTCTGTTCTACAATCTTAAACCAACAGTTGTTGAGGTCTTCAAAGCAGTACAACCTGTCAAATTCCTACACTGTCAGACAGAAACCGAGCTATACGATCTATTGAAAGGTATGCCAAAGTAATCAGAATACAGAAATAATTATAAAAGCAACAATATATATTTTGTAATTTCAAACAGTTCTGAAGCGTAGATTGTTGTCAATCACTTGTGTAACTGAATGAAAATAGTAATAATTCGTTTAAAAATATCAAGAAATGGGATTTACTGTCATTTTTTTCTATGAAGAGAAAAGATAAAATTTATACGAAAAACAGGGAGAGAGTCTACTTCTTCTTGTAGATTTTAGGAATAAAAAATAAATATGATAAATTGCTCAGTTGTAACATGATTTGCATATTATAGCATTCCCTGGATTTTTTTTTAATCATTTTAAAAGGATTTGAGAGCTAATTTAGACCTACCATGTATTTCAAATTCTGCAACTGCCTACATTCTAAACACCCAATAAAACGTTCGACAGCTATATTAGAGGAACACTAATTTAGTAAATGTTATCATTTGTTCAAATTACAGTATTTAGATCCATACAGTTTCCAACTGTATAAGTTTCAAGAGCAATAGGTTTGTTTTTGCAGCTTATTGAAATACAATCTCTACAAGCTTATCCATTTTCATCGTTTCATAGTATAGTGTTCTTTCATATAGAATATTTCAACATAAATACCCAAAAAATAAGAGAAACTTACAGTTTGGATTCATATGGATTCAACCCATCAATGGAACTTGAATTGATCATTCTTTCATGGAGGAATGTAGGAAGTAATCATAGTGAACAAATATGAATTAATGATAATTATTCGAATTTACGTTTCAGAGGCGATCAGAATTACCTTACTTTTAATCATTTCTGTTTTTTTATAATTTAAAAAAGATTATCATCTTCTCCAAATTGTCATAATATCAATAATGATATTATTAAACTGTCAATCTTTCATACCAATATAAATTTGAAAATCAGAAATAATACATTGATTCTATTTTCATTTTTGCAGCTTATACAACCAAATCACCGGCCATCATGAGCAGCCAAACAAATGGGAGAGGAAGCAAGTCCTAGATTACGTGAATGTTCGATTCCATAGATTGCATCCCACAAGTCTTCCCAGGAACGCATTTTACCTCAAAGTGGCTATAATTGGATAGCATAATAATATTTTTCAAATGATCCAGACAAATTCACTTGGACAATCAAGACTGAGTGTTATCTGTAAACTGTATCACGTGCTGTATATAGTTGATGCAATAATATTATTAGTAATCGAAGTTGGACATTTTCTAAATGTGAGTAGGCCTAATGTTAATTTTGTTGAAAGTGATGGTAGTCTTTGAGAATAGCAGTATTTTGTTAATAGTAAAAATTATGTGATATATTATTATAATAATACTATCGTCTATTGCTAATCGTAATTCGTTATAGTCTGTTAATTAATTCAATACTTAGAGACTTCTATTTTATGATTTTTGATGTACAGTAAAAAAATAGGTGTAAGATTTGTAGTGACATTAATGAATTATTTCAATTCAAAAATAAACCAAAGTGATATCGTGTTAATGGTTTCTGGTGCATGTGAAGCTAGCATTGCTTTTTAAAATAATGTAAAATGATGTCTACAATAAAAATGTCAACAGATTTTGATTGATTAAACAGTTGATTAAATTGCAACTAAACTCATTTTTAACACAAACCTGGAGGAAAACTGAACACTTTCAAAATATATACAGTGGAGTCATTTCACCAAAACGAAAATTGAGCACTTTTGAAACCAAAAAGAGGGTTTTAAGCTTATTTTAAATGTCAAATGCACTTTGAATTATATATAACAAAATTATGAGTAATATTTCCTTAAATTTAATATACGCAGAAAATTAATGCAAAACGACAATTATTATTGACAACAGACAGAATCATAGTAATACTCTGGTAAGTTGGTCATCTTCTTCGACAAAAACGATAAACGTGATGAATACATTCCGACGTTCTTACTAAAAATAAGACATTGGCTCTGATGTTATTATTCAGAACTATATGTGTACACTAATAAGTACTATTATTGAATATTACGTGTTTGAAGAGTGTTAATAGTAGTTAAAAAGCGTAATAAATTAATATTTTTTTTTAATTACAAGAATACAAAGATTTTTGCTCTGACGCTAAGTTTTTAACATTTGACCGGATAAAATGCTTATTTGTACATTAGCTAGTACAGAATATTTTCTATAACCCAGGAATCAGCTCTTCTACATGAATCAGACAACTTTGAAGACTTCAAAGTAAGTAATTTTCTTTAGATTCTGGTGTCACCATTTTTCCGAAGATTTGAATCTGGCGCCAATATAAATGCTATAAAATGAAGATTTTCGTATATTTCTGTGAGTTTGAGATGAACAAAATACGCAAAACGCGATGTGTACAGAAAAATGTCATAATGTTATATAAGAATATCACATTGTACAGAAATTTAAAAATAGAGCAGGATTTTACTTTGGTTTTGTCAATTTAGAACGATGGCCACACCATTTCAGCCTCTAAGCTGAGTTGCTGAGAGAACTGCTCTTCGTTTGTAGTCCCCTTCGTTGCGATGCAATACGTTACATCCACTGATACATACAAGGAAGCTTTCGAAAAATAAAAATCAATAAAAATAAGAAATCGTCGTCAAATGCTTAGTTCATTTGCTATGATTTTATCCTAAGCCATTCAAGGATTCAAGACAGCATTAAAAATTATTGGAATAAAAAAATGTTGAATGAAGGTTCACAAAAATTTATATGAAGTGATATTTTACAGCAATTGGGAGTATATACCGTATGCGTATTACATATTATTATCATCTATGAATATTTAATCACAAATGATAAAATATCTTTATAATACTGTATGATAGCTACTAGTATCATTTTACTCATTATAGTTAACATGGTTGTGTAGGATGCTGGATGCTTGTGAGCAATGTACATAATTGGCTCAAGTATACCTTCATATAAAACATTGTATCATCAAACATCAATCATCTTCAAGTTATATTAGATGGATTTTATATCAAGACGAATAGTTTGATCTATAGAGAACAAAAGAATGAGGCAGCATACCCACTTCTACACTGCTCCGAGATTACAGCCTATCCTAGAAAATGATTATACAGCCTAGACTAGCTTGTGAGAGGTGATACAATCACCATTCTGAGTTCATTCATTCCTTTCATCAAAATACAATATCATCTGTGATATGCTGATATCTTTACTCAAGGCCTGGTCACATACGATTGTGGTTTGCTTTACTTCACTTCACTAGAAGAGCTACACTTTGATTGTGGTTTGCTTTACTTCACTTCACTAGCAATAGAATCTTCCTTCAAGCACAGATAAGGTATAATCTTACTACCTTATCTGTGCTTCAAGTGAAGTGAAGTGAAGTGAAGTGAAGTAAACCACAATCGTATTTGACCAGGCCCTTAGTTCAATCAGGCAAGAATTCCACCTTTTATGTGGGAGCAGCTACATATTATTCTATAGTATCCTCCATCCATATAATAGAATGCAAGTATGTAACAAACGTTTGTTGCAACCAAAGACAATGCTACTACTACAATACTTGAAAGATTATCTCTGTTGCAACGCAGAGGCAGATGAAACAGAGCAGTTCTGTCAGCCTTTGACGCTGAACTGGTGGTTGGAATATTGTAAGCATGCGTTACGTTACGTCACAGCCGCAAATTGAAACATTTTGTGAGACCATATAAAATTAAAATACGGTCTTTTATTTGTATAAATAATACAAATGCATTACCATATTTGCATATTGTACAATTAAAACAATTTATTACAATATTTATTAAAATGTATGATAACATAGCAGTATGCATAAAAGTCACACAGTAAAGTAAAAAACATTATATAAGTATTGTTTCTGGTACAAAAAAATGTACGGTACCGTGGGTACCAAGTATACCCCTGAGACTACACAAATGCTCCAATATTACCATTGTGTCAATAAATCCCCTGAAGATTCAAATTCCTTTCTGCATTTAATACAGTACTTTTTCAATATCCAAGCAGAAGCAGAAGCAGGAGAGTAAAAAAGCTATCAGTTATTTTTTCTTACTTATTCCTTCAAGGCCAGCTTTGGAATTAACGTTCGGGGCAATTAATTGTAATGAACTTATTTTGGGAAATATATTTAATAAAAGTTTGTAGTTTTATTTTTCTATATAAAGTTATCAGTTAAATAATTTCGTTATTCATAAAATTCTCCAAAAAAATATTTATTTTATATCATTTTCTAGGTGTATTATAGAAGATGACTTTCACATCAACTAATACTAAAATAAGGATTTTATTGACTTTTTACACATTCAGAGTTCTGCAGTTTCTCAAATTTTCCAAAATATTGCTCAACTTGAACTCAATAAATATGCTCCAAATGAATGATACATGTACAGAAACAGCATGAAGAAACCAGTAAAATATAATAAACAACACGTGAACGCTTTTAGAAAAATTTTCACACATTGCTATTTGATGAATATCAAATTCATTTATATCTCTTATTTTATGATAAGAATTTAATCATAATATTATCTCTTATTTAAGAATGTCTCTTCATTTGTAAATTACATTGGATAAAAGCGCGAGAAGAATGCTCTGAAATGAATGTTAGTTCCAAGGCAATAAAAACTTATACAATACTGTATACCATAGTTTTGCTTATATAATTTTGAATTTTTCGTTTTTTGTAGTGAGTTATTAGGAATGGTTGATTACCAAAACTTGGGTGCATCATATAGTGATCTTTTATCAGAATTTTACTTGTAATTATAATCAAACATTTCTGTACTTTCATGATTTCTGAGCTGAAACCTCTTTTTTACTTTTTATTGACATAAAATTATATTCAACTAATTTGTATTGGAGCGCTTTCAAGTTCCTTTGAACTCTTTTCAACAGTTGAAAAGAAAACGGTTTCATCCAGTGAGTAACATTTATGTTATTTACAGAAAAATTTGACTGCATGTCGTCAATTCTAGTGTGAAAACAATAGTGTTAACTTCGCAGTTCGTCATGGATCCAAAAATTCAAAACTTTAATACAGTATAATAGTTGTAGAGTTTAAAAAATCTTTTAACCCTTCAGCTGGAAGGGAGTGGAATATGATTAAAAGTATGCATTAAGAAACCCTGCCATCACCCCCTCTCCTATTCCATAGCATGGAATATCGAACCTTTCTTACATAATATGTTTTAGCTTGCCTTCGCCTCTCTTTACTCCCCTCTGATTCCTCCCCCCCCCCCACTTATAAAGGGGTGGAAAAGGGGGTTGTTAACCCCCACTCCAGCCCAACCGCCCCTGTTCGAAGCTGGCAGGATGGAGGGGGCTGAGAGAAAAATTAATCAATAACTGGGGCCTGGGCGAAGGGTGAGCCTGAGTCACTCTGTGAAAGGGAGGGGGTAATATTTGAGCAGAGAAAAAAGTCACCCTTCGTCATCACCATCCCCACCCCACTAGACGACTACTTAAATATTGCAAGCCGCTTGAAAAAATGAAACCAACCCTACCCTGGAAGAGGGGGAACTTACTACCTTCCCCCAAGTGAGGCAGGAATGAAGATTATTTATTTTTTAAATTGAAATGCGTTTATTTAGTTCAATTATGTTTATATAAATTGAAGCTTATGAATTTTGAAATTTAATTAATTTTGCATTAATGGCTTAAAGAGAACAAAAAGAAAACTGTCTTGAAGTTGTAAGTCTCATAAACTTTTTATTTACAGGTGGGTGCGCAAACACTCGCTATTCATTGAACGCTGTTTTCGGGTGCCACACCATCACTATCTTAGTTAATCTGTTTGTTCTTGATGTAAGCAAAAACAAAACAATAATAATTACCAACACTAACATAAAAGTTTGTTAGAAAGCTCTTTTGTTATAGTATAATGTATTGTTTTTTCGTACACATTCCTTTTGATTCGATTAATTAATGGCGATATCTAGAAGAATGCATACTAACATTCTCCCCAAATAGTTTGAGCCGGTATTGAGTTTCAGACTTTTAAATATAATTTTTTTCTTCATGAAAAAGCAATTGAGTAGGTGAAATATGGCTAGTACCTTATCAACTTTTCATCTTTTCTCGAGTTAGGTACTGAGACGAGAGACCGCAAACCCATTTTCTCAGATCAAACAGGTGGTTACCACCAAATTAGAATAATGCTCAATGTGGCAAGTTAATCTATTATTCACTTGAGTTTCATTGTTATCATCATTAATAGGATTAAACGTGAGCACTGTGTCACGACATTTTACATATTATTTGCATTTTGTACTGAGAAAAACATTTAGAAGAGGAGTAGTTAGTACTCATTTCTCTTGAGATTCTACGCGAACTTAGTATTGTATCAAACACAGACAGTTCGTCCTCTAAAAATTTGAATATTTTCATTTTTTATTTGATACAAGCAATTTTAGCAAGTTGAAGTCTTTGAAAATATTCCAAATAGTGTTAAAATTTGAGAAAACGAGAAATTGTTGTAGGGAAATTGACCCCTGCTGAGACTAATATGCTTATTCACATTATTGTTGATTTATAATTGAATTGCATAATTATTTTTTGATTTATTAATTTTTAATTTCAACTCCGTACATATCCAAGATGCATGATTATCCTACAAATTATAATATACTTGTAGTGCTTCTCCTTTTATTGAACTTGATGAAATTTTGCTGAGGGTGATGCCCAAATAAGTTCTAAAGACCTTTTTGCATCAGTGTAATATTTCCCTTTCAACTGTTGTAAACTGTTAGCAAGCAAACGCAATCTATAACTTATATTAGCAATACATAAAGTGTAACATGAAGATAAACGTAACGAGACCGAACAAATTTCTGTTCGAAATACTTTCAAGTATACAATATACAAGCAAGTAGTAGCAAAGCCAATAATTGGACAATGATTTCGAGCGAGGTGATAAACGAGAGACAGCGAGGTGGTTCTCCATTTGAACATGTGCATTTTATTTATTTTTACGTGGATGTTACGCTCTATGTACGGCGATGTGCAGTCTGATGTCTGTGGGTCCAGTCTGCGGCATTTTTCCCATTATGTCTCTTTATTTTCTGGTTGAACATGACAGTCAGTTTCAGTCTCAGCCGTACCAACAACAAAGCTTGCTTGGCTTTTGTTGAATTGGTTTGTCCTTGAAACTTGCTCTCCTCCCACCATGATAGAGAGAGAGAGAGAGTGACATGAAAAGATAAAGATAAAAATACTTACTTGCGCTCTCACGCCCAATTTTTCGATCTTATCTCTCTCACACCTTTTTCAAATGGAGCTTTCTCCTACTGTTGAATTATTCACCTTTTGTCTATTTATGAAAGAATTTCTATACTAAACTTTTAACCTAAACTAGAAGTAGGAATAAATCAGTATTTCTTAATAAGAGTTCTAGTAGAGATATGAAATTCTTCAATTTTTATTGTCAAAGATGCTCACAATTAACCGAAACCGAAATCATAATTATCTAAACTTGTATTCAACTGCAGCTTCAGGCCTTCAGGAGCCTGCCTTTTAAAAAACGTTTAAAAAGTAGTAAAAACGTCTTCAAAATTGACTAAAAGTCAGAACCAATAAAGGCTAATACTTCTATTGAGAAAAAGAGGCCCCTGGATCTAAGGTTCAAATAGCTGTATGTTAAGTGTGTTGAAGAAAATCTTTAAATGTCAATAGAAAAATTATTAAAGACTAATTTTAAACTTCCTCAGATACTTGGAAATTTTTCATTTCACTGTTTTGTGAATTTGTGAGATTCTTACGAGTATTTCAAGAAAATACTTTTTTATCATTGCTCATTGTGATATACTTCGAACAGCAAGAGAAAGGATGAAATTAATAAAACTTCTATAAACTATAATGTGAGAACTGAAATTCATATGTTCAACAAGAGAAAAGCTTTCAAGAAAAATAATACAATCATGGCGAAAAAGGCCATCGAGTTTCACTGTTGCATGCCAATAATGAATGAGTAGCCTACTCGATTTTCATCTCAATAAAATTTATACTGTAATAAGTTAATATGCAGTCCAATCAAACTAATTGATGAATTGCTTTGTGAAATTCCTATGAATGATAGGGGATTCCACAGTTACTCTTTCTTCTAAATTCCTATTCAGATCTTCATGATCAGTTGCAAATAAACATCCTTTCTCTTTTACTGTGAGTTCACATCAAGGATTATCCAGAGAGAATAGAAGTTCTTCTTCTCTCCTCTCTGGGATTACCTCACCGCTCACATCCATACCCATAACATCAAAGACATCAACGTAACCGACAATCTCTCGGCCAGTTGCACGAAAATCTAATAGAATTTAACCACCGCAAAATGACGTCATTGAATTAACGTCAGATTCGTTTATTTAAAGTTCTAAAAAGGTGTTGAAGGTTCATCAGTTCTCGTTGCATTCCATTAGATGTCATCACTTAACAGCGGTTACATAAAATAGATTTTCTTGTAACTGGCTGTTTTCTTATGTGGTACTGATAATACGTGAATTTAAGAGCGCTTTTGTTCTATTTGTTGTCATACTCGCATTAGATGCTACTTATCTCATAACCCGTATATTTGGACTAAAGTATAAATGTGACTAAATCCAGGAATTTGAGAAGTTTTGGGAGATTGCCTGTTCATCTTAGGAAATATGGTATTGTTAAACTGAAGTAATAATAGTTATGGAACAAAAATAATGATTTGAATATAAGAGAAAAGACGCGGTTTCACAACAAGAAAGCTTCTTGTATGTTTCACTTGTTGCTTGGAAATTACCCTATAATCAACTATCATGAGTAACCATTGGGTTGTATATTGATAGTTAATACTGGGTTGTTTATTGAAGGAGAGGCTTATGGTTTTCAGACTCAAGCCTAGGAAGTCTCAACCAATTACAACTACTTTTTGAGAAAAAAATGAAAATTCTAACAGAATTCACAGTAGCCCTATATTGCCTTGCCTTCGCCTCGCTCACCACAAACAAAAATACAGCTCCTATTCTACATAGCCATATTATACAATAGTTCTTCGAGTACCTACAATAATGAATGACGGAACAAACACGGCAAGAAACAAAGAAACAGAGAGAGTGAGAGAGAGAAAAATTATGAAAATGCATTGGAGAGAGAGAGAGTGGTCCAGTCGTCAGAGGTCAGCCAAGGTCAAAATTGTGGGCAGGCAGGCGGAGGCAGTGAAAAAATAAAACGAAAATTGGGAAGAAAAAGAAAAGTACAAGAAGCAGACGGGCGGAGGAAGAATAAAAAGAAAACTGAGAGGAAAAGAAGAAAATGCTGAAGAAGACAACGGTGGAGTATAGATGAAGCAGGCGAGCCGAGGCAGGCAATGTAAAAACAAAAAGAAAATTGAGAGGATGGTGGAGTAGAAGAAGCATACAGGCGGAGGCAGTGGGAGAGTAAAAGAAAATTGAGAGGCAAAAGAAGAAAAGGCTGAAGAAGAAAACGATGGAGTGTAGCGAGGCAGGCTGGCGAAGGCAGAACAACAACAAGAACATAAAGCAGCAAAAGAAGAAGAAAATGAATAAGAAGGATGAGGAAGAAGAGGTGGGCTCGAGTGAAGGAAGGAACGAGCGATCGGTTCGTGAAGAGGCAGTGAGGCAACCAAGTAGACGACAACGACCGGGGAATGAAGGCAAGGCATGGTCGGGTGAATGTGCATGTACAAGGACAAAGGGAAGGATGGGGGAAAGGAAACAGGGGGGAAGCCCCTCGTGGAGCGAGCGAGCTGCAGGCTAGGCTGGGCTGGGCTGGTCCCAGGCTGGGCTGAGAACAACAAGACGAGTGGGTAAAATAAGACAAAGAAGCCAGATAGAACACAGCAGAGGCTGAAGTAGTAGAAGAACAAAAAGAGGCAGAGGAGGAATGAGAAGAAGAAGAAGTGGTAACGATGCGACGCTGCCGTCTCGTCCTAACCATGGCAATGCAGCATTGGAGCGGCTAACAGCTCCTACTCCACACCGGCCTGGCATCGACCCCTTGCTTGGCGCACACTCCACCCCCCTCCACCCTACACTATCGAACAGACGAAAATTGCTGCTGCTCTGCTCTGCCCTGCCTGCCCGCCCCCCTGTGGCCGAACCCATCTTCGATTACTCGGTCCCTCTTCGTCCTACCTATCCTTGTCTCTTTCACTCCTCTCATCCTGCTTCGCCACTGTCGATCCACAACAAAAATCCTTTCGTCCTTTCCTCATCACTGCCTGCCTGCCTCTATTCTCCTCCTGTCTACAATTTCCGAAAAACAAATGCATCTCTGATAGACAACTGGGAAAAATAAAGACCAATGAGTTCCTGATTAGAATGTGGTGATAGCAAGGGGGTGGGTGGTAAATTTTTGAAAATTAAAACTTTTCCAATATTCAAAATTTTTATTACAGAATAAAATTTGGGCCAACTTTCAAAAACGTTAATTCATTTTTCATTAATAATGGTGTTAATAAAAAGAAAAATAATAGATTTTCAAAAGAACTGAGAAATTTGTAAATCCAAAAATAGTAGAACAAAGCTCTGTTTGTATGCAAAACTAATCATATTTGTTCAACTTTCAAGAATGAATGGAGAAAGTGATTCAGTACAAGTTTGAAGAGAACTGAAATAGTAAAAAATTATAATAATCATAACAAAAGCTTTTGTTTTGGAAATAATTTCCCTTCAACTGTGCAAGTTGAAATAATTCATTATAAATTTGAAAAAGAAAGTTCAATTTCGAATTTTTTGAATGATAGACTGAATGAATGGCGTTTGAACTTGGCAAAATACTATTTGTCCCTCAGTCTATATTTAAATGATTCGTCAAATTGAAGTTGCATAAAATGCTCTTGATCATGATTATTCAAAGACAACTTCCACTGAATTCTCGACATCTTAGTGAGCAGTACATTACCATGAGTAGCAAGGATATAAATGAATACAAACAGTTTCACTCATTTTTATTTATTAAAACGCATATATTCATATATGTATGCAATAGACACATCAGTATTATACATTTTTCTCGTTTTATCCAATAATGCAGCACTTCAAACTACAGAATAATGATCCTTATACTGATATTTCTGTTTCATTAAAAAATTCAAATTTGTTAGTCTACAATAGTTTTCTTCCATGTTATAACTTTTCAAGACTGCTTAACTGTTTTCAATAATTATTTGATGGCCACCATTTAAATTGAATTTAGTCAGAGGAGACTTCTGATTCAGAATTTAATGTCAAAGATCTGGCTGTTGTGATAAAAAAATAGATTGGGAAATGTTATCCAGAACACATGATACAGAAAACACACGTTGCAAGATACAATGAAAGTACGTTGCGTGATGTATCGATTTAGAAATAAAATTCAAGATCCAGACGCAACTATCACAAAAAAATAGATGGAATTTGGAGCCAAAATATATATTCAAATTTCATAATCGTGTAATAGACACAAAAACTGGAGTGGATACAAAAAGGTTTTTTCTTCAAAATGATCTAGGCTACTCTAATTTACTTTTGAAAAATATTTCGAATCCACCCCACTTCTCTATTAAATATGTATTTTTGCTACGAGTTTTTGTTCAACAGAAGCTGAAGAGAGAAAAGTGATTCAAATCAAAAGAAATGAAAGTGAAATATCTTGCAACGCGTATCCAGCTGTGATACACAAATTCAGGGAGGCAATAAAATAACGGAAATAAGGTTAATCTGATCAATGCCTACTTCTGGAAGAAGAAGGTATAGAATGTAAATTCTCCTAAATTCAATACTTCAAGTTTGGTTAGTGAAATTTCAGAATAAATTCAGAAAGTATTTTTGAAATTCTACATGGGTTGCAAAAAAACTCACGCACACACACACAGACATACACGTAATCTTACCTGAAATGACCTACATCAAGAGTAAAAAGGAATAGATACAGATACTAACACAGGAGTTTTGGGCAGAGTAATTCGTATTTGACTTGTATTAAAGCGAAGAAATGAGTAAAATTGTCAATTCGAGCCAGGAACCTTTGGGTTATCAGACTGGCGCAAAGTACGAGAATTTTAGTTGAAGCATCATAACTCAATAATTATGAAGGGCACAATTTTTATGTAATTGAGCGAGAAAATAACTATCAAGCTAGATAATGAATAGATTCAAGGAATCGAGCCCTCCGTACTGAACCACATCAACACAGTAATACACAATAAAAGGCCCCTCATTTAATTAAAATATAATTTGCTGTACCTACAAAACATTTATAATCTGGAGTGTTTGATAAATCAAGATATTTGATAAAATCTAAGTATTTCATAAAATAGTATTTGATAAAATCTAGTTTTTCAAAACAAAGATAAAAATTCTGTAATGTCTCAACGTTATCAAGATTATATCCCTTGAAAAATCACAATGAAGAAGGGACTTCACTTGAGCAATTTGATAAATTTTACAAACAGATCAGTATCAATATCAGAATAGAAATGAAACAAACACAAAAATAAATAAACATATAGCATGCAAAATTAAAATCAGTAGAAAAATAAAAAATATAGTTTCCAATACATTAATCACAAAATACGAGATCGAATAGGGAAATCTTCAATTGGTGGAAATTCACTCTCACCAGAAAGAGTCCACTCTCTGGAGTCAAAAAATCATCAGGTTCAATATGAACCTAATCCAAATAAAATTATAAAATAAAAAGTTTACGTAACATGAATGTAGAAATTAATACGTGAAATACGAAATAGTTTACTGGATTTTATAGACTTTTTGAATAGATTATTTTTCAGATTCACGGATAAAGGAACAGTAATACCAGATTTCAAGAAAAAAGTTTTCAAAGCTGGAACTCTTAAGGAGACTTCTGCCAATCTCTTGTGATAAAATTGGTTCCAGATTCCTTCATGTAAGACAAACCATTTTTATGGCTTTATACATTGAAATCATTCTAAAGAGAAGAGTTATGAGTCAAAAAAATAATAATCAGACCCATGACAAAAAATTATTGGAAAATCACTTATCTTCCATTAATAAATCAGATAACGCAAACCAAGTTTGCAGATATCCGACAAAATGGCAATCAATTCCTGTAGATGCATGCAGTATAATTATCATTATTATATAGTCAAATTCTAAATCTAAATACGAACTAAGAAAATAAACAACATATTGCATTTGGGCAACACATAATCAAAAGTATTTGGTAATAATTTTAACATGCAATAAATTTAAGCATGCACTTAGAAATAGTCTTAAACTAGAAAGTCAATCGCACAATAACAACAAAATTAAAAGCTATTGCAATGATTGATAGATAGATGATGAAGATAGAAATGTTTCGGTAATATTGATTTCTCGTTGACGAGGGAAGTCTGGGGGCGTAAACCTAATTACTTTTCTGAACTAAAGGGAGAAAAATTGTAAATTAGTTTGAACGGCAGATACAGAAATCGAAAACTGGAAGAAAAGATCGTAGTTAAACACGCGTAAAGAGCAACATGTTGATATACAAATCATTTTTCTTTGTAACACAATAAACTCGAAATGTTACGTAGTTTCGAAAATCGAAAATGTTACGTAGCAAAAGCGATGGGATTCTTAGAAACCTCTTCGAAAACTCGCGAAACAATATTTTACGCTAGAGTCGAAAAACTATTTTCGTATACCGACAAGTTGTATGGGCTTTATTACGATCTTTGCTTTAAATAACTTCCGAAATCTATCGCGAGTGATAATAATCGAATCCAGCTATTCTTCTAAGTTTTCTATCTATGCAGGTTTTTTTTGTGAGTGTCAGAGCTACCTCGTAAGAATAGTTTCGTAACATCAAAAAATCGCAACAAGTCAAAAATCTGATTCAAATATTCAGGCAGGCATCATTCACACATAGATTCATTATTTACGATCAAACTGGAATTTCAATACTACAAGTTTCATAAATATCAAGTCATCCTCTGTTACAGAAAAAGTAAGAATTATGGTGGCCAGTTCTATTACAAAAAGTATCTCTCAATTTTATGCTAACTTAAAAAATAATACATTGTTTCGTATTCTATATTACGTCAATTTTATCTTAGTTTATTCTACTGCACTCTGGAAATAGTGAAAAATAGATCAATTTCTTGTATTTTTCTCAACAGATAATAATATCAGAAAAACAATTAGAAACAATTTTTGGCATAATTGGCATTATGATTAGTGCGAAAGCATTTTCTTAGTTGAAATAATAGTCTACATTACATGAAGAGATAATTTCTTTTTTTCTAAAATCCATAGCTAGAAATGTTTCATTTGATACATTTTTTGAAGCATGGTCAACTTTTTGTCGTGAAATACCACTACTCAAAGACCCATATATAGATTACTAACAATCTATGTTAGATATTGAATTTCCATAATAATTGTCTTTTACAATTTGATTAAAAAATGAATTCCCTTCAAACCAACTACAGTAAATGATTTTAAATTCATAACAACTTGCAGCTCAAGAGAATTCGTTTATCAGGCATTACTCAGTTAACAATCGCAATTCAATTCATTTACAGTTTTAAAAAGATAACTATAATAATTATACTGTATAACTAATTGTAATGGGGTCTATTATATTTCTAACAACATGGGGATCTGTACACTCGTTAGTTAAGTGATCTGTCACACTTCTGCATAATATATTGTAAAAAATAATCTCCTTGTTGAGGAGGCATTTATTATATCCAGAGTAAACAATATTATCTGGAATGGAGTAGTTAGAACATAATAGTTATAAAAAGGCAGTTCGATCATCATTCAATAAATTGCAACAATACTGAAAGCGAACCTATCAATTGTGTCCTACCTAGAAACACAACGCAACATACAATGTATGTTTTAAAAACATATAGCTGAATACAAATTAATTTCGAATTTCCAATAATCATTATTGGATTATATAAACGAATTTATTATTTTTAGTGAAGTTATTTCAACAGAAATTATTTGATAACATGATAAAACCAGTGATTCAAGTATAAAAAAATACAGTACTTGAAAATTATTCAAAATGTGATTTTAAAAATTTCAAATTCCTTCAAACTGCCAAAGCATACTTCCAACTTGAGGTAGAAGATTACAATTTAAATTTGGAAAATTCTCAAAAGTTTATGCTATACAATAGACATCCAACAAGCCTATCGTTTGGTTAAACTACTATGAAATTTCACTACAATTTTTTCTCTCAAAACTAATTCAATGAATGCAAAAGTTTCTTAGACAAGACGGTCAAGTACTATTTACAAATAATTACGAGAACTATCTCTTACATAGCAATAATATTCTATATCAAACTTCATTTTATATCGATCAAGTGGAAACACAAACTACTTACACTATAAGATTATAATATTTTTAGATTAGATTTAATTCCGAAATTTGTAAACATAAAGTTAAAATGAGTATCTGAAACAACTAAAACGTGATTATATGACAAATGTCAACTAATTTCTATGGTTGTATGGATAAAGCTGAAAAATATAAATATAATAGTAGTCAAAAATTATCATAGTGGTGGAAGGAAAAATCAACTACATTATTAGCATCGCGAGACATTAAAACAAAAAATATAAATACAGTTGTTAGATCAACAAATATTTTGCACAGGGTTTGAGATACTGAATGAAATTAGAATTATTTTCATTTCTATTAAAAGAAAATGAAAGTTCTACTATGCTTAATGCTTACACAGTAAAAACTTCGTTAAAATATATATTAGAGTATGTTTGAAATAATAATATTCTCGTCAAATTATTTATAAAAATTAATTTCATTTCTTCTACATACTTCTGATTTTTTTTAATTCAAGAGTATATTCCGAATGCATTCTCCCTGTGCAATAAGAAACATCGAGCTCTATATTAAAACTATATAAATTCATATAAAAATACCTAATCTAAACACAATAATTAATGCAAATCAGCTGCAATGTAGAAAATGGTCTACAATTTAATTAGAATAGAAATACTGAAAAACTATATAAAACTCATTAAATGCATTTGCTTCTTAATAATTTTATGCATTTACATGTCAAACTCAAGTCATGGGCAATGACTTAAGTTGTGCCTAATATTCAATCTACATTCAACTACATTTACCTCTTACACGACTAACTCAACTAAGTTTCATGTTAAAATAGATGATAATAATAGTATAGTAATGTTGTATTGATAGTATATAGTTATTTACCGTAATCTAAACAAGCCATGGAAACACGAACGCGTCTCTAGATCAATGATAACGGTCAGCTAACGCTAGTCTAGTCTGTTCACTATCAGTGATGATAATTTTATACTTCAGCCCTACTTCATCATGTGTACACACACCTTATTGTCCCAACATTAGTACGACCCATTAATGAATATACTAAAAGAGAGGAGGGAGGGGGCTATAAGGTGCAACATAGGCAGCAAAGTGGTTTTGAAAAGTTCTCACTCTCACACACTGACTGCAGTCCGCCGCCCAATAGAAATTCAATCGACGAATCGATTTGATAGATTTTCAGTTTGATGCAACAACTACTATTCAGCTAGTAGTTTATCAAACAGGGGGGAGGGGTGATTAGGTGACAACAGCTAGCAGAGAGGGTGGCGGCTGGAGAGAGGGGTGCAGGGAGCTGGACGAGGGGGGCGGGAGGACAGGGGGCCCGGCCTGGGTGCCGACACTGACCTGCATGGGCTGGTTCTGGGGGGGCGGGGGCGGACTGTGAATGATGTGGGCGGTCATGTCGCCGGTCTCGCCCTTCATCAGCTGCTTCAGCATGAACGCGTTGCTCTTGTCGGCGAACGACATGTTGATCTGCTGGCCGCCGTAGCCCTTGCCGTTCAGGTGGCTGCGCCGATGCGACACCAGATGGCCCTTGCACATAAAGTCCTTGGGACAGAGGTCGCAGCGGAAGGGCCGCTCGGCCGGCTCGCCCTTCTGGTGCGAGCGCTGGTGGAACATGAGGTTGCCGCGCAGCGGAAAGCCCTTGCCGCAGTCGGGACACACGTAGGGGCGGTCGCGCGGGTGCGTCTGCATGTGCTCGAGCAGGTGGTCCTTGGCCGGGAACGGCGCCGAACAGATGATGCAGTTGTACTCGGCGCCCGTCACGTGCTGGCGCACATGGCGCTTGAGGTGCTCCTTGCGCGTGAAGGTGCGGTCGCAGAACTCGCAGCTGTGCGGCGACTCGCCCGTGTGGATGCGGATGTGGTTGGTCAGGTGCTCTTTGCGCGTGAACGACTTGGTGCAGAAGTGGCACCTGTGCGGCGACTCACCTGTGTGTTGGCGAACATGGTTAGTCAAGTGTTCCTTGCGCGTGAAGCCCTTCATGCAATATGTGCACTTGTGCGGGGACTCACCAGTGTGTTTGCGGATGTGGTTGACCAGGTGATCCTTGCGGGTGAACGCCTTGGGACAGTACTGGCAGGGGAAGGGCGTCTCTCCGGTGTGCTGGCGCTCGTGGTAGACCATGTGGTCCTTGCGCGTGAACGACTTGGCGCAGTAGTTGCAGTGGTGCGGGTGCTCGCCCGTGTGCTGCCTGATGTGGTTCATTAGGTGCTCTTTGCGGGTGAACGCCTTTGAACAGTAGTCACAGCGGTGCGGCGTCTCGCCAGTGTGCCACATAACATGGTTTTTGAAGTGGTCTTTGCGCGAGAAAAACTTGTTGCAGATATCGCAGTGGTAGGGCGTTTCTTGTTGCACCTGCACCTGCACTTGCACTTGCTGCACTGGCACCACTGCCTGCTGCTGCTGCTGCTGCTGCACCTGTTGCTGCTGCACTTGCTGCTGCAGCGGCTGCTGAGCCTGCACCTGCACTTGTACTTGCTGGTCGTCGCGTTGCATAGATCCTGTTAGCGCCGCATCAAATGCCCATTATTGGCCTGCAACACACACAACACCAACTCATTAGTTCACTTCATTTTCTTCATTTCAAAAAACCAGTCCTTTCCTGTTAACACAAATTTTTTCATAGGTATCAAAAATTTTCATCAATAATTTCAGTCCATCGATATTCTTAAAAGTTACTAGTATATAACCAGCTGATTTATCGATTATTGAAATTGCTTGTTATTAAAAAGTTCGTGTCAACAGGAAAATACAAAAAATCTATAACATGAGTTGTTTAGTCAGGTGAGCGGCATAAGAACCAATATCAAAGTCAATAGTAATTAGTATTAAAAAATATAATATTTCATTAAAATAAATGAAGAACGATAAAAATTAACGGAAACAAGCAAGCATGGGTAGAACATAAGGGTGTTAAATATGTTCACTGGACACCTAATAACTTATTTGTTTGTACTAAAAAATGCGGTAATGAGACAACGGAATTTATAAGAATTATCAATTACGATGGATTTTTGTCCTCCGTTTCTAATCAATAAAGATAAATAATGGTATTCTATCAAGAAATTAGAAGATTGTTTAATAGGCCTAACTATAAAATGAAATTGTTATAGCCTATCATAATCATCTTGTCTCTGGGACCCGAAAACGCGATTTTATCTGAGAAAATCAAATAGACTATTTTAAAATTTCAAAAATATTGAATTATTTAGGTAAATAAAAAGAGTTGCTTGGAAAGAAAAAGTCAAAACAACTCTTCTTAAGTACTATGTTTAATATAGTAACTTGTGATAATTTACTGACACAATTTACAAATCTACGTCCTTGTTTTATTTTTGAACTCGAGATAAGATTGCATCAATTAACAAATTAGAAATTCAGAGTGTACAGTTCTTATAATATATAATATTTTTTCAAGTAAAAGTGAGATACAATAAGTTACGATTTTTCAAACTTTAAAATATAACTGGGTTGATTAATTTCTATTTATAGTACTAATTTAATCAAATTTGATAAAATCAATGAATAACAGATAGCCGTCAATTTCATCTAAAGTTGCGAAAATAAACAGCATACAATAAAACTAAGTCGATAAGTTACCGTAAAATAAATTTTTCCATCACAATTATTGTTCTAATTGACGAATTAAATCTCTGATGTTATTTTTCAAACATAAACAATAATATTTGAATTGATAGAAAAAGCATAAGCGCGTAATTTGAAAAATAATTCAAGTTAGAAACATTTCGAGACAGTTTCTGCCTATAAACAATACAGTCTAGACTAAATTTACGAAGTGGAAGAATGACACATACTTCAATTTTTATCAAATCAAGTAGTAGCAGTACAATAAAATATTTACCCGAGTTTTTTCAAAAGACATGCAATACTTCAGTTTTAACAGGATTAGTTCTCAAAGTATTTATTTATAGGAAAGACGCGATCAATCAACGCCATTTTGGATTCGTAATTAGCTCTCCTCTTTGTCACCCTTCGTCCACAAAGCTTGGTGCCAAACATGCGAATTAAACGCTTTATTCATAATACAAAAAGCAAATAAAACTGGAATTCAATAGTTAATCACATTATGAATCTTTTAAACAATACTTACACTTGATGCTATCTGAATTACAAAAACTAAAACAAGCCGAAAACAGAGCCTTCGGGAGCTGACTGCAGTCAGTGGCGTTAACTGAAGATATCGGAAATCATGACTTCGACGTTACTATTATTTCTTTGGCAATTATATTATCTTCTCTCACACCTTCAAAAATCTATAATCTTGTCAATAGAATATTCATACTTCGAAATAAAATCTAATTTTGTCTCAATCCAATTGATAGGACAGAAATTCGACTTTATATTAGAACAAAGTTCCCCCTCCCAACGCTCTCTTGTATTGTGTTTGGTTGGTAGACATGTTCATCAAATTGGCAGATAATTCAAACATTTTCGGAATATTGAAATCCTCCTATTTATACTCTATTTTTCCAATCGCTTGACAATTTCACAATAAATTCGAAACTCATTAGAGAGTCAATTCAATTCTCAATTCTTTCTAATACTTTAGCATCTCAGGATACATCAAGAAACTTTTATGTTGTAATCCAAAATGCTGTTGTCAAAGCAGTCAAATAAGACGTGTGATTCAACTCTGTATTTTATTGTAGGCTACGCAAATACATTTTCACTTTCCAAAAATTCATTGGTCCTCTAGAAATTTTGACAGGTAGTAATGCTAAAATTTCATCAATGCACATTATTGTTCCATTTTTCGGATCACTTGAAAAGTTATTCAGCTACTGTACCTACCTCAACGCAAATTGATACAGTGTAATTCCATACCTACTGCTAAAGTATTTTTTTAAAAGTACTGTAAGGCTTTCTGAATATTCAATGAATCTCTGGCATCTTATTTCATTAATTTTTCATTTCTGTAGGTATTAATAACAATACTCTTCTTTTTATCAAATAATTCTATTTATTACATGTCACTGTCACACTAACAGAGAAATTCAACAATGTTATTAATCTTAAAGTATATTTATAATATTTATGGTATTTATAGTATATAAACATACAAAATGTACAGACAAAAGCTTTGCTTCTCAAACAGGTTCCACAAGCTATTCATCAGACCAGATTTCTTGTTCAGTGATCAAAGATAAGTTTATTTATTCAGTCATATGAAATTTACAATAGGTATCATTATCGAAAACAACCAAGAGCAATTTAGTTGGCAACTAAACTATCGACTTCCCTACATATAACACTCTACCAATACAAGCATACATGAAAATGAAGCGAATCCTTATAATAAATACCAGTTAGAATTTATTCAAACTAAAAATATTGTGCTATAGATCTCAAAAAATACAGCATACATCTTTATTCAATTGGAAGATATATGCAGTAATCGAGAAAATTTGAAATAAATATTTTAAAATGTCCAATCTTAAAACAAAAATGATTATAACCAAGATTAGATCCTCTCTTTTCATTTTTTTTTTTTTTTTGAGTTTGGTAATCATGTTAGAATACTTAATTGAACGCAATATTGCGTTCGTCCCATATTGTATCGCAATATTTGTATTGTCCCAACTCAATTCAATATAATTATATTCAGTACACGAATTTTGGATGAATAATTGTAATCTATCAATCATAATAAACTGAAATTCTAAATAATAATATTATAAAATGAAATTCAGTGTTGAATTTATTCAACAAGTTCATACAAGTATTAACAACAAGTATTATCAACAATTATTCATACAAGTTCACCAATATTCTACAAATCATTGGGAACATAGGACATTCGGCGAGGCGGAACACCCCTGAGAGGGCCTCTCCGTCAAAAATACCACAAGAATAATAATAATCATATTAAGTTCTGTCCATAAAAATGTTAGAAATCCTGTTATAATACGCTTCCAGAAACAATGGCATCTGAATAATTTGATGTAATACTCCTTGTTCATTCTAGTCTAAAGATTGAGGAAAATAAGGAGATCTAGAATAGACGGAAGTGAACGACCTCTAATACAACATTCATACCATTGAGTAAGAATATTTCAACAATCCAAATCAATGGCCAGAAATGCAGTTTTTACTATTTCATTGCTTTCAGAAATAATAAGAAATAAGATTTCATAAAACCGTTTGAGGCCAAAGCAATAATTCTGGAATTTGTTCTATAAAATATCTTATAGTTTCTCCTCATTCTCAACTAAAAGCAGTTTTATTATTTTTCACGCTTCTTTTTCTCAGATTTTCTTTTATAGCATTTTCTTTATTAGGATAGTGAAAGAAAAAATGAAAGAATAAAAGGAATAGAGTACCCACTGTATAAAAATTTAGAAATTGAATAGATAACTTGAAATTGGATCGAATCATAGAAATAAAAAAAAACGTATTATGGAAATATATCCTACTCTTTTAATCTAAATAATGAATAAAAATTCTGCAAAACCATGATGACAACACAAATCAGCTCCAATTTAAATTAAAAACTAACATTTAAAGGATTAGAAACGGTCAAAAATGGGATGGATGTAGAACTACCTATTATAAAGATTCGGATTCAATTTTTCGCCTGAAGACAGAATGTGACATAAATTTTTGTAGTGGAACATTGCAAACGAAAATTATATTGTCTTTACGACATTTGGGTTGACAAAGACGCTAGCAGTTCGATTCAACATTATTTTTGTGTTGTCCTTCTTCTCATTCAACTAATAATTACTGACTATATTTTTTATTCAGTGATACAGCATTATCTGCCGTCCTTCAATTAGCTGCCGCCTCATTTGTTTCTTCCAAAAATGAGTACTTGTTTGAGCCGACAAAATTCTAAAACAAAACAAGATAAAAAGTACTGTTAATCAACCGTTTGTTCTATTTGCTAGATGTTAAAAGAAGAGTAACTGTCTAGTCTAGATAGATGGACTTTCATATTAGCTGCTTTCTGGATTTTCAGAGACATTTTGTTATGCTACAATATATAAATTGCACAGATAGTTTAAAAACCATTACTCATACAGTGAAAAAATGAATTATGAGATGAATCAGTAATAGAATAAATTTTGTCAATTCTACAAAAATTAGGTTCATTTTAAACCATACTCGAGTTTTAATGCTCAGCATGACAACATCTTCAGTGGGACTTGAAAGATGCAGATGATATCATGCTGGGCATTGAAACTCGAGTATGGTTAATAAACTCAATTTTTGTGCGATTGACAACATTTTACTGATTCACCTTATTATGGAGAAGTTCCACAACATATCTGAAGAAAGTGTAAATTTCATTAAAAGGAATTATATTTACGTTACCATATAGTAGGAGATTAAATAGACATAATAATAATAAGTAAATCAACAAAGTAAGTCTCAGAGATTATATTAGAGATATCTTCAAGAGATCATGAAAATCTTTCATGACATTAGTTGAGAAACTATTAAAATCAAGGCTGAGTTATGAGTTTCTAAAAATATTTTAAAGATTTTTATATATTTTAGGTTCAAGCGAAAGGCTTTGACCCTTCTTCCACACTCTCGCCCGCCGAGTCTAGACGAGCGAAGCAAATTGCGAGTGTGGATGGCTCACTCGCCTCCGCTCCAGTCGAGATGGCTCGCGCGAGTGCTGAGGCGAGACATCTCGAATGGAGTGTAGAGTGCTAGGACGAGAGTGTGGATGCGGCATGGCATGCAAATGTTCTGATAAAGTGCCTGAGTTCTCTATAACAATATGCCTATATCTCATCAAAATGTGATTTTTTGACAAACTATGTAAGCAAGAAAGTACATTGGATCAATAAACAATATTGATTATTTCTTTTATCAAGTAATCAAGTTCTCACATTTTCATAATAAATTTAGAAATAATAAAAATCATTTTATGAAATGATAGTATTCCTTTAAATATTCACAACAGTATACTTACTGGAGGTTTCTGTTCTTGGAATTTTGGCACTCTGGCGGCTTCATCTTTCTCATCTTTTCTTGGTTCCCTGGAAAGTCCACAATCACAAATTTTCTTACAAACAATAATTCACAAATGAATTCAATGAGAACGGATACTGCTTATTGGAAATCACACGAGTAAATGATCGCCTGCAAGCCCAACAGCTTGATAACAACAAGAATTAATTCAGTATTGAAAGAAAGAAAGATTTTCAAGAAATAATGTTGATTGAAGAATATTTTACACTATTGTAAAATAATTCAGAACCATTTCAACTTCCTCATTTCCTGAGAAATAGACAAGTGGACATATAATTATACAATTAAGCCTAGGTATATTCAGATTCATTAAATTTGACGCTTGGCATATTAGATAGATGGGTATTATTCCTTTGCCATCGTACCTACTCTACGGCCATCAGCAACTTCAAGAAATAATATCTCTCTTTCCATCTAATGCCAAGCGTCAAATTAAATGGAGGTCCTCTGTTCTTTATTGTCGCTTTCTTCCATTCCAATTTTGTAATTCTAATAATGCTTTGAAATGTTAATATTTCAACTTCTGCAATCACAAGATTGCTTTTTACTCTTGGTAAATTTCATTTAGTCTTTTTTAATTTGTCAGTTGGGAAACGTTTTGATAAGAATTCTATGAATTTTCAAAGTACTGTATAGTAAATACAGTAGTAATACTATTACTGTATTTTAAATACAGTACTAGTATTACTTTGTTATGCTATTTGCTTGGTCAGTAGTCTTCTTAATACATAAATACAGTATTTATATATTAAGTATTAAGACTGTATGTATTAAGAAGACTAACCAAGCAAATAGCAGTGCAAATATCTACCTTGAGGCTGTGAGGTGGGTTGTTGATGAAGCCTACACTACTCAGGAAAGACTTTTGCTTCAAAAATCGCACAGAAGACAGTTTTGGACGGTAGGCTACAGAAATTATGCTAAGGGTTAAAATAAATCTTGAAATATTTTCTAAGTCGAGTTTACTGCCCACCTAGCTGGAGTCAAATTTCCGGTTGCAATGTATTCAGCATATATTATTCTGATCACAAAACCATCAGTATTATCAATTAAACTTCTCTTGGAGTGTAATTCTTTGATGGTAACAGTAATAATTTGAACACAACCTCAACATGTGGACTATTTATGTACGGTAACTAAATTAAGGAATCGAAGAAGTTATGGATTGCCTGATTCTCTTTCCTATTTGTATTTGCTCAATTGATTCAATAGAGATGAAGATAAAGTCCGGACAGAGGATATTTTACTGTACCGTAATTATTTTGAAAAATCTTAGGGCTTAAAAAATAAAACAATTTTCCAACAGCTTCAAGGCTACCTGGGTCTGGCAGAAGCAGGCGCCTGGGCAGGTGCTCTGCTGTGATTGGCTGTTTTCTGACCAGTGGCAGAAGCAGGTGCTCTTCCACTGTTCGGCTGAGAGCGGTCATCTGCAACCACCAATACACACACAACATTTGCTAGAATTAATTGTGCTTCAATTAGTTCAACGAAAACTAATTCAAGAAGTTGGTTTTCTCTTAGTAACGTTGTTGTGATGAAGGTGAAAATTAATTATGTGTGAGTGAACAACATTCTCAATATACAAATAAATAATTTTGCTAGTAACAATGAATGTGAGAAAATGTGAATAAAAAGAAGTAAGATTTATTTCTTTAGAAATTTCCGGCAATGCAATGTTAAATTTTATTCAGATTAAGTAACAAAATAAGCTGTTACCAGCTTATGGATTTGTGTGAAAACAAAAAGAGCGAAAAAAGAGCTTAGAGCAGATCTATAGCAATGTACATTTAGTACCTAGACATGCTGAGAGTAATTCTATGGCAGCTATACTAGGTGCAGCTAAAATCAACAATACAGCTCTGTTCCAAGTCGCTTTCAGCTTGGAGGTGGTAGATGTCAATTTGTATTCTCATAAATATATTCTTGAAGTTGATCTAGATTGATTTTTGTACAACACTAACCATAAGCTTTTCTAGTCATTTTTAATGTACTGTATAATACTGAAGTATTTATTAAATTTTAAAAAAAGGATAAACCGTCTGATCTTTGTTAAATATTACTCAAACATGATCGAGAATTTATGTACATTTGCGTTACTGCATAAAAAACGTTATATCATGAGTAAAACTAAATTCTAAATAGGCCTACCCCAAAATTTATCTATTTATTCTAAAGAAAGTAAATGTTATTTTATAATTTGCAACATTTACTAGGTTATAGATAGGTTCAAAAAGTAAGATTGAGTGTAAATACAACAACAAAAGCTTGTGCAGAAACAACAATGTTAGTATACTTTAGATATTGATAAAGCCAATTAAACTATATTTAAAGCAAATATTTGCAAACAAACAAAAATACGATCAAGATAGCATCAATATTGGATAATTTCATTTTATAAAAATGGTTGAAGCTTGGAATGAAGAATTATGGATGAATGTGATTGAGTGGATCAATTGAGAATAAATCAAATAATAATTTCGAAGTTGGAAATGCTCAGGGCCAATCAAGTAGAAGATCATTTTTTAGGGCATTCTTGTGAAACTATTGTACTGATCCCTCGGGGCCAGTTCGCTTAGTCTTCATTGCTTCACGAAAAGGCTCCACTAAAAAAGGTTCTTCTGCTTGAACAGGCTCCTACACAATGACGGACCTAGTAGAGTAACAACACAAATTGGATTAAAAATTACAATTTTATTTACATAAAAACTAGTCATTGTCAGCACAAACAAAGTACTGTTCGTATAATTGCAACAAAATTAGCTAATACAATTACAAAATAAATTTGAAATATTTTCAATAACTACAAAACATTCAGACAGATACTCAAACCAAAAATAATAAACCAATGATTTTACTATTGGCAGATTTTATTGAATCCATTTCTCCCAATACATATAGTTGTTTATTATATTCGATGATAAATATATTTTATTATAATTTTCAGATTTTATATAATATTATAATATTCATTGATTTGGAGTTTTTCTTACAAAAAATCAACAATCGACTAATAAAAATTATTCATGCTTACACAATTGATTTATCTACTTAATTAATTTTAATTATACTCCCCTTCAACCCCCCTGGTGGAATCATATGCTTGGTTCTATGAAACATGTACACAGGATTCCTAGTAACATTTTAATGCTACTGTAATATTCATCATTAAACAAAATTCCAAGTGAAGACAATTAAATAAATTCTAAGTGAAAAACACTGAGTGCACAAGTCAGAATAACAGCCAGCTGATTTCCCCCAATTTTTTCAATAGCGGGATCTGACGATAATTTGGAATGGCTCACAGCAATGGTAGGGATTGAGGGAAGGTGGTTACAGGGGGGAAGGATCCAGTCATTAGCAGTTCTGGAAATTCTTCTTGTGAACAGCAGCACCACTGTCATACAGTAGATAAGACGCAGATGGCGTAGGCAGATATATGGTAAATGGAACTTGCCGGATCAACTCCACCGACTGTCTCCCTCCAGCTCTTGCGTCGTCTTCCATCAAAATGAAAACCTAGCATCTCAATCTGAGATCAAAATAAATCTGTTTTAAAAATAAATCAAAACATAAACCTAGCATCTCAATTTGAGAGCAATAAAAATCTTACTGAAAAAACGAAAACAATATCGGGAGTGGGTAAGTGAAAATACTAAAACTGAAATGTTTGCACAACTCAAGGTTGATTTTATTACAATAAGTATTCAGAAGTTAACATGAAATCTCGCAAATACAAATCTGATTGTTTCAGAATTTGGCAATTGATAGCAATTTACTCCAAAGTTTTCCAGAAATGTGAAACAAACATAATTATCACAACAACAGTTTACATATCTTGTAATTCAATTTTCATTTGGTGTATTCTACTCATGTGCATGACAGTGTATCTTTAATTAAATTCAACCTACAATAATATGGTAGTACAAATCAAAATAACTTATGACTTATGAACAGAGTATAAACAATGGAAAAAAAATGTTCTGTGATAATAGTCTCAAAGATGTTATGCATTTTTTAAGGTAATTTATATTTCCCATGTTTGTAAAGAATAGGAATGCATACTATAAATAATAAATGTATGTAAATGATTTCTTATTGTTCATATATTTTTTAACGAACACTGATTAAAGCCTATTTCACAATAAGCTACTTTAGTAGCTGCTACTAAGTAGCAAGTGAGTTGAAGGCAGTAGCTTCTAGTAGCAGCTACATACTACTAGCAGTAACAGTTACTTCTCTAGCAGCTACTGCCAAGTAGCAGCTATTAGGTAGTCTAGTGTGACATAGACTAGACTTGAAAAAAATAGTGATAATGAGATAAAAGTGAAATTAAAATGAGAAAGGTAGTTACGTAAAAAGATGAAAAGCTAAATCCAAAGCTTAACCAGCTAAATCAAAACAAAAAATAGCTTCAAACCAACGGGTGTTTAGAAAAGGATCAGATCTGGTATGAGATTGAGTGAAAGTTATTAAGAAATTATTATCTTTGGACATTATCTTTGGATAACTCCTAAAATGAAATAAAATAATCTAGGGTTTTGATTACATTTTGTTCAATCAATAATACATTATCAATATAAATAGGCTATTAATTAAATTTTAAAAAAAGACTAAAAATAATAAGGTCTTATAATTATTAATATAAATTTTTAATAGTGAATAGATATTTTGTGGAAGTGTAATAATGTAATAAACAATTGAAAAGTTGCGTTAACTTATATTTATACTATAGTCCTCAGAATGAGAAAGAAATCAATTCAAACGTTAAGTAAGACTATCAGCAAGAATTGTCAATCCAGACCTGCCCCTACCTCCTGCTACAGGACTGATGATTTCTGATTTATCAGAAGGTTACGTTCTATTACATCTCATACCTTTCTTGTAAAATTTTTCATTTTTTTTTTCAGAAATAAAGAGCATTAATTTCAACAAGAAAACTTTTAACGGGAGAGCTGAACTACTTTTTTCAACACACGTTATTTTCAAAGGAATAAAAATATTTCACATCTAGGTATAAAAATGTTTAGTCGGTTGGAGCAGCCGTGTTAATTAGCCTAATTAATAGTCTACTAACCGGAAGGCGGCAATGGTCTTCGACCGCGGGGCGGCTGATACTTCCTGGAGGCGGCATCGCTGTCTTGCGGAGGCGGCTGCCGCTGTGGGGGAGGCGACGACCTGCCCCCACTCTTCGAATCGTCGTCCGAAGCGGGCGGACTGGTTCGGCCGTTGTCCTGTAGCAATCACAAAAAAACAACTATCATAAAAGTAACACTTTCTTTGGCTATCACCGTTGGGTGGACCAATAATCTATCAACCTGTATTTGGCCATTTTTGCAATATCAACTCAAACAGCTCATTGAACAATTAATTATTCAAATGAAATCATGATTATTAATATTATTTATTTATCAATAATTGATACAGACATCATTAAAAAATATTTAAAAGAAAATAATAATCCTAGGAGCCAAAGTGAAAAATCACTATTAGATCATTGATCAGGGATTTTCGGGGTTAGAGTATAAGATAGAGCTTAAAAAACTATGTTGAAAACAGTTTGAACGAATTCTGTGTGAAATTGTATTAATGAAACTTTGTGTCATATGGTGCATGTTATATCGAATAATTAATACTGTTTTTACTGATGAAAATTTAAATTAATGATCATCAGCTATATTATTGAAATCTTTTATTCATTTGAATTTTGTCAATATTCTTCTTATATTGAATTGAATTTAGTTGTTCTCTTTTGTAAAATAGTTGATTTTCTATTCTTTCTCCGTTTATATGTAAAAATATATAGAACTCTACTCAAACACAAATTCATCTATGTGAAGAAATAATTCACTATTTTTTTCTTTAATGTATTCTTCATTATTTGCGAATAAAATATTTGATTTAATACATCGCATAAACGATTAAAATTATGAGAATTTGAAACAAAATTCAAATCTTGGTTTCAGATAGTCATTATCAGCACTTATTTTCAGTGTGGTGCATGACACAAAATCATCATCAACTCACAAGTTTAATTTTGTTGAAATACAATTTTCAATTTTTTTAATCTTATCCAAAAAGCGCGAGAGCTCGATCTATAAGCCGCGATCAGAATCAGATTCTGAATACTGTATTATTGTATATTAGTGTAGTAACTGTATATTATAAAAGGTGCTCAACACTGACTACGGAGTCACAATAAGCAATTTTCAATGTAGTGCAGCAAACAAAACATTAAATTGAATGTTCTATGAATTGAATCTATATTCTTATTATTTTACTGGCAGCCTAAGTTACGGATGATTTTTTTTTCTTCAATGATATATTCATATTTTCATGAAAATAATTAACGGTTATATTAATGATTTCAGAAATATAAGGTAACTATCAGCACTTTGTTCAGAATGGTGCATGGTACCAGATCATCATAAACCATCATTGACTACGAATTGGAAGTTGAAAGAATAACGTAACATTCCCTTTTTCTTCAGATAGGAATTCTAAAAAAGTTGTTGATTTTCAAGAATCATAAATTACGAGACTACGAGCTGTAAGACAAGTCAGCACTTTTATCTCATAAGGTTAGAATTTATCCTTTGTCGTTATATCAGTTCATAAGTTAATGAAAATAATGATATATTTTGGAACTAATTTTATATCAATGGTTTCAGAAGGAATACTAGGTAACTATCAGCACTTTGTTCAGAGTGGTGCATGGTACCAGATCATCATAAATCATCATTGACTACGAATTGAATGTTAAAGGAATAAAGTAAGATTCTTTTTTGTTCAGATAGGAATCCTAAAAAAGTTGTTGATTTTCATGAATCATAAATAACGAGACAACGAGCTGTAAGACAAGTCTTACAGCTTGAGACTTTTATCTCATAAATTGTAAGAAGGATAGAAGTTATCCATTGGAATAATAACAATTAAAAATACAATGTACTTCTAGATACGAATGAATCAGTCATTTTTATAACTAATACACTGTCTGAAAGAAGATTATTTTTTGTAGCACACTAACGAAAACCAATAATGTATAAATCATCATTATCAGTTGAAAATATGTTCGTGCTTTGAAGTCATGTATGAAATGAAAAATTCTATGTTAAAAGAGTGTTAGAAGTTTAGTTCAAGTTGAACAAATAATAAATTGTACGTCTTAATACGAATGAATCGGCCAATTATTCAAGCTGATACACTGTCTGAAAGAAGCTTTTTCTATTGCACTCAAAACTTTTGCCAAGAACTTAGTAATAGTTCTCAGTTAAGTACTAAAGTTTTGTGCTATTATTTATAAGAGAAGAGAGTGACTAGATAAACAAAAATGCAGTACACTATTGAGGGTGAGCTGGTGTACTAGTGGCGCGCTCAACCGAGAGACGGAGAGAACAATCGGGATCATAATTGAAAAATATTCATCCAAAATGATCCAGTAACTTCTAAAATCAAAGCCACGATGTTTTAGATTACTTCAGTAGTCATTTCAAGAGAAAAGAAACAATGATCTTTATAAGTTGATCTTCCTTCCAAAAGGCTTCCCTGTCGAAAGAGTGAGAGAGATAGCGATATATCAAAAATAATATTGAACGTAAATAGTTGAAATGGAACATATGAAATGTAAATATGATGTTGTAATTGAATTAAATATTATTTGTGTGAATTAGTTGATGTGTTTGAAATAGTCATGTTTTTTACACATGCGATATCGATTGTTGCAAAAAGCCGGAAGTTCAAAATGAAAACATCATAACAGAGTCTAGCATGAAGATGACGAAAATACTTCATCAGTATCAATATCTTATTAACACATTCATTTAAACACCTTGAAACCACTAAATAATAGGTAGCAATATAGTATTGATGATACCTCAAAGATTTAATTCAATTCTATAGTCCAGTCGATATAATTAAAAAAAGTGGGTTTGCTGGAAAATATTCCGAAGTCTATGAAATTTTACATGGTGTCTGGGGTACTCTGGGATGTATATCCTGAGTTTTCCCCTCAGTACCCTGTGCTAACTTCAGGGGGGGCCAAAACTTCAAAATTTTCGGTATTTTCTATGTTTTTCGTGTATATTTTGTAAATTAACATATTTGTGTACCATCGTGCATTACAAAGTTGTAGAGCATAAAATTTGCTAAATTTTGGTTGGTGAAACAATTTTGTAGACTCAATATTAACTGGAATACAGCCCACCAAAGTTTGAATTTTTTATAAATGTAAACAAATTATTGAAAACTGAAGTTTTCGGCCCTGTAACTATTTTTATTACTATCATATTTGTTATGCTGTTATTTTAATAATTCATCAATAACAATATCTTGGAATATCTTTTAACGAACCTCCCCCCCTTTTTAATTCTTGGTTAGTAATTCTTCATCTTTTGAGAATAAGATTCGGATGTTCAAAGATATTGAGCATAAAGGGTTGGTGAAAATTATGGAAACGGCTTAATATTTATTAAACAAAGGTAATTTGACGGTAGGTGACATTGGAGATCGTACTAAAATTGAAAATACTACTTTACTGTTACTTCAAAAGTCTGGTCCGCCATCTTGAATCCGCCATATTGATTCTAACTTCATTTTATTAAATGGGAAGGTGGTCATGTTATACATGATTTCGATACAGAATTTCAAGAGAAAATTAATGGCGAAAACCGCACATCGATATGTGGAGCCTTTTTTAAGATATTTCAATTATTAATCAGACGTATTAAATCGAAATCACTTACTATCTAAAAAACGGGTGAACATATCGATGTGCGGTTTTCGCCAACCAGTTTGTCTTAAAATTACGTATCGAAATCATGTATCGCATCACCACCTCATCGTTTGAAAATTAATGGCAAATCCAAGATGGCGGACTAAAATTGAAAAGTCACAGTAGAGTAGTATTATTGATGTGAGTAGGATCCTCAATCACCCCTACCATCAAATTACTTTTGTATTATGAGATATCATGCCGTTCTAATACTTTTCACACACTCTGACAATGTAAATATGTCTGATTAATTAATTATTGATTAATTTCCTCCGTAATTGTTTGGTGAGTGAAGGATAATGGGGGGAGTTTGGTTAATAGATATTCCAAGATATTGTTATTGATGAATTATTAAAATAACTACATAACAAATATGATAGTAATAAAAATAGTTACAGGGCCGAAAACTTCAGTTTTCAATAATTTGTTTACATTTTTAATAAAAAATTCAAACTTTGGTGGGCTGTATTCCAGTTAATATTGAGTCTACAAAATTGTTTCACCAACCAAAATTTAGCAAATTTTATGCTCTACAACTTTGTAATGCACAATGGTACACTAATATGCTTAATTTACAAGATATACACGAACATAGAAAATACCGAAAATTTTGAAGTTGGCCTCCTGAAGTTAGCACAGGGTACTGGAGGGGGAAAACTCAGGATATACATCCCAGAGTACCCCCAGACACCATGTAAAAATTTCATAGACTTCGGAATATTTTCCAGGTAAAAAGTGTATATCTACTGGATTACTATCTCACAATCGTATTTTTTCCTGTCTTACAATGGCAAAATCCCTCCAGATTGTTCACTCTGTCTCTCATTTGAGCGCACCACTAACTCACTTGAAACGCCTGCCAGCTCACCCTCAATATGAATAAATAAAACACTGTACTAGGTAATAAAATAAACATAAGAGAATAAGTAAACATGAAAGGTAAACATAAGAGAATAACTAGGTAATCAAAAAATAATTAAGTACACTATACGTGTAAATACGATGAGGTAATAAAATCATTAAATGTAAAGAAAACCACAAACAGTCAATATCTTTAAATTTGAATGTGACAGCTTACCGCAGAATGCTGATTAGCGGCCATAGCGGCGCGCGCAGCCCACGCATTGGTGGAGGGGGGAGGAGCGGGTGCCAAGGCAGGCCTGCCTCCCCTCTCTCCCTCCTTCTCTGCCTCGTGGTAGTCGTCGTCGCTGCGACGCTCATCCCTGTCGCGGTCCCTATCCCGGCTCCTGTCGCCACCTCGACTGCTGTCTCTGTAGCCGTCCTTGTTGTAGCCCCGGTCCCTGTCTCGACCGCGCTCCCACGAATCCGCTCCTTTCCGCCTGCCAACATTCAATCACAATTATTTACCGTATTTATTATTAATAATAATAATTTTATTCATTCAACAAAAGCATAACACAACAATGTACACAGTTGAACAACGTCAGAGATAATACAAAAGATGAAGTCAGTTAATTCAGTTTGTAAGACACAGTAAAAATGATAATAAAAATATATTCATTGAAATCTACAATACGGCAACAAACTGGATGCCGAAAAATCATAACCTTCCGTTTTCTAGTTGTTAGTAGTTGTAAACTAATATTACACTATTCAATATGTACGTAAACTATGTAAAAAAAGAATTTATTAAATGAAATTAGAAATTTATATTTGTGATTTGTAAAATCACGATTTTTGCAGTCGATAAGTCAAGGAGTGAGAAAAAAGAGCACAATAAATAAAAAGACCGGAATTTGACCAGAAACTAAGAGGATAGGAATCTGAATAGTTAGCTCGATGTGATTTGAAAAGATCTAGTTTAAAAAGATTCACCATACTATATTTGTATGGAACTTGCAGCTAGCATACTAGCTTTTAAATTACCTATGTTCACTACACAACTTCATTATCGAATTTAATATTTAGTTCTTGAATGGTAACTCCATTTTAAAAAAGGCATGTAAAAGACTATTTTTTAAAATTGCTGAACTAACACACTTTGCTAACAACGCCAATCCTTGTTAATTAATTTTAATAATTGAATAATTAATTATCATATCAATCATCATTACATCATTGAATATAATAATTATTGGTTAGTAAATTCCAATTTCGAAGAGGCAGGTGAAAGGCTTTTTTAGCGCCAGCCGACCAGTTAATTCTGAATTCTTAGGTATGGAAACACTTATTTATCCTTGTAAGATAAATTCAATGACATAAGCGTTTCCATAATTTTGAAATAAGTCAGAAAAGCAGTCGATAGGCTTCAAAAGTAAAGAAGGCAGTATAGATATACCGTATTCATTTATTCTGGAGGATGTAAAATAACTTTCATTCAACATTTCTTCGGTAACGGGAGATATTCTGTTGGATTTTTTTACATAAATACTTTATATAACATGTAGAAAAATATTTTTAAAAAAATTCAACAGAACATCACCCGTAACCATAGAAATGTTAGATGAAAGTTATTAGCTATCCGCCAATTTAAATGAATTTACCTATAAGTGTAATGTGATGTGGTAAAATTGATTCTGTAATAATTGATAGAACGAAATTCCTAATTAATAATGCTATAAAATACTCTGAATACTTCCGCTACTGCGAATATTGACAACAGAATAATAGCTAGAAGGAAATTCGATATTGTATTATTCGAAACTTTTATTTTGTAATTATGTTGTTAAGATCATGGCTAGTTGTACCTTGGCGGATCGTCGACCAGAGCAGTCTGCTTCTCGAGTCGCTCCTCGATCTGGCGCTCCCGGGAGGCGGTGTCCACCGGCCGGGCGCCTCCAAAGATCGACGCCTTTTCGCCGCCTCCGCCGCCACCCCCCTCCTCCTTCTCTACCGGCGCCGCTGATCGCGGCTTCAGGTCTAGCTTGGGACGCGCTCGGGGCTCCTCCCGATCTTCGCTAGCTGCAACATATCCATTTACCATTAAATATAATAACTATTATTATTAAGCTGTAGGGAACACTGAAGGACGTCGTTTATCGACGAAAGCCACGCACATCGAATGAACTTCGAGAATCCATCGTACATTCATGTGCAAATATCCAACTGAACATGTTGCAGACAGTAGGTATAGCACGATCCATTTGACTTGTCAGAAATCAGCTGTTTTGGTAATAATTAAACAGTGACTTCGACACAATAATCAAAAGACTTTCAAGTCTTACAGACCTTTTTAAAGAAGAAATTTCAAAGAAGAACTTTCAAAGAAGAACTTTTTAAAAGACCTTTTCAATAATCTGCGAGATTCAGCATTTGTAGGTTAAGTATTGTGATCATATGCTCGTCGATCATATGTTTTATGACAAGTTAAATGGATCCTGCTATAGTTTGTGCTGCAGTTTGGCGACATCGTTTGTGTGTGGATGTGAATGGTGGCCATTTTGAAGACCTTAAGTGATATGTTCAAGTTGAACTTTAAGCTACACTCTTACCAACGATTATTATTTATTCATTTAGCGTAAGGCTTTTAATAGTGGGGAGACCTGAGAAGGGTTGTTCCACTTCACAAACATAACCAATTATCCCTTGATAGGGAACATGGTGAGACAGCTGCATCAATTAGTTTGCAAGTTATGGAATTAAAAACAGTGGATATATTTTTTTGGACCACGGACGTACCGGAACCTCTATTGTTACAAAAACAGCACTGGAAAAAAGTAACTTTCTTTACAATTAGTCAATAAAAAAATAGTTTTACAGTGCAGGGAATATAACTCACGTTCTTGCGACGATGGCATAGTGTCACGTTTCCACGACAGTTCACCACCACCCCGCCTGTCATCCCTATCCCTATCACCGCCTCTCCTATCGTCGAATCCGCGACTGCCAAAGCCGCCTCCCCCCCGCCTGTCGCGGTCACCTCCCCGGTCTCTGTCACGGTCACTGCCTGCTCGATCACGCCAGCTGGTGTTGCTGTCACGTGACCAGTCACGCTCATCGTCGCCCCTCGAGAAGCCGCCTCCACGCTGCTCACGATCGAAACCGCCTCTGCGGTCGCCGTCACGTCTGCCGAAGCCGCTATCTCCGTAGTTCCGACGACTCTTGTAACCTGCGGCAAACATTTGAAACTATATTAAGATACGTTTCACAAAATTTTGAACTACATTTAAATTTTAAATAAAAACACTGGAAGTTATCAAACATGGAAAACTACCACAATATCACCTTTATTTATTTATTTCACATACATATAAAAGATCACAGACACAGTCCATTACAAGCCCCATTGACATTGTTATTGGAATTTTCAGTAAAAAGAAAATAAAAAAAATAAAAGAAAATACATCGCACTTTACTAAATAAGAAATAAAGCAATTAGAAAAATAATAAAAGGAAAATAGAAAAAAAAATTAATCAAGAGTCAAGTACTTTACTACTTCACAAAAATACATTCCAATTCATAAAATATTCAAAAACGTATATCGTGATTTCTAAGATCTGAAGAAAAAATATCACAGAATACTTTGTGTGCCCAGATGATTGAACAGCCCACAATATGACAACATTGCCGGACATTCCAATTGGATTACGCATCAACCTGGCCAGAGGTATTCAAGGTTGAAAAGCACTAAAGATTAATTCCAGTAAATTTCTATTTTCCAAGTATAATATTAATTTATGAAACGGATCAAGTGATGGGTTATATGATTTAAATGAAATCTTGGCTTCAGATAGTCACTATCAGCACTATTTTTCAGTGTGGTGCATGACACAAAATCATCATCAACCCACAAGATTAATTTTGTTGAATTAATTTTTTTTTCAATCGGTACGAGAGAGCTCAATCTTATAAGCCGCGATATATATCTGTATTGCATATTAGTGTAATAACTGTATATTATAAAAGATGCTCCTAC
Organism: Laodelphax striatellus; assembly: GCA_017141395.1. NCBI lineage: Eukaryota > Metazoa > Arthropoda > Insecta > Hemiptera > Delphacidae > Laodelphax > Laodelphax striatellus. Next base: position 12,015,786 of record CM029538.1, on the reverse strand, counting down.
ACACTGACTACTGAGTCACAATCAGCAATTTTCAATGTAGTGCAGCAAACAAAACATTGAAATGAATGTTATCTTTATTCATATTTTTTCACTGGATTCAACTGGTAAGTTGCGGTGGATGAAATTTTCTTCTTCAATGATTAGTCAATTTAATACTATCTCAGTTCATATTTTCATGGAAATGGTTAACTACGGTTACATTAATGGTTTCAGAAATATAAGGTAACTATCAGCACTTTGTTCAGAGTGGTGCATGGTACCAGATCATCATAAACCATCATTGACTAGGAATTGAAAGTTGAATGAATAATGTAACATTCTGTTTTTCTTCTAACAGGATTCTACAAAAATATTGTTGATTATCATGAATAATAAATAACGAGACAACGAGCTGTAAGACTAGTCAGCACTTTTATCTCATAAATTGTAAGAAGGTTAGAATTTATCCATTGCAATAATTACATTTAAAAGAAAATGTACTTCTAGATACGAATGAATCAGTCATTTTTGTAACTGATACACTGTCTGAAAGAAGATTATTTTGTTGTAGCACACAAACGTAAATCAATAATGAATAAATCATCATTGTCAGTTAGAAGTTCGTGCTTTGAACATATGTATGAGGTATGTATGAAATGAGCAAGTTGAATGTTAAATATCAACCATCAAAATCAATACCTTTAAAATTGGAACTACAGGAAGTTAATTTTGAATTAGCTGTTTGAAATACAATTGTGGTTTCAGAAAGTCATTATCAGCACTATAATGTCAGTGTGGTGCATGACACAAAATCATCATTAACCATTTGAGGAGTAAAAACTCAAGTTTCTCATCATACAGAAACAGTAATTGAAAAGCGAGCAATGAGATGTTCAATGATGTGACATAATAGAATAACAAAAACCACGAATTTCAATCAAATGACTAAAATTTAAAAATTATTCAAGGATTATAGTTTTATCACTGCCAATGCCACAAGAAAGGTCAAAGTTCCATTATTCGAATAAATCTATTAATCTTCACACAAAATATTGATTTTTTTTCTTGTTGCTTCTGATGTCTCATCACGTATTTAATTGGGTAATGACGTAATTAGATCAATAATGATACACAAATGAATGCTAAAAGGAATTGTAATAAAACACATTATTGGAGCCCCTATAGCAAACAAAGTTGCGACGTCCAGTAAACCTAATCTAAATTCAAAATTATAAAAGTTTAAATATGAATAAAATAACTTATATTAAATAAAGTAATAAAAATAAATTCAAGCTACCCAGGACACCACTTTAAAATATGGCTATTATTTTCGCCATGAAATAGCATTATTTTCAATTAGTTTTCTTTTATTGACTGCTTTCATTCAACTGAATTTATCTTGTTAAAAAATTTCATGTTATATTACATAACACACACGACACACCAGTATATTTTTTAGAATTAATACAGGTAAACCTACTTCCAAACTTAAAAATATTGTAACTTTTCAACATAATACTGCTTTGGGATTGTGCTAATCATTCAACCCTTGACTTTTTTCCATTTTTGTGGTTTCAGGAATATAAGTCACTATCAGCACTAGTTTTCAGTGTGGTGCATGACACAACATCATCATCAACCATTATTGATAATTATTCTCTACATTATAAGTTTTCATTGTTACTGAAAGTCAGTGGTTTCAGAAACAAAGTCATTAACAGCACAATTGCCAGTGTGGAGCATTACACATCATCATCGTTAACCATTGTTGTATTAATTAAACAGAATCGATATCCTTGATCTACTTCATAATACAGTAATATTGAAATAGATTTGAAATATACGGTAAAATCAAGTCTTGACAGAATAAATCAAAATTTTCAAAAAGGAGCACAAAACATCAAGTGATACTAACTCAAGTTTGTTTACTATCTATAGTCATACTATTGGAATCAAGGTTACCAGTTCTAACCAGGTGTATAGAAATAGATATACAGAGACAGTACAATCACTGTGTGGTCACTGGATCATTGGGTTTCACACTTTGGATTGGTTCACATGGTAACACTGTAAACTATATTTGTAGACATTAAATTTAATTCAATTTGTATGGTTTCAGGAACGTTAGTCACTATCAGCACTATAGTTATCAGTGTGGTGCATCGGTGCATGACACAAAATCATCATTAACCATTCAAGGTATTATTGATCAAGGTATGTAGAGTTTGTAGGTCTCTACAATAAATGTTTCAACTGTAGGTACTGGAAACGCATAGAACCTAATATAATAATACAGAGGTTTCTCTATTTTTCTAATAATTAGAGTGGCCGCGAAAGAGAGAACTCGTTGTTTAACTTTGATCTCACTTGTTGCCTAATTTATATGTTGAAATTTCAAGGGATGGATAACGAGAATGAGCAAGATGTTCAAATTTAAATGAAATAATAATTCAATCAAATTGTCATTACAATGGATTAATGTTGACCATAATTTTTTAAATACAATCATGGTTTCAGGAAGTCATTATCAGCACAATCATTATCAGTGTGGTGCATGACACAGAATCATCGTAAACCATGGAGTTAGGGTTACAAGTTTTTGTGAAGTATCTCAAACTTTGCAATGTACATAATGAAATTTGATTCTACAAGGCAAACTCTTCAACTACTGTTACTACAATGGATGAGATGTTTGAAGTATAGAATTGGTTTCAGAAAGTCACTATCAGCACTATAGTTGTCAGTGTGGTGCATGACTCACAATCATCATTAACCATCGAGTTGAAGTTAGTACTTCAATTATTACTTACAGTTAGATAACAGAGAATATAATTCAATTTTGAGCAGGTTAGTTTCTCATTCCTATTTCAACTGACTTTGTAAAGAATGGTGGCGGCGGAACCTCTACAATTGTAGGAAGCATCTACAATTCAAGTTGGAAGAAATTTCTCTTATCCCGCAAAATGAGTAATGCAAAACTCCACTGGTGAGTCAACTGGTAACGTATAAACGCGTCATAATATGTCAAGTTGCAAGTGGGAAAGAGAAAAAATACGAATAAGCAGTGGAAGTGTAAGAGAAAACTAGTAAACTATAATTACCATCATCATCGTTATCTCTGCGCCCCCCTCCCGCTCGCCAGTCCTGACTGATGTAATCAGGTTCATTCATGTTTCGCATCCCACCGCGCATGCCACCTCGTCCGTCATTCTGAGCCAATTCCACTCGCATTCTCCTTCCTTTCAGGTCCTAGCAAACATCAGAAACATCGATAAGAAAATTTGAAAAATGTTCACCACGTTTCAAATAATTTACACAAAACTTTACAGTATCAAAATATATCCCATTAGAACAGCAATACTTATTCAATGAGTGAGTTGATAACATTGACATATTGTGATTTACGGTTCCTGTAGGACTATCAAACATTCCAAGCTTCCCCTGTTCAAGACAGCAAAAGATTCTTCATGGAATACTTCTAAATATAATGTAGTGCTCAAATGTCGAAACGAGATACTCCAAAATATGTTGTAACTTTAAGAAATCCCGTTCAGACTCAGGCAAGATTAGTTTCATAAATCTTGGAATTTAAGAAGGTGAACGCACACTTATATATTTATATACTATACACTATATACGTAGATATTTTTTATTGTTGATTCGGCTTGTCTATCAACTTATTCACATTTAAAATTAATAATCTACTTGTGGTTTTAGTTTTTTCGAGTGTAAATTATATAAAATATGTAAGCAAAAGATGTTGGACATTTTTCAGTTAAAAGAATCTAAAAAAACTTCATGAAGAAAGCCCCAGGTCTCGTATTCTCCAATTTTATGCTAAGATTCAGATGTGAAACCTAATCTAGTGATTAATATTTTGTCCTATAAGGACTAGGTTATCAATAATATTCTTATGGCTTTTAATGAAGGGAAGCCCTTAACGGTAGTTCAACCTCTCCATTTCTAACATGATAATTTTAAATTTACCTGATTTCTTCCAAAAATAGCACACATACAATGAATGAAAATTAAAAGAAACATATTGAACACAGCTCAGAGGTATGGGGAACATTCTTGTATTCGTACAGGAATACATCAAATAATCCATGTAGGCTACAGTTCTTAAATCATACTATCAAAGCATCATGCACTTTGTGAAGTTTATATTCATTCTTGTTTATATTCAGTTTATATTCAGTTTAGTATTCAGTTTATATTCAACGATTGATTGATTGATCAACCTATAGAACAAAGAATTATATTTGGAGTACGAGTACTTAATAATTGATAGTACAATTTACAACAATTTTTGGTATAAGCTCACTGTAAATACTTGACTCAGTACTTGCTACTCAGACTCAATACTTAGCCTACTTACTTGTAAGTAAGTAAATGAGACAACGCGTTATCTTGATTCATAAAAAGCAAAAAAGGGCTTAGGTGGGTTGCAAAACCCTTTTACTCACCGTATGCGAGTAGTGGAGCACAGTAAGCAAGCTTTCCCTGTCCTCGAATTCGGCATGCGCGAATCCGCGCGACTTGAACGACTGCTCGTTTTTGGGCAGATTGACCGTTTTCACGTTGACATTGAGGTGGTTGAAGTAGTCGATTAGCTCGTCCTCGTTGAGCTCGTAGGCCAGATTGGATATGTAGGCGTAGAACGGGCCCGTCGTCGGCACTTTGGCGTCTTCCTCAGCGGCACGTGACGAGCGCGGTGCCTTCGGCAACACCAACTCGTCCGTTCGACGGCCGCCGTAGTCATCTAAACAACAATACGGGTTGAAAACTAACTGCTAACTGAAAAATAACTATATTAGTTTATCTCTAAATAGTTATTTTATTTATAACGTAAATATTACAATTGATGCAGAAACAGCTGTCTTTCAAAAATAGAGTTTCAAAATTGTATATTTATGAAGACTTCTCAATACACTAGTAGTAAAGTAGTAAAGATACACTCTATATTATAACACAGGCATGACCCATCCGGGAACCTTCCTCTTATCATTTTGCAGTTTGCTAAAATTTGAGTTAATTACCACATATGAATTTATATTTATGACACTTTCAAAGTTGTTAGTAGTAGGTATGTGTGTCTAAATTTCAAGTATTCTTGTAATTGTAATTCATTGTTACTAATACAGCCTACATGAGTACTGTAATAATTTCATAATATTTTCATGTACAATTCTTTTTTATTTGTGAAGTTTATAAGTATTCATTTTGTATATTTGATTTTGTTTTTAAAATTTTGTATGTTTTTTTTTTTTGAGGAAATAAACGATTGATTTGATTTGACTGTTTCTAGACATCCCAGAAACAAAACAATGCTAGCAGATTTCGCGCAGCGCATGATTGGAGGGGATTCCACTTGCCTCACCCACCGCCGCGAACCACGTGAGCCCACAACGCGTTTTCGTGTAAGCGCATAGTTTTTTTCTTGGGTTGTCCAAAGTTCATTCAGATCCAAGTCACAGCTGATTTGATAAAACCGCAGTTGCTATTGTGTGTGTTTAGCTTAGCTACTATAACGTACTATGCAACGATTGTAATGAATCTTCAAAGCATGACTAAAATGTGAGTAAAAACATGAGTTTTTGAGTATTTTTAATATCTCACGAGTGAAGTGAAGGCCAATTTTTTTCTATCGTGATGCCCATATAAGCTTTCAGCTTGTGCGTGGGTAATGGGAAGGATGATGATGAGAAATGAATGGACCTACAGCTTTAGGTGGGTTTCGAACCGCCGGGAAGCGATTTTGAGACTCATAAATTGTATTCAGAGGAACCGGTCACCGTTACAACAGGAGTAGTAGGCGCCGTGTCTTATCTAATCTTACCGATTAGTCCCGCCAGCTACCACTGGGACAACCGCTTCCCTAAATTACAATCGTTGTTCACACCATTTTCATCTACTAGGCTACCAACGAAAAATAATTATAACAACATTCTACAACAATAATTATATCAACCACAACCAACCTAGATTTCATCTTTATGTTGACAGTAGTGGGTTAGACTAGCTTAACTGTCCAAAAATCATAATAAAACTCACCATAGTCATTTTTCAAAGTTATTTCACCAGATCCAGCCGTCTGCCTTCCTCTTGTGTTCTCTATTGTTAAGTCGAAACTTTTCCATTTCTGCTTTGACTTTTTTCCTGCAATTGAAAAAATAAGACGATGTAATGGAAAATCATGAGTGGATAAAATTGGATTTAAATTTTCCTAACCACCTAAGATGTCTGAAAAACAATTGTATATTATATTGTATTCTAGAAAACAATTGTATATTGTATTGTATATTACATTGTATTTTAATTTTATACTGTTCTGAAAACAATTTTATATTTCTCTGATACCAAATCAAATGGCAATTTTACGACGGTCACCTTTTGTTAATTGGTAGAGTTCAAAAATCTCGAATCGAGGTTGGGTTACTGCAGTCAAGAATAGAGAACAAAATTTAATAGGTATTGATTAGCTTAAACATAGAGCCGTTAACAGTAATCCACAAACTTTTTTCCGGTTAATCAAGCCCAAAATTACCACACAACAAAACTTGTCGCCAATCCGACGTGGTACGTGGTCAGTTATAGCAGGATTCAATTCAACTTGTCATAAATCAGCTGATCCAGTAATAATTAAAGAGTGATTTCGACACAATAATCATAAGGCTTGAAAGTCTTAAAGACCTTTAAAGTCTTTGAAAGACCTTTTTAAAGAAGACCTTTCAAAGAATAACTTTTTAAATGACCTTTCCAATAATCTGCGAGATTCAGCATTTGTAGGTTAAGTATTGTGATCATATGCTCGTCGATCAGCTGATTTATGACAAGTTAATTGCATCCTGCTATAACTTAAGCTTGGTCAGTCTATTTTGAAGACATCCTCAATTATAAACATGGGTAAATGAATAATTAAATATTATTATCAGCATGAGTTTTGATTTTTTAAACAGACTCAGTTTTTGTTAATGGAGAAAGCAATTCTCGCTTAATGCTTCTTTCACTAAGTTATAATATTCAATCTATTTTGAATCTACAATATAATTTGTCAACAACTAGTCCTAGCCTGAAACAAAATTAGATGATATGTGAGAGTTTGATGAAATATAAGCATGCCAAATCAATATTGAAAGTGACTTTTGAGATATTTGGAGTGACAGAGGCAGAGGAAACTTGTATTAATTTTTTTTAAATCTGATGTAGTCAACAGAGTATAATTTAGCCTCAAATTGATATGAATTTTTGTTGAATAAGACTTTTATCGCATTGTATTAGCTAGATTCAGGCAATTATTGCACCAACTTTCGTAACAATATTGCATCACATAATGACTCATAACTAAATAGGCCTACAATCAAGATGTAATTCAACAACATTGACGTCATTCAACTAGGATTAAGTTACTGATCATAGGAAAGCAAGATAATTTCACTTCTCAAATGGTGAGAAGTTTAACAGTACTGAGTAATACATTTACTAGCCTAATTGGCCAACTGATCAAGAAGACTGCCTTAGAAAAGGTATCAAGAACGACTCAACTTTAACTGAGCAATTAAAGAGAATAATTTAATTTGATTTTCATGAATGCAATTCAATAGGAATACAAGCTATATCTATAAGTGATTAATAGAGGCTATAATAATTTAAATGTTAGCATATGAAAATAAGATTAGGAACAGTGTGTCATACTTGAACGCTTGATTTGATTTGGGAGACTAATAAAAGCCAATAAATAAAGAGTTGGTGAGCCAAATGAATTGACATAGATTTTCGACAAGGTTGTAAATTGTATGCTAAAATTCCAAGCATCTGGCTAGAAAAACTGCATTCGATAGATAAGTTTGCATACTTGGAAACCATTTATTTGCTTATATTTCCATCTTTCTTGCACTTTAAAATAAGAATGGAAGTTAAATACTTGAAAACCCCAACAAATAAATACGTAAAATTAATAATGAACACATCAGCTTGGTATGCCACGAGGTTTACTAGGAATTCTAGGCTAGAGTCGGTTTCACTCAACGAATTAATAATTGAAGAAAATTGTGCCCTATGAAAGTAAGAGTTTAGCTTAATGGAAATATATTGACCTAAGAGAACAAAATGATAGCTGGAATCAGAGAAATAATTTATAAAATGAAAAATATTTCACGTGACATGAGAAATTAGCACTAACCTGGAGCCGCCATCTTGAAAAGGCCTGTTCAGTTTTCCGACTTGAACTTGAAGGATGCAGTTGCAGTTGCAGATCCAGATAAAAGAACAGTTGGTCCCATTTCATTTATAAAGATGAATTTCATTGACAAATAAAGCTTCAAATTGATAACTGACATAAAATACAATGATCGATCTATTAAAAATATTATTATAATTTTCTTTCTCTTAAATGGTATTTTTACATCCAATAAGGTGATGAACAAAATCTTAAAAGGAATTATCTAATTCAATGATGAATTATCGCTTTCCTTAAATTTATTAAAATTATGATAACTTATATTAAAATATTCCAATTATTTCATAAAAATTCATGTAAGACTTTTACTTACCTACTACAAATGGCATTGAAACCATGACGGTGTGAATTCTGATTGGTTGGGTCACTGCTCTGCAAGTGCAAGGAAGAAGAATAGAAAACTAACCTATTTACAAGAAAACAAGTGACAAGTTTATTTGCAATTTGAAGCTTAGCAAAATGACTGAAAATAAAACTGAGAAAGCCAAACTTGATTTAGGATTACTGGAAGAAGATGATGAATTTGAAGAGTTTCCTGCCGAAAGTAAGTTTCAACGATTATAATACTATTTTAATGTATGGTACAGGTTCAGATATCGTTGTCAAGGGATGCTGCTTTTGCATAATATAGATTGGCTCAATTTGAGCAAGTCACTCAATCATAGGACAATGAGACGTTATCATAGTCCAACTTAGTCATGACATTCATTGAAAAACGACTACAGTGTGTATGCGAGCATCCCTAAGGTAAAACTCAGAACTCGTCACGGAGTTATGCAAAAAACCTCACTCCATGATCTCTAAGTTGAGGACTGACGACCCGGGCACTTTTTGACACCTTTTCTGGGGCCTTGTAGTACAGTCCGTTCCAGATTGAGAAAGGATGCAGATAGGCCGGGACTACTAGCAGGTAGTGTTTAACGAATGTTGTCAAAACATCATTGTCGTGATAAATGATACGAACGGTCAGCTACAATAATATATATACGGAGTGTTTGAAAAAGAACTCCCTAATTTTAATGTGTCATAGAATCTGTAAAAAGTGATATACACTATTTTAGTTTGTGGTGTTTGATTCAGCAACTGTGCATCTAAGTTTTGTCCTCTGCGGTTGGCAGAGCTGTGACCTGGACGACGCCGCCAGGAACAGTTCCTACGTTGTGTTCAGGCGTGCAGTGCCGTGCAATGGCTACTCCGCAACAAAAAGCGCAGTGTGTTATTTGGTTAGTGCAAACTGATTCTGTTATAACGGTCAATCTCTTTTCCCCAAATGGAAGATATTGAGGCGGAAAAGAACTTGTGTTTTCAACAAGATGGCGCCCCTCCTAATTACAGCCAATCGCGCATTAATTAACAATTAACAGTAACAATTGCTCGGCCACCACGAAGCGGACTTAACACCTCTGGACTTTTCTTTTGGGGACACATAAAAATGTTTTGTACAGTGAAAAATCCGAGACATAAACCATTTACGGGAAAAAAATCGTCACGGCGGTTGTGACAGTTACACCTTAATATTTGGTGAATACATGGAAGGGAATATCGCCTCGACGTGTGCAGGCGCAGCAAATGGATCCCATGTTGAAGTGTACTGATGTTAAACAAAACTCGAAGGTTCTCTTTTCACTGTACTTGTTTATATAGTTTTCCATTAATTTACACATTAAATTTATACCTAAAACTAGGGAGTTCTTTTTCAAACACCCTGTATATTCTTATCGAGATTTGCCTGTAACTTTGTTAGTCCCACTCTGCTGAGGGCTTTCCGATGAATTTCCAGTGTCGATGACCCAGGCGTGGGAGCTGCCCATTCATCAACTCTATGGATGTTTTGACAACATTCGTGGACCACTACCTGCTCTTTAAATCTGGAACGGACGTTACTTTGTAGAATTTCTAAATTTGGCAATCTCCGCCATCATTGGCTAAATTATGAATAAGTTACGGTAACTCATTTCATTATTTGTTACAGGCTGGACAGGAAAAGATGAAGATGACAAAGACATCAATGTTTGGGAAGATAACTGGGACGATGATAACGTTGAAGACGATTTCAATCTTCAATTAAGGTAAGAAAACCTTAGATTTATGTGGTTAATCTGTTGTAAATTTCAGACAATACCATTGCCTGTAGTAGTATAGGGTTTATTAGTAAATAGGTATTTTGATATTGTATGGCATTTTCATTTTATTACATCGAGTGAATATGGGGAATTGGTATTCCTAGGTAGTTGAAGGTGAAAAATCTCAATTTTCAATATTTTTTCTAAGGGTGATGCCCACATGAGCTCTAAGGCTTGTGCGTGGGTAATGAGAGGGGTGATGATGAGAAATGACAACTGTTTTTAGGCAGCCGGGACCGACGGCTTTTCGTGTCCTCCGAAAGACAGACTGAAGTGGCTTTTTTGTAAGAATCCGTTTCCTCAACTGTATTCAATCTTGAAACCTTTGGATTATCAGATCGGCGCTTATCGCCTTCGGCTACGGACCACTACATACTTACAGCTTTTTTGCAAAAGTATTAAGAATAAAAACTCTAATTTTAATATAGAAAGACATTAGAATCAATAGAGCTATCCAGCAAAAAAATAGGAAACAAATGAGGTTATTATGCAAATATACTAATTGTCTATTATATTGATTAGTTAAGAAATATGATAGCTGGAGAAAATCGTTCATATTTAATTCTGAGCCATTTTAAGTTAAGTTGTTATAAATCTATACACACACAGGAATTTAATTAAAACTCCTTATGTCTGTTTTTATTCATTCAAATCCTATAGTTTTTAAGTGCATATGAATTTATTTCATAAAATTAGTGTCCAATATTTTCTTGGATCAATAAATATATATCTTGAAGCAAAAAAGCAAGGGATCAAATGTAATAAACTTACTAATAAGTTAAATAAAGTGATAAAACTAAGATACCATTTTCTCAATAAAATTCAATTTCAATATTTAATGTTTTCTCTTTTCTTATTCAATCTTGAGAGTCATCACTGTATTGTTTTATATCATCAAGTATCTTATGATCTAATACTAAATATAAAATACCAAAACAATGCAAACTTTATAAGACATTGGAGTGAAGTGTAGACTATTACCTTAGTGTTATCAAGATTCAGTGAGAATAAAATAATATCGACATACTAGGAGTTAATACTCTTTGGTAGATTCCCAAATGATAATTATTAACGAGTTACATGCTGAACAAAATAAATATATGTTTTTTATATCCAGTTTTATATAAATAATACAAACTAACTGGCCTTAAAAATTAATTAGGGCCAGCAAGGGTGATTCTCAGCCGTACACAATATTCCACACCCATATAAAAAGTATAATCTATTTTACAAGAAATTAAGGTGATACGGCACTTTCTTGAAAAATAAATGAGAAAGTTAAAAATGAAGGTTGTTGCTCAATTGTATGATTAGGCGTGAAATTAATTTCAATCTGCTTGTAGCCTGAAATCAACTTTTCTTTTACGGGAAAGCTCCATTGTTAGTTACCGGATTCAGAGTTCCTGCACCCCTGCAGGAAAGTTTTTCTGACCTCATGAAAGGATTATGGGCGACCTCCTGGGTGGCCAATTCTTCTCCTGGAAATATTAACGAAATATTTAGTAACAAATTAATGGAGCAGTTGATAGGTATATGTATGTTATTATGTTAATGAAGAACTTGAAAGAACAATCTTAGCTCTAATTCAAAATAACAATTCTTATTGTAATTTGGGTGGTAGTATCTCCCATACGATAACCAAACTAACCTGATACTCTCTCTAGGTCGATAAATACAACTTGACAAAATTTGGTTGAATGTATAATTTGGAAAATTATGTTACAAAACTTAATGGTTCCTGGATCGAATAGGATACAATGGAAGAATTATTTTTTAAGAAAGAATATTGAAACGTAGTTAAACTGAAAATTCTGATCGTTGGTTACCTATTGTAGATGGTACAGTTGGTAGTTCCTGTTTTCGCTTCCCTTTGGCCCAGTCCAATTTTTCTTTAATTGCATCATTACTGGAATCCACATGATAGGCGAACTTCAAATTTGTTACCGTATACTCGTATTACAGAAAACATTCTGAAAATTATTGGGAAAAGTACTTGATTGAAATTTGTCTCCTTAATAATCAATTTATATAATATTAAAAGAGATTTAGTATTTAAATATATTTGGTAGGTTAAAAATAGATTTTAATATTAAATGAGTTTTTGTAGAATTATTTATTCATTATGCCGGTAATTGATTGATTAATTGTCTTTATTTAACGGAGTTAGGACTCCTGGTCCTCTCTAGCATACAACCCTGGTAAAGTGGTTCGTCAGAAAAATATGAATAACAGAGTTTTCCTTTTTATTATTTAAATTGCTATCGAAATCGTCAGTACAGTAATACAATAATAAACAACAAGGACAATAGTAACTATTGTTAGTTCATCAACTGCTCATGAACATAATTATTTACTCCCAACTCAAAATAGATGGGCTCAACCCTACAAGGTTCGTTTGCACTCATTTCAAAGACCCATGAATTAAAAAACTGACAACTGATTCGAAAAATTAATACTAATTAATTTAATTAAAATTAATACTAATTAATTTAATTAAAATTAATATTAATACTTCAAATTTTAATTTCTATTACATTTTGTATGAAGTACAAAACTAATAATTATTATGGTTCAGATTTCAGGTAGAAGAAACCGGTACAACTTTTCACCCAGATCGAATTGATTCGATTTATTCATAATAATAATAATAATTTTATAGTTATAGTAAAATATAATTAATTATACTATAATAAATTTTATAATACAGTAAGTTAAATTCATTCAATTTGGCGGATGGGGAATAACTTTCATTCAACATTTCTATGGTAACGGGTGATGTTCTGTTGAATTTTTTCACATAAATACTGTATTTATAACATATGTAAAAAACATGATATGTTAAATGAGAAATGTTAAATAAAGTTATTAATATCAATAAATAGGATATTAATAGTGAATAGTAATAAATAGTGGTTGGTTTGACAACATCTAGGTCGTTTTTATTCATTACAGATATATACCATATCATTTCAAACACAACAGAGTAAATCAAGATATTAGTAGTGTACGTCAATAAATAGGATATTAATAGTGAATCGTAATAAATAGTGGTTTGACAACATCTAAGTCATTTTATTCATTACAGAGATTAACCGTCGTTTTATTCATTACAGAGGTATTACCATATCACTTTCAACACAACAGAGGAGTAACGGCCAGTGTACGATGATCTAACGAAACCAATGAACGAGTCGGTCTTCAATGTACTGACGTCTTTTTACGGAAGTTAAATTCAATTTGACTTTAGTTCAACTGGCCGTAAATTTTACAAATGTGTAGTACCTTATTGATCATTTAATAGGCATCAACAGTCAATAATGTATTTTACTGATATTCGTTTATTTATTACTGAAACCACTTATGGCAGTATCAGGTTCAAACCCATGGTCTGAATATTACATTGACTGAGGGTAGTCATTAAAATAAATAAAAAAATGAAATTCCTAACAAATAATTCACAGTAGAATACAAATAGGGTATTGGATAAAATGAGTGTATATACTAACCGTGTTACTTGGGAGCGTTCCTAATTTCTCCACTAGTGCTTTGTACATTTGATCCGCAGTTCCTTCAAAGAATCTTCCGCAGCCCGCAATGAAAAGTGTATCACCTGAAACAACAAACAAATTGAACATAAATTCAAGTTCAACGGTTTTACATGTAATAAACTCCGACTGTCAGAAATTTACCTGTGTCAAGACAAACATCTACTAACGTTTCTCAGGAAATGGCAAATCACTCACTATTGGTAATCAACTCAATCAATTTCTTCGAATCCTCTTCTACCCGTGATACGAAAAAGGTAAGAATATTCATTATTAGGAACATTAATGATAAATTCAAATTAATATTTACGTACGGTATTATATTATATTGTAATTTATATTACCGTTGCCATCCACAACGACCAAGAGTTTAAAAGCCGTAGTTCATAAATTTATTCTATAATTGCTTGCAGTCTCGACTCACTTCCTATCGGTAGAACTTCCATTGTCAATTTCTTCAGTTCAAAATTCGTCATTTAGATCTGTGATGTGTACATTACTCAAGCTAGATTTAGACAGTTAAAATGCTGGATCAGAAGTTTAGGGCTGAAGGCCGGTTTTTCCTGGATACAGTATAAAAAAGTAAGGATGTATAAAAATTACGAAGTTATTTGTAAAGAAGTTTTCGACAGCTCAGAATCAAGTATCTATTTTGAACTTGCCTATGACACAGATATTAAAAAAAAAATTGAATGCTACATTATACTACTATAAGACATTGAAAAAACGACATTTTCTAATACTTCTATGTGCATTTTATGTTAACATAATTTTATTATAATCAACACAGCCTCTTTCTCAAAGGACGCTTAATTTGTGATAATTTAAACTGTTAATAATTTTATTTATAATTCATTGAAGTGCTCCCACTCAAGATATCCTATAGAGAAACACACATTTGAAAACAGGTTGATTTTGTTTTGTAATTGATTTATTTTGTTTTGTCAATAAATTTGAGTTTGAATGCCTGTTTTTTAACCCCTTGATTAGACAGAACAAATAAACTAGAATAAATTGACAAACCCACAAGAAGAATATTAAAACTATAATAGATTATTGTTATCACCCATCCATCATTCTCGTTATTAAGTCTTCTTCAGAATTAACTGGTGATGAAATGATGAGATAAATTATATTTGATTCGTAAATAACTTCATATTTTAATATTATAAGTGACGTTTAATTACTGTCAATCAGAAAAAATATATTCATTGATCTATTATCTGTACTATAATAGATAGTATTACATACTATAGATCATCGAAACGTCAGTCTGCTATCGCTGCTCCGATCATAGGTTCTATTCCTACTCCATCTAACATGAGGAATGAGCGATCAAAGTTTTAATTTTGAGAAAAAGGAGAAGAAAAAGATGATGAAGAAGGAAGAGAAGACGTAGGAGAAGAAGTAGAACAAGGAGGAGGAGAGGAGGAGGAGGAGAAGGAGATGAAGAAGAAGGAGGAGGAGGGTTGGAAACTATTTCATGTAGTTCAATAGTTGCAGTTTTGTGCGACCTGGGATGTCCTAGTTCGTTCAGTCGACAGTACTGACCAGTGAAAACGGCTCCGGTATCAGTGTCGGGCTGAATGTAGTAGCATAGATGGCCGGACGTGTGGCAGGGTGTGGAGATGACGTCGAAGTTGAACGAGCCTAGTTGGATGCGATCGCCATCAGCCACCTGATGCGTCAGCGCGTTTACACGGTCGTCGCCGCCGTACACGAACAGGCCCGGCACTCGTTCCAGCAGCTTGCTGTTGCCACCCGAATGGTCCCTGCATCGCAACGCAAACAACACACATTTCAAACATCATAGAAATCAGAATTCTTAAATTTTTAACATCTCGACAGACCTCAAACAGCAATTTACATATCTTAGGGAACAAGAAAGGTGGAAAGACAGAATAGCAGCGGACATGCAGGAGAATGGTTGGAGAGAGGACATGTTGTGGAGAAGCAGACTACGAAGAGAGTGACCCCATTCAAGGATAAAGGGGGAAGAGAACAAGGAAATATGACGAGGTTTTTCGCGGTCGAGCTGCAGACTGATTTGAGATGAAGTGATCAGGTGCAGAAACTCTTAGCCCTAGCGCCCACTGAGGTGGAGTGGCGATGGCATGGCAACACGCTAAAATAATATAAACATAAATGAAACAGCGCACATCACCTCGAAGTCTCCTGATCGTTCTCTTGGCTATAATTCTGGCAGCCATATTATTTATTGTTTGAATTCATTATGGAATATTCATAACAGGAGGTTGTCGTTCATTATGTGTTGATTACTTAGATTCATTTTTACTTGTAGATGATAATTTGATAGTTTATTAAAATGTTGCTTGATAAATAATTGTTTACCAATGATGATGTGTTGTCAGGATTGCCTTCAGAGTGACATCTTCGTTTTTGACAGCGTCAATCACTGTATCAGGCTCGACTGGATCAATCACAGCTGCTTCCTTCTTAGCTTTATCTACAACCTGAGAAACAACAAAACATGAATAACAATTTGCAAGAATGTTTTCAAATGTATTAAAAGCCCTTCTTCTGAAACCAGGAGGCAGTTGCATAAAATTGTAAAATCCTATAACTGTAAAAAAAAAATTATTAACCGTAATGCTGTAAAAGTTTGCCGTCTGATGATGCAAAGCAAGATTGTAAAACGGATGTAACGGGTTTGAGGCTGATTATTCCCTTCAAATTTGTAATTTATTTCATTCAACTGAATTAACTTGGTTTAAACTGGTTACTTAACCGCTGCCTCCAAGTCCCTCAGTCTCTATGGCCAAACTTGGTCGATTTTTTTGTGCTGCACAGCATGCGTCCATCCCTATGTCCACATTTGGTCGATTTTTGTCTGCTTTTAGATTTTCGTCATAGCGCATTCTGTAGAGCACATGATGAATGCGATGCAGCATTCGTTTTCCAGCCTAATTTCAATAGGATGCGTGAAGCGCAAGACGACAAGCTTGACGAAACGTCTAAATTCGTCGAAAGTCGAAACGAAAATCGACAAGGTGTGGACATAGCTACTGCTGCATGCTTGGGTCGCACACAAAATATATATCTAGTCTATAATTTAGAAATTTATATTATTAATGCATCTATATCTAATATCCTATCCCTGGCTGTTGTTGGCCACATATCTCCCACGCGCTGAGTTATCTCGTCCCTCCATCTGATGGCCAGGCGTCCTCTCGATCTTCTCCTTTTGAAGGTGGCAAAGTGTTATGGACAATTTGTAAATTTTGTAAATAGATAGTTGAATAAAAAATCTTTTTTTTTTAGTCAGAAGTTATGTTGGTAGTAACTGCCAACCACAAATTACCTCAGTTTAGAGGCTTTTGTTCAATTCATGAATGTCAATAAAGCTATATTATTAAATCTAATATTATTTGTATTTTTTGAAAATGATGTCAACAAATTGAATTTTTAAAAAGCTTGTTGATAGTCAAAATAATCGCCCAAGTGCTAAATACAATTCAATGCTTTCATTCTACTAACCAGGTACATGTAGTTATCTTGCAGAGCTGGAAGAGCAATCACACGAACACCCTCCAAGTCCAACACTTTTGATTGGCTATGCATTCCGCTAGACTGCCAGGCACTGGAAACAATTGGTGATGAGAAGCAAACGTAGTAGTAAATTACGATACTTTATAAAAAATAAACTTATTTTTACATCTATACCAGTCGATTCATAGACCTATGGGGGCTAATAATATCGAGGCTAATGATGGGAAAAAATTTACCCAAATCCATGGTCAAATACCTCCAAGGAGCATTCTAAAGAAATGATAATAGTATTCTCATCTGATTTTTAGCTCCTAAGAACCATTAAAGAAAGGATGGGTCCTTGAAACCCCAGTGATTTACTTACCGTACCACATTTTATAAGGCGAAGGGAAACGTTAGCTGATAACAACTTTGTAACTTATAACTAGGTACTTTCAATATGTTAATTTTAAAGGCTTGTGACATGATGCGATTTTGAAAACATCGGACGTATTAACTGTTGGATATTATAGTCAAGGTCAAGAGTACAAAATTGTGAAGATGACATAATTGATCGTTTTTTGAATCTAGATGGGGCGAATAAATTACCTCAAACGTAAAAATGCTGAAGTCAAGCCTTTAGCTATTGGATCTGGAAGTTTTCTGGCCAAAAAACTAATCATTCCCACAGGAGCGATCACTGATCCTCCAATGGAAATCGATTTTGGAAGTCTGGAAACAGATTAACTTGTGAATATTATGTTTATAATGCATTAATTTATATGTATTCTCAAATTTCAAAATTTACAGCTCTTATACTGACTAGAAAAGACTGAAGAATAGCTATAACAACTTTGTCTCAATCTAGGAGAGGAAAACTGAGAACAAAAGGAATTTTAATCATTTGAAAAGAAAACGTCTGAAACATCATTTTGAGAACATGAAATCTTTAAAATAGTTCATAGTTATGTATGTTATATAGGCTCCTCATTCATTACTCAAGAAGGCTACCATACTGTTTTTTACTTTCGGTTTAAACAATAACACCGGTGGAGTCAAAACAAAAATTCAACACTATTATTGTTTCCTTCGTTATCTCATATTACGTGAATACAAAACTTATTTGAATTGCATGAAATTCCTTCACCTGGAAAGAGGTAGACTATCACTTATGTGAGCATACTGATAAGTATAGAAGATAATAGCAATGTTATTAAGGGTGTGTTGAAGCTTGGAAACAATTGTATCATTCAGATAAGTCAATGGGGAGAGGAACAAAAGAAGTACGTAGTTTTATTTAAGGGGGAATTCAAATTCCTCACCTGAATTTCGAAGCTGATGGAAGACTCCTGTTATTATTTAAAAGCCAACGTTGCCGGGAATTATGAAAAGTTTAACCTCACAGAATAATCCAATACATTGAAACGCGCATGACGAGATTCCAAATCTAAAATGACATTGACAGTTGACTGGATGGCGTTGGAATGTAATTTGCAAAATGGCTGTCATCAGCCACAGCCTCTGCTAATCGCCGTGACTAGAAATCAGCTGTAGAAAATCTAGTGATTATGAAGGCTGTAGTAATTTGGCGGAGTTTTCAAACGTGGAAGAACAATTCTCATGAAAAATATTTAAGTCTTCAGCCTTTCTGCAATAATAAAAAATAAGGTATAGTCCAGCTCCTATCGACAAAAGTTTTAATAAGATACTGTAAAATTTTTATTTTATTTTCGATCCAATGTCCTCATTTTAAATTCATAACACGAATCAACTGCGAAATAGTCCAGCCCACTAGACGTCAAACCTGCGAATCAATTAAAAACCAATATAAAAGCAAACAATCTGAAAGCCTGGTTTTTAACTTCTGAAACTGTCCTAATAGCTGCGTAGAAAAGTAAGCATTCCATGCAAGGAGCTCTGAGTTGATACAGGAGAAGTCTAAATTTGAATCTCAACTTGACAATTCACATCTCAATTTAACACTTTGCATATCAAATCTGCTTTTTAAAATATTATAAATCAGCTTTGGAATAATTATTTACTTCATTTTCATGTAGGAATTCATCTGGAAAATATAATTATTTAATATCTATCCTTCATTAAACACAATTGAGTGGGCCCGAACCAAACCGCAGTGTTTGTGTCAGTCGGATTAAAAACGTTCCGCTCTGAAAAGTTTTGTTTTCAAGCAAGGTTCGCTTGGAGCTCTATTGACATGGCACATTCGAGCTTGTTCATTGATATGAAGCCCTGTAGTTCAACTGACTTTAAGGGCGGTTGCAGACAAAACACAATCGCATGTGGGACCGACATATGATCGTCAACTCTATACAAATAAATAGTCCAGTGCACACAAGTCACATGATCATGTGTCAGTACCACATGCGATTCTGGTTCGTCTGCAACCGCCCTAAATGTCCACAAACTAGGCATGCAATATTTACTACATAGAACGTCATAGCTACAAAGTCCTTCAATTGTGTGGACATTTCAAGTCAGAAATAAAAGCGAGATGGAACCTACATGTAGGGGTTTCCCAATAACCAATGACGCCTAAAAACGTCCACTGGAACAGTTTTTGTTCGAATCATCCTTAAGGCCGAACTGCTGGCCATTTGATTCAATGTTAAGCGTTGTAAAACATGAACGGACGAATTCGGATGAAAATTGTTGCAATGGACGAGGACGGGAAGCCAATATCTTCAATCTTCAAGTCGAATGTTCCTGATATGAACTGAGAACTTCGATGATTTCTTCATGGGTTCAGATCAAGATACGGTTAATAACCCAACATGTCCACTCAGACTTCTGTCTTTGTGGGGAATATTCACTGTAATTTGTTTATTTTATATTGTACTTGAGTTAAAATTCTTGCGAATAAAATTTGTCTTCTTCCAAGAACCACTGGCATTATTTTCATCATTCACTGAAAATATAAGTACTTGAAAGAAAAACGAAACAAATATTTTATTGTTTTTTACTTTGACTAAAAAAGGAATTAACAAATAAAACAATCACAAATTAATACAAGTTTCACAATCATTACCAATCAATGGAATAATTATATACTACAATATTATAATTTCTTTACAAATATTTCTCATCACTCAATTACTTATTTACAACGTTTATGCAACATTTCTGGCGAAATTACATTGATGGGTTTCGTCTGGTTTTTAATTTTCTCTTTTTTAATTTAGTAAGGAAAGTTGGTTAGAGTGGCACGGCCACTTCTTCGTTACGTTTGATGGATTAGAGTATCTCACATATTACACATAATACAATATGTATAATATAAGTCTAAAGATGAATATAATACACAGCACACAGTTGGAGCCAGAGCATTAGAAGGTGAGCCGTGCTGACTCAGTCCAGCGCTTCTGTTTCCATTCTCAACTGAGAGGAGGTGGATGGCCGCGGCGTGTGACTTGGCTCGTCATCATCATCAGAGTCGTATTCATCACCAACGCCATTCATCAACGATTGAAATATATCACCTGCATCAATCAATCAATAAATAATTAAAAGGTTAAGAAAGCAAAATCCAAGAATTTTTTATAAAATTGTAAGCTTAATAAAATTGTGCAACATTTGGTAGATTGTCTGTCTAGATTCAATCGATGGCCACTCGTCAGAATAATACAGTTTAATCTGATATCAAAGTCTGATCCAAGCTTGTATAGTGTGATTCATTTAATTCGACTCTTGGCGATCAGTAAACAGCAACTGATGTTACGCAGCTTTGACACAATACTTGACCTACAAATACTGGTCTCGCAGATTATTGTAAATACTTCAAAAAGGTATTTTAAAGGTCTTCTTTAAAAGGACTTTCAAAGACTTAAAGATGTCTTCAAAACTAAAAGTAATTAAAATTAAAAAATCTAATGTCAAAAATGCGTTACATCAGCTGTTTTCTCAAGCGTCAAATGACACTATCTTTAAGCTTTCAGAGTGGTTATTAGAACTCCAAAAATTTCAAGCATCTCATCCCACAGCCTTCAAACAGAATGAGGAAGTTGATCTTCACTTTCAGACAAAACAGGACCTAGAGATGAATGCGCTGCGTATTAAAAATGATGAGAGCAGGCTCTCAAAACCAAGAAAATTTCGTAATTTTCACCCTCATAATGAATTTTCTTCGTAACAGTCAAGTACCTTAGTAAATTGAACGCTGAAAAGATATTTATAATGTTTAGGCCTAAGATTCATTCAATCTAATGTTTTGTCTTTAATGTGGCAACATGGCATGACACCACATAGAATTCGGCTATGGTGCAACTTTCAAAAATTGTAATGAACCAGGTTGATGTAGCCATAAAAATGATTTATTTATTAAAAAGATAACACCCTGTATACCTCTGGACAAAGAGCAAGGCATGATTGGCTGGTAAAAAAAAACATTTTATAAGCTAAGCGAATTTTATGACGCTAAAATTAGTCTTCCATGATTGGTCTTACCATAACAGTAATGATTTGTTGGAGAGGAGAGTGTATTTTTGGACGAATATTATTTGATATGAGAAATTCATTGGTTAAAATTTTTATCAGGTTAGTACTCTTAGCGGGTATAATTTCCAACTACCCTATTATATTGTTTTACGCTAACTTTAGATGACGTTGTCTTATGCCTTCGTGGCTTTCTGACAATAAAATTTTATTATTATCAACATCACATATAACGCGGCCTTCTACATCGCTGTTTTCGTCAGAGCCTATCTGGTTTGGGTGAAAATTCACGCGCTCTTCCAGCTTCATAGTATTCAAGCATTGTTTATCGATTTTCCCAAGAATAAGTCATAAAAAGGAACCATAGATAAGCATTACTCTCTAGTACTCTAGACTCCAATACTAAGTCTGTAATTGTTCTCTATGAAGAAACGCAGTGACTTGATTTTGAACTCAAGATTTCGCCAAGTGAAAATCTACTAAACAGGGGTTCCTTTAAGGCTAATTCTTTTTTCTGAGGAATTCTACAGCTCCATAAGCTTAAAGGCAACAAATTTCGATTGAGTTGTTGAACTAATATTCACCTCTGCAATTCCTAGCAAGCGAACACAGCGGAATATGGTTGAGAGAGAATAAGATAAGGTTCATTAATACTTAATGGATTGTAGCAGTACTCCTGTAAAAATTTCTATCCAATAACACTCAGTCTGGATTAAAACAAGATGGGGTTTGGTACCTGAACTTTCAATAATTTAGGTGTAAAAAACCCAATTTTCTTTGCAAATTATGATAAGTAGAATTCTCACCGAAAAATCCATTTGGGTTCTGTGGTCGCGGAGGGTTGACACCGAAAAATATTTGTGCAATTTTGTCAAGATATTCAACGTAGGCCGGGTCTCGCTCTATACTCTGTTGGTACTGTTTGCACAATATATTGAAAGCCGCTAGCTTGCCACTGCAACAAAAATTATTCTCAATTTCACAATGATAATGTCGAATAACACAATTGTAGCATAAAGCTATTGCAAAGAAAAATATCACAATCCATATAAGGTAGATAAATACAACAAGAAATTGAAAATTTCAACTTTCTATGTAGTAGTAAAGCCGAGTAAAGGTGTAGGTATTATTGTATTACATATAGAATGAAAAAGACAACCACATTCACATTACAAACAGATATTCAAACAGAAATACGTGGTTGTCACAATTCCAAGTCTTTCATATTCATTATGAACATTCCAACTTTAAGCACCATATTCTTTCACAAATTATTTTATTAAATTTAGTTTGAAGATGACAATTTGATAAATGATGAAGGTTTAACAGTCACACTAACATCAACAGTAACGTGATACTAAAGCCCGGTCTAGACGCTACGACTTGTTGTACAACTTGAGTCGTACTACGTAAGTTGTACAACAAGTCGTAGTGTCTAGGTGGAAAGATTAAGCAACTCGTGCGTGTAGACGCGATGCAACTAATCCAACTTTGCTTTCAACTTATGTGGAACGACTTATGTTGTACAAGTCGTAGCGTCTGGACCGGGCTTAACAGTCACATTATATCATAATTCAGCTTGTCGGGTTTCCTGCACCTTTTTATTGGGATATGAGTAGTTGAAAATTATAATGAGAAAAAACAACTATACTCTGAGTCGAGAGACGTCCAAAACAAGTTGTTTGCATTTGTGTGCGTATAGAAGCGATGACCCACAGCTGTTTTTGATAAATTTTCTGTCCAATTCCAGTTCACAATACCTTCATTCAAGGTCAGACTGGAATCATGTACTGCAAATAATAATAATATTATTTCAGTAGTTCTACTGTGAATCGATCTAGCTGCTCCTAGCTAGACTCTCGCACACACTGGTTTGTTTACATCGTCTCTCCTTATATTTGACTATAGTTATTATTTGACTTCAACGTCTCTAACTAAAATTGCATTCTATCGGTGATAATTACCTTTCAATGACCTTTAGGAGGAACCAAATGAAGTTAAGGAGAGGAAGTATGTAAGGTGGACCCTTGTCGATGTTAGGATGTTGACTCGTATAGCTCTGAAAAGCAACTGTTGCCGTCCTCTTATTATGCAAACATAAATATCTGTAATAGAACATCGAATCTGTGTTAAGAACATTCAATTACTCTGAGACTAATAGTGCCTAATATTTTATTATCGTTATATCATATCCATATAACCTAGGCAACTATAATACATTAATGGTAACAATATTGACAGTATGTACATGTTGTTTCCAATTCTAATTGCCACAAAATGAATGAAAAAGAACGAAAGTTAATCAACTATTATCTCAAATTAATTTTAAAGTGAAGTTTTAAAAAATTAGTTCGAGTAGCAAATTTATTTCATAGTTCTTGAAGTAGTTCTTTCAAGTTCTCAATTGAATGGACAAGCATAAAACATAAATTCAAATAATAAATACAGTAATACAATATTAACTAATAAATTCGATAATAGATACAGTTCTTTATACTTACTGGAGGACAACTTGGGCTATAAATAGATCTATTTCGCAGGCATAGCCGCGAGTTTTATGCAGCTCGATTAGCATGGTTGCAAAGCCTGAGCCGTCTGTCGATCGAAGAAAATGGTATCGGGCTAGCACGTAGTTCTTTTCTGTAAAAATAATTAAAATTCAAAAATCAATAAAAATCTGTAAAATTTCTCATTTATTTCCAAGTTGAAGTCTCATTTTCATTTCAATTGAGAAGTCTAAATTCATTTTCAATTTTCAAGTCTCATTCATTCATCAAGTTGAAAAAATATTGATTCGTTAGCACAATAATGTGCAGTTCATGTCAGATGTTGAACAGGTTATGTAGATTCAATGAACCATTCATTTATCACTCTTGTAATCGCTATTAAATTGAGGATGGTGCGAGTTGAGAATGATTGTGATACACTCAAATGACTGATAGAGTAATTTATTATGTACGGAAGTTGTCCATGCAATGTGCTGTTCAAAGTCAAACGGTTTTAGTACATGAAAGAATTCTTTTCCACTCACATATTGTTTTCCAAAAATTAATATTGTTTATAAGTGTGATTTCAATATTGCTAGGAAACTTCGTTTCCAATTGAACAATCACATGCGCTCTCTCTCTCTCTCTCGCTCTTGCTCGATTCACTACAGTAGCTAAAAATTGCAACCCTTTCTATGAAAGTGAATTAAAAATCTCATGGACTAATTGTGGATGATCATGGCTATTCAATCTTACTGGTAGACTGATTAAAATAGCAACATTATTAAAATACTTGGAAAATTTAGCTTTGAAGTAGATCCTATAACATGTTTGCGAATGTTAGTCCACAACGAAACAATGATAAATGGGATCAATTGGTTTTTTATTACTGTACATTTTATTTCACTCCGACATCTATATTTCGCAGTTACTACACGCTAAATAAATATTTATTGATAAAAATTATGCAAGTTACCGAGTGAGTGAATAATTTTGCAATAGATTGGGAATTATGAGTGTGATGAGTGTCAATCGTGAATTGTATCAATTGTCCTGGTCTAAATTTGTCTTTTTTTTTGTAGAGTGCATTTGATTATTATGTACAAGGCAATTGGTGGTAAAAATGCTTACCTTTCCAAAATACTTGGGCGATCGCTTGGTGTAGACTAGGGTGGCCGGTTTTGTGTTGTTCGCATCCGGTGGTTGACCAGCGTAAAGCCGCCGCAAGGAAATTCTCTCGCTCGGGCGTCTCTCGACACACCATCGCAAATAGTCTGCAAATAAAACGAAAAAACTCATCAACAAATATGAATGAAGTATATTCTATAATAGAATAGTTTCAGTTATCAATTAAAGTGTTTGGGATTTTTATTATTATAATTTTATTCCTTTGGATGACGTTACGGAGCTCAAAAGGCTTGGATGAAATGGGCCTGACAGTCGAAAATGCATCACTTAAGCTCAAGTTAAACAATTTTCCAAAGACAAAACATTTTTCGGCTAGAACGATAAGAAATGTGAGAGTACAGATGAGCCGAGAAGATGATATCTAATAAAATTAAAATATTGTTCAATATTATTTGAGAAGACTCTTAAAAGACTTAAAAACCTATTCTAAATTGCTTTCAATCCCTTCAAACATTGCCCACTATTTAAAAAGACGTTTAAAGTATATTTTAAAATATTTGAAGTTTTTCCCATTATATTGGATGTAAATTTGATCATAAGCATAGGCCTACCACCTGAAAGATTATTGAAATTATTGTTCATATTAATCTCCAGGAGCTTATTATTCACATGGACAACATAGACAAGCCTAAAATGTAAATTTTATATAATCATTAAATCATGTGTGAACAAGTTTGAATTATTTTGCTCATTTTTTTAGGAATAAGCCTACTAGATAAAATTAAAAATGCTTACTTGGCAATTTTGGTGAAGTAATGATCCGATGGTTGAGTTTCGGATTTGACCAGAACATCCACTAGTAGAATCGCTAAATCTGCTCCACTTGCTTGCTGAAATTTCACAAATAGAAAACAATGAATGAGAATTTTTCGGTTTTCAATTAAATTGTATTAATAGTCTACATACCCACCCACTATCCTCACAAAGAATGTTATGATAATATCAATTAAATAATATTTATGAATGTTAATTTTATTCAAGAAATTCTTTCACCATCATTTACAGGATTCCAACAAATCTACCATCGTACCATGTTTTATATATTACACGGATACGAATATTAGTAAACCATCAATAACTGAACTAATCCATTAAATTCAGTACAATTTCCCATACTATTCTTCACCTTCACAGTACATTAAGCTTTCACATGATTGACACTGATGACAGTGTCGGATAACATTGGAAGCCAAACTAAACTCAGTAAGAAAACAGTATGAATCAACACAATCAAGTTACTTGTTTTCATTTATAATATTTACATAGAGATGTAAAGCACTTTCAAAAATACAAGAAAAATTTGGTAAATTTATTGAACTTCATACAATAAAAATACAATCGAAAGATTTCAAGAGTCAGTAAAGAAATCATCTTGGAACGGTAACTCTTTATTCAATAGAAATGTTCTTTGGTGTAGAAGTAGATAAAGAAAGATAATATCTAGATATTTTACCTGGTTATTCTGGAGTAAGAGTTTTGCACCATCTTCTAGCATCGTTAATAATTTTGAATAGTTTTTCTGTGTGAGATACCTGAAAATGAATACGATTATTAAATTTTTCATCATTTCTGGCACTTACACATAGTACGAAATTAGTTTTGATCCGCTACTACATCATCTAATGAGAATCTACAATCAATCTCTTGTCAAGATACAACTATGAATTTTCAAAATAAATAATATATTCTAAGATGAGGACTTAGGCCTACATTCTAATCAATTGAATATATTTACTGTAGCATTAAGTTACCAACATGGAGATCTTTCATGACAAAATGTAGATCTTCAAGTTTTATTTCTTCCAAATAAATATTAAAAGACAACGATTGATTGATTGAGAACTAAAACAATTACAATAAAAATCACCATGTTAGCTGAGTAACTAAAGATAATATAACTCATATGACAATTTTTTGTTTATTCTTCTATTATGGCACTTAGTACTGTATTATAGTTCATTCAAATTTAAAGATACCTAGCCTACATAATTATCAATTTTTTCAATACAAATTGAAAGCAAACAAAGCACTAGGAGTGGACGGAGTTATGCCAGAATTCCTCAGAAACCTGGGTCCAAAAGCAGTTCTACGGCTCTCAAAACTCTTTTCAGTAATAATAGCTGAGGCTGATTCCTAGAGCTTGGAAGCAGTCTAGGGTGATGGCAGTTCTCAAGCCTGGAAAAGATGCAAAGGATCCTAAAAGCTACAGACCTATTTCCCTGTTGTCTGCAACCTATAAACTCTTTGAGCGAGTCCTGCTGAGTAGGTTTGGGGGAACAGTAGATAAGTGCCTCCCAGAGGAGCAGGCTGGCTTTAGGGAGGGAAGGAGCTGTGAGGAGCAGGTCTTGGGACTGAGCACCCATATTGAACATGGTTTTGAGAAAACTGGAGCTGTGTTTCTGGATCTTAGTTCTGCCTACGATACGGCATGGAAAATGGGTTGCTCTTGAAGATGGCAAGGATACTTAAATTAACTATGATTAACCTCTTTCGAGCCATGCTCAGTAACCGTACATGCAGGTGTGTCTCTGAATGGGAGTCAGAGCCAAGTAAGAACACTTCAAATGGCTTGCCCCAGGGATCTGTGCTGTCACCCATATTGTTCAATGCCTACACAGCGGATTTGCCCATGACCCGATCGCGTGAATTCATTTATGCAGATGATATAGGCCTGGTTGCCCAAGAAAGGGCTTTTGCAGAGCTGGAGAACACACTGAACCAGGATCTTCTCCGTATGGCAGAGTATTTCCAGAGATGGTTCCTGAGACCTAACCCTACTAAGACAGTCTCTGCAGTTTTCCACCTGAATAACAGAGAAGCCCAAAGACCACTAAACTCGACCTTCTGTGGCAAAAGAATTGCACATGAGGAGGCGCCTCGCTATCTGGGGTTAGACTGGATAGAAACTTACCGCCAACACCTGGAAGGTTTGGAGATAAGCTGAAAACCAGGTTGAATATAATTGGTAAGTTGGCAGGAACCACATGGGGCTGTAGTATGAAGGTATTGCGCACATCATGTCTGGCACTGATGTATAGCACAGGTGAATATTGTTCCTCAGTTTGGGCTCGTAGCGCACATGTTGGTAAAGTGGTCATGGTCCAAAATGAGGCTATGAGGAAAATAACTGGCACTTTGAGACCCACAGAGACTGACTGGCTCCCTGTCTTGTCTAACATTGTGCCACCGGACCTGCGGAGACTTGAGAGAACAGGTAGGGTGGCTGAGCGGCTGTGTTTACATTAAATCCTCCCCCAGGCGCCTAAAGTCAAGACAATATGTGCAGCAGGAAGAACTGAATGTGGTTGATGCTGGGGAGCTTTGGAGGAGAGATGGTCTCAGGCTGAGGTAAGAAACAAGCACCTCATCACTGACCCTCACAGTTGAAGCGAAAAGAATGGTGCTGCCTGAACCGTTTTAGGACATCTGTTGGCAGGTGCGCTGAGACAACCTCCAGGTGGGGTTTCACTACAGATGCCCACTGTGAGTGTGGACAGATTCAGACCATGGACCATCTTGTCTCACATTGGGCAGTTTATTCTTTTGATGAGGGTCTGAGGGGAGTTCATGATGCTGGAGAAGAGGCTTGCCAGTGGCTCCATGATATTTCTGAAAGCCTAGAAATATAATAGGTCACTCCACGCAGATATTTTTCAGAATGAATATTCATAGTTGTAATTGTATTGTACTCCTTTTTAATCTCTTGGCAAAGCATTTCCTCTGGTGCTACTTCTCATTTTCCGTTGTAGATTAGTGTAGACTTGGTTTCAGATAATTGTCAAACTCAAAATTGATCAGTTTGGCCTAGCCTAGCATAAGCATATATATATGATACAAATTGAAGAATACATTTTTGTCACTTGGCTAGACTGTTAATGAACTCATTATAGATTGAGAATCATCATAGATAAAAACATATACCTATTGTCAATGACTCAATTCAGTTCATGGAAAAGTTAAAACCCTGAGAAGCTCAAATTCGGTATAGGCTTAATTATATAGATTCAGATTATGTCGACGTCACTTGTTCATTAAATTTTTTTGTAAGCTTTAAAAGCTGCAACGCCAGGTTAAGCTATAACCATATAAGTTGAATCTGTCATTTTTATTTGCCGGTGTTCGAGAAACAAGAGAATAAGGGTTGAAGACGAGATTTTACATGTACATTACTCCACATAACCTAGCCTGAATTGTAAACTCAAATGATATTGCATGACGCTATCACTAGATAGCTATAAATTTTGGCATTCATATCTCCAAGATAGATAACAAACCATATGAATAGGCAAGCTTGTTTGCAACACATCACAACTATGAATTTACAAAATAGGAATGAAATAGTAGGCTAGTATGACGTGAACTAGGGTTATGGCTAGCTAAAACACACATAATAGTAGGTAAGTATAAAAATAGAAATTGTAATTGAACGGACCTAAAATACAATGTCCTGTACATTTGATGTGCTTCATAATAATTTCCAGCAGTTACAGCAGATTCTAATTTTGAAAGTACTCGGTCAACTCCACGCACCCTCCGACCTGCCATATTATCAGCCATGTTTATAAAAATTACAACAAAAAATTGGGGTATGTTCCATATCACTGCCTTCTATATATTTATACTTCATTATACTTTTTATAAATTTATTAATTTTTTAATGCTAGAAACTGTTGATTTTGGGAATTTTTCAATAGAACCATGATAAATCAGGGAGAAATACAATAAATTTTATTCAGATTGATTATTTTAAAGAAGACTCAATAATAATTTTTATTTGTGAATCTTTCAAATCAATTTTTATCGCGGAAATATATATTTTGTATTAACTCTCCTTCCAAGTGCGCATGATTTCCTTACTTCAACTCATTTCATTTGATTTTTCATCCTAATAAAAGCGTTTGATCAAAATATTTAAACCGAATTTGTAATTGAATTAAATTGCCTTTGATTTCTAAAAAATTTCCGATAAATTCAACGAAAATGTTGTGGCCGAAAATTACGATCAGTACTGCTACTGAACAATAGATGGCAGGACTCATGGATATGGAAACTACTCATCGCCATTTTTGACTTATATCAGCATTTATTAGGGCACAATATAAGCCACTTTAAAAGCTTATTTTTATTTGTTTTGAAGAAGACAACATCGGGCTAGACGTAAGTAAAATTTATTCAATAAAACTGTTAATTTGACCCGCTTATCTTTCTTTTGTATTCATAACATGCTGTTTGTTCCTCTGTTTGATCTCGCGTCCTGTTCCCTTATTGCATGTATGTAATTCATTCTGCTCATTTGCTCAATCGAATGAGTAGCTGATCATCATTTTACAGCAAAGGAGTGGTAGTTTCAGTCCTGCTGTATTAAATTTTATCCTTAGTTTATGATGTTGACTGGTTCTATCAATTCTTGATGATTTGTCTGTTTGTGTTGTTTTCTTTTTTCGCTTGTTTTCTTAGATTAGGTTAGATTTAAAACTTTTAATGAATGATGTGATCATAAATTTGTAATAAACTTACTGTAACTTACACTCATTCAAATTTTTCCTGTTGAATATTTAAACAAGTGAGAATTTCTTCAAGTTTTTACCTTTTTTTACAAATATTTTACTGAAGTGACAGGTAGTTTCGCCCCGTAACTATTTACCGGCACACTGTACCTATAAACTCATTCTAATAATAATTTAATAATATATATTTGATTTGAATAATTTGTTTTATTGTTTATTTTAAATTGTGAGTTTAATCTTGGTCTTAAACATGAATATCACTTTATTGACATTGAATACCTGTACCAAATACCGCTATGTACATTAGGCCCATATTCTACGAACTTGAAAATTTTTTAAAAAGAAATCTCCTTGAGTTATAGCAGTACAGTACTCTATCTATATTTCATGCACTTATAAATTGGGTAGTTTTGAGTAAGTAGTCTAACTTAGTTGAACCAAATATAACTTAACTTAGACTACATCATAATAACTTGGACTCTCAAAATAAAGTAAAATAAAACTTTTCCTTCAGCTTTTTAAGAATAATCTCCATCATGAATTTTATTAATTACTCGTCAAATTAAAGCCCATCAATCTGTCATAGGCTCTACTCGAGCTA
Organism: Laodelphax striatellus; assembly: GCA_017141395.1. NCBI lineage: Eukaryota > Metazoa > Arthropoda > Insecta > Hemiptera > Delphacidae > Laodelphax > Laodelphax striatellus. The sequence goes on along the minus strand of CM029538.1, from coordinate 11,984,180 downwards.
CTAAAAGTATAGTGGTGCGGGGAGCTGTCTCTCTCACACGCTATTCCTCTCTCTCGCAAGTATCTGTCTGCCCTATCTCCCCCACTATTACCCCCACTCGACCAGCTTCTACATTCCTAGCATTCCAGCCACCTCTATTCAAAACGTAGCTCGACTGTACGATTGTGGTTTACTTTACTAACAAAGCTAACTGGTTGACTTCACTTTACTTTACTTACTCGCATTTAATCGTATGGTATATAGTAAGTAAAGTCAAGTCAAGCAAACCACAATCGAAGAGGCATTGCAAGTGAAGTAAAGTAAAGCAAACCACAATCGTATGTGACCAGGCCCTTAAGGTAGGTTTTCGTTACTGCGGCTCCGCAGCCGATCCCGACACGACCAGCCAAGATGGCGGACAAATTCGCAGTCTGGGCACCCCACTGCCTTCGAAGACCATGTATACACCCCAGCGGGGTGCAATCTGTGCAACAGATCTCGTTCAAAACTTATTCAGATATTGTAATTCGCCGGTTTAAAGCCCTTTAATATCTCATTATTGTTCAATTCGATGTTATCAATTTGATTTGATGACGGCCTTCGAAGGCAGTGGGGTGCCCAGACTGCGAATTTGTCCGCCATCTTGGCTGGTCGTGTCGGGTTCGGCTGCGAGGCCGCAGCAAACGAAATCCCACCTTTACACTTGGAAACTCAAATCACGTCGCGCGGCGACTGGAATAACAAAACATGTGTTTCAAATGATTACGCTCAGACAATCCTGCAACCGCATTGCTTGAGCGTCATCATTTGAAAACACTTGTTTTGTTATTCCAGTTGCCGAGCGACGCGATTTGAGTTTCCAAGTGTGAGGAGAGCCGTAGACGGCAGTTTTTGGACGCTTGGTGAGAGCAACACTCAAGACTGCTCTTCGATGGGCAACTGACAAAAAAAGCGAGGTCGAACCTACCCTTAAGGGTTTCCCCACCTATAAAAGCCATACGATACGAATGTAAATATAACTCACTATGCGTATTTTCTTACGCACTAGCGTAGTCAAACTAATCAAGTGAGTCATACAGTGCCCATTTCATTTGAATCAACTCTATGAATCATTTCCTGAACAAATGTGAATCAACTCTTACATTTAGTAACGCAAAGTACTACAGCTCACTAGAACACCAAATTCTGGAACAGAATAACTAGAGCGTATGTTTCTAATTTTCCTTGATTGGTATTGAGAGGAAGCTAATTATTGGTCATTTGTAAGTTCAAAGTTATTGTCTTAACGCTGCTATTTTTTTGTTTACATATTAATTGTTTAACATTAAGGTAATTCCTTCTTTCGAATTTTTGTATTCTGATTTCTTATATTACCATAACTCCAATGGGCTTTACTTCGTTCGTCAAATAAATCATTTTTATTAATTTTTGGCATTTATCATCATAATTCATTCCAATTATCAAAATAAGCTCTCTTTAATGTTGTATTATTCTACAATATCATTTAGAATGTCTCTGACCTAAACACTGCTCAAATTATTCTCCATCATTATTTTGAATGCCTCTTTGTAAGTTACCTATATCGTTGATGGCTACCGATCAGTTATGAGTTTTTATATTATTTCAGTTTAATTAATTCTGATGGGAGCGTGCGTCTTATTGATTGCGAATTCTGGTTCTGCATATTGAATGAGTGATACTGTATCATCTCAGTTTGATGCTAAGAATCAAGGTGAGATATATTTTTATCAGTCATTGTTTTACAGCTCTGGTGATTTCTTTGCTTATCTACTTTTTACGAGTGATGAGTGTGATTGCTTCAAGGTTTTGATCGTAATCAGTGGCGGTTCTAGCCATGGGTGTGTGGACAGCTGCCCCCTTACTTTTTTAATGGGAATAATTTTTTCAAGTTTTTTCTTTCAAGCACTGAATTTAACATACATTAATGCTTGATGTAGAAATATAAGCCGATTTATTGATAAAATTAATGTAATTTAGTAAATTATTTCATATATTAATAGACCTACTGTCTGTTCTTCTGGTTTTGTTTGTTGGATAAATTAATTTGATAATTTAGTATTCAAGTAAATTTTTCTGTTACGGTATTGTAAAATTTATTCTAGTATAAAATAAAAATTGTTTACTAGAAGATATTTTAATAAAATTTAATTCTAGAATTTTAATATAATTTTGTATACTTGTAAGTAGATTTTTCTATTACAGTATATTGTAATAAATTTTCCACGTCTGCGTACAAGGTCTACTTTTGCCGTCGTATCGCTCAAAATTTAAAGGAGTATTTTTTGTGTACCTCAATCGTTGAAATTCAATTTCATTTCAACTTTTATGGTAAGCCTAATTGAAATTAGTCCAAGTGTGGACATGGGGATTGTAATTCCATTGATTTCGTGGGCTGCACAGCATGCTACCAGTGTTTAGGCATATGCAGCACGCTGTGCAGCTCTCAAAAATCGAACAAGTGTGGACATAAGAATTGTAATACCATTGATGTTCTCAGAAATTTCTACAATAAAATAATTTTGATTTTTATTATTATTATTGATATAATTTATTTTGATTTCAAATAATAATATATTTTGATCATGAATAATTTTGATTTATAGTAGGCCTAATTGAAACTAATTTAATTTGCAGATGAGCAGGTTAGAAGCATAATCGGCGACAGGCGTCGTTGGACGGCGGCGGCGGCAGCAGGGATGTCGTCGAGTGGTGGGGGCCAGATGCCAGGTGGGGGCTACCCCCCCACCCAGACCCACCACCTGCCTCCCACCGTGCCCAATCCCACCCCCACCTCCTCGCTGCCTCAGCGACTCAGGCTGCCCCCCAACACCCCTCCCGCGCACCAGCACATGCCTCCATGGAGGCATTCGCCAACCGCATCGCAGGCTACAGGTAGGCCTCTTCTTCATTAAGCTGTATTCATTTTGTTTTTCAATTCTTGAATTAGGCTAGGGCCACACGAGCGCACAAAGTGCGTCCGTTGCAACGTACTTTTTGACGTCCGTTGTAGAAATACAATACACAGATGTTCGTGTGTTGTCACCAATTCACTTCTATGTATTTCTACAACAGACGTCAAAAAGTACGTTGCAACGGACGCACTTTGTGCGCTCGTGTGGCCCTAGCCTTAAGAAGCATTACCTTCGTCACAATATACAACAAATGTAGTACATTATAAAATAATCTAAAATCACAATAAGTAGTTGTTTTATCTCTTGTTTATTATGCCCTCATAAGTCCATGACTTGTGTGTTGGTATTGAGTTGATAACCATGATTAAATAGAGAAAGTATACCATGAATGCCAGGTGGGATGAGAATCGAATTAAGAAATTATTGCACTCAGATTTTCAAGGTGATTGTTGAAATTACAGAATCATTAACTGTAAAAGAAACTATTAATATTATGATGTTTGTGACATTTCACTTTTAATTCATCTATTTTATATTCTTAAATTTTTCGTCTTGTAATTCCATATTAAATTGATAGTACATTAATTTCGTATTCTGAGGCATGACTGAAAATGAAGTTTAAGTTAGGGTAATGTTTAGGTCTAAGTTGAGGTCATACCAAGTTCCTTGAAATTAGTTCTACTTTTCTTGAACATTTATTAGTTTTTGTTGAATTTTTCTTATCCTGACATGTAAATAATGATATAATGCATCAAGGAGACATGTAAGAGGAAATATGTTGTTTCCATGTTTATGTATAAAATTCAAATCCACTTAATTTCCATTGAAATATACAGTCATATTTAAAAATACGAGCTGAATACATTTTTTAACTATGATAAACTTTTTCGTCTTGTAATTCCATATTGAATTGATAGTACATTAATTTCGTATTCTGAGGCATGACTGAAAATGAAGTTTAAGTTAGGGTAATGTTTAGGTCTAAGTTGAGGTTATACCAAGTTCCTTGAAATTAGTTCTACTTTTCTTGAACATTTATTAGTTTTTGTTGAATTTTTCTTATCCTGACATGTAAATAATGATATAATGCATCAAGGAGACATATAAGAGGAAAAATGTTGTTTCCATGTTTATGAATAAAATTCAAATTCACTTCATTTCCATTAAAATATACAGACATATTTAAAAATACGAGCTGAATACATTTTTTAACTATGATAAACTTTATCACTTTGAATATGGCACTACCGGCAAAAGATAATCTTTTATCACATTTCCAACATAATTTTTTATTATTGTGATAATTATTAATTTTTTTATATGTGTTAAATGGTTAAAATTATATCCTTAACCTCCAACAAGTCTGCGATTATTGCGATATTAATTTGTTAAACGTATTGCATTGCAGGTTTAGGCTCGCTGCCGAGTGGAATGCACACGTACTTTGGCTCGCCGCACCTGAGTGGCCGGGGGGGCGGGGGGATGACGGCGTGGCAGGCAGCAGCTGCCAAGCCAGCCGGCGCACACGCCCACACCGCCAACCCGCTCTTCAGTCTGCAGAGTCTGCAAATGATGGTCTCGGCGGCCGACCTGCCTGGCAGTGCCGCCGCCCCCGACTACCAGCAGGAAACCATGGACCTGTCCAGTCATTCCGAGGCGCGGCGATCGCCCAAAAAAGAGTCGCTGCTCAGAAACGGCGGTATCTCGCTATCCAATGGCGAGATGGCTGCCGCCGCCGCCGCTGCAGATCTGTCATCCCCCAAACCGTCGTCTCTCGATAGTGTCAGTGTTATCGCCCAGAATCCGCTTCGTGAGTCTGTGACATCCGACACCGACAAAGCCTTGAACTGTTCTTCCAAAACCGAAGTACGGTCCGAGAAAGCCGCCGAATTCCCAACCGAACCGCACACCGATGTCGATAAGGCGTCTCCCCTCCCCTCCCCCGCCTCCCCTGAGCCAGCCGCCTCAGCGCCACCCGTTATCCAACCCGAACAGAAATCGACTCGTCTAGACCCGGACAGCAGCGCTGCTCACACGCCAGACAACGTCGAATCGATACTCGAAAACATGTTTCGAATCCAGGAAGACAAGCAGCCGACCCCTCCACCAGCTGCCACCCCTTCCTCCTCCGCCCACGTTACCCCTCATTCCGTTATCGTTCCCAATGACGCTCGAACCACACACCACAGTAGTAGTATTAGTGCTAGTTTAAGTAAAGAGGCTCCAGTCTGTTCCCCGCCCGAGAAAATCAATGAACAAAAACTTATCGAAATACTCGAGGTCGAAGACAGTGATCGGTGTCAGGAGAAGGACAGTAAAGAAGAAATAAAGGTGGAAGAGGTGAAAAAGGAGGCAGCGGATGCGGATGTAGTGAGTGAAACAAAACACGATGACTTGAGTAAGACTGATTGTAGTAGTGTGAAAGATGAAGTGATATCGATAGCGGAGAGTGTAGATGATAAGCCGGCGAAACCGACAGATGTGACTAGTTCTTCGGTTGAAGAGGTGACGATGAACAACGATGATAATACTGTGGTGATATCGGAATCGGAAGATGAAAGCAGGGAGGATTCGTCGGCTGTGAAAACCGAGTCTAGTGCAAAAGTGAAAGACGAGCCCGATAGTATGTTCACCGAGGTGGAATCGGAGTTGGAGAAGATGTTTGCGGGGATCGTAGAGCCCGGCAGTGAGGAGGTGGCAGTAAAGGAGGAGGCAGTGACAGGGGGGCAGGGGAACAAGCGTCGGGGGCGACCGAAGGGGGCGCTGGGGGCAGCTAGAAGGAGTTCCGACACGTCGTTTTCCGGTTTAGACAGTGCTTCGAAAAAAAGGAAAGGAAGTGATGTGAAGAAAGGTGCAAAAAAAGTGCGCATCGATGTGGCCGGTGAGAGTAGTAATCAGCTGACCCGCAAAGGTCGACCGACTAGCCTATCGGCGACTGACGCTAGCAAGTCACGTGGTCCCGTCGTGCACGTGGAGGGCTCACGTGACAACCCGACCAGTGTGGTGGTGGTCAATGGCGGATCCCGCGCCTATGACGAGGACGATGCCAACGAGAAGTCGGGTGTCGCCAAGGCCTCCTTTCGAAAGCAGCGCCATTTTCCAAACCGAAGGTTATCATTATAGTACAGTAAGCAAAACTCATTCATTTGCAAATAATTTACGAAACTTTAATATGAATTCTGGGCAGTATTTGCAATAATTGAGGCTATATGTTTCAAAACATGCAATGTATACTTGTCTCCTCGATGTAACTTTAAAAATAGAGTATTTCATTCCGAACTTGATTCAGCCTGAAAAAATTTAACTTTTAAAACATATTTCCAAGTTGAATATTGGAAATTGCTGACTCTGATAACAATTGTACGATATTCTTTTTCAACACAATTTAAACGATCATGTAGATGTAGGATATTGCAGGATTTGATACCAGATTCTGGTGTACAGTATTTGCCATACTGCCATACTATAAAGTATCGAACGATTCATCAAGTTTTTACTCTTATATCAACTTAAACACTTGGGAAAGTTTATTGGTGTGGATTTATTCAAAAATTGAAAATTAAATACTGACTCAACAAATTAAATAATTTCATTTAAATAGTACTGAGATTTATGAATTAAATGTATTCTATTTATGCAATCACAAGATGCAGAAAAAATTCCAAGAGCATTCCTAAATAGGCTGTTTGATTGTCTAAAAATATAAAAATTAATTGAATGATAATAAACCTTGGAATAAAATATATAAATTAATTTATTCATTTCTATTTTATAAAAATTTATGGCATAGACTAACTATACATAACTACACGTAACTATACTGTATAGAGTTAGTCTATGCTTATGGTTATCGGAATTGTAACATCAAAATATCTTTCTAAACTTTTGAGCCGCAAAATTATGCTATCTTTTTACAAAATGTTTTTGAAACAATTTTCAATAGTGAAAAATTTGAATAATTTAGTTAGGTTTCCAATCTTGATAACATTTCTACGCTTTCTTAACAAAAGTAATAAAGGGAACGTCCAAAATACAATATTCCTTAAATTAAAAATTAATGATAATCAATGATTAAGCCAACTATCTTTGGACTCTAATGTGGTCCGTTATCAATATTTTGTACAACATTCTTGATTTTTATCAACTAATCCAATCAGCGACTAAATAAAATGAAACCAGCTGTTATCAGAAATCCTATGTAGCATTATCATTATCATATTTATTTTGTGAGTAACTGATAACTCACAATGATAACTTGTCTTATCTCGACAATGATGTCTAATCTGTTGAAGCACGTCTGGAAGGAGACGTTTTGCAATCATTGTATCCTGTCAAACACGTCAATAAAAGAGATATTATTGTAGCCTATCTGCCTATACCTACAGGAGTCACAATAAGTCTTTAATATTATGACTCTTCACAGCACACATAGTGTCCAGGCAAAAGTAATAGAAACGCAGATTTCTCGTGAAACTGAGATTAGTAAGACATCATTATCCACTCCTATTTATAACGTGATAGGTTTCTATCAACCTTGCTTTGAATGAAAATTCATGGTTTTTTATTTGAAATCACGTTGTTAGAAAAACTGTCGATTAGAATAAATTATATGTGAATAAATTAGTGGGATATTTTCGATGTGCCTCTGGTCCTTTGTCCAGTGGCAAAAATTAGTGTGCAATTTAAAGGGCAATAATTGATTTCCATAAGCTACTCTCTGTGAGTTGTTGGGAACACCTTTTCATGTTGAATGATTCTAAAAATAATAAATTTTATTAGTATTAGTATACTATTCAAAGGAAAAAATGTTTCCCTCAATTTACTTCGATGATCTCTCAAGTGATCGTTTTCAGACACTAAATCTCTTATTGTATGAGACAAAATCAGTTCCTCATTGCCTATTGTAAAATAAAGTACTGTATGAAAAATTTCTACAATTATATCCAAATATGTTTTAGTTTTCTGTGCCTTCACTACAGTCGACAGACCGGAGAATCGTCAGTCACAGTGAGGTTCATTAGTAAGATCATCTTCTCATTTTCAAACTACCAATTATTTTCAATCCAAATTATTAGGAATACTAGGAAATAATGAAGAATATTATACCTTATCTTGAAAATTGTCTAATCCAAATATAAAAATGTAACATTTCAATTTGTCTGATATCCAATTATGTCAGTGTTATACTTATAATAGGTAAAAGATGAATCCACAGAGATAAATTATAGTTATTGTTTGGTAAATTTAATTATTAAACTACTATTACAACTATTACAAAACAACTATCTATCTAGCGTATGGCTTTGCTTGGTGGGAAGACCCGAAGGTTGTTCCACCTCGCCGTGTATAACCTAATTCCATTAGGTTGAAGTTCTATTTCTTTTTGGAAAATGTTCACTAATTTTGAAAAAAAGTTATTTTTTAATATATAAAATTCTAAATGTTTATAAAACAAAACAACTACTAACTTACAATAAAAAATCATTTAATTGAGGTAAAAACTTTTCGAATGATTCATGCCCTACTTTAATAGTATGTTTGCCATCTCTATCTTCTCTTTCATTTCCACCTTTCACTTTCTTTCTTCTCCTTGGTATTAATTTAAAACATCTTGATTATTTTTTCCTAGACACTTCATTAAAGTTTTTAAGTTCACTTAAAACACTTCATTAAGGCTCCTGTTACATTCAATAATTTATCAAATGAAAATTTTTTCAAGAAGATTCGATGTAAACTATAGACGTGATGTGTTGAAGAAAAATGCATGTTTTAGAAATTATATTGATCTTATGGGACATCAATCCAATATGGCTGATTACTACCGCCCACTCTTAATATCAAAATATGGACAAACTATTATTAGAATGAATGGAACAAATTTTGTAAGTGGTGTTGATTGTTGATATATTTCAGCGAAGACGCGTGGTCAGGGCGCCGGCCTCTACAACAGCACACTATCGCTGAGGTACGACTCGCAAACTGCTGACTCGACATGGCTGTGCGTGCTGTGCAAGCAGGGACCGCACTACGAGCCGTGCGCCGGAGACCTGTTCGGCCCCTATGTCGTGTCGCTACCGCCCCCGGCTGCCGCCGCCGCCTCCCACCCGCCGCCGCCCTGCGACTACGATCTCACTGTGGAGCAGAAGCGACGCGCCGGCGGCAAACTGGTGCCGGCTAGCCTGCGTGCTACCGGCGGAAGTGAACTGTTTGTGCAGAAGGCTGCCAAAAAGGTGAGCGATTATTAATGGTTTTCGTTTTACATAGTGGTAACCAGGGGGCTGTCATAGAAGGAGTGGAAGTATCGTATCTTCCCTATGTTAAAAAAGGGTGTAGCCTGTGTCATGGCCTTCTTGAGTTTTGTCTAAAGATGGCCATGCTGTGTCTCGATCTCATTGGCTGTGTGGCGCGATCTCATTGGCCGAATACACTCTGGACCGATGTCGGTCATTATTATGGACCTACATTTGTCGGTGTATTTGAATTCAGAGCCATCATGTTAAATTTAATTTTCATGGAGTTTTGAAAGTTTATGGTATCTTTTGCGGTATAAATCAAAACCGTTGAGGGAATATAGTTAATATTTACGGCAAAATACAACATTTTTGTCGGATTTTGTGTTTTTTAGGCTGGTTTGGGTAGAAGTTATGTACTCAGATGTTTTCAAATACACCGCAAAAAGTAGGTCCATAATAATGGCCGACATCCTACTCCCCTTATTTCTCTTACTTCCTCTCCATTAGATGTCAGCTCCCTGGTGGTAACTGACGAATACATTCTAATTGGCTATAGCGATAGTTATACAGAGTGTCCCAAAAGATAGTGACTGGAGTGAGAAATCCGATAATAAAAAACTGAGGTTTAGTGGTTTCTTGTCAATTATCATGAATTCAAGCGTAATAATTCAGTACTGTGCAAGACTAAGCTCTGTGTCCCTGACGGCTTAAGAGGAGAGATGAAGGAATACATTCTAATTGGCTGAAGCGTTAGTTATTAATTTTTTTTCGTTTTACATAGTGGTAAATGACGAATACATTTTAATTGGCTAAAGCGATAGTTGTACAGAGTGTCCCAAAAGATAGTGACTGGAGTGAGAAATCCGATAATAAAAAACTGAGGTTTAGTGATTTCTTGTCAATTATCATTAATTCAAGCGTAATAATCCAGTACTGTGCAAGACTAAGCTCCGTGTCCCTGACGGCTTGAGAGGAGATATGAAGAATACTATGAAGGACACTAGTATTAAACCAGTTTGTGAAGTCGTGGTGCATTCTTCCGAGGGACACGGAGCTCAGTCTCGCACATTTCATAGAAGACTAGCAATTTCGACAGTGACATAACTAAGAACTAAAAATTGGCTATATCTCAGTTACTTAATGAACCAATTCTAAAAAATCAGGTATCATTTTCTTCAGAATAAAAAGCTCACATTTTTGTAATGGTACAATTTTTTTGTAAAAACTAAAATTTCCAGTTGATTTAAATTTTAAAATAAATTCCGGCCATTTTTAAAAATACCGAAATAAAAACCCCAATATTACTATTTTGTAGACCATTGCGGAATTTGCAGTTTCAGATCCTATCGGATAAGGCCAACCAAATTTCTAGACCAGATAAGCCTACCAAATTTTTATTAAGCCTACTTAATGAAAAATGTTGATCCATTAACGAGATAAGATGCAAACTCTTGAAAAACAGAATGGCGGATCCTACACTTTTTCTAGACCAGATACTTGTTAGTAAAGGTGGGTTTTCGTTACTGCGACAGAGTGCCGCAGCGGAGCCCGACCCAGCGTTGCCAGATGCTATTGATGAAAAATTCCAACTATAATAGTTGAAAAATTAAACTATAAATAGTTGGGATTTTTCATCAATTGCATCTGGCAACGCTAACCCACCTTACTCTAAATTTAATGAAAAATGTTAAATATTAATTTAACTATATGTTACTTTTTATTTATCGATATATTATTGAGGTATTATGAGGTTTGATGAAATATTGTTTTTATATTATTGCTTCAAGTAATATTTTTGTTGACAAGGCCTCAGTTAAAATGTCTTTCAAATGTATTTATTGGTCATACTTGATAGTTGTAATTGTGTTTGTTGACACAGCACAAGCGCACAGTGTCGGTGGACAGCGAGCGTATGATGAGCGGAGTGGTGCCAGTGGAGGGGGGTGGCGAGGGGGGCAGCGAGTACGAGGTGTGGGTGCACGAGGCGTGTGCCGTGTGGGCGCCGGGCGTCTACATGATCGGTGCACGGCTCATCGGACTGCAAGACGCTGTGGCTGCTGCCATCAGGACGGTCAGTCAACTCAATATTATTATTTAAGATATCACTATTTTCCAGAGGCAAGATAAATTTAATACAAGGTTCACGAGGATGATGCGCAGTAGCAAGCTTCATTCAACTGATAGTAGTCACGTCACTGGAGATCAACAGTTTGATAAGGAAAATCGAATTATTGATACCGTCATATGAGTCCGATGGTAGCAAGCATTCAATAGCATACCAGTGTCCTAATGTTAAGTCGGGCTTAGGCCAAAAACTCAAGTTCTGTCACGTAAATTTGTCAAACTCTAATAAGTATGATCAGCTGGCTCAGTGCTTTAAATGGACTGAGATGCCTGTGAGCACTGCCTTGTATTCTAATTATTTTGACATAATGTGCCAGGAAATTATGTTAGTAAGCCTCGTTGTACACTGGAATCGTTTTGAAATTGAAAAACTTGAGCCAGCAATATATGCAATCTTTTCATTGCTACTGCAGCCATCATTTTATCCTTAAAGCCTGGTTCTCATTAGTAGAGTTAGTGGTAGAGTTCCCTGGGCGAGTACTAACTATGTATCTTGTGAACTCTCCCAATGAAAACGTTCATAGTAGAGTAGAGTGATGGTAGAGTACTTGTTTTTGGTAGAGTAGAGTGGGATAGCACCGTGGGATAGTACTCTACCATTTGCCTTCCCCCACCACCGCTTCTCACTCTACTCTACCACCACTATCCTAATGAAAACAGTCTCGAGCTAGTAGAGTAGAGTCTGCTAGTAGAGTAGAGTCATTTTAAGGTTAGATCTGTTCACTAGACAACACACTTTACCTACTATTCTGAATTGTAGTGAAAACAGCTACTCGACCAAGTAAGTAGAGTAGAGTTAGTATGCTAGTTACTCGACCACTAACTCTACTAATGAAAACCAGGCTTAATAGTTATTGATTTTTTAGCAATTTCTCATTATTTCATTTTCATCTTTTGAAAACTAAAGCTAACAATAGTATCAGAATTATACGTAACCTACCGTATTAGAGCTGTTGTACCTATTATAGTGAATCATTTTATGACTCAATTCTATCTATTAATCATTGTAATAAAACAAATTCAGGAATCCAATAAATAAACGATCGTTTCGCACTGTTGCTAATTAATAGTAGCAGCTTTTATATCCATAATAATTATGTGGCCATTTTATAAATAATTATTCATTCTTTTGAAAATTTGAGCCAACATTAAAATCAGAATATTCAACAACCTACCGTAATACATCTGTTGCTTTAATAGTTAATTATGTCCCAGTTTCACAAAGGCCTTTTAGCATTAATCTTCAATTAGCAATGTTGATTCTGTATGATTAATCAAAGAAATTAAAAAATTGATTTATGAGAAAAGCACAGAAGCTGTTTACAATAAATATTTGACATGATTCTTGCAATTCCTGTGCTGGAAGAAAAGAAATCCACTTTTACCTTTTGTGTAATGTGATATTGTGGTAGTTATCCGTATTGAATGAAAAGACTCGAAGTTGTCACAACCACAAGTTTATTGAAATATATTTAAATAAATTTTAAATATAAATAAAAATAATTTAAATATAAGAAATAAAAATAAAGAAATAAAAATAATTTAAATAAATTTGTGGTTGTGAAAAGTTGGAAGTCTTTTCATTGAATAACAACCAACTTTTGTTCAATTGGTCCTAGGATTTTTTATCAATTATAAAACTGTGACAGAATCACTGTAGGGTATTACTGTTTTCATCGCATTATTGTATGACTCTTTTGCCTATTTCTTTGTTGTAATTGATTTGTTGTTGTGGGGGTTGCAGCGGTGCGGAGAGTGCGGGGAGCCGGGAGCTTCGATCGGCTGCATCAGTCGCGGCTGCAGGCAGCTGCTGCACTTGGGCTGCGCCAGGCGAGCCGGATGGCATCTCGATCAGCACAACTTCATTTCAAAGTGCAGCCAGCATGCCAACACACTACACACGGTAATGGCACACGATTTGCTTTTCATGTCCAGGAGCCTGTTTCAAAAAATTGAAATACAGTAATAATGAATTTTAAAGTCCTTTAAACAAATACAGTAATACAAAAAAATATTACGAGTTACAAAATGCAAGAGAGGATTCACCTCTAATACACCAGACCTGAGCCAGCCAGGTTACACGGAATTATTATTATTAATACAGGAATTTCTGTTTTATACCTTCTCACACGAGAAACGAAAATTTTACTGGTGTTTCGTTCATATTGAAAGTAATTAGAGAATCTGTATATTGCATTTATTAATAATTAAATATTTTGGGAGCTTATTCAAAAGCAGCCTTTTTTGAATATTTTTATGAGTAGTTGAAGTAACCAAAAATAATCATAAAACACTACTAAAGTAAGATAAAAACTACTTTTTAAATAGCAAATAATTATCTTTCCCCAGTTTGTCGTTTGACAGTCGACTTATCTGACTGTATTAGTCGACTACATGACTATATCTCATGAAAAGCTTTCAGTTGATAAGTTTGCTTATGAATTTTGTTTTTTCAATTTTGTAATTCTCATTAAAATCTCTTTCAGTTGATAAGCTTGGAATTGATATTAATATTTGAATAATATTTTCTTGGTTTAAAACCTTTCTATTCTGTTCTATGTATTAGTATGTAATAACCATGTTGAAATTCTGTTTCAGGAATACGGAAGAAGATGAAAATGATCAGTTGAATTGAGAACTGTCATCAAATGCAACTCATTGCTGGCTACGATATTTCTGCAGGTATTCGCTTTCATTTCATTTCTTTGCATACCATTTCCAAAAACATACAAATAATAATATCAAATGAGTTACTAATAATTGAAAATTAGAAGAAAAAAAAACAAATAATATTTGATAGAAATGACTGAATATTATCAATAGTTAATGACGAATAAAACTCCATTTATTATTATTGAAGATATTAAAAATAATAACTTGATTATGCTAAATGGTTTAGTGTGTTATTGATATCTTTATTGTCTCATTTTTACCAACAGGTAAGGTGGTCAAAGACGGAAGGACGTGTCTCCTTTCTCTGTCTCTCTCTCTCTCCCGTTGAGTGCCAAGTTTGGCAAGCAAGCAAACAAGAATGTGATGAACTTTTTAAAAACTAATTTATCGGAGAATCGTTTTTATTTTTATGTATTTATGTACGTACTTGTCTAGACGAATAATTAATTATAAACTCACTGTATTATTTGGATTATAAACTATCCTGCGTACTTGTACATTGTAGATACGTTTGTTATATATAAAGGAGAAAGGTTTGTAAATTAGTTACTTCTTAAATACAGTGTTGTGATAAAAATTATATTTGTTATAAGCCGCGCGATCTATTAAAAAAATTAGTTTTAGCTGCTTGTGTAAAATAGGAAAATCGGATAAATTACTAAAGTGTAATTATATTTTGTAAATCAAGTAGATTTAACAGAACATCAAAGGATTATGTTAGTCAGCTATAGATTATTTACTTAAGCAATTTAGTTTTGTGAGATTGAGCTCTTACTAAAGTTCTGTGTCATTTGAAACTTATTCCACGAGCATAAAATGCTCCGAATTGATACTTTTCTGGTTTAGTTTCATTTAATGATTCAGAGTGGGAATATGAAGAAATCTTTCTGTGAAATCTATGAACTTATCTCATTGTGTCACAAATCTCATTAAATAAACATTGTAGCGGGAAAATACTAACTTTCAATTCAAATATATATAATACATTTCGAATCATTGAAAACGTTTTAGGACCGTAGTGTACTGATTTCTATTTAAATTCAGACTTTCTCTCTAATTAATTTCTTTCAAAAATTATATCCATCAATTACATTGGTAATAGAATTACCCAGGTGAAAGCATCAGGCTTATATAGGAACCATCCGTGTTGCTGGAACAATTCCCTAGTCAAAATGAATAAAAACATTCTTTATTATCGTATTATTATATTGTTCTTTAACGATTACAAAAAATAATCTTGTTCTATCATTTTCTTTCTGAAAAATTTGAATTATATAAGGTAAAGTCTTTGTTTTTACCGGTATAATGTAGTTAAATTTATCGTATTCAAGAAGTGGACTTTTCAATAATTTTATGAAATTAGTAACTGTGAGACGATACTTCATTTGTACGAGGACATTGTTATCTCGTAGAAGTTTATGAAAAAAATATATGGGCAATCATCCTCAGCAAAAAAAAATTATTTTGTCATGTTCAAAAATCATTATTGATAAAAATTCGCTCAAGGAATAAAAGCATCAAACCAGGAGGGTTCATTTATACGTAGGTACAATTTCAAGAATAATTTACATTTCAGTATGAGGGTGACTCACTTTCAGTATCGAGCTTGAGAATTCCAATTGAATTCTACTCTTTTTTTGATTCAGACAAATTAGTTTTTAAAGTAAGACAAATAACTTATTCTAATCTGTATTTACCTCCATGGAAATTAGGGTTACGTATTTAATCCAAATAAATGATCTGCAATGTAATCGGAAGCAATCTTATTGGGCAAGGGAATGAAAAGTATTGTTGTAGGAGCTACAATTCAGACTCAATTTTGTTTTGATAAAAAAGGAAAAGAATAATTTTCATATAAAATCCATTTTTATTTTTTTATTAGGTTGCAGTTTCGTGTTTCATAGTTTTTCTTCGTGATGGTTTTGTCTCGTTTCAACTAGCTCAAATCAATTCATCTTAATTTTTCTATTCTTGAATGTTTTGGATAAATAGTAGATTATCACATAAAATCTCACTACGTCTTTCATCCATAGCTTCCTGTACAAAATAAAGATGTAATTGCATCGTTTTGTACATACTTATCTCTGCTTATTTATTAAATAACTCTCATTGCATTTATGTATCATGCAAATCTATTTTTAATATTTTCTTGAAATATCTGAACGGGATTTGGGCAAAAATGAGAAAGAATTTTAGCCCCGTGAAATCTTGGTTGCAAACTGCAAGTATTATAATAAATTGATTTCAATCCAGCTATAGGCCTATTTGAAGATTGTTCTGTGTGAAATTGGAAACTCATTTCTAGTATGTTTATAGGCAAGATTTATATTCCGTACCCTGTAATTCATTTATTTTTAATTCAAGTAGTATCTATCATAGTCAAATTTCATGGTTATTGAGCATTCACAATAAATTTTCGTTACATTACAAATCTTCTTTATTTTATTTTTTTTTTTAATAAATGACAATTTCCATTGTGAAATTTTTTTGTACTTTTTTGTTAATAATCATCTTTTTAATCTTTACGAATCATTTTCAATATTGCTAATCATAAAAATCCTCTCGAGGGTATTCGGTTTTCCGGAACGTAGAAGAAAAAAATAATCTACTTTGAATTTTTATTTTGGAATTTTGGTACTCGATCTTTAAAATCATTTTGAATAGTTCTCTCAAATTTATAATACGGATTACAAAATATAATGAAATATTTTTAAAACCAAGACTTGAGAAATATAAATCACAACTATCAAATGATGAAATGGAATCAAACAGTTGACAAATTTTTAGCTTGATCCAATATATCCACTTAACCAAGGTGAATAGAATCACGATGTATTGAAGAAAATATTTTCTTTTAGATACCGTGAATAGAATAAAATATTCTACCTACTTTGTCCTGCTCCTAGATTTGGATCCTGAATCATAATTTCATCTGTGAAATTACAGTACAACACATCACAAATTCATGAGATTTTTATTTATAATAATTGATTTTTGTATCACTTGATAATATTATATCCTGCAGTGTTCCTGTGTTCTCTTATAATCATCGGATCTTCCCAATTTTTTATAATTTAAAATTTTAAAGAATCTATATTTTCAAAAGCAGCATTGCATATTGTAAGATCTTCTGTATTTTTTCTATGTAGTTGCATTAGATTGATTTGTTATTGATAGGTTTTGTATAATTTCTTAAATATATTTCTACAAAGCAATTTTTAATTTAATCTGATTGAGTGCGTGTGTGTGTATGCTTTTGTAGTCGAAATTTGTGTTATCATTGAAATATGGGATTATTTTATCTTACAAACGGTTTTTTTTAATCAGTCCACTTCGATGGAAAAACACGGTTTTAATTTCTACAATGAAATCAATTTGATTAATTTAAAGCTATCAATGGAATTTCTAGTTTGAAGTTCAGCAATCAGTCAATTTTCACTTTATTTGCTTGATAATACATGCGATCAAATTGTGCGTTTTAGGAGTATATTTTAGCTGAAATAAATTTTTTCACATAAGTATAGGTTTATAATTTTCTCCTATACTCATTTCAAGATTGTCTTGTATTTATTAAACACTGTAATGTTTAATAAATTCACTTGATAATGTTTATTTTATTCACTTCTTATTATATTGAACATTCATTACTGTACAGCAGTAACGCATTCTTCATTCTCAAAGCAACTCCGACTGCTGTACAATTACTGTAGATAGCCCAAATATAATAATACATGTATAAACAATACTACTGTAATTAATTTATCTTGTTTTTCATAACCAATTTTGAAACCACAATAGTTCTGCATTTAATGTTTTAGTTGAAAAAACTCAACTAATTCCTTTATTTCTAGTATTCCTTTTATTCTAGTATGGATAGAGTGGGCCAATTTTTCAATCTTCATTTTTATCATTGCTACTTTTAAAATGTAAAAAATGTGAAAAACGTACTTTTGAAAACCTCATATTTTAAAGCCAACATCAATTGAAACATAGAAAATTTCCTATTTGGTGCTATTTCTCACTTAAAATAAACTTTTTTTTCAATTTAATCTTATTTGTGTTGAATTTCCTATCTACTGCTGAACTCAGTCATCACTAAATAATGATATTAGGTAAAAGCCATTTCTACCAATACAACACAGCAAATATTTTTGGATTTCTACTGAATCGAGTAAGATGAAATCAGAGTTTAGTTTGTCTAAAATTTGTTGTTACCCAAATACAGACATTTTATCGCCGTAATATTTTTCTGTGTGTAAAAGTGTTCAGCATTGCAAGTCATTTTTATCCATGTTGAATCCTTCGATGTATCTGACCTGTTCTACACTGTACAGCAAAGCCACTTCATTGTTATTGTCTAAAATAGCATACATGATTCGCACATAACGATTATATTGTGATTTGGAATGGTGATAGTGAAGATTTTTGTAATGTTGTAATTTTTAACTCATGTGTATGAAAGAATATTGTAATGATTGAATTTTGTTTGTGTTGGATAATTGAAACGGCCGTAAGACATTCTATTTGTAAATTATGAAACTCATTATTGATTAATGAACTTTTGGAATTAATTATTTTCATTATAGTGAAAATAAACCAATTTATATTTTCAATCCTATTGTGTTATTGTCTTTATATACGGGTAACATACCATACTTGTGAGTAGTTGATGATGATTCATTAAAAAACTGATAATTTTTTAGATAATATTTTTATTTGATCGAATTTCTTTGGATTCAATTCTTTTAAATATTTTTATTTATTTTCTCTCGATTCAAGACAAAATAGTTGCAAATGGGGATTTCAAAAGCTTTCAAGTTTCGTACCTCTTCACAGGAAAATGCATAAGGTTCACTTGATATCCTTGTTATCATTTCAGGTTTTATCCTTTCAGAATTTACCATTTCAGAAGATATCCATATAGTTGGAAGAAAGTTGAAATCAATTGAGTTTTATTCCATAGTTCATTTCAATTATTTACATAACATTTTTAGAAAAATGAAAAAGTATTCAAAACATAATAAAATAAAAAAGGATGCAGTGTTTTTAGCCTCATTGAAAATTGTGTCAAGGCACCTAACGTTCCTTGGCATTAACAATACAGCAATACAATTCAGAAAGTTGAATTCAGTTTTATTTCATTTATTTGCAGAACATTTTTAAAAGAATTCAAAACAATATGCGAAATTTGAATAGAATACATAAAGGAAACAGTTGTTATAGATTCCTTGGCATTAAAAAATACAGTTCCAGTACCTTCTGAACAACATTAGAAAGCCGAATCTGAAGTAATGGATATCGAGGAAAATAAATAGAAAATGAAGGCTTACCGTACCTCAAGGATTGAGTTGAAGATATAAGCGATCATAATAGCAGTGGCATAGTACGTCAATAGAAATATTTATTGATTGGATACTTTTTTTACCAGATGGTATTTTAGATCAATTATTCTTCTAACATTATTTTTTAAACACCCAAGTAAAAAACAACTCGAATTTCCTCAGTGACGATCGTTTCGTCCTGGTGTTGGACATCATCAGACTAGCTGATGTTGAAAGTGTGTTATTCCATCAGTAGAAAAAAAGTGGATGTACAAAACAACAAATCTTCATTATTGTGAAGAAGTCAGAAGTTATTTTACTCAACTCTACTAGTAGATCATGGACTATTAGGCTAACCGTCCACTGGAACCGAATTCAACCAAACCGTTCGGCCGTCGGTCTGGTGAAATCTGCCGGCTGTCAATTCGGCCGAATACGATCGTCCATTGGAACCGTTTTTGTCAGTCCAGTTCCAGTTTAGTTGGTTGCCAGAAAGTGGCAAGTTAGTTAGTACGGAAAGTGATTTTTCTTTGTGTGTTTACTTACAAAGTCCGCAAGATTGTAATGGATTTTGATGAGATAATGTTACTTGAAAATACCTATGTGATGAGGAGGGAGAGGAAAAGGAGAAGAAGGTATTGGGTGCATCCGATACTGACCGAAAGGAGCCGACTTGGCGAGTTTCATCATTTGCATACCAGTCTAAAGGAAGATAAAATTAAGTTTTCTGAGTACTATCGTATGAGTGAGGAGACATTTAATTATATATTGAATAAAATTTGGCACTCAATAGAAAGATTTTCAAATTTTCGAGAAACTATATCACCGGAAGAACGATTGGCTGTCACAATAAGGTAAGAAATAACTAATAATTCTTCAAAAACACTAAAATTTTATTTTAACACAGTTTACAATCACCTGATAAAAGAAAATATCTTCACATATTAAAATGATTTTTAAGAAAAAGAAGTGAAATACGTTTGGACAGAATCCATTTGTGTTTCTTGATTGAACTCATTAAACGAATTGCCCTGCTGTGGACAAACAGGGAAGTAGTAGAGCTGTAAGCAGAGGAAGTAGAGCTGTAGGAAGATGGAGAAGGAGAAGCCAATGGATGAGTCACTTACGTGTAACTCGTCTGTCTGGATTGTTCATCAATCAGAACATTTTGTATTTTATTTCTCACTTCCAGTTTCCTGTTCTCAGGAATCTTCATCAAATAAGGAAGCAGGCTTTGCAGAAACAAGTAATCCGGGCTTTGTTTCCACAATGAATTTTCTGAAAGCAGTTTTATTTTTGTTTTCAATGTCAAGGAAAGGATCCTGAGATGAGCTTTCAAACTTTCTTCAGCTTTGTTATAGAGGCTGATGCATAGGATGGAGGAGGCTGCATTTCAGAAACCACTGGGTGTGAATGTTGGGAAACAGTTGTATCATTAGAAACATCACTAGAACTTTCGAAAAGGTCTGATCCATGCTGGTTTGATGAATTACTCTCATCAGCGATGCTGTCAGATACTAATTCTTGTTGCTGTAATTTATGTTCATGTGCAGAAGGTTGTTTTCTTAGGTGAGAGATGTGCATGGAGCTTTCTGTGTGATACCACATCTTTCAGAAATAGCATTGTTTTGTAGTAAGGCCATGAAGAATTGTAAGTGGCCTCACTTGACTCCCTGAACGGTGCTCGAAGGCTTCATTAAATTCTTTTCTGAATGTATCTCGAGTCCATGCCACTTTTTTCGCGTCATCAACTGAAAACAAAAAAGTAATTAAAATAAACTGTAGTATGAATTTGTTTATCAATATCATTTTATTGACTGAGCACTAGCATGGTGCCCGTTTTCAAAATTCAATTTTTTATCTAGAAAAACACATTTTATAACTATTTATTGTTTTCAGGTACTTAGCGACTGGTTCTTCATTTAAAACACTGGGGTATTCGTTCAGAATTTCTGATGTGACAGTGGGACGAATTGTCAAGGAAGTATGTACTGCAATTTGGGATAATCTACAAACTGTGCACCTTTGTACTCCTGAAGAATGTGATATAAACGGTATTGTTCAAGAGTTTTGGAACAGGTGGAAATTTCCCAACTGTGTCGGTTGCATTGATGGTAAACATATTCGTATTAAACAGCCAGATCATTCTGGCGCCATGTACAGGAACTATAAACAGTACTTTTCAATCGTTTTACAAGGTGTTGCTGGGCCGGACTACAAGTTTTTGGCCATCGACGTTGGTGCGTATGGGAAAGAGAGAGTGATGGAGGGATTTTCAAGCATTCAAGACTTTACCAAAACTTGAAACAGGCTCCTTAGGCGTAAGGACCTCTTTCCTACCTGGAACTAACATGTCAGTTCCTCACGTACTTCTTGGAGACGAGGCATACCCTCTAAAGCCCTACTTAATGAGACCATATCCTGCAACGAAATTAGGGCCAGCAGAAGCAAAATTCAACTGCCGGTTGTCACAAGCAAGACAAGTAGTAGAATGCACTTTTGGTATTATGACCAACACATGGAGAATATTACACAAAGCTATAGAGGTTGATGTTGACGATGCTGACAAAATCATTAAATGCATATGTTTGCTACATAACATTATTATCGACAAAGAAAGGGCACGACATTTACCTTCATTAGTTGCTGCCCAACACAATATCGTTTTGCAACCATTGGTGAAAATAGGGGTGTCAATGTGGCATACACCGTTAGAGACAAATTTAAGAAATTTTCATGAACAATGATTGTATTTGAATTGTTATAAATTAATTGAACTACTAACAAAGCCACCAAAAATTTTCATGAACAATGATTGTTTTAAAATTTAAAAACTGAATAAACAACTAACATAGTCACCAAATTAGTTATTTCTTACAATAATCTTACCTTCAGATCCTATTTGTTCAGCAATCTTTGTCCACAGACTCCTTTGAACATCACGACGATGATATCTTTTGTCTCGCATATCCCACAATGGAACATGTTCTTCAACCAAACTTATCAACTTTTCACAGTCCATAGTTCTAACTTCATAAAACAGAACAACTTCAAAAAACAGAAATAAACAAGACTGTGGAACAATTTTAGGTTAGTAACACTAGGTTGTCTCAGCTGGACTATAGTTAGTTCGACCGAATAGGACCGAAAAATCCCATTTATTTCGGATCGAGAAATTCATCGGCTGAACACGGCCGTACACGGCCGCATGAATCTGTTGCAATGGACGAGGATCTATTCCTTTCTTTCTTGGGGGATCGTTCGGTCGAGTTCAGTCGTGTTCGGCCGATGCTAGTTCGGACGAAAACGGTTCCAGTGGACGGCCCACCTTAATCGCATGATCCACCAATAGAAATCTAGTTTGTCTATGGTACAAATGCAGAAATATGCTTTATCTGTGAGCCTTCATTACTCTTAGGCCGCGGCTCCACTGGCAGCTAAATGCAGCGCGTAAGTTCGAAATATAAGTCGGTAGCAAACAAATGTAGGTGGCTCCACTAGCTGCAACCTGCAGCGTCAAGCATTATAAATTATTCCGCGCTGCAGAAAGAAGTGTCGCGTCAAAATAGGAAGACTACACAGCTGATTCAAATTTTTTATTGCATGATAAAAAAACGAACAAGAAATGGGCTGCTATCGTTGAAACGACTGTCGCGTGCATCGCGCTGCAGTTAGCTGCCAGTGGAGCCGCGGCCTAGTTGTGGGCTAGCTACTTTAATAATTAATTAATCTTGTTTAGCCTCCCACAGTACGGTACTATATAGTAGCAGCAACGAAATAAAGAAACATTTTGTGCTGTTGTCAAGTCTTGCTAGCTGAGTAGGTACCTACTCAAAATCATACAGGGGAATCGACTCCGACGCTCAAAATAGGCAGCAAAAGGGACACAGCGTTACCAATTTGTAATGGAGAGCAAGCAATTTTCGACTTTACCAGTTTCATTATCTGACAACAGCACAAAATCTCGTTTCTAGTGGCTGCTACTATAGTAATCTACTGATAAAAGGTTTTGCGTACGTTTAACGTACAGATCGGTTGCCCCAGGCCTCCTACTTTGTTTGAGAAGCTTTGCGTGGAAATTTTTTAATAAACGAGACTGAAAAACTCAGGAAATGAATGAAAATATAAGGAAGGGAGCTGTGATATTTACAATAATAATTGTACTCTACCAGAAAACTTCCAACTCAATGATTTTGCGTACCGGTAGATGATAGTTCAGCAAGTATTAGTACCATTATCTCCTGTCCTGAGCTTTTCAAGTTTTGTCTATAAAAAAACAAAACACCCAGAGTATAATATAATATGTGTAAGATTGTTAAAAATGGGCCAGTAGGCCTACTGTGTAGCTAGGTAGTAAGTCTTATTCAAATATTCAGAAATTATATATTCAGGTTCAATATTTTTAATGCCGTTCATCTAAGACTAGGCGAGAGTAGGCCTACTAATTGTTCAATCTGAATAGATGATCTTCAAGAGCATGAGCCATTCAAGAAGAAGTGAAATCCTTTCAGAAACTATTAAATTTTTAATATTGAGTGTTAGGTACCGGAAGTTATCTACAGAAACATGGAGGAGAGTATTTTTTGCAATTCATGCTGTAGTAACATTTAAGTTATTCGTAGGTTACCCTGATTTCAATAAATAAAAAATTGAAAAATATGAATTATCAGAGAGAAGTACTCACACAATTAGCCTCGTCATGTCTACTGGAACCGTTTTCATCCGAACGTCCGAATCGCTAACGAGTGGAATCAAATGGCCGGCAGTTCGGACGTAGGACGGCGGACGAAAACGGTTCTAGTGGACAACGAGGCTAGATTGGTCAAGTTTGGTTAGAAACCTTCATTTCAACAAACGTTTCTTACTAATTTCTTACGATTAATTCTTAATTTTAAAAAGGATTTTAGTGAATTTTTTTTTAGTAGGAAATCTGTGAGACGTTTATATATCTGCGAAGTAATTGGGTAGCCTAATCGGTAATATTAGTCAAGTAATCGTTCTGTAATATAATTACAATCTGGTACCCGTTTTGATATCAAAATCAGTTTTGCTTTCAAAAACTGAATTGATTGAGTTTCTGTCAACATTTTAAAATTACAATTTTGGTACCTTCTAGAACTTAAACCCTCTAGTACCTACTTAATTAAGTAAGTAACGCTGAGACACGGATTTGTGTTTTGAAATAGAAAAGCATCTCGGAACCAAAAGTACGTTTGTATGAACTTATCTTTTTTATGCCCGGTTTTTTAGTCGCTCAATAGACAGTTTATGGATCCAATAGCACTATCGAATCAATAACCATGTGTTTTCAAAAGCAAAAAAAAAGTTATTGATTCGATAAGTTTATTGAACGACTGAAAAACCGGGCATTAGAGAGACAGATTCCTCTTATTGGAACACAACTGTACAAAAATATCAAGAAGTATAAAATTAGATTTCCTAACTAAATTAATCAATGTTCTCGACAATAAACATTTTTATCAAGGCAATTCAATTCAAAAACTAAAATGTCAAAATAGAGGTACTGTACTTGAGAATACATGAGAACTATTTAAGAATAAACAAAATCATTTGCGGTACTTTCTACATAACAGCTCTTTTTTCTTGGAAATGATTTCTAAAAGTCCTTATAATTAAACCCCTCCAATTAAAACTTGAAAATTAATGAACATTTTTATCATGGCAATTCAATTCTAAAATTAAAATGTCACAATATAGATTTAAGAATAAACAAAATCATTTACGGTAGTTTTCACATAACAGTTGTTCCTTGGAAATGATTTCTAAATGACCTTAGGCCTATAATAAAAACCTTCAAAAACTTGAAAATTAATGAACATTTTTATCATGGCAATTCAATTCTAAAATTAAAATGTCAAAATATCTTTAATAATGAACAAAATCATTAATTTTACTTTCTATATACCGTAGCAGTTGTTTCTTGGAAATGATTTCTAAATGCCCTTACGGTACTGAAGACCCTTCCAAAACTTGAAAATTAACAAGAGAAACTTGTACAAAGAGAATGTTGAGTTTCCCAAACCTGAGAACAGCCGACAAAACTGTCAGTTGCATAATCTATTCAAATTGAATAATTCATATTGATCCTGTTGACAGCCAGTGAGAAAGAGCTCCTGTAATGTAGCCGCTATGTCTTGAGAGTTCGGCGCAGATTGAGCTGAGTTCATTTCCCTACATTCATCTGAAGGAGCTGGTTCTTATCACAAAAGGCAACTGAGAAATTTATTTTATTGCTACTGGCTTCAAATCATTTTCAATTGATAACTGATAAGCAGTAATCATTAGTGGCCTACTGAAACGTTGAATTTGTTAAGTACAATACAAGCTCAAGCTTGTTTGATATCTACATCTCAATACGGTACGGTAAGTAACTTTTATCTTTTAAAATATACGGTACATAAAAAATATGTACAACTAGGTTTGAAGGCTTGATAATAAGTGTGAATGCTTGAGGAAAGCCTTGACTATGAATTGTTTCTGAAAAAAACTCGTAATTATCGTGACGTAATCAAATCACAATGGTCACGTGTTTTATGCACGTGACTAGTTTCTGTGAGCTGCACTATTGATTGTGAACCAAGTTTCGGAAACCGGTGCTTAAAATTGACCGTCGAAATTATAGAGTGACAATACTCAGATTAAAGACACATTTTTATCGGTTCATCGATGTTTCTACCGAGGATTGAAAATTTTATTTCTAGGACCAGTTGAAGTAATTTATAGCTAGAGGAGTATGAAGAACAACGCCTTCATTTAATAAACCTGTTTTGTTGCAACTGGAATAGCTTTTCTCTGTCTCAGTCTTCA
Organism: Laodelphax striatellus; assembly: GCA_017141395.1. NCBI lineage: Eukaryota > Metazoa > Arthropoda > Insecta > Hemiptera > Delphacidae > Laodelphax > Laodelphax striatellus. Next base: position 11,958,089 of record CM029538.1, on the reverse strand, counting down.
TATTATTGTGATAACTGATAACAGTCGTTTATTATTGTTCCTTTAACTCAGTTAAGTGCCTTGTTAATAAGCAAAGTGCAGTAGGGTATTTGATAAGTTACACAACACACTAGCTCAGTTCCATATGGAGCATCTTTTATACTATTCACATCTATATTCTACTACAGTGCCTATTATAATATAATAGACTTTTAGTTTTGCATCCTCCCATATGCAAAATAATTATCATGTATAATTATAACGATTTTATTTTAAACTGTATTACATGTGTTAAGTTGTTTCCAGTGCGCTAGTTGAATATAATATTATACTGGTGTCTGATTTTTGAAAAGACTCCTCGCATTTTAACCAGGTGAGTTAATAATTGGGCTATTTCAGATTTTAATTGCTATATTATACAGAGTGATCAAAGAGTTCCTCCGCAGTGAATTATAATGTAACTACCATATATTACATTGTGGCTCTGACATTGTCTGAAATAAGCACCACAAAAGAATATTGAGCAAGTCCAAATGAAGGGGAGTAACCTGTCAAATGGGTTTTTAAACAGAACACAATAATGCCACCTGCCAGCACAAAGCTATAATCAGATTAATTATCGCTTTATTCATTATAATCAGATTAATTTTACGCTTTTTTGGCATTAGATAGATAGAGAGATATTATTTCTTTGCCATCGTACTCCAAGTTCATCAGCAACGTCAAGAAATAATAACTCTCTATCACTATCTATTTAATGCCAAGCGTCAAATTGAATTAATCTGATTATACTGTAGGGAGACTCTATGATCATTTTTTACTTATTATTTTTTGAGTTCTTTGTCTTCCTAACATTTTATAACTAGCATAAATCATGTAGAACTAATTTTTAAATATAACATCAAATATCTGGGAATCAGGTTGTTATTTGTTAGGTACTTCCCTTGTCCTACTGACGTAGTTTTGAAATGGTTTGATATGGAGAGGGTTGACATTTGACTTAAATGCAAGTAGGTAATCAATGAAGTTGAAGATCATAACGGTAGATATCTTATATATTTTCAACTGATCTTGAAACAATAACCTATGATCAAGTACACTGCAGAGGGCGGCTAAGAGGATTCTGTGAGTAGGTCTACTATGATACCTCTTGTTATATAAATAAGTTTAGAAATTATTTTCAATTTTATTAAAATTGAAGTAAGAAATCATACTTATAATATGTACCTATCATTGAAACATAATGTACAAGTTGAAATAATTAGGCCTACCTCAAATGTCACCAATAAATACGCTTCATTTTCAAGTACGGTATTTCAAGTACTGTAACACATTATTAAAATTTCAAGTAATAACACAGCTTCACCACAATATATTTCTGTGAGTAGGTCTACTAGCCTACTACCTCTTTTTATATAAATACGTTTTTCAATAATTTTCATTTTTATTACAATTACAGTAAGAAATCATGTGTATATAATGTCCAATGGCATTTTTATGATGGGGAAGTTTTTCTATTATATTTTTCTATATAAGTTGATTTTTTAATCGTCTTCTGAAGGTTTACAATGTCGGATGAGATGAGTTCTTCAGTTCTATGGTTTAGACATGGTCTCCGCTTTCACGACAACCCAGCGCTGCATGCAGCCATCAAAAACAAAGACAACTTCTATCCAATATTTATATTTGATGGAGAGAGTGCTGGTATGTATTAACAAACAATATGAAATAACAATTAGATAATCAATCTTAATTTATCAAGTATCAAAGAAAACACAGTCATTCATTATGTGTTTGCTACACAAGACGAATGAGATATATTTGAATAAACATCGAACATTTTTATCAATATTACTGTGTCACTGATATAAATAAATAAATAATTGAAAGGGGAGCTGAAAGCTGAATGCATCAACTGAATGCTGCCAAAGAGGATAATAGAGTGTACAATATCATTGTTCTCTCGAGGCAAACGGTGTCAGTTATTATGTTTCTGCCCTTTTATTATACATTTAATTGAAAGTGTACCGTACCTTTTCTCTTCTGTTTCACTGATCAGTGGTTTAATCTGCTAATCCGTTCCATATCGTTGAACATGAATTGAGAATTGTTTATAAATACAATAGGCTGCCATCAATTCGACCCAAAAATGTTGTATCTCGCGCCAAAAATCTGTATTTATTAGTTGAGTGGATTAAATGGTAGAATTTTATTGAAATATACTCTGTAAAAAGATACGTAGATACCGCTACGGTATATTATCAGTGATTTAGCAGGGAATTGAATGCAATAAATAAGATAATAATATAAGAGAATGCTGTTATTATTGTCGTATGGAAAAATTATAACTTTTTGTTTCCTTGAGTGCAAAATTCAATCATACCTGAATTCAAAATTAAAACAATCAATCGTGTTTTAAAACTTCAATTGTGGTTTAAATTAAAATCAGTTACCGTATTGTCCAGACTCCAGAAGATAGTCTGGAGTTATTATACATATCTGGAATATGTATTAAAAGAGCTCGTTCATTCTATTTTCAAAATCAACACACACAAAACGTGATTACTAAACTAATACTTTCAAATTGGCAATGATCTTTATTCAGCAATCTTTATTGGCAATAATAATTCAGATTCTATTTTGAATATGCAATTCTTATTTCAAATTACTTTGTATTATGCTTACAGGTACCAAAGTTATTGGTTCTAATCGTATGAGATTCCTTTTGGAATCGCTGAAAGATCTTGACACCCAGTTGCAAAATGTTGGTCAACGTCTGTTCGTTTTCAAAGGATCTCCTGTGAAAATCTTTGATTGGATGGCCAAAAGCATAAAAATGAAAACGCTGTGCTTTGAGCAGGTGAGAGCTGGTTGGGTGGAGACAGTAAAATGCTACGGTACATCAAAAGTATTTCAATTAAATTTTACTTAGTTTCCCCTCTCTTATTATTTACATAAAATATTTTGATAAAAATTTTCCGTTCATTCCACTATGAATTGGTAGGCTACCGGTATCAGACTTTAGAAGTGCAAATAACACTCTATTTTTAACGATTCTTAAATGAAAATTCTCGTGATTGATAGGTACCGTACTAACTTTTGTAGATGATGGTTTTGTCAAACTAAAAAAGAAAATGTATACATAGTAGGCTTATCATAGTAAAATAAGTTTATTATAGTGCTACATAAATTCGATTCCTCTATTTCTGTTTTTCTATAAATATAAAGTACCTAATCATTTGATAAATGTTGGAATTTATAAAAAAAAATCAATAGACAGGAATTTTTTACTACGGTGAAATGCAGGCTACGGTACTTCTGAAATTTATTCTTCACTTAATACAAAAAATTATTTGCGTTAATTTGTGTGAAGTAAAATTTTGTAATAATTTTCTTGATCTTGGTTAGATACGAAGATATGGTTTCCTGTATCTCATATTACTTTTAATTCTTTTTGATCTTAAAAAAGGTGTATCTAAAAAAACTTTGAATCTTTCAGGACTGCGAACCGATTTGGGCAGAAAGAGATAACGCAGTGAAGAATTTCTGCGATGGAGCCGGAGTGAAATGTGTTGAGAAAGTGTCTCACACATTATGGAACCCGAAAGAAGTGATTGAAGCTAACGGCGGCGTCCCGCCTCTCACTTACCAAATGTTTCTGGTAAATCTTCAACTAAATAAACCTAAAAACACATTTTAGTATGTGTTCTATACATTATTATTCTCATAAAATGTACAGAAATACAGTTTTGATTTACATAAGTGATGTTAGAATAAGGACTTGGCATGATATTGAAATTCACATGTTAATTACTTTTTTAATTATTTGGAGTGGTCTTTATTTAAATACAGAACCAAGTATTTAAATTGATCCTTAGTTTTTTATTCACAAAATTTTCAAACTTTCAAAATTGCTCATATTCAACATTCTTTGTATTTGTATTCCTATTTTACAACATTCATATTATCATAATAATATTTGAATGTTCATAATTAGAGAAACGAAAATACAATTGATTAACTGCAATAACCAATAATAATATCTTCCAATTCTAATGTTGATTGTAGTGGCATAGAAAGAATGATCCTAAAGATAATTTATCCTCCAACATTATTCTATTTCGCATATCTATTTCAAGTTTTTGAAAAATTTCAGTATACTGTGAGCACTATTGGAAATCCACCTCGACCAGAGGCCGATGTCGACTGGAGTAAAGTGAAATTTGGAAAACTTCCAGAAGACATCCCTGATGACATATTTGTAAGTTCATTCAACTGATTACTAACAATATCCCAATAATAAAATTCTGCACAAGAAACATGAATCTGGATAAACATATGAAAGACAAATTCATATAAGCATTCTCCAAAGGCCTACTGCAAAATCTTTATTTAAAAAATAAATTGTTAAAAATGTATAAGTTTGAAATATAAATTAAATGCTTAATTTTGTGAGTTCTTTTAATAATTCTACAGTGGAAAGAACGTGATGCCTTCTTCTCTTCTGTAGTGTGTAGTAGGCCTACTAATCAAGATCACCTCATATATAGTATATAATTTATTTCATGCTCCAACAACATGAATCATGTTATTAACATTCAGTATTCCAAGACAATGAAGGAAATTTTAATATGAAAAATAAGTTGAAGATTGAAAATCATAAGTTTAGATAATCATCACTTTGGACCTTGTTTTTTCAATTTAGAAGAGAATTAGTTAATTAATACGTGTTTCTTTCTTAACTACAGTATTGAACAATATCTACTGTAATAGATGAATAATAATTACCGTACTGTAACACATTTTAAGATTCCATGATAATAATACAGTGCCAGGAGCACAAATGTCTGTTAAGCTTGATTTCCAATCAACAGTTTTGATTCTTATTTTTTTATACAAAATACATTTTCATTGTGATTTTTTTTCTCTTTATGTGTAATCAAAGGTAAACTTCAATTGACTCTTGTGCAACTTATGTTAAAATCAGTAATTAGGCAGCTCGTACACCGGAGCAATAAGCAATATACGACCGGGGTTAAAGATAAGCTTTAATTCACTTTTTTCCAACGGACCGTTAGATTGATTTTTTCATCAACTATTCAACTATTTTTCCAGCTGTACGCAGGCGTACCAACTCTGGAGGATTTCAACATGCATGCATACGACGGCGGTGAGCGGATGGTGCGCTGGGTGGGAGGGGAGACCAACGCCATTGCCAACCTGAGAAACCGAATTCTGGTCGAGGAAGAAGCGTTCCGCTGCGGCTTCTATCTGCCCAACCAGGCCAACCCTGATCTGGTGGCACCTCCTACCAGTCAATCAGCTGCTCTCAGATTTGGGTGTCTATCTGTGCGCAGGTAACAAACTAGCCTTTTTTGACTAATTATAATATGAAGTTGGCAAAACCATTCGAATCCTTGATAATGATATTAGCACACGACTTCTATCATTAGAGAATCCTCGAAATACGGCTTCGCCTCTCTATTAAAACACAGTTGAGAGGAACATGAATGAATTTTATTTCCAAGAACAAAAAACATGATACAGTTGAGTCCCGATAATCCGAACCTCGGTAAACCGAAATTCCGCTTAATCCGCAACCGAAATAAGAATATTTTTAGGAAAAAGTTGAGTTGGAAAACGGTACAATAGAGAGTAATCCACAAATTTTAGCAGATAAAGTCAATCACTATCTCATTAATCTCGCCCGGTCTGAAGATAATGAATTTTCGGCTGTCGACCTGGGCCTACGTCAGCGCTGCCAATCTTTCTTTGTAAAGCCAGTATCAGAGAATGAAATAATTAAAGTTATACAGAGCTTGAAAAATAAAAAGTCATCGGGGTATGATAAATTCGATGTACGGTACTCTTAGTTTAGAAAATCGCACCGTACATTGCATGCGCTCTTACACATGTTTTCAATTTAAGTTTCAGTAATGGTATTTTTCCAGATATGTTAAAGCGTAGTATTGTTACACCAATTTTCAAAAAGAAAAACTCACTGAAATTAAATAATATAAGACCAATTAGTCTGCTTTCTGTTTTTTCAAAATCTTGGAAAAATTAATGATTGTTCGTCTGCTTGATTATCTGACAAAGATTGAGTTTTTCTCTCAAAAGCAATTTGGGTTTCAAAAGGGAAAGTCAACCGAAGATGCACTTTTAAACTTCACTAATCTAATTTACACAAGTTTGAATAATGGTAATAAAACAACCGGTCTCTATATCGATTATAAAAAATCTTTTGATCTAATTAATCACAATATATATTACTAATGAAGCTTGAGGCTGCCGGAGTGAGGGGAGTAGCGCTCCAAGGGTTCAGCAGTTTCCTGTCCTGCAGGGAGCAGCGGGTGCGGGTGGGTGATTGCCTAAGTCAACCCCTCCCTGTTACTGTCGGAGTGCCCCAAGGATCCGTTTCCTCGGCGATTCTTTTTATAATCTTTATTAATGATTTGCTTGAGAAAAAATTCAATGGTCAGATTCAGGCTTTTGCCGACGATATTGCCTTCATTTATTCCCACAAAAATAAGGAAACCATAAAAAATAATGTATTGTGTGATTTATTCACATTACGTGACTGGTGTTTCAAAAATAAAATGGAGGTGAATGTTTCGAAAACCAAGTATATCAATTTTAACTTTAGAGCTTTTGTAAGGTTAGAGAAAGTTCTTGTTCATGAGGAAGAAGCCATACTGGATGCTGTTATCTTGGCACGTAATTATTAGCACGTATGGTAAATATAAAAATTGAAATTAAATGATTTTCTCTAGATTGAAATCTATTGTAGCCTAGTAGGGAATAATGTAATCCATAGCAGGACTAATTTAGTTTGGCGAAAAACATCTGTTTCGGTGATCAGCATCACAATACTCAACTCACAAAATGCTGAATCTCGCAGATTATTGAAAAGGTCTTTTAAAAAGGTATTTTTTGAAAAGCCTTCTTTAAAAAAGTCTTTTAAAGACTTTAAGGGTTTTTAAGACTCTTAAGCATTCAAATCTGTCAAAGCTGCGTAAAACTGTTTACTGATTGCCAAAAACAACTGTTTTTAGCCAAATTAAATTATTCCTGCTATATCATATATGTATACATGCAATATATTATTATTTGTCGTAGAGCTCCCTAATTGGAAGACGCTGAGTGAAAATGATTCATTTATGGGACTTTGAGGTGTTCTTTTTGTTTGCCCACCAACTTTTATTTTCATTCTCTGTGCAAAAGCAGCCTTAATTTCATCGCTCCATTTAGTGCCGGTTCTTGGCGGCTTTACCTCTGGCTTTATTTCCCACTTTTCAACTTTCATTCTGATATAATATTATTATATTGACATGCAATATAATATTATGTCAATTTCATCTTTATTTTGCACATGAAGGAGTGAATTCTTTGTTTCCTTTTTCGGTAATAAAGTGAATTGGATTGAGAAGAAATCGTGTAGGAAATTGGTGGTCAAATTAATAATAATTTATTTGTGTATCACGTTTTTCTTGTATTGTGTAATCAATTGTTTCTCATTTTTTATTGTAATGCTTTCTATGAGTGTATTAAGTGATATTTTATTATGTACTTGTACCCATACCCATGAATTTATTTGTCTATTTGAAATAAAAATATTTACAGGAGAAACCGTTCATTTATTCAACCTTGACGAATATGAATTAATTGTGGGCAGAATACAGCTCCTGCTGCAGAATTTGGAATTTCTCAATAAATAAATTTAAATTTTTATAGAAAATTATCTAATTCAGTTGATTTGCTAATGATTTTTAATCATTCCAGTCCTCTCAATGGTGATATATAGGCTGAAAATGTATAAATATTGACAAAACCAACAAAATTGGATAAATATAATATAAATCAGTTGAGTTTTTCCAGTCGGTTGCTGTTTGGTAATATTCAAACAGCCCGCCACGTAAATTAGATGTGAGCGCCTTCATTCCATCAAGGATAGGCAACCAACAATACACGAATGGATAAAATTCCTGCCAAATTTTCGATTATCGACTTTAACTTCGATTTTTAATCCTTGGTCTCGAGCAAATCTGTCTAAAAAATAAAAGTTGCTTCCAGCGCTAATAGTTCTGTACACGAAAATTCTACCAGGCAACCAGGAGCGACGAAGAGATACACTGGACTCTTTCGTTTCACCAAGGAGGAAAGAAATGTATTCTTATAACGTAGTTCCTTATTTTGCTGCTAGATGGCATAGGATGTCTTATGAGCATCTGCAGAGCTGGATAGATGTGTGTGGAGGCAGTTTCAAAGGTTCGGTGCATTTTCATGCTAATTTGAGCTTTTCACGGCTTTCCATTTCGGTTTGAACTTGGAAAAGGTCTATTAATATGTAAATACATCTGATAAATCGATCTAGGTATGTTTCAAGAACGTATCTCAAGTAGTTTTCGAGTAAAAATTCTTTTATTGCAAAAAACTTATAGGATAATATATTTTTTTTTCACGATTACTTGGGAAATGTTTCATTTACATGCTTGTAACAATTTGTAAACGATTCTTCAGATGAAAATGCATCAAATGAGTTTTTGTTTCAGCCTTAATTCCCTAATCTAACTTAATAAAAAAATAAAATAATAATCAATTTTGACAATTTCGACGGCGTGTAACTCAGTAACACATGGTTTTCGGGTATGGAATTATCAGATGTTCCTATCCTAGAATTCGAGTTCCTATCTAGAAGTCTCATAATATTATGTGTGTACACTTTTTAGGCCATGCTCTATCTACATCCCAAATGTCAAGCAAATCTGAGATATTTTGATTTTTTGGCTAAAAAAGAATGATGATTTTTTTCAAAAAATGAAAAATTCTCAAAATTGCTTTAAATAACGTATAGGATAGTACTTGAAGAGCTGAACAAGAATCTGTCAACAAAATAAAAAAATTCGTTCCCCTTCAGGAGATATGAGCATTTGAAAATTGGAATTCTCCTCTCTCAGCTTTCAGATTAATTGTTGAAGAGCTCAAAATTTCTATATCCCACACCAAGCTTTTTATTCTTTCAATCTTTTTTCAACTGCTATACCTTACCTGGGGTTCAAACATGAGATGGAGACAAAGAACAGTACTTCTCTCACAATTTTTGTAGTAAAAGCCTGCATATTTCAATTGACTGGAAGATTAATGTTCAATTAGTGATCAAGTCACCCTACTACCGAATTTAATAACTAGTCATGATTTGATCACTGAAATATTTTGAAGATTCAAAGTAATATTTTGGTAAATTTTACTGATTTCAATAAATTACTCAAAAAATAAGTTATCGCTCAATACCGTACTAATTTCTGATTCTTAGCGCTGCTTTTTTTCTAAGACTTGGATTTAAGCTGGTACTGTACATTAACTTGGATATCCTATAATTTTATATTTGTTCCAAAATACCGGACGAGACATTACGAAGAGGATTATGTTCATTGAAAATGAGGAAAATTGTGGTTGATATTTACATTTCTAGTCGTCTATTATTGCTTTGACTGAGAACAGGATTGAAGAATGCATGCCACCTCCATAAAATATATTCAGGAATTCAGCTTTCGACCAAAAAAATGGAAATGATTTAAAGAGAACTGAATTAAATTTTAAGCCTAGTGTACCATACCTATGTTTTTTATAGGCTTAACACTGAAGCAAATATCAGATAAATTTGTTTGAGAATTATGAAGAATTATTTTATACCGTAATGAATATGACAATAACAATAATGAGCAATTAAAGCCATTTTCTACCAAATTTAATTAATAAGCTACCAATGTTAAAAGGATGAATAAGGAGATTGTTGAAGACCTTGATAATACCTCTAATATAGTGTTACTGGCAATAATTACTGTATATTATTCTCACAGTAGTGGTTTCAGCATATATAAGATAATGTATTTTCATGATGTGATACATATTTTTATTAAAACCTTATTAGGAATTGGATTAGTAGTTTAGTGAATTAACCGTTTTGTGACATGATTATTCAATAATTCAATCAATAAGGTTTGAAACTTTAAAAATACTTTCAAAATTTAATGACTTTCACCTATGAGAGCAATTAATTGTTTTTCAGATTCTATTGGACACTGCATGACCTTTTCAATGAAATTCACGAAGGCAAACTGACCTCCAATCAGAATATAACCGGTCAGCTGATATGGCGTGAGTACTTTTACACAATGTCAGTGGACAACATCCACTATGGCGAGATGACACGCAATCCCATCTGCCTGGACATTCCTTGGATGCCCAAGACCAACAAACTTCACAACGAATTTCTGCAGCGTTGGAAAGAGGGAATGACTGGCTATCCATTCATAGACGCTGCTATGCGACAACTGCTACAAGTAAATTGATAAATTTCCAAAGTTACAACATATATATCATATTGTTTGAAAAATGTGTGGGTTGAGAACACCTACAGAAAATCCTTGTGTTCTGATTAACAAAATACCAAATTTATGTGGTTTTGCAGGTTGTTTACTTGTAGGAGATACAGTAATTTTGTGAGGTACATGTTTGGGAAACAATAAACACCTCACTCAAGTCAAATGTTGAAACAAATTTTCTTCATTCAAAATGTAAGGAATTATTGAAGCTCACAAATGTTACTAGATTTCTTAACTGAACATGTATCACTCACAAGTAACTCATATTTATTCGAATGTAAACGTAGGCTACCTTCAGACTCGATTTTAAATAATCTTCATAATAATCTGTTTTTAATCAAATAATCAAGTTATGCCTCTTTTAACTTTGAAAACCAGCACACGGTTTTCAGCATACTGTATTGTGTCAAATATCTATATAGCAGTTTCAACTAGTTTCATCAGATTCCTCAGTAAATTTTGCAAAAAATCTTACCATTTTCGTACTCAAACAAGTCACCAAAAATTAATAAGATTGTAAACTTGTAGACAAATCTGAAATTTTCGGCCATGTCTATCTCAAGGTAACATTATAATTCCGGAACGTTTTGGAGGGATTTTCCTTTTTGTTTTGATGAGCGCATCAATAACACCTAGAAGTCGAATCAAATCAAAATCTCGTTTATTCCACAAATATAACTCAGTACCTACATACAAAGGTGATTAATAGCATAATAATACAGATTATATGGATACATCAGTAGCCTATTAGAATAATTTTCAATTATATACAACAGGAATGAGCCTACATGGGCAACTCTGGCATAGACTCTGTATTTCAGAGAGATAGCTCTCCTAGCTAGGGGTCACTCTGTAGAATAGTCTATTATATACTAATGATTTCAAATTGTCAACTAAGAGTACGCCTATACTAGAATAGTACCTATATTAAGTAAAACTAAAAGGTGTACACAAATAATGGTGTATGATTTCAGGAAGGTTGGATCCACCACGTGGCCCGTAACGCAGTGGCTAGCTTTCTGACACGTGGCGATCTGTGGCTGTCGTGGGAGGCGGGACTGCGCCACTTCATGGAACATCTGCTGGACGCTGATTGGTCGGTTTGCGCGGGAAACTGGATGTGGGTTTCTAGCTCGGCTTTCGAACAGCTGTTGGACTGTTCACACTGTGTCTGCCCTGTCAACTACGGCCGCCGCCTCGATCCGTGGGGTGTCTATGTCAAGTCAGTTTCATTCATTTATTTTGCATAATTTTTAAAAGAATTTAAATATGGACTAACTAAATAGGATGTATTAACACTGGTATTATTATTATTATTATTATTATTATTATTATTATTATTATTATTATTATTATTATTATTATATAATAATGATTGAAAAAATACATATATAGATGTATAGTAATAGTCTATTAATTTAATTTGGCGAATGGCATTAGATAGATAGGTAGATAGATAGAGATATTTTATTTTGCCATCGGACTCTACGGTCATCAGCAATAATTTATCTCTATCTATCTAATACCATCCGCCAAATTGAATGAATATTACAGTACTATACATCTTCAGCAAATAGTAGGAATCAACCCCTTTTCAATCCAGTATCCATCTGGCTTGAATCCCAGAATCAATATTATTCTCTGTTCAATCTTCTGTGCTCTTTCATTCATATAGAAATTCGTCCAAATTCTAGAATTCTCATTTTACTCTCATGTATGAATACTTTTTTATTATTTTACAAGAAAAATAAGTAACATTGTTTCTACTAGTTGTAGCTCTGTGGAAGTAGACCTCGCGCAATTATTTTATACACATTATGTTCTCCTATGCCCATATTTTGTAGAAGCTGGGACCTGGGCCATGCTACAGACAGGTGGTACTTTCTAAATATCCCTATACCGTATAATTTGAGGTCATGAAAACTAACAAATAAGTGTGCTATAATTTTTCAAATTTTTATAGATTAGTTTGAGAGTAATCCAATGATATTGCAAACTGCTAACAATAATTGTTATTACAGGCGTTACGTACCCGAGCTGAGCAACTTTCCAGTGCAGTTCATCTATGAGCCGTGGAAGCTGCCTCTGGAAGATCAGGAAAAGTATAATTGCGTGATTGGGCGTGACTACCCGGAGCGCATAGTCGAGCACAAAGTCGCATCTCAGATTAATAGAAAGGTATAACTTACAAAAATCCTTTCAATTTTGATCTTCAATGTCAATTTATATTAAAAAACTTAGCTTCATTTAAAAAAGTAGTTTACCTCCATAACTGTCCCCTTTCGTTTTTACCAAATTGAATTTGGAAAATAAAACAGAATACAAAATTCTAGCTTTAGAAAGTAGTTCATCTCATCATTTGTAACTTCCCTCTCTTTGAGTTGTGTATCCATATTTTTTTCTACTGTTAAAAAACATTATTTTAAGTAGAACACTTGATTTCACTAACATAGTGACGATCGTCACCATTACAATTTACCAAGGTTTTTGGAGAGAATAATCTTGATCTAATAACCTAATCCTAACCTAACCTAATCTATCTAATAACCTTGATAATTTACTTGCGGTGAGCATTTTTGAGTGTAAATTTTTTATTTAAATAATAGATGTTGGACATGACGTAAGTAAAATTATTATCATCAAACTTATGAGTGTAGATTGAATTATCAATAGATATAATTTGGATTAGTAGAGTAAGATTCACTATTTTTCTGTTTTACAAGATACTGAAACTTTATGAAACAGGCCCTAGATTGCATTTCTAGGTAAAAACTAAAATACTGTACTTATTTTGGAACTATGAAAATATTTTTTTTTGCTGGGGATGATACCACATGAGCTCTAGGCTTGTGCGTGGGTAATGGGAAGGATGATGATGAGAGATGAATGGACCTACAGCTGCAGGTGGGTGCCGAACAACTGGAAGCGATTTTGAAGCCCATAAATTGTACATAGAGATTACCGTTACAATTATTTTATTTCAATTATTTATCGGAAAAATGAAAAATTCTTGATAATTTTCAGAAAATGGAGCATATCAGAGACAGTTTAATGTCTAAAGTTCCACACTGCTGCCCATCCAGTGCTGAAGAGGTTCGCCAATTCATGTGGCTTCCAGAAAACTGCAGTGATCACGTGTGCGTTCCTAATTGAATCTTCATTGTTCAATGTCTATTGTACCTTGTAATAGCCAGATTTGAGCTATTTAAATTGATGTTTCTGAGCTTGTGATGTATCTTAGATTAGTCAACTTCTATAATATTGATGTATTTAAGTTGCGTATTCATAGAATAGATAGGTATTATACTGCTCTCTTGAATGTATCAGACTTCTGTATCGAATTCTTATGTTATATTATAGGTTATATCCGTTATATCTTATATTCCTATGTTGTACTTCATTAAAATTATATGTGCCGTGTATCCATTCATTTTACTATTAATAGAATTATACTGCTTTCCAAAAACGTTCAAGGTAATACAGTAGTAGTATTTTTTTTTTTTTAATTTTGCGGATGACTTTCATTTCCCGTTTCCATGGTAATGTTCATTGATTTCTTTTTTAAATATGTGTTTTAGATGTTATATACAGTATTTATGTGAAAAATTCAACATCACCCGTTATCATAGAAACGTTAAATAAACGTCATTGGCCATCCTGCAAATTAAAAAAATAGTATTATAAAAAACAAAGTATAACCTACAGTGCAGTAACGACTATTTCGTCCTGGTGTTGGACTTCATCAGAGGAACAACATCAGTCTGATTAATAAGTCCAACACCAGGATAAAGCGGTCATAACTGCAATGTAAATTATATTTTGTTTTCTACTTAGAAGTTTCTAAGTGCACGTTTATGTACACGATCAAATGTTTCATAAAATTCCATCCAATACCCACACATAAGACACTCGTAACTTAGTTTACCGCGTTATAACAGTCCATGTCTAGTGTATGGGTACTTACCTAATCAGCTGTTAGTTTAAGGTAATATTATTGGATGCAATTTAATGGAAAACTTGCTCGTTTACGTACGGCTTTACACAGTCATATGATAATAACATAGCATTAAAACGAAGAATTCAAATTGCCTAAAGTTGTTAATCTTTCGAATCTCAAAGTTCAACGTTTTCTTTAAGAAAATATGTATAAGATCAGAAATCGTTTAAAATCTTCAACAAAACCTCAAACAAAATTAGATAACTGAACTGGCTTTAAATTGATGTAGTAACGACGAAATAATGTTGATGAGAATGTGTTCAAACACAGAATAGTGAAGCGACTTAAAATTTCATCACATTATTATTTTCACAAGTCAGAGTATTTTACTTGTTTGATTATTGAGAGGTAGAAGGATACAGGTTGATGGTAGAAAATCAATAGAATAATGTATCATCATTAATTTTATTAAATTTCTTAATGGAATAATAAAACTCTAAGTGCTAAGAGCTCGACTGCATCATTTTATAAGATATTTTCGATAACTTGTCAACTATGAACAATGGGCTAATTTCACCAACGGAAAAATCAAATTTATCCGTCACAAAACAGAATCAATTCAAACTAAAAACCATCGGCGTCGTACAGTTGGTCACAATGTTATTTTCTAGTTAGCTACGAACTCGTGAAATAAAATGGCATAAAATGAAAAAAGCAAAGAATCTATTAAACAAAAACATTAGCTACAGTCGAGACATCGTTCAATATCATCACAGTTGTAATGTAACTAAGAATAAAAAAAGGCTTTTCAAAATACATATATATAGTATATAAATCCCGACATTATTGAAACATTATTTACAAGTAAACAATCATGATTATTGTTTCACGACTTTATCGATTTAACATAATGACAAGATTGCTGGGACCATTACATACATTATTCATAACAAAGTCAATTATACTTATTTATAATGATAGATCACGATCTATTGGGAGAACTATTCACGATATTTATTATTATACAGAGTTATTCGTAGAAAGACATCTGACATTTGTAATGCTGAGATGTTCGATGCAACAAGACAGTCAGTCAGTAGATAGTATAGGTGGGAGATGGTGACGAACATGATTATCGTCCAAAAGAAACTGTTTTCTACTTGAAAACGATTCCTTGTGCTTAAAATGCCCCTCAATGACGTCAATCACTATCATCAACATCGAAATCACCACACTCAGGTTTTATAGTTGTTAGGTCGTTCCACAGGACAGGACTTCCCAAAGCATCAATAAACGAGCAATACCAACAGCGTCTAGTCTGTTTAGCATTTAAGATTGTTCAACATTCTCAATGACCAACAAAAAGTGCGAAATTACAAAACAATTACGAATTTTAATTTAAAAAAACAACGTGAGAATGATTAAATGCGAACATACCCATTAGAAATCAACCTGTGATTAAATTATAATAATTTTCAATATAAATTTTGATTGATTATTCAAAAAAAGATAAAACAAGATCAATGATAATTTCAATCTGTAAATATTAACCTTCAAACACGTGCTTTGATGAAGAAATAAAGTTTTCGACAAATCATCACATTAAATTCAATTTTGAAAACTGTAGATACCGAATCCTACACAACTATAAAATCATTCGTGTCGATACAATCATGTAATAATAATTCACATAGAAAATCAAATCAATACTAAGTTTAAACAATTTATCAAATAATAAAATGTAGTAGAAATTAAACCAACAATATTCGAGTAGTAAGCAATTAATCTAGGTTTGAGGTAACAATTGTATTTTCTTGTACTTGACTCAACACAACACTATTATATTTATTTCAGTTTGCAACTACTATAATTAATTCATTAGATAGTTGGCTCCCAGTGGGAAGCGGGCTGGAGGGAGGCAGAAATAAGATAGGTAGACAAGGTGGGGAGATATTTGTGGAAATATTCAGGAGTTCCACCTTGATTGGCTCTTTGAAGACTGATGATTGGGAAGAGTGAAGGTAAAGAGATAGAGAGAAAGATAGGCCGAGAACGGCAATTATTACGATTTTTATATATGAACACATCGATCGACTTTTTACCGTCTCGGTTTATTTAGCTTACATTAATTATTGTTAACAGTTCAATAGATAACAGCATGCAGACTAATATACAGTACAATTCGCTCGTTAAATTCGAGTAACAATTAAACGACAGTAGTTATCATAATACCTTCCGACCATACTAATTCATACAGATTATATCACAATATTCCGTTTTCCCTCCTAACATTGCCAACCACAATTCAAACAATTATTACACACACCAACCAACAACATTACTTTGGACTTTGAATCAACCAAAGTCAATTTCAATTACAGTAGCTAGCACTGGATAAATTCGGCGGCTACTCTTAACAATAACAGCATTTTCTCTTCACTTCAATCTGCTCAAGGGTCGGTTTGATTTTAATATAATTAGTTAGGTTTTATTACTACTGCTTTCGATTGAGATCATCTTAAACGTTTTCTTCGAGCTTACGAGGAAAAATCGATAAATTGAAGCGCAATAAAAAAAGAAGTTCTTGACAAACAAATTACCATCAAACTAAAGATTTCATACCATTATAATAAACATACGGAAGACCGATCTATATTAGCATGCATATAATACATAATCGATCAATAGACACGAACTGGATAATGTGAAATGTAGTTAATAAAAGCTAATTCATTAACTAAATGGAGTTCTCGAAAAAATTATCACAGCGATATGGCAAAAAAAGAATAAAAAGCCCGTTTAGAAATCGAACTAGCTATTAACCCAACACAAAAAGGAACTGATAATCATAAGCACTTAGCGTTCTGATTGCAGAGATCTGAGTATGCTCAATATATCTTGAGTTTGCAGCATTCTCAATTTAATTTGGATTTTTTTTAGAATGAGATTATAATATTACAAGTTACTCAATCGTACAGAAATTGAAAGTAACTAAAACTATGGAATTTTGAAAAAAAAAACTAAATAAAATTCATTACAGGATAACTTTTATGACAGATAAAAACAAAGAATTCTCAAGTTATCATGCTAAATGTAATAAGATTCAATTAACAGCATGAAGATGTGATGAGCTGAAGTTGTTGTATAGAACCAGTAGGCATGTTGCTTCAAGACTTGTTTACAAATATTTATTATTCTGTTCAATACAAGATCAAGTCCTTACAGGAATAAAAATTATATAAAAAATTGATTGAAGATAGATCAAGAGCTGAAATACTGTAGAAATTATGATAAACTTCACAAATGAATTTTGAATAAATGCAAATATTTATGTAGTCCAATGTTTAGAACATAAGATCTCCAAATTCTACATAAAACATAAACTCTTCATTTCAATTTGATAAACTGGGCTTAAAATTTTTGAAAATAATATTCTCTACTGCAGCAACTCATCAATGATAAACGTTTCATGTAAAAAACTACTGAGATCACAAAAATAACTTCAAGAGAAATTTCGGAAGAGAAGACGATAATACAAATAATAAATACTCACTCTTAAGTAATTTTCGTAGATTTTTTCCTAGCAAACATAACCTTTTTCAATGAATAAGCGCTAACCCGAAATGCAACACATTCGCAAACAGAAACATCCTCTTCAGTAGACCACATTCGCACGCACAAACACACTCGCTCCTCGAAAATACAACCACACTCAATCAGTTACACATTTATATTGGTCCATCAATAAATATATGCAAATACAAGTATTTATCTTAATAAACCGTAATGTACATTTTATAAAAATAGGACAATTTTCAGTTGATGTTATTTTCTTCAATAGTTATCTAGTGATTGATTGTTTTTGTTGTTATGCGCTTCTGGTGTTAGGTTACAACGGAACGAAAAACACAGATGTGGGGTAATAGTAGTAGGAAAGGAATCTGTTCATTGGCTGTCCAACCACTCGCTCGTTTTGATTGATTTTGGTATGATTGAGGAGGAGACGCGGACAGTTTTTGAAACACACGCAGACAGAGGAAGGCGCACACACCTAACCCAACTTGCGGTGGCGGTGGCGGCGGCTTTAGGGCTGCTGCGAGGTCTGCTTTCAGCTCTGTTTGACGCGTTTGCGGGGCGGCCCGATCGGCGGAATCTGCTGCGTGGCCAGCGCCCTGAACGCCTCCGCTATTAGGTGCGGGTGTGACGTGATCATCGACTTCCAGCCCTGTGTGTCCATCACTTCGGTCGCGTGTCTAAAACAAACACAAACAAGGTTAAAAATAGTGCCATAATTAATGCAGATTGAATATAGTCATTATCCAATCAAATATAGTCATTATTTTATGTTACTGAATAACATAAAATAAAAATTAATATTACCAATAGGGCATTAAAAACAAATATACAAGGTGTTTTAGGAGGAATCTGCCAAACTTCTCATACTGATTCCTACACCAAAATAATGAAAAAAGTTCATATAAACATGGGTCCGGAAATGCTTCGTTTGCAAGTTATACAGGGTGAAAGATTCCACCTGAAATTCAGGTCCCTCTGTGAAATTAACTCACACTGGAAATTTTGGGGCGTTAAATGAGTTTGTTTATTAGATAAGTTTCATGTAAAATGAGCTGAAAAATCGAATAAAACCAGTCACAGAACTGTATCTCCAATAGTTTAGGAGAAAATTGGTTTTTCACATTGCCCGTGAAAACGTTGGTATAGTCCGATTCACGTCAACAAGTCAGCATTGTTTATATGAGAAGCATTGATGCCAAGTTTCATTGAGAGGGAAAGAGAAAACTGCACCAAACGTGTTTGTTGGGACTGTGTGCGACAACAATGCACATTGCGGCAACTATGCACAGTGCGAATAGGATAGAGACATCAGCAACTGCCTTGTGCTGAACAAGGATAGCAAACTCCCATCTAAGCAATGCTGACTTCTTGACGTGAATCGCACTATAGAACTTTGGCACCAACTTTGGCAAAACCTTATATTGATTAAAATGGCAACAATGAGCAAAAGGATCAACCTTTTTCGCTGGCGGGAGTACTTCAATATCTTCTTATTCTTATAATACTGTATAATATCGGGTGATTCAAAAAGAATCCCACAACTTTAAAAATTTGTATGTTATGAAAGAAAAATCACAGAACCTTCTGTTATACATCTTTACAAAGAGTATTTAAAGAAGTTTTTTCACTCACAAACAAGTTCAGAGATTTTCCATATGATTCTCCAGACACTCGAGATCATTCAAAACCTCCCTCAATCTTGTTCCACACTATCTGCAGCATGTCAGGCGTAACAGTTTCGATGGCTGCTGTTATTTCTTGTTTCAAATCATCAATATTCATCCACCATTGATGATTTGAAACAAGAAATAACAGCAGATTATCAAACTGTTACGCCTGATATGCTAAAGTGAGAGTGGAAAGAGTTGGAGGGAGGTTTTGGGTTAATATTGCTAGAGTGTCTGGAGGGGTCATATTGAACATCTCTGAACTTCTTTGCGAGTGAAAAAAAACTTATCTAATTCCTCTTTGAAATGATGTATAACAGAAGGTGCTATTATATTTATTTCATTAAATACAAAATAATGTTTAAAGTTGTGGTATTCTTTTTGAATCACTCTGTATTGTATAATATGATAGCACTGACGTGTTGATGAAGTCGATAGCCTGCGCCTTGAGCTGGTCGGCGCTGTGCAGGTCGGCGAGTATGAGTATGTCGGCGGCGTTGTCGATGGCCAGATTGGCGCACAGCGCCTCCTCGCACATCACCTTCAGCCGCTCCAGGGCGTACTTGTCGGCGGCGGCCAGCAGGTCGTCGGCCATCTTCTCCAGGTTGGCCGCCCGCCCCGTGTAGATGAAGCGCAGCATCTCGCGCAGCACGTCGTAGTCCACGTCCGAGATGGCCACCCTGTTGTGTTTGCGCTCCTCCATCTCGTGCTCGAACATCGCCGCGAACACCGGCGAACGCGCTGCACAACAACAAACACACATTGCATTCAATGATATTTATTGCCTTTATAGCAATTGGTTCGTCAAGAAGTCAAACATTTATATACCCGGTTTTTCAGTCACTCAATACACAGTTTATGGATCCAATAGCACTATTGAATCAATAACCATGAGTTTTCAGATACAAAAAAAAAAGTTATTGATTCAACAAGTTTATTGAACGACTGAAAACAGGCGAACACGCTGCACAACAACAAACACACATTGCATTCAATGATAAAATTATATTTATTGCCTTTAAGGCCATAAAAAATTCAATAATCGTCAATTGGTTCGTCAAGAAGTCAAACATTTATATACCCGGTTTTTCAGTCGCTCAATAGACAGTTTATGGATCCAATAGCACTATTGAATCAATAACCATGAGTTTTCAAATACAAAAAAAAAGTTATTGATTCAACAAGTTTATTGAACGACTGAAAACAGGCGAACACGCTGCACAACAACAAACACACATTGCATTAAATGATAAAGTCATAGGTGCAGTGGAGAAAATTCCTAAGCAGGGAGAGACCTAGCTGCTGCTGGGAGCTTGTTGACAAGTCTTGCATTCAAGTGACCATTGTAAGTTAAACATTTTTATTCAGCAAATGAACAGTGTCAAGTTCCAACACTTTATAATAAAAAATTACAGTGCTTTTCATCCTTAGAGACCCCTAAGCACAGAGACAGTAACCCACCACTTTCTGAGATATCAACGTTGCCAGTACTAACGCAAACTTTTATGATTTTGATGAACTGATCAAATTTCTGATCATCTCTTTCCCAATCTTATATGCATACCATTGAATAATAGGATCAGCGACCACATAATACAAATAGACGGAGCATTCCTATTACTTCAACATTACGGGTGATGAAGCCAATTTTGTGCGCCTAGACCTAAGTAAGATGGCGGCGGTTTACATGAGTGTGAGAGAGACAAGATTATGCCAGCTGTTTTTCTGTCTCTCTCTCACTCATGTAAACCGCCGCCATCTTACTTAGGTATAGGCGCCAGAATTGGCTTCAATACTGAGCCTGAGTGCTCAGTATTTGACTGCGTCTATTTGTATTATGTGGTCGCTGAATAGGATGCTCTGAAATAATTAGCTGTATGATAGTATTGAAACTAAAAAGAATTGAAGATAAATATACAATAAAGCCTAGGGAAAATTGGGGTGGCTAGAAGGGCATGCTATTTTCGAGAAAAGGGCTAAATGCAAAAGATAGTGGAAATCAATCTTGATCTCCAGTGACGTAACACTAATGAATCTTGCTACTGTGCATTAGCCTCATGAACACAACCTTGTATTCTATTTACATTGGTATATTTTAGATAAATAATACAATAAATAAGATATATTAAAATAAGATGGATTTAAAATAATCAATTAACCCTTAATGGGGAACATGGTGAACCATGTAAGTTATGATAGTTCAATTTATTACACTATCCAGAATATTCACTTAATTTCGAGAAAAAAACGTTGTTTAGATATAAAGGGAGGAATAATTTTCTGTACTGAATGAATGAAATTTTGTAAGTTATGTTTGTAAATGTTGAATAATTGAATTGGTAGGCCTACGTACCGGCGAGTATGGCTTTGTGCGCCTGGAACTCGCGTCCGCTGACACTGAGCGTGACGTCACTGAACTTCTGCACCTCGAACAGCTGACCCAGGTCGTCGGGCAGTCGGCATTCGGGCACTTTGAACTGCACCGCGTTCGACTGGCCCGAAATGTTCACGCTGTCTGCCACCACGCTCACCTTCAAACATAACACACAAGATTCAATAAATTATAAACAAAATCCAAGTTCATGTACAGCAGGATACAATTAACTTGTCATAAATCAGCTGATCGACGAGCATATGATCACAATACTTAACCTACAAATGCTGAATCTCGCAAATTATTGAAAAGGTCTTTTAAAAAGTTATTCTTTGAAAGGTCTTCTTTAAAAAGGTCTTTAAGACTTTTAAGCCTTTTGATTATTGTGTCGAAATCAATGTTTAATTATTACCGAAACAGCTCATTTCTGACAAGTTAATTGGATCCTGCTATAAGTTTATGTATATAAACAAGGTTATATTGGTGGAGTGCAACAACCCTACTTGGGTCTCCCTACTATTTAAAGCCTTACAGTGAAATCAGATGTGGGGTTATTTTGCAAAACCCCCCAAAAATAATTTTTCTCAATACAAAGAAATTAATAATATTATATAAAAAAATGAAAGTTCAAAGATATTCAATCTTTAGTACTTTTATATAAGACCTCAGTGGATAAATTGATATAATACCCTACTATAATAATGTGTTGGGGAGTTATCTAAACACTATGGCTAATCCCTCCAAAACAGACCTTTTCAATAAGAAGAATAGAAGTGGATAGTGTGAACCCGGCCTAAAACATCTGATACAGTTTCAAATAATAGAATTGATTGATTCAGATTTTTGTTTGCTAGCATAAAATTCATACATTATTAAATAATAAATAATAATAATAAATGTTTATTTCTCAATAAATACAATACAAAACAATATCATCAAAGCACAAAGTTCATCCTTACATTTAAAGAGAAATTAGGCACTCCCGAGAAACATCCATATGGGAGTTGCCATCAATGGATTATACAACTGTAATTTTACGAAGATTAACAAGAATATAATAATATAAACGAAATACATGTGGAACAAAACGAAAGTCATATAATGTATAAATAAAATTTTGTGTGATCTACTACAAAATAAAGGAAATATCTAAAATAAATTAATGTAGAAATTCTTAAATTAAGATAAAAAGGGATTAAAAATGCATTAAATGATAGAAAAATTATTGAAAGAGTATAAATGTACAAAGAGTATGAGTGTCTCTCTGTACACCAAAAATTATGTGCTAAAAAAGGAAATAATAAGTCGTCCGTTCCGTACCTAATTAAATAATATTAATTATCTAGATGTGAAAGCTTATCAATTTGCATGTGAATCTTTATGGTATGATCCGTTATATCGAATAGGTGTAATTCTAGTTTACTTCTTCTCCTTCTACTCTTTTTCCTTCTTCTCCTTCCCCTAGTTCTTCTCATTCTCCTTCTTCTTTTCTCCTCCTACGCCTTTTCCTTCCCACCGTTCTTCTCCCTCTTCTCCTTTTTCGAATATTCAGATTCTTCCTTTCTTTACATTGATTTGCCTACTAAATGCATCAAGCCTAGTAATATAATATGAGCTTGTAATTTCTACTTTGTCAAAATTCGCCTATAAAGAAATAAATACTTGAAGAAAACACAAATAATCTACAACAGCCTGTTCAGTTTCTATGGTTGAGACCTACAGCTATTTTGTCTTCTATGAGCATCCTGCGTAATTTGAAGATACAGATACGTAATTTGAAAAACTTGATACACGAAACTATTTTCAAAAGACGAATGTTGGTTATGAAACAATTAAAATTGATACAATTTTATACACAATCAATAATTGTATTTTCCTAGAACCCTTTGTTTAAAATTCTAACCTTGAATTTTTAATCGTTCAAGAGGGTTCTCAAAACGTTGAAAATGTATAGAATATGTAGAGTGTACACACCTCGCAAAAAATGGTCAGCTTATCGTCTGGTAATAATCCGTTGGCTTCATCGAGTAGGAAATCTCTTCTGATGAACTTTTTGAATCCCCAATCCTTTCCTTGAACAAACCTGTAGGCTCTTTGGCTTTCTGCAAAAAGTAAATGAACCTTATAAATTACTATGACAATGACATCAGCTGAAAACAAGTATAAAATGAAAATGACAGCAGCTGCATTACTATGTGGTACTGTATAAGATCCTTATCAACTTCCAATATATGAAACATTGATTTATTCAAAATAGAATAGAATGACTGCCTTTATTTTATCCTAGGAGGGCGAAGTTAGGGCCCTCTCTATACACTCAACCCTCAATGGATTGTATGAGAAGCTTATGTATCATGTAATATGTATCTCATTATTGTCAACTCAACTTATTTGTATGTTTCTTTACGTAGACCCATAAAATGATTTATTATGAAAAAATATGCTAATCATCCGTACAATAGATAATCATAATAATTATTCGAGAACAACAGCTTTCAAATTGGGATGTATTCAAAATTTAAGCTAATATGATAATGTTGAGAAAATAGTACGGTATTCATCAACTCAGTTGAATAACAATATAAAACTTTATACAGCATGTATAATTACAAAAATTATAGGAATTATTTGCCATTCAATTTTACGATTTTAAAATAGGGAATATATTCTTGAGTTGCAAAAATATATTCTAGACTCTGTTTAGCGTCTGTATCATAATCCATATACAAAATTCGAATCTACTTTATACAGAAAGTACTGAGCTAATTTTTTTATAATAGAAAGAAGAGTTCATTTGAATTGGTGACTATCTCGGGGAGAAAATTATAAATATACAAACTAATTTCATTCATAATCTAACAAACTTCAAACACTTCAATCATAACTTACCCATTGCTTTGGTTTCTTCTCTTTTCGCATTTAGAATGGAAAATTTGAACTTTGCTCTGACTTCAGATTTGTTACAAGATACGAGCAATAGGTAAAGTGAAAGGTAATCTTTGCTTTCTTCGTCTAAGCCTTTTGGATTAACACGTAAGCACCTGGAAAAAAGAACATTTTACAAATTATCATAAATAATAACAATTTCCAACATTGCAGGCAGCTTAAAAATAACTAAAAAATCATATAAAACGTAGCGCTATTCGGAACGGTTTCAAAAATTTTGAATACAATCAACAATATGCTCTTCATCATTTCCAAGCTCCACATCAATATGCTCTTCCCTGTTTCTGAAATAATGATAGTAGAAACACTAAACGATCAACTAATTTTGCCATATCGGCCATTGACCATTAACTTTCTACAGTTAATGAGATGATCAATATTTATTTATAATGATCACAAAGGAGGTTTGCCAAATTCGTCCTCAATATACTGCTGGAAATGATGTCTTGTCCCAAAAGTTGAATAATATGAGGCAACACTAAGGGAGTTTTAAGATTCACTTCAATTTACAATACACTAAAAGCGTAATTAACAACAACCTTGTTGATAAGCTTTGATCAAATTTAATTTTGATCAATTAAAATTTAATTTAAAACTACTTCAATCTAATTTAAATTTGAAAAGTGAAATTAAAATTTAAAGTAAGGAAAATGCTAAATTGACCCAAGAAATCCACAAATTTGGAATTCAATTCCAATAATTTTTATAATCGAAAATACTCTACAGTGTATACTATAAGTCACTGCAGTCAAACCAAAAAACTTACAACATAACAAAAAAATCAAGAACTTTTTAGAACACTGATTTACTGTTAGGCCTACATCATTCGTGAAAATCATTACTACTGCTTGGATTTGTATACCAGATTTTCATTTTGAATTTCTATGTTTTGCTTCTTCGATTAAAAAATAGTAATTTTTGTCAATACAATGTAGCCCAGATAAATTTATTTCTGAATTATTTTTTGTTTTTTGCTAAGGGTGATGCCCACAAGAGCTCTAGACTTGTGCGTGGGTAATGAGAGAGGTGATGATGATTCATGTGCCACACGTTTGAATCAAACTAAATCAATAACATGATATTATTTATAATAAAAACATGGATTAATCTGTATATCTTTGCACATAGATTAATAAATCTATAAATACTATCACATATTATATTTACCATTTTAATTTGTCGTTGGCTCCGGCTGAGAATGTGGAGGATTTGAGGACTTCACCCATTTCTTCGCGGCAAAAGCTGAAGTTGTTTATTGTCCACATATAACTGAACTTGACAACTTTCACCTGTAACACATAGAGAAAGAAAGCTATTAATTCAACAATTCACTACTGATCCAACACATGATCATCATGATTATGCTAAACTGCACAGTCAGAATGAATGGCAGCTATACTTTCTACAGTGAAAACTATCTGCAATAATGCATAAATGGATTTCGAGCAACTGGATGAATGAATAATAAGTCTTCCTAGTTTGAACACAATTATGTTCTCACTTTCTATCAGGCTTTTTCAATTCGTTTTCCAATCATTTAATTCATTTATTCACCAGACTACTACACAAACAAGGAAGCGGCAATAAGGAAAGAATACATTATTACTTTGAGAGAGTTGTATGACAGGAAGGTTTCAATGGATGGTCACTTATTAATCAATGGAAAGTTAAACTCGGAAAAAATTAATCAGCCTACTCTTTTTTGCCATTTCCAAAAAAATATTAAAGTAGTATAATATTTTTTTAATTTGGCGGATGGCGAATGACTTTCACTTAACGATTCCATGGCAATGGGTCTGATGACCTGTTGATTATTTTCTAAATATGTTTTTTACAAGTTATGTACACAGTATTCAAGTGAAAAAGATTCAATATGAATATTAGATTCAATAGGCTACTATAGTAAAAAAGCATATATGAAAATTATTGTATCAATGTTGTCCAGTAGAGTATTAATTTATAATTAGATTGGAATTTCACATATTTTTGAACACTTTGCTAGATTTTTAGGTTTAATCAACCAATTGGTGAACAAGTTGTAGTGTACAAAATTCTTGATACTGTACCTAAAAAATTTATGTCAGTTATAAATCATAATTTTGTTTTTGAAAATATAATTTACTGTAGTGTATTAAATACACATACACTGGTGTATTAAATTTAAATATCTCTTAAGAAATATGTATTTCGAATTATCAAAAATACATAACCTTAATACAGTACTTGTTATGAAAATATATTTTATAAAAAATGTATTTTATTTATATTATTGTATAATGTATTTTATAATAAATAGGTATATTTTATTAAAATGTATTTTATTAGCAATACCCATAAAATCATCAACAAAATCCTATCAATGAGCTTACAAAATCAACCGAAGAGATCTAGAAGACAGAATTTTTATTCTATTGAAAGGATTGGTAGCCTACTGCTTCACCAACTTAATTAATCATTATGCAGTGTTGTATCAACCAAGATCAATTATTTAGATAGTACCTTCTTAGCATTGTGCTGATCATGTATAGCAGGATCCAATTAACTTGTCAGAAATCAGCTGATCCAGTAATAATTAAACAGTGATTTCGACACAATAATCAAAAGGCTTGAAAGTCTTAAATACTTTTAAAGTCTTCAAAAGACCTTTTTAAAGAAGATCTTTCAAAGAATAACTTTTTAAAATACCTTTTCAATAATCTGCGAGATTCAGTATTTGTAGGTTAAGTATTGTGATCATATGCCGATCATATGTTTTATGACAAGTTGAATGGATCCTTCTATATTAGAATTTATCTCGCTTGGTGCAACCCAACCAGACAGAGGAACCGTGCAATATCCATCATTCCTAAAGGAACAGGGAATTTTTTGAGTGTGTAGTTGGCAATGGAGGCGGCGACTACTGCAAACAGGTGCTTGTCTGCAGTTGTACCAACCTAGCCGGTTGACACCACGTGGAAAGCGGCAGTCAAGGTCTAGCCTGGCCATCCAAGGACACTGAACCTGCGGCCAGCAGCTGATCTCGTCACTATAGCAGGAGCCAATTAACTTGTCATAAATCAGCTGATCCAGTAATAATTAAACAGTGATTTCGACACAATAATCAAAAGGCTTGAAAGTCTAAAGAACCTTTAAAGTCTTTAAAAGACCTTTTTAAAGAAGACCTTTCAAAGAATAACTTTTTAAGAACTCAATAATCTGCACGTGTGTACAGGCACGCTTTCCGTTGCCATGGTTACCGGCCAGCCACTTCCGTCGAAGCGAAGCACTATCTTCCCACAATACAGAATACAGCATCAAGACCATCTTGAGTCTTGCCTGTCGTATAGCAGTTGAGATAATCTTTCTCGCCTCGCCACCGAGATAGGCGAATAGAATTTTGGAAAATTTCCTACAGCTTTCGTAGTTGATACAACCAAATGAAGCTATAATCCTTGAGGTTCATCTTCTATCTATCTATATTAATAAAAGAGAGTTGTGTCTGTACGCTCGCTTATAACTCGAGAACGGCTGAACCGATTTAGATAATTTTGGATTAGTTTGAATCGTTACAGCACTGGTTAACATAATGAGCCGTATTTATGAACGTTCCTTGAGGGTTCCTTTCCGAAAGGGCGCCTTGAAAACTCGTTTCATGAATGAAAAGGGTTGAGGTTCCTTTCGAAAGGGACTCTTGAAAATCGTTCCATGAATGAAATCAGCTGATTTTTCATTCATGAAACGCTTTTCAAGGCGCCCTTTCGGAAAGGAACCCTCAAGGAACGTTCATAAATACGGCCCAATATGTATTAAGATATAAGAAAATCCCTTAAGGAGTTCATTCAACAGGACTTTGAAATTATCAGTAATTTTTGGTACCAACAATGACATCAAGACATCAACTTGACAACAAGACATCTATATCATAGATTGCTGCATTATAACAGTCCAATTCTAATGGCTTAATGGATTCTGACATAATGACATTGTATGGATACCTAATTAGTTGTTGGTTCAAGATTTTTTCATTGGAAGGATTTTGATAAAAATGTGATCGTGTACTTACGAATCATGACATTTTATAGAACAGATATTTACTCGATTCTACACATACCATTAATTTAATGAATCTATTCGTCATATTCTGATACACTACATTCCTGAACAATGAAAAATACGATGCTAAGGTGAAACAGACCAGAAATGATGATCGGGCTAGGAGCAGAGAGAGGTGTGAAGCCAAGCCATTGCCCCTAGAGCTAAAAGAGGCAGCACACCGACCTTGACGCAACCAAAGAGTATAGTCGACAAAAACGAAACAAACTCAAACAAGAGAGACAGGGGAACGCAATTATCATCGATGCTTATTTTTGAAACACCTACTCCTCCAAGATGAAAGAACAAAGGCGATGGATGAGTTGAAAATGTGGGGGGGGGAGTGGCGAGGTTGAATCTCTCATACCTGTCCATCCTAGACGAGCGGAGTTTGACCCCCGAGACTGACAAAAAAAGGGATCGAGGAAGATATGAAACAGAAGAAGATGATGAAGAAGGTGGATGGAGAGGAGTTGAAATGATATGGACCGCAACACTGTGAGCTGCTGTGGTTTTCTGTTTGTGTGGTCGGTTGGAGATTTTGGCAAGGTTACAGCCCTATCCGGATCACGGCAGTGACGGTCAATGTACTCTATCAATCTCAAGTCGAAGACACTCAAAAAAGTCATAATGGTCATACGTATAAGAGGTTATATGGTTCATAAACTGTTGAATTCAGTGCTGTCTCATAATTAAGAATCACAATTATAATTTATTTGACTGTTGTCATGATGTGAAAGGATAGGTAAGGAATTGCAGACAACTAAATAATAAAAATTGAAGAATTAAATGGTAAAAATAAAATCAACAAATAATCTAAATAATAAAAAATTAACAATTTTTGGAAGCTGCTGATTTTATAGGAACAAACGTTGAATTTGATCAATGCTTCCATAACCATATGAAATTAGTAAAGAGATGTTTTTAGAACCAATTAAATCGATTATGGTGTCAAAAAGATATGAGAATGGAGCGACGAACGTCCACTGGAGGTCAGGAGCTATCACTTCGATTGGATTATTTGACAATAAAACCAGTTCATACATTCTAGTAGGTACAGTATGAAGCTAGTAAAGAATACCTAGACAGTTTCAATAAACAAAAGATAATAATGAGATACAATCTATCATATACTTTCCTTACTAGTTACTTATATTAACATACTTTGATGATTGATGTAGCAAGACTATAGGTTTCGTTTTCTATGGGCTTGGACATGCTACTTATAAAAATTAATTTTTCAAAGTTAAGTTTCAATACTTCTCAAATCATTTTTGTTTTTATAATTCATTCTTGGTTATATGTTTCTTAATTATGTCGAAATTTGTATCTATAAATTACCATGAATTATCATCACCCCACTCATTACCCACGCACAAGCCTAGAGCTCATGTGGGCATCATCCTCAGAAAAAAAATTTAATTCCAAAAATCATCAATGACAATCATTGAATAAAATTAAAGAATTCAAGAAGATTTAACCCGCCTTTCGGCTCTAAGCCATTTTCACTCGTCATCTGCAATTGGTGCAAGTTTCGTCTCCATGCCCCCTACTACCGCAACCAGACATGCTCCCGCACGCGCACGACCGGGCTATCAGACGGAACGGTCACCGACACTGCCAGGACAGCGGCGAGGAGAGGACAACGACCACCAGGATCTAGCAGCCGGTGAGGAAGTGGTGCATCCACAAACGGCTAATTTTAATTCGGTTCAAGAAACTATTTTCGGCCGGCGTCTTGACGCCTATCTAGCGTGAAATTTCCACTGAGCTTTCTCTCATTCAAACTCTCAAATAATAATTTCTCTCACACTTTCTAACTGCAGTGTTTTATTTTCAATAGGCTTTCTACACTACAATATTCATTTATTTCAAATTTTCAGCTTGTTGAAAATATCGCATCTCACCAATTTTGAAGCATTTTGTATTATTCTTGACCAGTTTAATGATTTGTAACGAATATATTTTTAAGTTCTGAATTTTTGGATCCATGACGAACTGCGAAGTTAACACTATTGTTTCCACACTAGAATTGACGACATGCAGTCAAATTTTACTGTAAATAACAAAAATGTCGACTGTCGACTGTTGAAAAAGAGTTCAAGGAACTCGAGAGCGCTTCAGTCCAGTGAGTAACATTTATGTTATTTACAGTGAAATTTGACTGCATGTCGTCAATTCTAGTGTGGAAACAATAGAATTTTTTTTAAATTGGATAACAAAAAACATACAAGAGAGATAAAGACTGTATACCCAGTCTATGGCGAAAGCTTAAATCCAATAAAGCTGTATAAATAAAATTACATGCATACAGGATGATTCCTTGCAGGTATTGAGAATCGATTCTGTAATTTTTGTACTTTTATTATTGCAATTTTGGTGTCGAAATCACAATAAAGTTTTGGATTTGAGGGATCACAAAAAAGCATGATTATTTTTGGATTAGAGTAGAAAATGGCTACATTAGAATATGATGAACTGCACACGTAATGAAAGAAAGCTCTATGCAGTATGAATATTTTACTGGGAATATTATTGGTTCAAATTATACAGTATTCAAGTAATTTTATCTAGTAGTTTGGAACTATATTTTTAATTATTTTAATAAAAGAGATGCAGATGTTATTAACATATTTTTTCAACTCAAGATCTGTACTGGGCTAGAATTTGGAACAGAAGAATCAGAGGTGTCCTAGAATTTCAAATATTTATAAATCGTCTGGCAAAGTAGGACAAATGTTCAGAAAATCACGGCTCTTTTTAAAACGATCGATCAGATTCCTTCTAAACTTCTCCTATTGCATCTTCTCTGCACATCCTTTGAACTAGTTACAGCTCAAGTCACTTCTTTCTCCACATTCTGTCTCTGTTCGTTCTCTTTACTCTTCTTGGTGACTTCGTGTCCAACTATGAGTCAGACAACTATTAAGAAGAAGCAAAAGAAACAGAACAAGGAGAGTAATGTGTGAAAAAGGGCAAGAAAGATTATGGTGATAATAATAATAATAATGAGAGCAACGACTCGGAACTGACACAACGTGAGGGGGGCGGGGTAAATGGGGGGATTCTTGGGGGCTTTGCCCCTGCGGCCTGGACAAACGCCCTCGTTTTGTGCCGTTAAGGTCATTGACATTATAGATTACATTGGACAATTATCAGTCTCGTTCCCAAGAAATTTGAAAATTATTGCAATTCACAGTTAAAAAATGAAATGTAAATAATTGCTCAAAGCAAAATTATAAAGGGATGAATTTGAATTTCTTGCGAAATGTTATACAATATTCAAGCTTCTGATGAGATTTTGAGAGATCTAAACATCACCACATTCACTCATGTCATGAATTACATTTTCTTATGAAAGTACATTTATTACTGTTACTTTATGTCTGTTACCAAGACTCCTAAAAATTCTTATTTTACAAAAAAGTAATCAATTATAACTCCTAGTCGAAGTTTTTTTGCCTATTCATAAGTAATATTCTCAAGTATCAAATTGTGTTGGTTTGAATCAATACAGCCAATAATATACGAGTATATTGTGTTTTTCCTGAGGACTAATGTGATTTTGTGGAAACTCACGTTTTCTACGTTTTTGTCAATCTATCTCTTCTCTACCCTCCTCTCTTCCTTACTTATTGACAATTTTGAATTTATCATGGTATTTATAAACTATTAATCGAAATTTATCATGGTAAATTATAAATCGAAACTAAAGAAGAAGGAATCATTTAACTTTTGTAAGTAAGTATTAGCTGAATAGTGTATTTCCCTACAACATTTCACTTAAATTCCAAATTCAACTATGAGAAACCTACAATCCACTCGAAACTGATTCATTTTTCGTGTGTGTGGAGCACGTGCCATGCCGGCCGGCGTCCAGGGTCAAATTCGACCGATGGTAGAGCATTTTTGGAATATTGGTGCGGGTGGGGGCCCGAAAAAGAGAAGAGGGGACCCGGCCCCTTGCCGGGGCGTGCATGCAATCCACTCCGCCCCGCGCACCCGTCCCACCCATGCCGTAACCTTGAGAGGTAAACGACCTGCGCTCGTCCCTTTCCACAGCCCACGAGTACCCACTGGGGTCGTTGACCGCAACTGCCAACTCCAAAACTTTGTTTTCTCCTCTTCCCCTTTCACACTACTCATCCCATACATTTCCTCTCTTCGTCCTTCTCACTAATTTCCCTCTATTTTCATCAAATTCCCCTTTTTATTTCCCAAACTTTTCTTTTTTTCTGCTTGCTTCACCCATTCTCTTAATAATAAATGAATAACAATAATATTCCATAAAATAATAAAAAGTATTTTTCCTGAACTAAATCAAACCAACAACAGTAACTTGTTATTCGTATGTGTAAATGATTTGAAATGTACATAATATTCATATACTTCCAAAA
The DNA here is from genome assembly GCA_017141395.1 of Laodelphax striatellus. Taxonomy (NCBI): domain Eukaryota; kingdom Metazoa; phylum Arthropoda; class Insecta; order Hemiptera; family Delphacidae; genus Laodelphax; species Laodelphax striatellus. Next base: position 11,924,757 of record CM029538.1, on the reverse strand, counting down.
TACTCGTATGTAATTTCCATCTGCATCAAAACTTCAATTTCTTTCAAGGATTTGAGAATACGGAGGAAAGTCATGATACAGGAAATTTCATTCAGCCTTCCATAAAAAACAAACAATCATCATATTGTTATGATTTATGTCTATACTCTGTACCAATTCATTTATTTGTAAGACAAATTTACCAATGAATGAATGAAGTGGACATTTTTGACATTGCCAGGACAATTCATCAATCTGGACTTCAATTTATTTGAAGGAACTTTAAATCTATCATTATCAACATTAATTGCGATTTCAGCCTTTCATGAAACCAGCAAACTATCTAAAGGAGACGTTTTTGACGTTTCAAAGACGGTTCATAACGTGCACCCAGCTCTTTCACAGCCAAATTACCAGGTAGGCAAGATAAGCTTCCTGGGCGTAATTTCAGCCGAGCTACAAGATCAATGCAACCAGACCACTGATAAGCCTGGAGACTCGCACCAACGCACAAGCACCACACGCCCAAAAAGAAGCCGGCAATTCTTCCTTCTTCCTCTTCTTCTTTCATTCGTTTCCTCTTCGTCCTCTTTCATGGCTAAATGTGCGGTTCGATAGCCCAGGGGTTGTCGACCCAGGGCGCCCCCCCTCTAACAACAAGAGTCATCGGGTCGATACTCTGTCCCCCAAAACCCTCCCACCCATCACTTATCTCTCTTTCATTTGTTCACACAATCACACATACTCCTCTCTTTCATGCATTTGCACTCACTCATTCCCTCGTAAAATACATCTGTTTTGTTGTTATGTCTTCCCCCAAGCGGCCAAGCCCCCAACATTGTTACATAACCTCTGAATGTGAAACCTCAGCGCCTGCTATCATTTATTTCCCGAGGCTGTAGTAAAGGTTGTGACACGGTGGCATTCAAATTTTGGTTTCACTAGTGTTGTCGATTTTATCGGTTTGAAATCATTCATCAATCGGATATTGTTTTGATTTTACATAAATTACGTTACAACATTGGATGTTATGATTTATGATTTCACATTATTCACGTTAGAATTAGATGTTGTTATGATTTTACAACGTAAACGTTACAATTAGATGTTGATATGATTTGATGTTGATATGACAATAGATGTTGATATGATTTTACATTATTAACGTTACAATTTGATGCTAATTTAATATGATTTTTCATTATTTACGTTGAAATTGGATAGTACAGTATTATGATGTCACATTACATAATAAGTATTGTGTTGATCTCGATGCATACTAAAACTGAGCCGGTAAAATGACGCAGGATGGCTTGAAACAGAAAACGATTTAAATTGTGCTTAAACATTCACTACATTCTGTGTTCAATGAAAACCCACCCCTTGTATATCACGTCACGTTCTGATTTGCAGCTAGAGATCGCTGTCTCTTGTCACGTTGTATTAACGCGTGCTATTCAGCTGTCATTGCGCACAAGGATACCAAATTCGTGGAATATTGTATTTTGAAGAGTGGTTTTGGTTTCCGGTCATGGTATTGGATAGAACAAGAATCTCATTGACTTCTGATAGGGCATTGAATGTGATCGATCTTGTTGAGCTTTGATATCCTACAATAAAAATCTATTCCAACTACACATCAACGGGAAAGACCTATTTTCATCACTGCGTCAAAATGTAAGAGATTTCTTGAAATCAGTTTAAATTCTTCCAGGAGTGATTTAACAATCCCAGGATTAATTTATTGACATGTCAAAATCTAAATATCACGAAAAAATGGTCTAGAAAAAGGAATAATTGCCAATTTTTTCAATCATTTTCAACACTTGAAAGTCATTGATGAACAAACAACGACCCTCAAAATTAAACTAAACAACAATAGACAGGTTTGGCATTCCCTCAATTTTGCAATGTTCTAAAACTAAATCTTCAACATGAGTAAATGAACAAAATTGTTAATTTACAAATGCTCTAGTCTTGATAATTATTGAAAAGGTCTTTTAAAAAGTTATTGTTTGAAAGGTCTTCTTTGAAATGGTCTTTCAAGTCTTTTAATTATTGTATCGAAGTCACTGTTTAATTATTACCAAAACAGCTGATTTCTGACAAGTTAAATGGATCATGCTATACAAGTGGTGGAACCTCGCTGGGAATGACTTGACAAGGGAAGGAGTTATGACAAAGACCAGGGCCCATCTACGCATTCCATCATCTATCAGCAAACAGATCATTCACCTATTCAGTTGGAAAAACAAGACGACAAGTGCACTGGCCTCTGTCCGTTCGATGGAACTCCCGTCCCTCCTCTTTCTTTCTATCTCTCCTCCGCAAACTCTCAGTCCATTAGAACTATGTTTCCTCCATCTCTCCTCCTTGAACTCCTCACAGTCCAATAGAACTCTCCAGTTAGTGACCTTGCCGAACTGAAGTTCGTCGACCTGCCAAAGGGGGGTGGGGGGTCAGGCGGCAACATTGAACTCTTTCAAGTTCACATCTCAGCACAGCATCTGAGGAGCCCGTGCCCTCTCCATAACCATAACACTGGACGTGTGCTTCCTTCCTGCTTCGTCTATGTCCCACGCGAACCGTTCTCTGCAGTGCAGACTGAATGACAAATTACCCAGCCAAAGTATTACTGCGACATTGACGAACTACCGGATATGGTGCGGTTGCAGTCGCAGAGCTTTCCAACTGTACATACATGATGTCTTCCGGTATTGTAGTGCGGCCCATGCAATTATCGCGGTCTGTCCTCGTAATTAGTTGGAAATTTGTATCAACGTAGCATTTTACACGGAATGATAAAGAATAAACACATCTAGAGTTACATGGAATGATAAGACAACAAAGAATACTTTTATTTCATTTTTCATTTCATCATCAATAATCCATTGACCACCTATACAAGGGGCATGCGGATTTATCAAAATTATTACTAGTCTTGAAAAAAAATTAAATAAATAAATATCCACCATATACACTACAGTGGTCGGCTGAATACTGAAAGTAACAGAAATTAGTCTAATACGTTTTTTTAGCCAGATCAGGTTTTTAGGGAAAAGTTTAGTACAAAGTTTGGGTTGTTTAGGGGACAGTTGGAGTTTGATACTGGGAATATTGTCGAAAAGTACAATACTCTTACAATAAAACCAATTATTGGTCTTATAAATTATATCTACGGTGTGTAATTTCTTAAACTCAAGTTCACCACTGCTACAATTATTTAATCCAATTTTCTTAATAATTTAATACAATTATAATGAATTATCACATTTTGAATAATTTGAATTGCTTAATTTATTTAGTCCTAAAAATTCCTCGAGCAGAAAAGTGTATAACATTATGGGGAAACTACCAAAAAGCGAGAATGATTACGACCTTCTTTGCTTAATAGCCTAATTATGATTATTGGACAACACACCTCAAGGGCTACATTGGATTTGAAATTTCATTTATGCCTTCCTGGCCCCTAATAATACAATGCACCCTAGGACCTTTACAGCTACTTTAGATATGAGTTACATTGATTTGATGCTGGAAACCAGGGACTGACCTGTGTGTAGCACCAGTTCTCGGCGACAGGGGTGTTGACCTCGGGGGGCGGGGCGGGGCTGGGCACCCGCGACACGGCCATACTAGACACCCGGCCCACTGTCTGCGAGCACTCGCTCACCGCCGGCAGTCTACAACAAAACAAAACAAATCAAACAATTAAACACAAACAAAACATACAAAAACATACACAATCAAAACAAATATAATACTTGTTCAATTTATCGGTTCAATCAACATTTCAATTCAACTAATTCAAAATAAAACACACTCAATCTGAAAGAAGCAATTACAAAGCAACAAAAACAATTTATAGAAAACAATAACAAAATAATGCTTGTAGAAACAGTCTTCAATGAAAAAATATTCAAGATTCACGAAATCTTACCAAAGGTCAATAAATCATGTCAATTGATTCTTGGACTTTGAAAACTGAAATCTATTTGAAGACATCAAATACTGTGATGCTTTTACACGGTAATGCCATATATTACCCAGCTCTGCTTGATTTTGTATTATTTGGCGCAAATTAAACTAACTATCAAATAGGTATGCTGTGCTGTACAATATGCAGATAGTAGGAAAAGCAGCTACTGTTTACTGTGTAAACTGTAAAGTATGTGTGTGTGTACGCAAGAGGATAGAATGTTAATACGCAAGAAGAGAAGCAGACTTCACGCTGTATATTATTTCAGAGTACTGTAGATGATGTCAGAGAGAGAAAGAATGATAAGACAATGGGCGCTGGAAAGAGCGCATTGTGAGGAGATGGGAGAGCGCGGCGACCTTGACTCGCGATATGAAATCAGCTGATCGTCCAATCGCAAGTTCAATGTCAACGACACCAAGAACTCTACGGCACTGCTAGCATCGCTCAATCCCAATCTACGCTGTTTACTTCATTATTAAGAACAAAATGTAAATAGGAATAACAAAAATGTAAAGAATAGAAACTGTAAAAATACTTTGTAAAATACAAGAAATAAGTAGTGAATTCGTATAATATCTTCAAAGTCCTGTATTATAAAATATCACGTTCATTATTTATTCAGTAGAAATATGTCTGTTTGGAAAAAAATAAATAGAAATACTAATTGTTGTATAATTTGTTTTGATATACTTCAACTGCTTTAACAACAGAAAACAAAGTTGTTGAAAACTTTATAATATTGTTGTAGAAATGAGAAAAAATAGGGTTAAAGTAGATAAAAAACCCAGAAACTACTGCAAGACGTTAGAGTTATTGAACATGAAGAGAATAATTTATATTACACTATTTTTTATCGGATTTCAGAGTTTTGTATTCGGTATAATCGGAGTTCCCAATATCTGTGTTCTCAACTTTCCTCATGGAATTATCACAGGATTCTTGTGATAGTAGTATCTAAATTATTCAAGATTGTTGCAAGAGACAGAAAGAAATACGAAATATATTGGTACATATCGCCAAGCTCCAGAAATTTTTATTTCGGTGAAGCTATTTCTTCAATCAAACAGGATTCACTTGTTGCTAACCCCTTCAAAAAGTAAAAAAAGTATTATTTAGACAAAGTTTGACACAAGCTGGAATAAATTTTGTCACGGTAAAACGTGAGAAGAAGATAAAAGCATGATGATGTGTTGATGGACTTGAGTTGTGGCTACACGATGGTCTAGGGATGAAGGGGGGGATTGTGGATTGGTGACGGGAGGGGGGTAACTGGACCGCGAGGTTCAACGTACTGACGTGCTTGTTCTAAATAGAGATAGACAGACGAGTGCGAGAAAGAGATAAGTGTCGTCTGTGAGTCAGCAGAGAGTGGGGGGCTAAGGAAGGGGGGCACGCGAAAAACGGAACCCCCGCTCGGTGCCATAATTCGGGGTCCGGTCACGAACAATGAACTCTGGTCGACGCCCCCGATACACGTATCATTAATAGCCTACTATTGGCAACGCTACAATTTGCTACAGCCACATTTCTGTATCACTCAAGCAACGCTTCAAATTGTTTGGACACTTCTCTGCTGAAAATAGTCTGTCAACACTTAAATTACTACATCTTATTTAATAAATTGGGTTGTAAATCACTAGCTTGACGATTTATACCTTCTTATTTATGGTTTATTTGTTCAGTAATGACGGAATCACACTGCTAAGGACAGTTGGCTAGCATCAGGTAGAATAAAAATAGTATTTCTCACTTCTAAATTCAAAATAAAGACTACGACTAATAAACGCTACGACTTGTACAACTCAAGTCGTACAACAAGTTGGAAGCAAAGTTGGATGAATTGCATCGTGTCTACACGTTAGGACTTTTTATAGTTTCTAAGCTGATACATCTTTTGCGGTACAAGTCGTAGCGTCTAGACCGGGCTTTAGTCACTGTAAAGTAACTCAAATCTACTATAGCCGTTGTTGCATGATGACAGACATTTAAATTCAAAGAAAACACAAAACTGAATAAAATGACAAGAAGTTGTCAAAGCCACAATTTAATTGGAATATCAAGATACAGTATCCGGTTTTCTGTTCTCACACCATCATCAATAACTTCTGGTACTGTACCTCAAACTGGTATCAATCCAACTGGGTACCTCGATACTGTATTTGAATAAACTTGTGGTTCTGACAACTTATATAAAACATTTTACAGCCAAGTCATATAAAAAGTCATTTCTTACAGTTTTTTTTCAATATGGATAACTACCACAAATATCACGTACTACTGGACAAAAAAACCAAACCCTCTCAATCATCACATATGCGTGAAATGTTGGACTTACAATATCAAAAGATAAACCTCCGTTTTCTATTCCCAGAAGTAAAAACCTATGTGATTTTCAACCAAAAAATCGAAAAAGAGTATAAATATGCAGCAGGAAGTGTAGAAGAATAGTGCTAAAAGTCATTGGGATACAGTTTGAGAGTTGACGTTGGATGTCGATGACCGTTCACGACGGTATCCAGCCAATCAGAGGAGTTCACCAGCCTCCGACATTGCCGCTAGACACAGAGCAACCGACAGAGACAGAAAGCGGCAACAAAATATTTCTCACAGGGGTCCATGTTGCATGCCCGCTCCAGAGAATATTATTTATTAATGAGTGAGGTTCCATCATGCGATTCTGCAACATGATACCGGTATTATTCACTGCCATTGTATAGCATGATCTTATGCTGGGTTATCTCTGACGTGTTCCCATGACCAAAGGTGATACAGTACTAATAATAAGATATAATGTAGCATAAGGTTGAGACATTATTCATAAGGTGTCATGAGGTTGATGACATCAGGTTGAGAATGGTCATTCTGGTTCCGAAAATTCCGAATTTTCTTGGGCATTCATGCTATCACGAACAAGAAACAGGATAATGGGCAGAACTATGGACTAGTTTGAAGAATTAAGGAATAGTTTTTAGTTTGCAGAACTATGGACTAGTTTCAAGAACTATGGAATAGTTTTTAGTTTGCAGAACTATGGACCGTTTTAGCAAAAGAAGTGAATGACGCTTGGACTGATATTGAATAGAGACCGTGAACTAGGCTTACCATTTCTCCGGGATTAGCCCGGTAATGCCGGGATTAATATGTGTCTCAGGGGAAATCTCCAGGATTGATTTATCTCCGGGATTTTAAAAATATAGGAAGAAACAGGGAAAATTTGTCTATTAAATTGAACTATTAATACTGCTGAAGACCCAGAACTTGGTAGAGGCAAAGGAATTTTGTTGTTTGTTCTGTGCGATAAAAGGTGTAAGAGAGCTCCTCAACATAAAAATAAATGCAAAACTTTCATGTGTAGACTTTTTTGAAAAAACTAAAAAAGACAAAGTGTTTTTGAGGAAAATGATCTCTTCAGAAACGTATTTAATGTAGAGTTTTCATGGAAAGAAGAAACAACATTTTCAAGTCAAAGACAAACCAAATTTGAATAACTGCATTGATATTAATCAAAGCCTTGTTTAATTTTTATTCCTTTGGAAGTAGAATTTTGATGATTTTATTCCATTTTTCTCATTTCATTTTTACTTGAAGTTTTATGAATATATTTTTTTAATTTTTCAAAAATAAAATACAGAGAAATAGGCCTAGTATTCATTAATATTATGTAGTGAAGTTCAATAATAAAGTAAGGTAAAGCTTGTTCAACTATTCAATACCCCTTCTCTAGTCTCTGGGAAAATTGCCGGGATTGGGGTCAGAAAAATATGGTAAGCCTACCGTGAACCCTCCCATATTTTCCAATAATTCATTTTAAATGGAAACTAGAAAGCGATTATAAATTGAGTTATCAATCATTTCAATGAGTTGGTCATTGAAATAATTTCCTATACAAGTTCTAATCATAGCAATAGAATCATTAATTTATTCATTCTCAATTATTAATTATTCATTGATATATTTGACAGATTAAATGAATAAATTATTTCATTGCATTTTAAGGTTCATAGGCAAACCATGAACGCTTGCTTTATAAGGCGTACACCAAAAATTGTAATGCATCCAAGACTGTATTATAGAGAAAGCATAATATATGTCCCTATCTGATGAGTTATCTACTTGGCGTAGCTTTCTCTATGGTTTTATTAATACGTGTTTCCTACTACTCAAAATTGTGAGTTGTATTATACATTACATTATTATACATTATCCTTTGAATCGAATTGTTTACTCCTCCCATCACCCACCCACAAGCTCCGAGCTAACGAGGGCATCACTATCAGAAAAATCTTCATTTCATCTGCAAACTTACTTATGGCAAACCAAAACGCGTTTTAATCTGCGATAATAGAAATTTGTCCTACATTCGAAAGTATATTGAACATAAAAATGCTATAGCAAAAGAATAAGAAGATAATAACTTTCTCAGTTGAGCTTTTCCAATGTGTGACGAAGCCGACTATTGTTTGGATTATCGTCCTCATTGTTTTGTTTGAAAACCAGAACGACACCGAAAGTGTTATAGCAACAGCACGGCCTAATGCTTCTGTATTTGCCCATTTTCACTCTGCGCGAAAATCTGGGTCACACACTACACCACTTTTCTGTGTTGCACAGTAGTCGTATTTTTGCTTGCTAGACACACATGTAATAATTCTTCTCTTTCTCTATAGAAAGCCACTCTTCAAGAAACCCAGTTTCACTCCAATTTATAGCTATACCAGAACTAAAAGCAACAGTTATGTAATTCACAAGAGAATACATTTTTTTCAATGAATTTTGAGAAATGTAAAATATTTGTGTGAATAATCTTATCACAAAAATAATGGGAACCAAATAGCATAAAATATTTAAGGATTTGCTACCTAATTTCAGTCTAACCTTAAAATCATTGTGTATACATTATTCATCATTATGACGAGAATTGAATTTAACATAATTTTCACGTCCACGAAAATTTCCCGTCGGATCAAACTTTGAGAAACATAGAATTCAAAGATACTGCGGAATGAGTAGTTCAAATCACAATTTTTTTTTCTTCAAATATAGATTGCTATCTAGTCTTGAGGCTAATGAGTAACTTTTTTCTGACCTAAATTACTAAACACTAACATTTTATATTCAACATCTTCATGAAAGAAAACCTTTCTATAATTAAATAAGCCTCAATTATAAATGAAACCTTCAATAAATCAACTCTTTTACGATAGTATAAACAGAACAGCGTAGAAATCAGTTGTAACAATGTATCACCGCATAAAATCGGCTTTCAGAAAAGTAATAATTATAGTTATCACTATTACTGTAGGCGAGTGATTGTAGTTGTCAGTTGTGACGTTTGGGTGCGCTGTTTAGCGAATTAGCACTGGTAAAAGGACGGAGGTCGGTCGAGTCGGCCTTGCTTTCAGTAAAGTAGTTTGAAAGCCGCCTCACACTTCCGCATTGCAATGTATAAGCTACTGGCCAGTTGCTGTTTGCTAGTACACTGTAGTGTGGAAGCTTCAAAGGAAGCCTTGACTACAACTGGTGAACGAGATCTCTGGCAAAAAGTTTCTCGTTCAAAACAGGCGAGAAATTTAGAAATCGGATCAAGAATGACGCCGAAATAGCATCATATAACCACAAATATTTGTGAAACTCGGTATTCCTATTGATATCCTTCTGGATATTGGTAGGAAAATTTACCACGATGTTTGATCAGATTTAGTAGATGGAAATCTCAACTTGATATTCAAAGAATTATTGAGTAGGACAATAGTATATTTCAATTTCAACACAAAAAATCAATGGGTTTTTTGTACGACTTTGAACAGCACAATGAACTTCTGAAAATGTAAGTATGAATAAAGCTAAATTAGTTCGTGTAAAAACATATCTCCATTTTTTTATTGGAAAAAAATAATTTTCCCTACAAAGGTTAAACCTGAACGCAGGGATGACTGAGTACGAATAAAAGTAAAAAGTGAGTAAAAGTAAATTTTCCTTTTACGAAAAAATAATGATTGTAAATGTAGAACATCAAAAAATGTGGAAATGTAAAAATCTATAATACTGTATTTCAATTATTATTAATGTTCAGTTATCATCCTCAAAACATTGGATTAGCTCTTTCATCTTTCAACTGACCATGGTACAATTAAAAAGCAAAGATTTGGAAATACAAAATAGATATGATTTTTATTCCTGTTTAATAATCAGACTCAAAACATTAGATCTTCAAACAAAAAATCAATAATATGAAAATAACCTTTATTAGGCGGAGTCAGGACTAGAGAGTCCTCTCCACCACTCAACCTTAACAATGATCCAAATAAAACAACGAAGATGTAAAAATCAACCTGAATTATTCCAAAATGTAAAAATCCACCTCAATTCGGCCCGCAATTGAATAACAAATAACTAGGCCTCGACAGTAACAAAACGAGCAACGAATCTAGGTGACCGATGAGCAGCCGTCGAATTGTTGCAAAACTTTCGTTCCATTCAATTTGGACATTTTCGTCTGACCTTCTTTCATCTGTCATCTTTCATCATCATCGCCACCGTTCTATTATTCCAAAGATGGCCGGTCGGCTCACGGCTCGCTCCAGTTTTCTATCTCGCTTTGTTTTTTGTTCGCAGCGACGACGATTTCACCAATCGGTGGAAATTATTGCTTTACGCTTATCGTAACCTCGATTGCGCACTGATAAGATGGCGAGGAGTAATGATAATGAATGGAGGACACCAACTCGCCGCGCTTTTGTAGGCTAATCGATACTCTAGCCTACATCCTCCAACACCATTATTATTACATTACTGGCAGCCTATAATAACACGGTTAAAATAATCGCTTCAATTTTTCTAGCCCATTTTCAGTGCTTTTCAGCGATAGCCTTCCTTCCAAACTCCCTCACATTCTAGTTTCATTAATTTATCCTAGAATTTTTCCTTGGAGATTCCAAAAATGAAGGTAGTCAATATTAAATAAAGGTTGTTAATTATTAACATGTCAATTAACATAAATAATGAAGGTTGTATCCAAATTATTTACAAGAAGATGAATGTTGGGAATATTCACGATAGAGTAAGACGGATCTTCTGTTCTAATTCTATGATAACAGTAGATCCATGTTTCATTCTTGGTGAGATATTGATGTCGTATCACGAGAATTGGTTTTGAGCGAAGTGGAATCTTCCACCACCATCTAAAGAGAGTGGTGGGGGGGATGGATGGTCTCTGTAGAGAGTGGTGACTGCCATATGGGGGACACTGGAATACTGATACCACAGACATTAATTTAATTTGACACTTGGCATTAGATAGAAAGATAGATATCATTTCTTGACGTTGCTGATGACTGCAGAGTACGATGGCAAAGAAATGATATATCTCTATTAATCTAATGCCAGCGCCAAATTAAACAAATCGCAGTGTATTTTGTTTGAGCAGATAGCTCATCAGTAATGAGAAAACTCAAAGATGCATGAGACTTGCATATACAATATATATGATAAAATTCTAGGAAATTAATTGAATTCGAATTTTATGTAGTAGTTCAAGTGATGTTATATTTTTTGCTGAATTTAACTTGATCGGAAACTCAGAATATATTTATTTACGTTTGTCTACATATTTTTGACTGGAAATCAATGACTCCACCATCACATAACAAGTCATAGAATATAGTAGAATAGAATGACTGCCTTTATGTTTCGCCTAGGATAATTTTTTAAGTAGTCATAAATTGTATACAGAATATAGAATGGTTTATTTTAAACAGAATAGTATGAATATACAACATCAAATGTGTACTAATATTATATTTTCGCTTCTATTTGTACATTCAAAAAGTATTGTAGAATACACATGTCAAACTGTGCTATCTACTTCAACTCATTTCACATCACCTCAATCTACTCTCTTCGTTTATTGAGCCTCAACAAATAACCTAAATTCAACCCAATTCATAAACAGTAAAAAAGTGGAGCGCAGTAAAAAGATAGTGGTTAAGAAACAACCAAATAAACGGTTGAAGGATACGACCGTCTTGTCTTCAGTTGAAGGGGGTGGATGGGTGGCGCGACCTCTGAAATATAGGGGATGGGTATGCTGCAGAGAAGAGTTGCCACCCCCAAATTCCAACTTAAACCCCCTCACTCCCTCTCCGCCTTCATTCTCACTCGCTCTCTCTCCTAAACGTTGTCACCCTCTTGGCAATAAGTAGCTGAAAGCACACCGAGAGTTTTAATAACGAGGTCGCGAACTGAGAGGGTGGGGTTGAGGGGAGGACGCGCAGTTTGCACCCCACTCAAATCAGGGGGTCGGGGGTGCTAGCATGACCTCGCATTTGCTAGGTCAACGGCGGCCGCCAGCCTTGAGGGGTGGCACTTACCTGGGAGGGTTTGGGAGTTAGTTTGCCAAACACAAATCGATTCTTCAAACCACACCAGCTGCATTCAGCCTTCCTCTTAATTCTTATTGGTCTCCTCTGTATTCACCTTTTCTACTTTTTCATCTCTTCTCTTTACCTTTACCTCTCAATCTATACCTTCTCTATAACCTTACCTTTGATTGTTACTCTTCATTCACAGTAGTTCTTCCCATTGATTTTCCTCACTTTTGTCTTCGATCGTCTTCTTCTACTAATCTTCATCATCCTCGTCTCTCTCTTTTCCCTTGTTCACATTCCCCAGCACCCTTTCCTACGTCCTTGTATGTTCTATGCTACCTCCTTTCCTTTTCTATTACCTAGGCGCCTTCTTCTTCTTATTATTTCTTCTTCTTCTTCTTCTTCTTCTTCTTCTTCTTCTCAACTTTCTATGACATTGATAATTTCCCCCAGTTCTCCTACTTCCCACCCTTGCTCTTCATTCCCCATTCGTTTTCTTCTATTTTTCTTGTTCTCGTCAAATTCTTCTTGCTTAATCACTTTTCTTCTTCTTCTTCTTCCTCTTACAATTATTTTTTCTTATTCTTCTTTCCTAGCTTTTTTCCTCCACCTTCTTACTGATCATCTTCTCACACTTCCTACTCATCTTTTTCTTCGTATTCTACTTCTATTATGTCTTCCTCCTCATTCTCATCCTCTTCTTCTTCGACTTCCTTCTCCTTTTCCAGTTTTCTCTCTCTTTTCAATCTTCTTATTACCAATTTATTGCCCTTTTTTACTTTCCTCTTCATATTCCTCTCTAGCTATTTTTCCTTCTTCTCTTCGCCTACCTTCTTCTCTTCTCTCTCTTTTCTTACCATCGACTCCTCCTTCTCCTCTTTTTCTTTCTTCTCTTTTCCCTCTTTTCTCGTCTTCGCTCCCTTCTCTTCTTCCTCTTTTCGCATAATCCTCTTATTTCTTCTCATGTTGTTCTCTCTTTATTCTCTCTTTTTTACCTTCTTCTCTTCTCTCTCTTTTCCTACCATCGACTCCTCCTTCTCCTCTTTTTCTTTCTTCTCTTCTCCTCTTTTCTCACCTTCTCCTCCCACTATCGCGAAGACATCGCCCTTGGCCGATGAGAAACGATGATCCATTATTCCAGTTCAAATCACAGTGTGAGTTTCCACACGTGTTGCCATTAAGCCTACAGCCCAGCCGGGCACTCAATCACATGCAACAACCTTCACACACAACACATTTCGCCAATCATCGATTATCACTCAAATCCAAGTGGAGGTGAGGTAAGGGTTGACATTCAACCTTCACAACTACGTGAACAAATTTCTGAATCGATTATCGCTTCAGTTCAAGTGCACTGAACAGAGAAGAGGATAAACGAGAGGTACAGTATAGTGCTAAAAGTGGAGTATTATAAAACAAATGGATGGTAATTTCCGGTATGTACTTGAACATTCACACAAAAATCCACTCCGAATCAGATTAGATTATATCCTACGAGAACGATGTGGACAAAATTTGTGACATGAAGATTTCAAGAGGTACAGGAAAGAAGGATTTTAGGCACATGAATTTCAAAGTATATAATCTGAACCTATGTTCCTCAACTAATTCATATGACATGTTCACAGCTTTGTAGAATCAACTGAATAGACTGAACTTTGTAGATATTGATTGCAGTATAAGTTCGAAATTTTCAACATCTTCTTAATAGTTTTAGATATAAAACTATTAATAGATATATGTAGATATTAATTCAGATATATAATAGATATAATAGTTTTAAATAATTTTCCATAGGTATTTCAATAATCTTCAATTTTGTTTTTCAACATATCATCATCAATACTCTACAGTAAGATTGAACAATCGTATAATTAATAATTACTGAATCATGAATTGATTCAGTGCCTAAGTCATGAATTGTTTAAATTGGGATATATTGGGATTTTGATTCATTAGTTTATCATTTATACGGGTGTAAATTACAGAGTACACCCACAATACAACGCAACATCTCATCTTTACGATAAGATGAACTTGGAAATCTTGAACCCCTTTTGATTAAAAAAAATAGAAATTAAACCCTTCTTTGAAACCTGAACAAACATCAAAACTCAATAAAACTTGTTTAGAATTGGTATTCAGAATTTTAATTGTAACCAACCAACCAATCACGTTTGTAATATTCTCAGTAGCCTACTTTTTCAAAAAAGAGGAGCACTCTCATTTGAGATAAGTAAACATGAAGATTTGTAGGAGGGGGGGTGAGCACCTGTGCTCCATATACGCCATTTTGTGCTCGTTATTACTATTTGCCAGTGCTTCTGCCTGCCTTCAACCGAAGGCCGTCCAATAATAAAACATGCAGATGTGGATTGATAACAACATGGCTTCAATTTGTTTGTTTGCCGAATTTGTGTATGTGTGTGCTGGTGACCGAATTAAAACAAAAAACGAGGCCTCAAGGCAGTTCGCGCGCCTGCGCGTCGAGAAGTTTAGAGTAATTGGAACGGTAGCATTTGCAGATTGTATGGATACGACCTAAATAAATTCTACACCAAACAATAAACTACAATTTTTGCACCTTGAGCCTTATTAACGACAAATTGATACAGTATTCCACACAAACGAGATAACTGCTCTGGAACCTTTTAAAGTAAACGAGTCACGATACTTTTTTAGAAATGCAGTAGTTAAAAAGTATTAGCTTCACTTTCTAGTATTTTTTCTAGTCCATATTTTTATACAATTTCAATGAAATCGAGTGACATCAATGTTTTATTGAAAATGAGCTCTCAATGAGACCAGAGGCCTTTTTCTGCTCCAAGAAAAGTCCTGTAATACAGGCAAAAGGACGCACACTTGGCATATTCAATTATTACATAGCAACCGTGTTATTCACATCTAGTTGTGGTTCATACTGTCATTTATTTTACAGAACTTCCAAGTTTTTATGAACAGGCTCCTAATTTTATTAAGGATTGTACTAGATAGAAAATATCATATCTATAAAATTGAGATGACCTTTGGAACAAATTAATATTTCAACAATATTTCAATTCGATTATTTAATATTAATAATAATAATTTATTTCTTCGACAATAAATTTCCAGATACAACAGAGAATTTCTTGTATGACATTCCGGTTCATATGACATTCTAGCTTATAATTATCTCAACCAGAGTAGCCTAAGGATAAAAATGCTGATAACGGGGTTAAATTGAATTAATTGTTGTGAAAAGTAAGATTTTATCAACTATGAATTTTTCACACAAATCAAAGAAATTAGTTTCCCCACCCACCAGTACTTTACAATCAATATGGAAGTTACTTATCGACACACCCTCGTATCTGACCTTGCAACAGTGAGCATCGCACAGCACAGCACACGTCAATAGGCGAAGCGACCTTCCTCACAGTAATAATAATTTCGCATCACAAGTGAGTGTGATTGAGTGGATTGTGAGTGACTGAGAAAGAAACAATATTCAGTGTAAAATCATTCAGAGAAAGAATGAGTGCGGGATTAGATTATAAGAAGGAAAGAGGGAGGGAGAGGGAAAGAGAGAGTGAGAGAGGGAGTAAGAATGAGAGAGACTGATGAAGAGTAAAATAGTGTTAAATGAAGAGAACAGTTGTCACGATAACGCCTCGATATTTACATAACGACACCGGAACATTTTTCAAACAATTATTATTATTGCCTACAATACAACGATTGAAGGCTAAACACAATAATATACAGTAGTACTCATCTACCAGGCAGTGCTAATACAAGGTTAGGTTTCGGATAGTAAAGTGGGAAGGGCTGACTGACATTACACCCGTCATCAATGTAACCTTCACTTCACCACACAGATCACCACCACACCAGCTAGAATGCTAAACTGGACTCAACTGGATCTAGTTATTTCAACTTATTTTCATTTTGAATCTCATATGTGAAATTGAATTTTTAGAGGGCAATGAGAGGATCTTGTAACTGAGAGATTCAACTAGATGAAAAAGCAGATTCAACTAGTAGAAAGAATAGATGCAAACCAATAAATTATAATAAGGCGTCCTGATTACACTAGAATTGATAACAATAGGTTACCATAGAGAGCCCAATCTATGTACTACAATATTGGTCGGGATTTAAATTAAAATCACAATGGTGGAGGCAGTTCTCGCAACACTTGACGTCACACTGGGATGGAATTGAAGAATTTTTGTGAATAACCAAATGAATTGATCTTCAATCATCATCAAGATTGACGTATCAAATTCGAACATCATTGTCAGTCACAGTCACAGCTATCAAAATAAAATATTTTTACATGCGTTTTGCTTTTTAAAGATAAACCGCAACTTCTCACTTTAAATACACACTCATCTCACATCCGCAAACTCATAAACTTCCACCGAAAATTGGACAAGGCTATTTTGATGTGGCTGTTATCTCGGTCATAATTTCGCCACAGTATCACCTTCATCACGAAATGCCATGGTGGCCTCATCTACTATCTCGCTGATACCGATACGAAATTAAATTTGAATTATTTGTTTGACAATAAGCATGTCAGAATTCAGTTCATAATTTATTGGATGAGCACTTCAAGGCTGCATCGCTAATTTTGGCGACTTGCTCAATAAATGTCAATCAATCAATAGTAGGTTTCATTTTTCTCAGAACACAAAATTAAGAAGGCATTAAAAGAAGAATATTAATTGGTTCCATAGTTACCATTCACGAATGCTATGACACTGGTCTGACGCTTACTAATAAGCCTCTAACTGATTTTCAATGTATCAAAATCAAGCTATAAAATGCTATTCAGAAGAACTTTGGATAAAAATCAATTTTAAATAGGCCTACCAATGAAAAATTATATAAGAAGTTGGTGAACCCTGTTGTAATCAGTCGAAAGCAGCTTCAATTCTTCTCATTTATTTGAAAGTTCATCCATTCAATTACATTTTTAGGTACTGTAGTTCGTAGTTTTCATTGTTCTAAGGTAAAGAGCCGAAAAACAAAATTTGTTGAGAAACAAAATGTGTTGTTTTTGTTGAGAAACAAAATGAAAGGGGTTACTCGAAAAATCAACATCAACTGCGATTGCTCATTTCACTTTATCAAGCTTATTGATGGTAGCAGGGTTAGGCCTAGTAGAAATTAAAAAAAGATGATAATGATTGTCTTGAATGGGATTCACTAAACTGCTCAGCACAGTAGAGACGTGTACAGATGGTAGGCCTACATGTAGTATTGTGAGGAAAAACTAGCTCAAGAAAGAGGTAGTAAATAGTAGTTAATAGAAACTTCAACGTTGAACTTACAATAATGTGTCTCAAAGCTGTGACACTTTCTATTGAGAGAAAATATAAGAGCAATTCACATTACTGTATTCTTTTATGAGAGGCTGATTTTCATAAATAATATAGAATAAATTTTTTATAAATACTTTTGAACTAAATGATATGAAAGCTCTAAATTGTTTCTTAAGAATTACCCTTTTTGTTGTATGGTTTTTTATTACTGTACTCTGAGAGCCAATATTTTTTGCTATAGTAATTCTCACATAAGCTCTTTTAGCTTGTGCATGGGTAATGGGAAGGAGGATGATGATGATGATGATAAGATAATGAGAGATGAGTAGACTTACAGCTTTAGATGGTCCATACTTTAAAATTGAAAAACATGTATTTTTCATGAATCATTTTGAAATAAATTAATAGATTTAAGATAAAATGAGCTTGAAACTGTTCCTTAAAAATTAACCGGGGACGGTGTCAGAGCCGACCCTGAATTAATATGAGAACGAAGGACGTTGCGATTGGAAACCGATGCAATGGACGAAAGATAACAATGAAAATGTGGACGGGAAGAGTTTTCAGCTAAGGTTAACCCTAACCTTCGAGATAACAACACGACGTCTATCCGCCGACATTTTTGAGCCCGGCAAGGCAAGGTCTCCACACGGAAAGGCCAACACTACTCACTTATTCAGTTTCTCTTACTCAATGAGTAGAGGCAAAGCACAGTGACCAAGAGAAGCAACTCTATCGGTAACCACAACGTGCCAATGTAATTGACATCACTAATAAACTGAAAAGACACTTCCGCATCAACGAAAAACACCTTGGATGCAAAAACATGCAGTAGCGCATCGCAATCAAAACGCTGCTGGATCTCGAAACATCTAATAATTCTTCTATAAATGTCCAAATCGATTCCAGGACGAATACAATGACAAACATTGAATAGACTAGTAGGAGAACCTTCTTTCCATGCAGGCTGAGGAATGATCTCTCCAATTTTTTTGTATTTTGAGAATAATGCTGAAAAGTATTTGATTTTATTTTGGATTTATTATGAATCAGAACCTAATATCATAGAGAAGAAATAGTAGATAGAAAAGAGAAGTAGATAGTTCTAATCTGTTATCTATGCTAATATACAGGAATTAATATCTAGTACTGATGGAAGTGCCAATTTGGGGATGAATTTTTGATCTGTGTATTTTTTATAAGATTCCTCCATTGGAAGCCTGGCTAATCGTTAGTGAGGCTAGTCAGTCACTCCCTATAATGGAGGCATATTAAATTGTTATTGTTGCATTGCACTGTATAGCTGCTTAATGTTATCCAGCAGTGCTTTGTTCCCATCACTGGGTTGCGAAGACTAGATTATGGTTGAGATGTCAATGTGCTAACCACACGTTACATCTGGTTAATGATCATTCACCTCTGCTGATTCAGTCAACTGGATGTGAAACTGGCAGCCAGCTGGTAGGCCTAAGCCCACATAGGGCTGTTGAGCCATTGACAAGAAAAAAATTGTAATACGAATGGCCAACAACTGAGTTATTCTTGAGAACACATCAACACTGATATACTACTTGTCACGTACTGTTTGTGTTTTATAATCATTTGACACAATATTTAGATGTTCAATAGTTTAATCTATAATTTTGTTTTATTCCAATCCCTCAAAACTCAAAAATAATATTTCACTAATACAACACTGTAACAAGAGAGTTACGTGTTACATCTATTACATCATTGCAGCAGATACAATTTATTCCAATTTTGAAAAAGAATCTTATTGAAAGAATAATACTCTATAAATATAGGAAGAAATCAATAAATACAGCAGAGCAACAGAACACATTCGTTGCAAATGTGAGATATGAGCAACGAAACCAACGTTCTGTATCAAACTCCGGAGCTCTGTATCAGATGGCAACGTTCCGTTGCACGATGCGTGGGTGTCAAACAGCTATGCGCATGCGCGAGTGCTTATCCACATCGTACGGTGACCTTGTGACGTCACGCAAGGTCTACAACGGTTCTCTCTCGCTCGGTCTTCTGCCATCTCTCTCACAAGCACTTTCAATCCTTTTTTCTCATACTTGTTCGCTGCGATCGGAATTTCATACACCGGATGCAAAATAAGAGAAGTGATCTTCAATAATAATTATAATTGTAGTGGGCCCTCTCTCTCTTTCTATCATCTCCCACTGATCCCACTTATCTTTATTTATTGTCTTGTTTGTTAAACACCTCATTTCTTGACCTATTAGAATTTGACAAGTTTCACATCCCCCTGATTACGAGGGAGTGGATTCTATCCAAGATTACTAGACAAAGTCTAGTAAGATTACTAGACAAAGTCTAGTCATCATGACAAAGTCTAGTAATCTCCGTCAGTAATCTTTGTCTAGTAATCTTGGATTCTATCTATCAATCTATCTATATATCATTTTTTCTCGCAAGAACCAAACCGTAGGACTGTGATTGAGATAAAATAAGCAAATTTATCTTTTCCGAGTGATATTTTGCTTCTGATTGGGAATAATTCCAGAAACTATGAAGTTTACGAATTTATTGAGGTGCTAGAAGAAACTTATTTCAAGATGAATCTAATATGAAACATAGACTATTAACATATTTATTCATAGAAATAGATTCTAGCTAGCTACTCACTTTATAGGTATTTTACAGTATGAAACATCCCATGGTTCTTGAAGAATCAAAATGCTTCACTATTATGAAATGATGCCATACTCTGACAAAAACAATAATTACTCACACCTGATGAAATGATATCAGTGAAAAATCCCATGAAGAAAAGGAAACCAACCTGGAACAAAAAACAAAAATCAGTTAATTAATTTGATAAAAAAATTACAGAAAACAGAAAAGGTCAAGAACCAATGAAGGCAAACAGAAACCATTAATAAATATGTTAATCAATATGCTGAAATACTTATTTCTTGATGTGAAACCACTAAGTTAGGTATGCTATTGAAAAATTCTTCACTCAATTCTAGGTTATTACAGCGTTCAGGTGCTCTGAGATGGGTTTAACACCGGAGAAAATGGTCTGCTGGTAGGAATCAATGAGTCAATTTTTTGAAAGAATTTCAAGGGCCAGAAAGAAAAATAGAAATAAGCTTTGGTCACAGACCAAATGAAGGAAAGAAACCTACCCATATTTTTCAAAATTAGAACATTGTTCATTGTAGAAACCACTAGATATAGATTGAATAATATTAAATTTCATTGAAGATCTACTGAATGAAGAATAAATGCTCAATGAATAATAAAAACTTATTGTAGTCGTCCACCACCACATTCATTTGTAAATAGATCGGTACTGCAATCCATTCAATATTGGTTAGTACAACTGAAACCAACAAAAATATTGGCATTGTTAAGTTTGTAGAACACTAGATGGATGCCGTTTGTCACAGTTAGTAGCGTGTGGTAATGACCTAAAATCTGCGCGGAAACTGGCACGTCTGGTGAAAACTAGGTTCTAGACATGCCAAATTAGCAAAACATCTTTCATTGTTCGCTCGAATTATCACAAAATACGAATACGTAAATCAAAAGCAATGGCTGGCGAAAGCAGAATAAGACCATTCATGTTACAAGAAAGTTTTTTCCAAGGCCTCTCTACTAATGCTGGAGAAATCTTTCTAATGTAAGCCTAATTTAAAACTTGTGAAAAGAAACATTTTATTCCATTTATTCAAAAGGGACAAGATACCCCGTCGTTCATAAATAATTAAGTTGGAACCATTGTGGGAAATAATAATTATCTATAAGGTAGCTATTATGTACGGAATCACTGTTGTATATAAAATCAAATACAGTAGCCTAGAGTACTTGTCAAAGCAAATTTCTACAAATATCGAGGAAATTAGAAATTTTAATACACTGTATTACAAAATAAATATAATTATATTTTCTTATCAATAAATTCTAATTTCATAAGACCAACATACTTTTTAATACTGATGACACTACTAAGAATGCTGTTCAAATGACTGACATCATAAAATGTATTCCATATATTCATTTCATTTCTTTTATTTACACACAATTTCCAAAATCAATACAATACAAAATTGGAAAAAATGGTTAGGTGACCTCAATAGTAATCGTGTTGAGGCACCAAATATTCAATATATTTACAGGATATTCCTATATGCTCCAGCATTGAATGATTCCTGCTATAAGCTTCCTATAAACTCTGGGATGGGATCTCCTACTAAGAACAATTCGCCAACTTCTTCATGACTCCTTTCAGGCTTTACAATTACGTGTTACAAGTTGTTTCCAGGTTTCAACAGATGATTCAAAATAGTTGATCCCGATTGGTGACACCCAACATAACTATTTTAAACAGGTCCATTGGAGTTTAGTTCTTCACCAACCCATAAAGCACACTTTAATTTTGGAGTACCTGTACAAAAACCGAAATTTAGCAAGATTCTGCAAATGTAATCGCCGATTTGACTGCCGCTGGCAGCCTTGACAAGACGACTTTGGTGTCAAGAGCGTCTGCATGACGTCGCCAGATTTCGGAAGCATAATGATAGGCCTGAAATCTGTCACAGCACAGACCTGGTTTTGCATTGCTTCTTTCACACCACTTCTTTCACGTCTGGTTTGACCTGCTCAATGCTCGAACATGCACGCCGCAACTACCTCCATACTGGTCTCGTTACACTTGAAAATTTCCAAACGATTATAAGAAAAGCTGCAACCTGCTTCACTTGGATTCAATGATTTCCTGTCCCAACTAATAGGTTTCCACGAAGAGTATACAAGAGAGATGCACCATAATAAAATATATTGATCCATATAAAATGACAGGAAGAAATCCACCAGTATAATGTGAGAATGGTTGATCGATCCATGTAAAGTAATATGAAGGAAAAACCGTGGCGAAGCGTGGTATACTTGACCGGTCATCGCCGGGTATATTTCCTGTAGGACATATGGCGGCGATGATCGGTTAAGTATACCACGCTTCGCCACGGGAAGGAAATACACGAAAGTGGCAGTATTTGTAATAGAAAGAGTTGCTGAGTATTAATTCATTGAGAGCCAGATTTCCCTTGAATACTCAGTGCTCAAAGGGGTATAGGAACATTAGGCCAGGCTCATTTTCCATTAAGAGTATAACGAGAGATGTAATAAAAATTGATCCATACAAAATTAATGAGAGAAAATCAACCAGAGTTTGTGAGAGTTGTGTTAGCAAGGGTTGAGGAGAAACTACATTGAAAGCGATCAATGATCGATCTCCAATGAGGGATCCACAACGATCCATCAATGAGGGATCTAAATTTAGAATTATACTTTGATTTAAACTGCTTTAGGACCGGCCTAGAACGGTCCACTATTAAGTACAAGCGGGTCTCAATCTTTTAAAGCAGTTTTAATCAGAGTATAGGTTCCCTATGAGGAGAGGTATTGCACCTAGGGATCACTCAGATCAGGGCGCAAACGCCAAATCAGAGTTTGCCGCGACCTTCATCTCCCTTCTGGCCCTGCTCTCCACTATTCCCTTCGCCCTTCCCCGATTGATCTGACGCGAAAGGGACTGACATCAAACTAAAGGTCGGAGCAATGATTGGAGCGAGAGGGTTGCCAGCAAGCATGCGAGAGCGAGTGAGAGAAACGAAAAAGATTTGTGAACCAGGCCAATGGGTCAAGAGAAGTCTATTATCTGCGCGCTCTCTGTTCTAGCTCTCTCTCACTCATACACACTCTCAATTCATAAGTCTGTCACTCTCTCCTTGTCATACACTAAATCAGTTGTACTACTCTTTCCATCCTAAAAAACGAACTGTACACAGAGAACAAATAATGAAGCTAGTAGCTGGCGGCCTACTGTGAACTGGTACAATGTTGAGTTGATCATTACCAAAAGTCGGTTCATTTCTTACGGCCTTCCTGAAATTTCAATTGGTGTAACCTGTCTATCACGGTCATTGAATTCGTTCAGTGTTTAGAATAACCTACAAAGAATATTGATTTAATTTATATTGATTACTAAATGCTTTGACTTGATCTGATTCTTAAGTGTATGAATACAATTTTCCCCTTTCTCCTTGTAATTTATATTTTTCCAAATATTTCCCTCCCATCCTTCTTCTGGGTTTAGAGATTCAATAGATCTCATTGACTAATTTTTACATCATCATGTTGTTTCACATAGCCTATACTGTGCAATATTGTACTAAAGTGTTCATATCCATGATTCAGAAAAGGGGTAACGATATTACTTTTTAAAACATTGGCAATAGCAGAAAGTTTCAAAACAATAGCATAGAACACTCATATCTTTATTATAGAACATAAATTATATGAATGAGCTATAAATCAACAGATTATTCTTGAAATACTCAGATGAAGTTGCAATTCAGTTTTTGAAATTCTCAAAAAACTACTTCACAAGAGACTAGTTTTGGATATTACATGAAATCAAAACAAAACTTGCTGTGTAGTTAGTTTACAATATTATTCTAAAGAATTTTAATTATAGGAACCTTTGAAACCCCCTCTAAAAAACTGAAGAATTTGTTATAATTCTACATATATAAACATCTCGTGTATTGCAAGAAAGTGCAAATAATTTTTAAAAAAATCAACTCCTTAGAATGTATGTGAATTTAAAATAAGTTGAATTCTCACAAATCTTTGTGACAATTTCTGGAATAGATCACAAATCTAGCCTCGATCAATCAATCTTGAGGGACTTTTCGCAAACAATATTGTTGGATGACAAAAAATAGCAATGCTGTATGAAAATGAAAGGACAAAGCCGAAGGAGAGCGAAAGTGTTCTAGTGATCATTACGATGATGATGATGATGATGATGACAACGATTAAATTAAAGATTGAGGCAGTAATGGCGAAGGCAGACTGCAGACCAATAACCTCGACTGGTTAATAATTAATGACGCTGGCAAGGTCTAGGCAACTGCCACACTGATAACCACTATCTATCCAGTGAGCCATCAAATCCTTCACTACAGGTGACTTTTCCAACCATCACTTCAAATACTGTAGTTTCTTATCTCTGGTTTGATTTTCGGTCACAGGCCAATCTGACAATAAAGAAACTTTGGTTAAAGTACATTAATTTTAGAGAAGTTCAAATGGAACAAATTGTGGAAATGTTCCTCAAATTTTTTTTCTAACAATGAAAAAATTATCAACTCATTTTTATAACAATGTATATCGAACAAATAGTGCAATGAATTTATTATTAATATTATTATTTCTTGAGGCCCGCTCAAGATTTATGCACCACGCTATATAGCAGTATACTTCTTCGGTTTATACCGTGGTATGCAAATTATTAACTCATTATTAAATCTAAATTATTAACTCATTATTAACTCATTTTTATAACAATGTATATCGAACAAATAGTATAATGAATTTATTATTAATATTATTATTTCTTGAGGCCCGCTCAAGATCTATGCACCACGCTATATAGAAGTATACTTCTTCAGTCTATACCGTGGTATGCACGATCTGCGCTCAAACTATAACACAAACGATAGTTTAAAATTTATGTAAAATAAAGTAATCTTGGTTTGAACTATCGTTTGATCAAAATTCAACAATCAACATAGTTTAAAAGAGATGATGCATACGGGCGAGAAAAATATTACCTATCATACTATCAACGTTAATAAAAAACCTCTATTTTCAGAAACGACTCATGAGGTTAAATCAACCTCAGGAGGTGAAAACACAGGCGTTTCACCAAGGTAATCCATGTGCCGCTATCATCAAGGATGCCAATTTGAAAACCCACCCCCACAGGTATCTTTAGAATCTTCGTTGCGTGCAAATTTGAAATTGACCCTGTTTGTTGGGGGTGGGGGACCCGTAAGACCCCTTGCCGCTAAGGGCAGTGCCAGGGCTACGACCTTGGGCGAGTGGGTGGTGGGTAGCCCCCATTTTGGGCGGGGCAGCTGCTCGGGCCCCCCCTCGGGTACCCAGGACAGGGTACATGGCACAGCCCAGGCCACCCTTACATGACAGGGTGTGCGTGGGAGCGCGGGTGCGTTGACGGGGCCCTTTCGGAGGCTCTGCTGTGGTCGATAAACGCACTGCCACCTCACACTCAAGTCTCACACAAACAGATACAACCTTTCACACAGATGCTGGAGAGTTTTCGACTTCTCCCAAATACACCCTTCCACACAAACAAGAGACGCTGGAGAAGTTTTGACTTATCTAACTAACACAAGCAGCGGATAGTAAAGGAAGGAAATAAACAGTGTATGAGAGAGAGAGAGAGAGAGAGAGAGAGAGAGAGAGAGAGAGAGAGAGAATGACAAGGAGGCAAAAGAGTGACCTACTTAAAGAAACAAAGGGCAAGAGATGGAATTAATACAGTATGATGGCGAGTTTCTCATAAATAATTTCAACTAGTCTGACTTTTCCTTTCTTTCAAAATGTATGACACATACGCTTTTTTGGATAGAAAAACATTGGATGACATTTTGAATGAAGTTCAATTTTTCATCCCTTCCTAGTATAGTAATTAAACTGCAATGGATCAATAGTGCAGATGAATATAGAAACAACATTAATATCTTCCAACAATCTATGAAAATTCCTAATGAATAAAATGGCCTCTATAACCAGAAGAAAAATCTCTCTCTTCCATAACTTTCTTCACCACAATGCAAATTATTCCGATATTTTTGATGGATTAATTGATAAAAGACAATTTTTTAAAACAATATAATGCTGCAATGGATCAATAGTACAGATAAATATAGAAACAAATAATATTAATATCACTAATCGTATTCGTTATTGCCCACATTTTATTTCTAGAACCAATTGTAAAAAGTCAGAAAGCAAATAAACACCAAAAATGGTACACTACACAACCGGAATGCCGAAAAGAGAAAACGCAAGCGCATATTGTACTCGTATTATTAGCTTTCTCCATCATAATCAGCAGCAGCGATGGCCTTCATCAAGGTCAGCCTGTCAAGAGAGCCAACCACAACGTGTTTCTGCTGCTATAAATACACCGACAATATTTTCAAATATTTCCATTCAAACTAGAATGGAAATATTTATGAATATGGATACAGTAGATGTTTAAATATACGAAAACTCAATTGTAACAAGAAAGGCAAAAAAAAGTTGCACAACTGATTGACGTGAGGAAATCATTGGCATTGATTGATCTGATGACGCAGAGCCAAGGGGTTCACCATACAACGCGAATTAAATTATCTTTGAATGAATCTTTGATGGTGCGAATTTGAATTGTATGAGCGACGCAGCACGACCGGAACAGAGTTCAAATCAAAAACGAAAGGGAAAAAATGAGAACGGTGACATCAATAGAATCATACAGTCATAAGAGAATTATTACTCAGTGATCGCTGAATCACTCAGATATTTGGTTCTGATTGTGTGTTAAATGCCTGCCTTCACCAAAGCTGTTGTTGATAATAAAAATAAAGGCATATTATAATTTGATGACTTGTATGCTGACGGAAATTAATTTTCTAAAGCGTTGATGGAACTGAAAAGCTTAGAACCGAGATGAAAGGTTCAGAACAATTTTTTTTAAACGTATGGCTTTTATTGGTGGGGAGACCCTTTTATTACGGGTAGGTTCCACCTCGCCTCATTGCACAATGTTTTGTGTCGGTCACCCATGAACAAATGAAATGTTTAATCCGAACTGAGAGGACATCTATACTGGAAGCTTGTCTAAATATTCAAACCCTTCTATCCTCTTTTCCCTTTCAAAACAAAACAATAATGGATTTACACTGTCAAACTGAAGAATAAAAATTAAAATAGAATAAGTCCAGCATTTCGTTAGCTTCAATCATGGTCGTAATAGCTGTAATTAAAAGAGGCTTTTAGCTTTTACTACATAGCTCTGATGGCTTTCAAGTGTTCCTGTCTACGACTTGATGCAATGGTACACTTTAGAAAAATCAGGACTTGAAACACACGTTATGTCTTCCGCTCTTCAAAGGCTAGCTATTTTTGAAACGTTTTACAAGGAGGAGCTGTTTATTTGATGTCCTCATAGTACTTGAATTACTCGTCCCATGAGGATCTCGTAAAGAACAGAACAGATACATTCAATGTGTCACATTTATGTTCGCACTTCAAAATATATAGTAGGTTCCTCATGCAATTCATCGTAAAACATCCTAAACTAAAAATACTATATTTTGATTCACCTGGCCCAATTGAACGAAACAACGTACTGTGTATAGTATACTATATTATATATAGTATTTTATATTGAACTATATTTATGTACAGTGGTATGTTGAACTATAGTTGAATTTCCATACAAAAAAAGAAGCAAAAAGTGGAATACCGCACTTAATTTTGATTCCAAAAACTTCAATACTGATTTGTATTTCAGTTTAGAATAGATGGTGTACTGTGGTAATGCATTTCGGAACAGCCACAAATCAAATGACAAATTACAATTACAAATAAAATTATGTTTGAACGAACAGAATTCGTTTCAATAATTATTACTAGCATGAATTTTTCAGTTCACCATTCGTTTCAGTTCAAATCAAATTTGAATACACCCGAAGCAAACTACTAACCATTTCATAACATAGCATACTACAAGTGTGAAGAACTTTCAGTTCTCAACTTTTTCAGAACAGTTTTCAACTTTTGCCAAATCTTAATAAAAATTACAAAAAATGTATCACTGTCTCAACTCTTCTACTCTCTCTATTCTTTGCAATGTGGAGGATCTATCTGAGCTATTCCTGCTCCTCTCATCAACTTTTCAACCGTCTTTCTTCTCCACCTACTCTTCGTCATCCTCCCCCCTCTTCTTTCTTCTCCTTCCTCTTCATCACTCTTCCACTTCCTCCCATTCTCCTTTCACGACCACCCAGCCACACAGGAAGAGTAGGAAGCAATGATTGAAGAAAGGAGGCCAATAAAATCTATGTCTGGGTGGTGGCGGTATAGATAGCAACAATAATAACACATTAAACAATAAGTGTCGACGTCCGTTTCACGAAAAGTAGTACGCATTTAAATCCATTAACATAAGAGATCGAAATGGAATCTAGTGCGCATGCGCCGGTCGCTGTGTTGGCCCAAAGCATCGGACAATGAGTTCACGAACTCGCCATCAACCTTCATAACCAGCGACCCGACCCTTCATAAATTCACTCACTCAATCACTCTCTCTCTCTCCCTCTCTCTTTACCCACCATACAATTTGAAATCTGGATCACACTGACAGTCACTTTTGTCTCTTATCCTTCCCCTCCTCCTTCTTCTTCTTCTTATTTCAGTTACCCACTTTAATAGTTCTCAAGTCTCTAACAGAATCCTCCAGCTCTTCGCATTCCACATTCACCTTTTACTACATTGTATTTTGAACGAGAACAGTTTTCATGATTTGCATATTTTCCAATGCACGCCATATGAATAAATTATTTATAGATAGATTTGAACGATAATATACCCTATTATTAATACAAAGAAATTATTTTCTTTGCGCCCGCAGTA
Source organism: Laodelphax striatellus (assembly GCA_017141395.1). NCBI lineage: Eukaryota > Metazoa > Arthropoda > Insecta > Hemiptera > Delphacidae > Laodelphax > Laodelphax striatellus. Next base: position 11,895,586 of record CM029538.1, on the reverse strand, counting down.
AATTTGTCATAATTATGTTGTATTATTATAATGTTTTCTTGTAACAGGGTCTCATTTATAATGCATCTTTATTTGAAATTGTACATTTGTTTGGTTTTTATGACAAATAAAGTTTCTATCTATCTATATATCTATACCCTTGAATGTCTAGCTAATCTTGGTAGACATTGTAAACAGTCAAATAATAGATGTCTGAATTCAGTGATATTTGACGAAAATGGATAAATACAGTAAAATACCTGGAGAACTCAAGTATTGATGAAAGGTCATCTTGAGATATCCTATCCACTGCTAGGCCTGTTTCACAAAAATTCACAAGTCCTGTAATACAGGAAAAAGACGACCAGAGACGGCCTACTGTGGTATCAAAATTGTGATCTAGATATCCTTAAATATATCTTCTAGATATTCACCTCACAAGAATTCCAGTGATTATTTGTTGATATGCGATTTGATAGATAGCCACATTAACTTCAAGCTCACTGATTATTGAGAGGAACAAGAGTGAACAGAGAGAATACTTCAAAGAATCAAAAAAGTAATGATTCAAAGGGTTTGAAACTTAGTATCTAAATTTTTAGTTAACTGAGCCACATTCAACTTGATGGGAGAAGAAAGTTAACAATTTCCAAGATTCTACTTCAGTTTTCATGAATACAGTAATTAAAAATTAAGATGATGCATAAATTTCCAATTCATTGAAAGTTCTAGATATCCTTCGAGAAGTTGATCAATCTCTGATGATGTCCTAGATGATAAGACGTTGTTTGAAAGTTTTAGTGTAATGAAGACCTACATTTTATGAGATTTATAAGTGCGCCCCAAGTAGGATTACATTGGTTTTAGTGACCAACTTGAAGTGAGGACTTAGGACATACCAAGGCACAAACACCCACACTCAAACAATGAGTTCCTAAACTTTCACCTGTCAAACAAAGTGACATAATGGTGATAAGACGACTGGCAGAGAAGAAAAAGAACAGGAAAACGGTTTCGACAGGAAGAGTGACAACCACGTTTACATTGCTTAAAATCTTTTTTCTCAATTGATGGTTGCTTTTACTGAATTGGAATCGATTATCACACGCCCAAATAATTATTATGTAAATTTATTGATGCTGCATTCAAAAATAGGAATTTGTTCAATTTATTTATATTTTCCAGTGTGAAGCCCTAATGAGAAGCTCTAAGCTTGTATATATTATGAATGATGGGGATGATGATAAAGAGAGATGAAGCTATTTTTGTAATTGCACATTAATAACTTTTATATTGTCAACATTGAATTTATGAATACTTTTTCTCTTATTGATTTTCCATCGTACGGATTCATCAATAATAAGTAGATGTTGAAATATTAGTGTAGGAAACCAAAAATAAATCTTTATAGATATGAAATCCGTTTATCTCAGCTCATACATCAGTTAGCTATACATCAAGATTATAGGCATAGAAATAAGACAATATGTTTAGAGTTGCAAACGTTAGGTGGTAGGTGCAAGAGTTAAGTTTCAAGACAAATTCGGTTTGAGTATGAGAATAAAATGAAAAATACAATACTAAAATCATATTCTTTTTTAGAATCATGTTCTTTAAAAATTTCCATGTTATTTGCGAATGAAAAACAGATAAATTACAGAGCATGAAGTATTCATCAATGTCAAATAGTTAATTATGGATGACATGTCGCATCACTCTTATTGGAAGCAAAAATGAATTTTCATCATAGAAGTCTAACATTTATGAAAACTGATCAGACATGGGATAAAACCAATTGTCACAAGTCTGTCTTCGTCTGGGTTTCATGCATGAGACAAAATTCGCCGTTATTGAATAAGCAAAATTAGATGAGAATTACAATAGTCAATTTATGTCAGTACTCACAACTGGAGAAGGATTCAGGAAACCAAAAGGAACAATGAATCTCACCTGAAAAAGGAACAACGAGTTAGAACTTGTTTACAATGTTAATAAATGAGTTGAGAAAATAATAAGAATTTGAAAGTTTTGAATGGGAGTATGCTGTTTTGAATTCAGCAGTGAATATTTCTGTAGGAAAAGGGTCATTATTTTTCTATTTCATTCACGTAGATCTAGCTAGAGGTTATCATATCAAAACAAGACTCAAAAAACAGAATCCACACAAAAAAGAGAGATTATTCAATATAGATAATAGAAATGTTAAGCATCAGAAGAAATACTATTCTTAATTTGACACATTGAACTCAGGTATAAATTTTTTGTAAATAAAGTGGGTTGGAAATAAATGGTAGATCTATCAGTTTTGAAGCTGAACAACACGCATGTCTGGTCTCTCAAAACGACAACAATATCACCCAAAGTTTTGTCAAAATACAACAAAAACCCGACAATTGTAAAGAAGCAGGTCAAAATTTTGAACACACCATTTTCTGAGAACAAGGCCTCATCAAAAGGATTTCAGACAAAATATCCCAACTAAAAAATATAATAGAGGCATTGGAAAATGGGAGAGAAGCCAGAAAATGAATAAGGGGCAGGTACCAAAGACAGTCAGGTAGAAGATAGACCTTGAAAATGCAGTCTGACAAACAAGATGGTCTGAAGACCATTGAGGAGTCTCAAAACAGAGGGTGACCTTGCTCAAGGTGTGGAAAGTTTCAAGAAGAACAACAATAATTGATTCTCTATGGTTTGTCAAATGTTAAAAACATTACCAAACATCAATGAGAAAGGACGAGAAACCAGCCTGCGAAGCCCACTGACAGATGATCAACTCATAAATCACTCATTTTCTGGGAACAGGGACTTGCAGAGAAATGGGGAATTCACACAATGACAAGTCCAAAGTTAGGTTATATCAACATCTCTGATCACATAAATATAATTTACACTATAAAAGGTTAACCAAAAATTATCAATTTTAAATCTGAAAAAGGTCGATAGACAAGCCGAACTAAAAACAAAAAATTAAAATATTCACAAATATTGAATTTAATTTGTAAATGTCCTAACTACAAGTGATTTTGACATTTTTGATCTATTTGTTTACTGAGAGTTCACCAATTTCCTGTTTTACAAGACTTCTAAACTTTATGAAACAGGCCGCGGGAGTACAGAGGAAAGAGAAAAATAGTGAACAGATTCTGTGTTCATGGTGGAACCCCACAGTATTTTCTACATCTATTTTCATATTTTATTTCAAGTTCACAATTTATTTTTAAAATCTAGTAATGCAAGTTTTATATTCAATCCATGGATAATTTGACACCTTGTGGGGCCGGATTCCTATCCCACAAGTTTCCCACATCCCTCCTATCCTATGGAAATGTTCAATTGTTTAATGCTAATTGATAGACCCTCAATAAAAACTTAGGGTCTTTGAACAATGTTTGAATAAACAAACAGATTAGAGATAAAAACAATCCTATTCATTATTCACAATTTATTCGAGTATTCTCCATTGAGATGCATATTATTGGCAACCTCATTCTTTTGCAAGCGAATGAAGAGTCGTTTATGGAGATGGTGAAGAAATGGCACATAACAACCTTGAGTGCAATAAAGCGCTAATTCGCAAACAAGGGAACCACAACTTGTGTTCGCTTGGTTCAGCTATATCTGCAAATAGAGCGCAGGCAATATAGAGGCTCCCTCTAGGACAACACCAACTTTGTCAAGCAGGGCAGTAGTAATTGAGGGGGGAGTATGCCAAAAGATAAATTCTTATCAGCACGATGAATGATTATCAGTGACTAGTCAATAGTAGAAAAGTCACCAGTGGTGTCCTGTGTAAAAGCCTGTGTGACACTTGTGTGAAAGATACCAGTGATAAAGAGATAAATACACGTTCAAGTATTACAGTGAATTTTATATACCATTGATATTGTGTTTTTAGCCTTTTTCTATAATGAAAAATGAATGGTTATCCATGAACGGCTAATGAACGGCTAATTGCACGAAAATCTAAATGAATTTAACCGCCGTGAAATTATGTCATCAAATGGAACCTATGCAACAATAGCCAATGAACGATTCAATGAGGTCGGATTACTGTGGTTAAATTCAATTGGATTTTAGTACAACTGGCCGTGAATAACTCAACAACAAAATAATCAGTATTTCAAAACAAAATAAAGCCTGGTACCTAACAATCTATGGTTTACTATACTTGAATGAGACATTAGCCTACTTGAATAAAATACATCATTTAAATATGACTTGTATAACTGAAGGTCAACAATAATATTCATAGGCCTATTACCCAACAGAAAAAAAAACATTTAAAAGTGAATCTGATCTCAATTATTTTCACTTTAATATCTCATTCAGGGCAATAGCGTTGCTCACCGACTACAAGACAGTCGAGTCCACGTAGTTATAAGCTTTTCAACTGCAATCAAAATTTGACTAGCAGAGCATAATTTGGCAATCACTGCACGTACTACAGATATCATCAACGATCACGTGCCTATTTCTTAACGAATTTAGTACAATACTGTACATCAAAAGTAGAAATGTCTGATATGGAGCAAGCTGCTCTAGACAAAAACCAAATATCAAAATGCAAATTACACTTATACTTTATACAAATACAACACTTATGTTTTCATTCAGCAATTTTTTCAAACTAAGGGAAATGTTTCAATGGCAATAAGGTGAATATGTGTTTTTTTTTTTTAATTTGGATTTCAATAAATTTAATACTACTCAGAGAAAACTCTAGTAGCTGTTTCAGAGTGAAATGCTGACGTTTTCTACTGGAAAGTGTCAATGATTAAACCTTTTCATAATCTAACCTACTAAAAAAAGTACATAGTGTATCGCTTCGTTATACCGTATAGCAGAATATACGGCAAGTATTGTACAAACTACTAGTGTGGTTAGATCGATGACTGATTACTAACATTTCATCAACATTTTTTGGATCAATGTATCATTAAAAAGCACCAGTGAAACGTTTTGAAACCATAACAAACCAACAATAATTACAATGTAATAAATGACATTTTAATCCCTCCAAACTCCGTGAAGAGTATCTACCCTGATTCTATTTTCTGAGAGCAGGTAAAATTCCATGGAAAGGAAACCAAAAAATACAATGTCTCATACATTGTCTGACCTAAACTGTAGAGCTCTGAAATAGTTTTTACAATAGGCGAGAAGTTTAGTTTTGTGAGTAGTTTAGGGATGAACGAACCATCAAGGACGTCCGAGGGTCGTTGGCTACAAAATGTCTGTACCTGTGAAGGATGGGATGGGTGCCACCCTCGACTCCTTTTCCAGAGGGTGTTCCTCCCTTATTTCGCCCTCCTCCAACAGCAGGATCACATTCACTCCTGCTTTCAATCCCACAACTATCTATCGACCAATTTACCTGGTCTGCCGTCTGTAGTCGAGGGAAAGGTGCACCTTGCATTGAGGACCGTGAAGTCCGTTCTTCAGGTAAATATCCTGGCAGACAGGTAAAAGTGGGCTTGAGAAAAGAGCTACAGTGCATGGAACGAAACCAAGGTCAGAGGACATAGTATTCTTAGTGTTTACTGGCTACCATTTGAGGACTCCGGAATTCAGAGGGTTTCCAGGGTAGAATAGCATTTAGAGCTAAAAAATCACAGTCTGATCTCACAATGAATTTGTTAGAAAAAATACTTTAAAAAATTACAATTTTTAGAAAAGAGCATTGAATTTTTACAAGAATTGAAGAAAACTTTATTAAAAATTGTTACAGCCACAATTGCACGGAAGACATTAAAAAATAACAGCGGAAAATTATGGCATTCTAAGGATCAAATCCAACGAAATCCCTACTAAGCTTTGTCAAATGACGTCATTTAACATCGATTATTCTCAATTGGTTTTAATTGGCCGTTAGCCTAATTTCAAGTGAATTATACTCAAAGACTACAGACCGTTAACTTTGCTATTGCACCTGGACTGACAATGAATTAATTTATTACATCTTTTAAAAACGTCAACATTGTGTTTATGTTTTACTGTAAACAATAATATTCCAATTTTTTTTCATACAGAAGTTACATAGAGAAGAAAGAAATAGACACAAAAAATTATGCAATTAGGCGAGGTGGAACCTACCCGTAAGGGTCTCCCCACCGATAAAAAGCCATACGATTAAAAAAAAAAATAGAAAAGAACACACTCATGAAATAATTATTATTGCCGGTTAGTGCCACACAGCTAAGTGACATACCGGTGTACCCATGTGGTAGCACAACAACGGGCATCTGACAGTATTACAGTATTTGCATATCGACAAAGTCGGACTAGAAGAAGCGAGGCCGGACTAGCGAGCGATCTGGGCCGGAATGAACGAGCACAGAGAGGCAGAGGAGAGCGAGGTCATGGAAGCGACCTCCTATCCTCCATTACATCCCAGCACTCACTACCAGCCGAGGATGTGGCCCCGTTCACTTATCCACAGGCTGCCCTCAACTCAGGCTGCACTGCACTTCTCTAGCAGGCCTACATCATTGCCAAAATTGAACCAATAACCCAAAAAGCATTAAAAGTGTTTGAAGAGCAACGGCTATGGATATTGTGTTGACATCTACGAAAGGGAATCAATCCACTGATGCATCAGATTCATTTTAATTAACGTCACATTCAGAGAGAAATTAACTCATCAAAACTGTAGAGACAAACTGTGTCGATGCGTTTGTCGATTTGGTCATCGCCGGGTTTATTTCCGGACATAGAAAATTTAGGAAAAACCTGGCCCAAATCCAATCAAAAATAGGGGGATCGTTCATTTTATTCACTTGCTTACTCCCAAGTTTTAGATCACGGTGGCGAAGTAATTAATGATTAAAACTGTGGTAAGGATAAGGATATAGGTTAGCATAAGAGTCCATCTGTATTGAAATATACTGTATTACGGCGTCTATCAATACAAATACAAATGATACAAATTATTACTGATGACGAATATTACAAATCCATTGAAATAAATTGACCCGCTAATGGCGCATTAATGAATCAAGGAAATATTTCCGGGCAAGTTTTGGTGTGAAGGATAACGTTCTTTCAGCATAAAAGGAAGCATAAGCACTTCAAAGAAGTGTCTATAAGAGCAATTAATAAAGTAGGCCTACGTAATACGAAATAGGATCATGGACCAAGCAAACAAAATAAACAGATTAACTCTGATAGGAATGATTCAAAGTGTTATCCCCACCTCTGGCAATGGTGATTGGTTCCTTATTGAATATACAGTACTTATATCGTAATACGATAGTAGTTAGTCTTTGAGACACAAGGTCTGGCACTTCTATCAACGTGAGGCTACTGAAATCTGTATGACAGAGTAGGATCTCAGCGCTGCACTGCAGACTGCACAGAACACAGGTAGCCTGGTGACCTTGCCACTCGCCACCTACAGCCACAAGACATCACCTGGCCCACGTGGCTACCGGAACAATAGAGAAGACGAGCTGGCGCGTGAGCGATCGCTCGCGTCCGAAAGTTTAGTTTAAAATACAGTCTCACTTGCTGCTGAAGGCGCGGATAAACGTAGCATAGTGCATAGTATGCATGCATACTGTGCATCGTGTGGACCGACATTTCTCGTTCAATCCAATGAGAATTGATAGTCTACACAATGCACAGTATGCATGCTTACTATGAAACGTGTACCCGCACCTCTAAACCATCTTGGAGCTTCGAAAGCTATACCATAGATAATAATAATCTATATTTAACTAATCTATGATTTTACTTATAGTTTTGAGAGCTGCTTCTAGTTTCTAGGATTGATATCTCTAATTGTGAATGTGATCATAAACCTTCATTTAGAACATTTGACAGTTGAAATATTCTACATGGAAGATAATGAATTTTGAATATGAACATTACCTCCATTCGAAAATAGTCATCAAAAAGAAGAGGAGTATTGATCTGTTTTTGTTTTTCCTACTGACTTGATTTTAAAAGTGAACCTTCATTCGAATATGAGGAAAGTTCTAGACTTGATCTGGGTTTTTTGTTATTCCTACTGAGTTGATTGTACATGACGGTTCAACAAATACATTACAAATCATTATCATCACTAATAACTTCGGAAACAAAATCTATACAAGTATATGTCGTTGGCATACGCCGTTGATTGTACATTACGGTAGAACATAATCACATAGTATGGTATAACATAAATAAATAATCCTTATCACACTTATTTCCGAAACATAATCAATACAAGGATGTTACTGGCAACAACATAAAGAGGGACAACCGCAATTGTACAACTTCAAACATTGAGCCAAATCATGTTGTCGGTAATAATTATCATCAAAAACTAATGCGGGAGAGCCGGGCAGCTATCAATCACGCACTATGAAGCTAAACTGCACGCAACGGGAACCACCGCTTCTTAATGCAACCCTTCATATTATAGCAACAGAAGGGTTGCAAGCCAATACTGCAATACACATGCTTAGGGGGTGAGATGTGCATGCGGAAGTGAATTACGCCGACGCTGAATTGAGAGGGGAACAAATAAAAAAACATAGGGGAAAGAGAATGAGCAAGAAAAGTAGATGATATTGGCAGGGAGAATTCGTTGATAAGGATCGCTGATGCTCTATGAGGGGAAAATAAGGGTCGGGAAGCTGTGACGACAAGCGCAAGAAACAATGCAAAATGCTATCCCCGCAACAGTTAGTGCAGTCTGCACCCTAACCCCTACTCAAGTAATGCCGGGGCCAGAGCCTTCTAAGCACACGTGCGGAAATATGACGGACGAAAACGTGACTGAAATATGGCGAAAAAATGATCCGAGTTGGATTATTCTTGAATGTCTGGATTAATTAATATAATATGTTTATTCAAAGTCTCGAGTGTGGCCAATGATTGGTTAATGAACTCATCGTCATAATATTTTTATTCAATAATCTTGGCTTGGCCAATGTTGATTTCAACTTAGATCCGATTGTTTGGAAATGAAACCCAAGTGGACGCAGATTAAATCTATATCATACAGTTTATGCTCGAATTTGTGTTTGTAAATAAATCAACTCACAGTAGTTCCACTTACTAAACTACTGAAATCAATTTTAGATTTAGCAGCTTTAGATTTTAGTATTAGGCTAGGCGTACACCGATTAGTCAAGACAAGACAAGACGAGATTAGTCACAGTACTTCACATAGTTGCTTATGAAGCAACACACACCGATTAGTCATTGGATCGGTGTGTGCTGCTTCATAAGCATCTATGTGAATTACTGTGACTAATTTCGTCTTGTCTTAGAGTAACCGGTGTACGCCTAGCCTAATACTGTTCATCTGTGAATGAATTCTTTTCGTCAGTCATCTCATCGATCACACATGATCTGAGCTCTCCACATGTGAAGGGCAAACCATCTTCCCCAAGGAAAAATCCTGCGGGCCGTTTGTCAGTATGCAAGGGCTCAGCCCTTCTCTTGTCTGCACTTTCTGCTTGCTCTCTTGACGACTTCGGGAAGTGACCCCTCCACACCACCCCAAAACCATGATGCCACCCTCCCCCGAAACTCATAACTGAAATAATTACAGCTTCCTCCTTCCCTGAATCCAACCGACAAATGCTATATACATATTACATAATACGGTTGTCAATCCGCAAACACCCGTTGCTTTGTAGGCATACTTTACTCATGAAGTGAATCTCCACTGAAGGATCTTTTTAGGCGTGAAAAAATTATATTATGAATTTAAATTGGACATGAAATTGCAAAATGAAGACCTGGATTTCCATTCCACCATGAATATAACAGAAAAGATCAGAATATAATCCAGTCCACTAGAAATTTCACTAAAAATCTAAAAATTGAAAGTACAGTATTTGAATTGATATTGAAAACGCAATTGCACAATAATCAAGTTTTCACAACAATTTTAATTTTCATTAAACAGAATACCTGCAACAAAAATCGATATTGTTCCAGACAATACTGAGACATAGGTTTTATGACAATAAATTGTAAATACGGCATTGGAATTAAATGATATTGAAAATGCAATACTGTATCACAATAATTGAGATACTTGTACACGGAATACCCACAAGGAAAGTTGTTTTTGATCCAGACTATGCAAACGCCTAAAGTTAAGGCAATTAATAATCTCTCAAACAAAGTTATTACAATATATTTTTTGCTTTATCGATTTTCTTGATTGCTTTAAATAAAATTTATAATAGATAAATAACATTGATTTTCATCATTAAAGATTAAATGAATTTGATAGCTGTAGCAAGTTTCCAACTCCAAATAAATTTCTCATGAGTTTGGAATTTTCGAACAAATGATCAATATAAATGTAGGTATTAACTTTTGTACAACAGACTTTCAATCAGATCTTAATTCTTGTTATGTACAACAGACTTTCAACCAAAACCACCACATTTTTTCTCCTGGAACCCACTCTTAGCTCATGCTTCAGTTATGTAGTACTCATTTCCATACCCATCTTGATAGCAGAAAATTATTAACATCCACCAGAAATGATTAATGCGAAGAGCCAACTCAACAATTGATTTCTCTTAAAAGTATTATCCAGCAAGCTGATTGATTAAATAGTAACTTTGTTGAGTGTTCCTACCTTCGTTGTACGACTTTTTTCTTCGGTTTCTTGGGTCGAAGTAGTCTGTTGACAAAACACACCAACTTAATATACGCCTTGAACAACCTTATCAACATCAACATTTAATTGCAGTACTGTTAACAATGTCAATGCACTTTCAACTTCACCGGCGGAGATACTCAACCAATCCAGATAGACAGAATGAATAAATTCTATGAGAATAATTGCCTCCACCACGGTAAACTAACTATCCACAGAATCCAACTTGAGACTGCTAGGAAATTCTAATCGCAGACAACACATCAACCAATAACCAACCTTTGCAGAAAGCTACTGCAGAGGAACTGACTACTCTACACCATTACTGCCCCCTACACAAGTTAGGCCATTCTTATAATTCGCCCCTAACCTAACGGTAATAAGAATGCAGGTAGACGTAATAAAGGATGCTTATAGAATGTAGTGATAGATATAGGTGTCATCTATTCTATAGGTTCCATACAGTAATATTGTACCTATGTTTATGAGAATACAGTATTATCTATATATATCTAAATTTGCAAAAGCGGGTGGACACTTATAGCCTGAGGAACCACACGTGGTATGTGTTGTATTATTTGATTACCAAAAGGAAGCTCCACTCCATATTTGATACAAAACTAGGAGCAATAAAGGAAGTAGAAACCCGGAAGAGACCATTCACCTTCAAGGCTAGACAGGGGACCGTTAATTGAGTTTTCACGAACAGTGCGCTCGGCTCAGGACTAAGCGATCGTTAACTGTGGGAACTGTGCAAATTAAAAACGACATTTATGAGGCAGACAAAAGTCCCTAGACGACAGTTAAGCACTGATAAACATCATCAACTGAAATACTACTCCATTATCTACTTTGAACGTAATGGCAATAAATTATGGATAATAGTCGTTTTTAGAAAGGGACCAATAACTGTTAATTAATTTTCAGTTCTCTCCAGTGCGTGAATAGGTTGAGGAGAAATTTACAAGTTGTGTTCATTCTAATTGAGTACAATAGAAAAAATAGATTCTTTTCAACGAACAGTTCGCCTACGAAAAATATGTTTATGAAAAATTGAAGATACGATGTACTGGAATTAAAAGGGTGGATTTAAATAAATTTTCATCATTCTTACTCAGTTTTGAATGCGTATGATTCCGAAAAAGTGATCCAAGTAATCGAGACATACAAAATAATAAGAATAGTGTTATTTTCACACAAGTAAACAATACAACGTTCTGATTGTTTGACTCATACTGACTCATAGTCATTCAATTTCGCATACATCTTGTTGTACCGCAAATAACCAATATTATTACATCATTTTATATGTCAATGGTTAAATGTGTGTATTTCAATGGACAAAATGAAAAATGTATAAATTTGCTCGATTTCACCTACAACGTAAAGAAAGATTTATCTCTCTTTGGAAAAATATTCATTACTAATAATTTTTATTTCAAGTATTTTATTGCATGTCATGTGATATCTGGGTCTGAACGTGCCTATCTAATCAGATTCATTACCAAATAGGGCACAGCAGTTTGAGATTACGCACATACCAGCAGTCTTTTGTCTCCGTAATCCATCTTTTCAAGGACTGCTGACTTAAAAGTTTGATCATGTTTTATCTATTGTTTGTGGAATGAGAATGATACTCAATAGCCTTATGCAGGCTACACATTACATGACACGGACCGAATCGACGTGGGGGTTCCCGTCCAGGCTGTAATGTGTAGCCTAGCCCGGACGAGATTTGTTTTGATTAATTGAGCTGATCAAAGAAGTCGGCAACTCTTTATTGGTCCGAGTGGCAGAACTGCGGACCGGCGACGATTTTGTTATGGTTTGACGCTGACTCATTTCCAGGAATATTCAGCTTTGAAGTTAATTACTACTGTACTACACTACAAAACTATGAAAATGGTAAAATTTCAGATATCTGAATTTTTCAAAATTGTATGATACTCTACTCGCTTTGCTGAGATTGGATCATCTTGAATTTTTTCTCTATCATTAAATTTAAGCTTTCTAAAAATATTTGAATTCTGATGTGATAGAAGGCTGTATTACAGGAGTGTGGAATGTTTCTCGTTTTTCATTTTTAATAATGAATTATTAAACTGAGATTCCTATATAATATGATTTATAATATGTATAATCCTCCTCTTATTCTTTCTTGACCTATATACGTAAACGTATATACATATATATGTTTAATTGTATATTGGATTCGTATTGTAGACTTTCCATTGTTGATATGCTATGGAAATAAGAAATTAATGCATGCCCACACGTCATTTTTCTATAAACTGTTGACAGTTCTTTGAATGTCATTATTTTCAAACGGAAAGAGGCATTTTCAATGCTGACTTGCTCTTTGATGCTTGGTAATAATTATACCTCCCATCCATGTCAGTGAAGGCTCCCCCCTTCCCCCATTCCATGGTAAACTTGGTTCGATGCTTTTCATAATTACAATTCCAAGTATTACTGTAATACAACATTGTTCACTAGATTATAGAAAGTAGACACTATCGCGTTTCTTTCCTGCTGAGCTATTTCAAAGTATCTCATAGATAATCTATCTATATTAATAAAAGAGAGTTGGTGTCTGTACGCTCGCTTATAACTCGAGAACGGCTGAACCGATTTAGATGATTTTGGATTTGTTTGAATTTTTACAGCACTGGTTAACATAATATGTATTAAAATATAAGAAAATCCCTTTATAATTAATAAATAATTAGTACATTAATGACCTAACCTATCAAACATTTCACAGACGTACGTTTTGAAATTGCCGGCTACCGAAGAACGGAAAGATGATCGTGATTCAAGACCAGAAAAAATAGCAGGGATATCTCAAGCTGCAGTGGCTCAGTTGATAGAGCTTCGGCCTACGACCTAGATGTTGGGGGTTCGATCCCCGCTCCGAACCATTTTTTTTGCACTAGGTTTTCTGCTCTAATTATTTTTTACGCTAGAATCATCAATTAAGAATGAGTTATCGTTCGTATAATACATGTTCTATCGTTTCAAATAATAAAATTGAAGAATAAACGGAAGAAAAATAAAATAAAAAGAAATAAATTTTAATGAAAAAAAAATACAAAATAGAAAAAATTAAAAAAAAATAATTGGTGGGAAGAGGGGGTTGACATGAAGAGGGATATGTTGGGGTGACATTTGGGGGGGGGAATGAATGGGGGGCATTTGGGGGATGACATTTTTTGAGGGGTGGCATGAAAGGGGGACATTTGTGGGGAGAAGAGGGGGGACTTTTGGGGGGGGGGGAAGTGTGCGATACGAAGTTCGCCGGGACAGCTTGTAATACAATAAATATAGGAACTAATAGAGTACTTTGTAAATTAATATAATGTGTATAATATCTTATCACTGCATCCAAATTAAATTTTATGAAAATGTTTTTTTAGAGTATGAAGTATGAAGAATACTAGAAGTATGAAGAAGTCTAGGTATTTTCAAGTTGTAAAATTTAATTTCCTTAATTATAAGTTTTTTTTTAATTTTTTGATAATCAGGGCCTTTAGGCTAAACTTGAGGTCGCTGAAAACGAATCTGTAATCAGAATTTGTCTATCATGTCAAATCGCAATTTAATAATTGTAATCGCAATCTTGCTATGAGAAATTTTGCTGACTGAGTTCAAGAGAACTGGAGTTGGTCCGAGAGAGGCTACACATTACGAAACTACAACCTGGACGGGAACTCCCACGTCGATTTGGTCCAGGCTCTTGGTCGGTCCGTATATGTGTAGCCTGTATTATAAACAAGATAATTTCTAAAATTAAGTTGGCCTAAGCGATATTATTGAGTTTCTTGAATCATTTTCAAACAGGAAGACGAGAAAGTTGACAAATTCAATCACCAAGAGAAACTTTAATTTATTGTCAATTTCCTTAGAAAGTTAGTAAGTAAAAGAGAAAAAAAACTCAATTACAAGTACTAACAGGTTTACTAATTACAATTCAGTACTGAATTACAAGAGTAGGCCCTATCAATTACTTGATTAGTTTTACTAGATGTAAGGTAGGTTTTGAAACACATTGAACAATATACAGTATCATCAATCGGATAGAATGTACTGAATTGAAATTCACGTTTGAATTATTCAAAGTCATTCGACTAATTGTGACATTGTGACTATAAAAATGATTGATAACAGTTCGTTGAAAAAATTGAAGATTAGTTGTAAACACTTAATGAGGAAATATCAAGAAAAAAGATGTCAAAATCCATGTCTCATCATAAGAAAATTTAAAAATGTTTTAAACCAATCAAAAAATGTCAAAAACAAAGTTGGATTATGAACAAATTTGTAAAGGTAGGTACTTGATCAACCAGAAAAAATTTAATGTTTTTGATGAACCCCTTATCAATTGACACATTCATATTTCAGCTAATTGAGAGTTCTGCTGAAACTAAATCAATAATTCAATCAGTTTCACAGCGGGAGAATGCTGTGAACAGATGTGACAGCCCGTATGAAAAGATTGTTGTTTTTTTTGTTGAACATCGAGAGGATACTGAATGGTTGGCCAATAACAAGCCGCGTTGCATTGGTTACCACAGAATAGAGGAAGCTAAGCCGTTTCGCACACAATTGATTGTTGGACGTCATAGACCCGTTGCCATAGTAACCATGGGGAAGCTGCTGCAGGCCGACTGACTTGTACCAAGGTATAGGACAGGTTGCACTTGCAAAATAAACTATGACGAGCGAAGGGTACGGAGGGCAGAGAGAGAGAGAGAGTAAGGGAAAGAAAGAGAGAGTGAGGGATTGTTTCATTTATGCAATAAGTAGTGAGAGATTGATTGGAGGGTGAAGGGTTCAGCAAGAGACAGTGTGAATTGAGAAAGCACTATTCAAAATGCAACTCGACTGCAAACTGCAAATCTATTTCACTTCAAATAAAGTGAGATTTAAAAGTATTTAAATGTTGGGAATTATGGATATGATACCAGTACAATTTCACTATTGGAATTTATTATTAATAGAGGACTGTGTGAAGAGAGTATGAACGTCATTAAAGTTTATTTATTTATTCATTTACAAACATACAGAAATGGAGTTGACTTTTTACAATTGAGATTCGGATTTGAGTCACATTTGAATCTATACAGTGAAATATTCTCGAATAAAATTCCTCCAAAACTTACGAAAATAAATATTCGACTTCACATTTTTGTAGTGTTGTTATTATCATTTCAAATGACCAAGACAATATTATTCATGATTAAGTCATTATTTGATAATCGATATTAATTTTTGCTATTTTATATCAATATTTTTGATGATATTCTCTAATAATCAAAAAATGTAAATATAATTACAGTATTTTACAAAGCATGAACAATAAATACACACTTTGGAAGATGAGAAGCATTAGCAGTTCAAGATAACTTTTTTTTTGTAGAAATTATGACTTCAAGTGTTTGGTAAAAGTGACAAGGAACACTTCAAAGCTTTTAATTCAAGGTTGGAGGTGAAACTTTCCAGACTGGACGACAAATAAAAGTGGACTAATATCTAGCCAAAAGGCAAACGAAGGGACCAACGACTATTTAACTACAACGACGATGGCCATGCATTTATCGATGAATCTATTTAGAGAGAGTACGAAAATAGTCACAGTGAAAGCAAAGCAGAAAGCGCTGCTCCATGGGAAGCTCAGATAGAAGGCCTAGAATGGGTCCAATCTGGAACCAAAATCGCATTGAAAAGCTAGGATTGAGTCAACGTTTAATAAACCACTTCTCTTCATACTTCAGATATTGATCAATATTTTTTTTAAGACGATCACGTTGCTATTTTTATTTTGTTGACGTCACTCTAGTTCCAGTTCAGTCAATTAGAAATTTAGATTTACCAACATTGACTCTCAAGCTATCGCACACATTATTCCAAAAATATTTTCATATACAGTATGAAACTATACTTCAAGTATAGTTTCAAGTACAGTATCAAAATTTATAGTTTAATAAGCGTACTGATCATTTTACAGACGAGATTGCAAGAGGTGACTGCAATACGTAACTATCGTAACTTCACCCATCACTGATTTATAATAATTAATTTAACAAAATTCCTAATTGATAATGCTATAAACTACTCTGGAGAGTGGAGACCTCCGCTGCGGCGAATATTGACAACAGAGTAATAGCTAGTAAGGAAATTCGATGAACACAAAAAAAAATTGCCCGCGCGGGGATCATCATCACTGATTTATTAATTTGTGTCACAGGCTACTCCTCAAATTGATAATCCATTTCATTTTTTACAACACTAATTGTATGCTTGGTATTCTATGATCTATAGTCGAAAATCCCATGATTTTCAGTGATGCCAATTGTTTCTTATTCATGACTTTTCTACACCTCCTCGACCAATAAACTATTTTCTTCCACTTTTTCTACCCACATCGACCCATTGATACCATTTCGTTGTTTTTTTTTTTTCAATTTGAATCCAGATCAACCACCTCCCATCGACCAAAATTCATGTGTACCGATTCTTTGTTCTCAACGGATGAGCTTCATCTGTTGAACGATAATCACTGCAAATGCATGCAAATAATTCCGCCCAAACTCTTTTCAACCAGCCATCTTTGGGGGGCCAGGGAGGGGGAGGGGAAATTTGCTCAAGCAGACAACAAGGCAACGAAACAGTCCAGCCGACCGAAACGAGGTTAGGTCATGGAAACGCCCGGACGCTGGCAATTTTCTGTTCTGTTTTGCGTCTGCTGTGTTAAGCCCCTGCTTCTGCTCACATCCTGACCTATGTGGGTCTATTTACTGTTGTTATAGTTCCATAGCTCTCAATTATTGTGAGCGAGTTGTGTATGTCATATTTGCAATTTTACTCACATCAAGCTCATAGACTAACCAAATGAATGGATTATCTCTGATCAGGTTTAAGCATAGTACACATGAATATTATTAGAGGTTTATGCATAGTACATAAATATTATCATACTTCCCAAGCTAATTTCTAGAAACTTCAATAAAATATCTGATATTACCATCATCCGCGTCTGTAGCCTTCCTTTTCCCCCCTTTATTTCAACGTTTTAGGAATGAAAATTTATTTCAGCTATACTAAACACTAATATATAATATTGTTATATCATAGTAGAGCTTCCATACCCTACAAAGGTTATCTTCTTCGACAGCTTCTAACACGATCTAATATGGGAATAAAATTTATCGAATTATACTATGTTGTTTCAATAATATGGTACAATAACAATGAATAGGCGGTAGATTCATAGGCAGTAAAATGCAGTAGATTTATTTTCTAGACATAATACAAACTTACAAAAGAATTGATAAGTACGATAAATATGTTGAAAAACGCAATTTGCAACGGTATTTCAGTTACCTTCCAGTTACAACTTGATTTGAATCTCATGATGGTTACTAATAAAGTGAAAGGAAACATAATTTACAAATTCTAGGATACAGCCTCCTAAACGTTCTAATCAACTCTGACCTGCACAATCTCAACTTGTGCTCTCTCTCGGTGAGAACGAGCCGCAGTGGGAGAGAGAGAGAGAGAGAAGAGAGATCACGACATGCACTTCCTATCTGGAGCGACCTCCCTATCCTAGAAACGGTGGATGGAGGGTCAACCTCGGCCCAGCAATGGATTTCAGAGGAGAGAAACGTAACACGGCCTCGTTGTGTCCTGCTCTCTCTCACAGAGAATAATAGCGAGTGGAAGCGAGATGAATGCTGCCAGTGCGCCGGTGGAGAGACGAGGAGGAAGCGAGCAACAGCCGCCTTGTACAGAGAAGCGGAACAGGGTCACTCCCGAAACTTGACCTATTAACCCTAAACAAGCGCCGTCCGAGGGTGGGGAAGGGGGGGGGGAAATTAGCTAAAGGCTAGCACGTTGCTATTCATGAGGTTGCACTGTTATTTGGAACAAGTGGTTGAGAAAAGCAAACAAATCTGTGTAGGATCGATATTGATGTCAATCATGCCATGCTGCCATACACTTTCACTTTCATCAGCGGTAGGATCTAGTTTACCAATCGTGGCCTAATAGTACATGTCATTTTAATGCTGGCATCAGAAATGTCGAATTAATTTCAAACCAAATTAATTGAAAAAGGTAGGGTATTGAAGGTAGTATTAAAAGGTAAAAGTAGAGTATTAACATAGGGAAAACATACGCCTATTCTTAAATATTTTTCAAGCTCGTGCTTTCTTATGGTATTAAATAATTAAAGGTAGTTAGAAAGAAAAGCTACAGTATCTTGTCGAACTATTATGGTTATCATGAAATGTACCAACTAGACCTAAAAACCCAAAAATATACTCAACTTTCAATAGAATTTATCGTTTGATACGGCCATTTGAATAAAAATCTAATTAAATTTAAGCGCCGTTGAATGATGTGATTTAACGAAACCATCCATGTACCGACTAGCAATGGACCAATCTGATGTCAATGCAGTGAATCTTTTTACGGTGATTAAAATCAATTGAATTGGTGTACTAGTGGCCATAAAACTTTCTTCATGAATTGGAAGAAGAATAGATTACAGATTCTACTGTATTATTAGATTCAGATATATTTTTGCATGTATAATTGAATGACTTCTACGACATATTATATTAGTACATGGCAGACGTCATTGGGGTTATTGCTGTAGAAAATTTGTCATTTTTGTTATGTTAAATTTTTTCATGAAATGTTGATAGAGATTTTTTGAACTATTTAATAGATTGCACATTTGTAAATGATTGACTAATTGAATACCACTACTACTGATTGTTTCAATAACCAACCTCTCAAAATCAACTCTTAAAACAACCAACAACCAAACGTTCAAAACTGATCTGTTTGTTTGCTATTCGACGGGAGCAGATACAATATCTTCGAAAACTCGGAAATCGTTTCGGGGGAGACAAATATCTTTTCCCCTGGACAGCCGTCGAGGGATTACACCCTCATAGACCAGACCAAGGTCGCCTCACACAAACACAAGTAAACTCACACTAAATAGGGGAAGGAAAGTCTCCTTACATCCTCCACTGTAGTGCTTCTGTTTGTGAAGGAACTTGGGGAAGAAGAAGAAGGAAGAGGAGAAGAAGAAGAAGAAGAAGAAGAAGAAGAAGAAGAAGATGAAGAAGAAGAAGAAGAAGAAGAAGAAGAAGAAGAAGAAGAAGAAGAAGTGAAGGAGGAAAAGACATTCTCTCCCTCACTGTTTCAACTTGCACGTGGATGTCTAGGGATCACTTATAGGGTGGGAAAGGGGAACATAGTGGGAGGGGGGTAGAGGTGTCAGTACACGTGCAGACCTCTCTTCTTCTTCATTGTCTTCTTCCTCTTCACCATGCTTTCCCCAATCCTCTGTCTTTAATCACTATTAACTTCCACCTCGACGGTGTCGTTGACGTCTCCTTCTTCTTCATTTTACTCCTTCTACTTTTCATTTTGCTCCTTCAATTCTCCAGTTTCTTCCATGTCTTCTCTTCACGACACTGGTGTGTGACTAACGGTATAATGTTATTTTACCCCCTTTTTAATCTTGAATTAGCAAAGTACACATAAGGTTGTTTTAGGAGATCACCAGATAATTAATTAATCACGATTTATACGAATTTTCATCGAGATTTGCAAGATTGAATTAGTAAAGATGAAAACAGTTCAGTACTTATCGACTCCAGTCTTTCTATGTATCAAATTGCTTTGTAAACTTGATTATAATAATTATAATAATCGTCGTCGTCATATCTTCATTATCATCGATATCATCATCAACAACATCATCATCACAATCATCATAATGACAAGAAAAGTTACTTTATTTTATAAGGCACCTGGGGTGACAATTACTACATTAGAGCTTTCAAGAATGTTAAAAAGGCTAAGGAGTTCATTCTCTATGATAATATACTGTATATTCTAAAGTAGTGACGAGTTCTTATACACTTTTAACCATTGTGTCTTAGGAAATTGTACAATTATTAATAACGGTTTGGCTGTACATGTTTTCAATCTAATTATCATCATGATATTATAATAATTGACATTCAATTAACTCAATCATTATTCTTCTTCTCCCATTTCTTCTTCATCTTCTACTAAATATACTCTACGTCGCTTCATCGTAATGCACTTCGACCAACCCTCAATTACAGCAATAACTGTCATTTACATGCGGGTGGATTGAAAATACAAACCAATAAGAGAGAAAAAAAGCCGAATAATGGAGAAAGGAATAAGTGTGGGAGGGAAGTAAGGAGAGGGAAGCGTGATACGACGGTGGAGGGCGTACAGAGGGCCGTTACAGATCCGTTACGTTTCCTTTGTGACGATCCCCTACGTCAACGGGCGCTCTCTCTCATTTCGTCACCCACTCTTCTAGCTGTCTTTCTCTTACCTTGGTTTTTTATAAATATTTTTTCTTCTTCATCTTCATCATTTTTTCCTTCTCCACCTCCTTCATCATCATCTTCTTCATCTTCTTCTTCTTCCTCCTCTTATCAACAATAATCGTCAGCTGCGCGTCAATCTTCTCCCTAATCATTCACTAATCAGCAATGAATATTATTGTCAGTTGAACTCTATAAAAAATCAAACAACCGGAACCGGTAAGCAGTTGTCTAATGGTTGGGATAAAAAATTCGGAGTCATGAAGTTGAATTTGTGTCTTTGAATGTAGGTGAACTGGAGAGTCAATTCACAATATAATTTATGCGGCCAATTGCAAGAAAATACAATTTAATTTAACCATCGTAGAATGGTTTTACTGCATTTACAAGAAATTCCTTCATTGGTTCTCATTGCATTATTTGATAGATGCTGCATTTGGCATTAGATAATAATATCATCAGAGACAATTGGAGTACTTACTACTCCAATTTTAGTTCCAATTGTCTCTGATATCATTTATCGACGATTTTATGTATTCGATTTTCGAGCAACTGGCCGCTCACCTTTCAAAAAAAACCATAATAAAGTATTATAATCGCATTAAATATATTTATTTACATCTCATTAAAGTTATTCCAATATTTAAACTCCTATACATTCTATTGATCATCATTCTTTATATCTATGATTTTTGAAGAAAAAATAATAGATTTATAACAATATAACATAGCTAGTTATATAACAATATTCAGATTTCAAAGATTGGAAGCATGAATCAATTTCTAGATGCAGAAGTAGAATGTGCCAGCCTAAAACAATAATCAATTTTCTCATACTAGACAAGCTAGACCACACAGCGGTAGACTTGGAAAAAATAAAAAAAAAACACCGAAAATTTGTATGATTAGAGAATCATTTAGGGTTCTAGTTCTTTTCTACCTAGACCGACAGATATCTCTAGGAACACACAAGACTTGTGACGGTCAGAGAAACTACCGTGAATTTATATGATTATACCGACAGATATCTCCAGAAGCCTACAAGACTTTGGATGGAACGACAACTAACAGGCATGACGACAATGGTCATCGGTAGGAGACTCCACATCGAACCCTGACACCATGGCTAACAAAGGCAGCCCGGATTAATAATATACGACTATCAGTGGGTGGGTGGTCTCCCCACCATTCCCAAAAAGGGGTGTCCTATCTCGTAGTCCACCCTGTGAATTCGACGACCTTCCCTCGAGCATGATTTTCCCTAGATTCGTCTTCCCTCTTTTCAGGTCCGTCGAAACCGAGGTTATTTAGAAGGCAGCGAACAAAGGGCGACAAGAAGTGTGTGAGCTCGAGGGACGGTCTCTTCCTTGTAGGGATTGATGTCTCACAGTTTGGGCCCTTCTGAAAACCTCCTCCAACACTCTCAAGTACTCAGTCATCAGCGTCCCTCGCCACATGGCATAATTCATCACCGAATAATTACTACTATTATCGATGAAGTACACGATGAATCACCAAAACATTTTTTCATTATTCAAAAGTTGGCACCAATAATAATAGTCCGATAATCACCTTCCCCGATTATTACACCAAAACAATCCCATGTTTTGAATTATTAGTATCTTCCTGCCAAATTGAACCACATTCACTTTATTTTCAAGTCTTTTTATAGTGATTTTTATCTAAGCCCATTTTCCTCTTCTATTTTGTTTATTTTCATTCTAATAATTTTTTTAATTTGAAGGGATTCGATAGTAACACTGTTTTGACAATTTTTAGAAAAGTTCTATTCGAATATTCAAATCTATCATACCATTGCCTCATGAATGAATAAACATACAAAATACGTCACAGGCAAATGAAAAACGAAAATGTGAGTGAATATCACCACAATCTTCTGAATATTACTGAATATTAAAACATGATTATGATAATGTAAAGTTCTCAACTTACGTTGTTGTGAAATAGGAAAGAATAGTTTCAAATGATTAAATTATCATAATATCTTAATTGATTCAACAATATAAACGTTTAAAACAGATCCATCAACAATCTATAACACTGATACATCAATATTTTCTGACATTGACAATCAGAAAATAGCACTGAAAATCCTTATCAAATTACTACAAAGTGCATGCACACTCATCTATTATTCGAAAAGGAGGGACCCCATGCAATGAAACATAATTGGAAATTAATCAAGCGTATCAAGCATGAAATTAATTACAAATGGAAAAATAAGCAGGGGCCTGTTTCATAAAATTTTAGAAGTACTGTACTACAGAAGAAAGGCGTGTACACACTATATATAAAAAACAATTATTTATTTATTTAGCTTTTAATAGTGGGGAGACCCGAGTAGGGTTGTTCAACTTCACCAACATAACCAATTATCCCTTGATAGGGAACATGGTGGAAGTTCCCAATGATAACAATATAAAAATAAACATAAATAACAATATGTACTAATTACTACAGTATATATAAATATGAATGCATTACTATACATAAATAGACTGCAGTAAACGTGAAAGTCTAGAGTACCTCGGCCGTATTACTTGCCTTCTAATGTATATGGAACAGGCCTCAGTAATTGAATGATAAAAAGTTACATTAACAAATCTACCCAATTTTACAATTTCTCATGAATCAAATAAGTTTTCTAACCACAAAAATCCCGGTATATCTTGAAACCGCATCACCAAATCCACGTAGCAACAGCAGCAGCGTACACTTCCAAAGCACTCGACATCACCACCAAACCGAAAATAACCTGACTGAAATTCAGGCGCTTGGGTTCGCCTTAGAGGGGTCGTACCCCAGACGAGGGTGGAATCGTGAAGGGGACGCTCCTCACATCTGTCGAAGCAAGGGGAATCGTCAAGAGTATATCTGTCGCTTTCCCCCAGACGCATCACAAAACAGTTTCCCCTGTTCGATGGGCCGGGGATTAAGCCCCTAGCCGTTTCCCCTATCTCTCACAAACAGCGGCTCCCTCCTGCACGAGGAACAAAGCTCGACTTGGTTGCTAGCAGCTCTCCTGGGGTTCCACCCTCCACCCTTGACATGCTCGCTACTAAGCAAGGGTGCGATCGCCACAGCCAGAGCAAAACTTAAAGGTAAATCTGTAATTGGTCATTCATTAGATTGTTAATAAACTCGATTGTTAATAGATACTGTTTGTTTTAGAGATACTGTAAATTAGTGAAAAGATACAACCCAGGTCTTATCACAACTAATATTTAGAGAGAAATATCATTACCCATTGGTTTTTAGCAGTTCCACAATTCCGAATAGATGACATCAACTGTAATGCCACAGGGAGATGAGCGAAACTAGACTTTAAAGTTGCAATTAGTCATTCATAAGATGAAATTAGATTGTTATACTAATCGGGTACAAATTATATAAATTAGAGAATTAGATACAATCCAGAAACTGTAAAAACCCTATTATGAAGAGGGACCCATCTACAAACTCGATGTTCATTGTTCATTAGCAGTACCACCATTTCAAATGGATCAAATTAACGAAATAACAATTTCGAAAGGAATACAGGATTAACGAAATATAGGGTCTACTGTATGAACAAAACGTTTTAATGAAGGGGGACGTTATGGAAATTCATTCCAATACCAAAACATAACTGAACAATTCTTGTATTTTAGATATGTAGAACAGGAATTCGAAGGATTTGATAACAAAGATGGAAGAAGGAAATGAGATATTGCAACTATTCAATTTTTAATTATTATAATTTGATAATACATTATATTAACTAATCTCAGTATACTATAGCTTTTGAATAGTAGTTCTTGACTCCTACACAGTCGACAGTCTTATCCAATTAACAAACCACAATTAACAATCAATAGTACATCAGTTTCGGAAAGAAGGCCAATGGTCTAACTCTAATATTATCTTACATAAGTCTTTGATTTTTTATATCCATAAGATTAACATAGCCTCAAATATTATGACCTGCCCATGTAACGAGTTACATAATAGAAATCGAAGGCTGGCTCAACTATCTTATCACTTTTATGATTTGAATTGGAAGAGAGACCGTTCACTTATCAAATGTATTCGTGTGAACTGACTATAAACAAGAAAGAATATTGACTATCACTAAAGAAAAAACAAACCTAGACGAGATGATTGACCTCTGTTGTTTCAGAGAGGTTCACCTCTTTCCATGGGTTGCTCGTTCGTCTTTATGACTATAATAATCACTTATTCATGATAAGCTTTCACCATAACCCTGATAGGCTATATACCATCACTATTCCCTGAAAATTCTAATTGTGATACTATAGTCAATTTAGGAACCAATCCACAAATTAGTGAAATATATTACAATAGAAACTAGAAAATGGTATAGAAATAATTTGTGAAGCTAATATTTGAAAAATAATAAGCAAGATGAAGGTTAGAAAAAAAAAATTCGTTGAAAAACACAAAAATTGAAGGAGCTGGCAATTAAAAAATCCTTAAAGGGTTGTTAGGCGTGTATAATAAATTATTGGAGCTTCTTATCTGGAGAGTAGCCGTCAATCTAGAGCAATAAAAATGACTTTTCAAAGAAATTTGTAAAAAATGAGGGATATTTTCACATGGATACCGAAATATTCATGCTATTTATGAAGCAGTAGCAGGCAAAACCCAATAAAACACAATCCTAAGAAAATCCTACAAAGAAGTGCGATACTCTTGAAAGGATATAATATAGGACAGAATGGAAAAAAGTGTATAAAACTGGGTATGACAAAAAAACCTCACACTTTCAAAGAAGGGATTCCAATAAGAACTCACATCAGAAGATGCTGAAATGTAGATTCTGACGATTCATATCGTAAACGAGATGGCGGATAAAGAAAAAAGTACAAAAGAAAGATCACCAGCTTCTCGGGGACCTCCCCCACTAAAACCCCCTTACTTCGAACCCCGACGGTGGCAGAAGGGTCGCAGGTTAGAAAGCCCTTTCTGGAGCTGGTCACCCCCGACCGACCAGGGGAGACTACCCCGTAGCGTTACAGGGGTGACTCCCGCTTAGGGGTTGCAGCGGCGGCGTCACTCTGCTAAGGGAGGTTGACGAGCATCAGGATTTGCCGTCGCCACCCCAAAAACACATTTCAAATCATCAGTTACCAAGGGAGAATTTCATTTATATTTTGGTGCCGACTGTAATGTGGATGGAAATTCTAGTAAGACTGATGGAGATGGGTTGCAAAGCATTAATTTAATTGGATTGTAACAAAATGGAGGTGATAATGCGAAGGGTACAATTCCAGATGAGAGGAGATAGTTTTAATCTTTGCAGAAAGATTGTAGAAGGATTGTATACTGTAATTCAATTTTATAGCTTCGGCTATTTCTATCTTCATACTTCATTTTATAAATAATATCTTCACTGTCTTAATATCTTTACTAATTTTCCAAGAGCTCCAAAAATGATCTGCTGTACTTTGTTATTGCTGTGTAACAACAGCCATTTGTAAACTGTTGTTATCCAACATTGTACAAAAGGAAAATCCTCTGAATTTAATTCCATGAATAGATGAGTTACTGTGATTGAAATTATTGTTATAGTGATGAAGTTGCAATTTTTTAACAATATTATTATAATCAACAGACAATTCTTCTTAAGCAGGTGAAAACATAAGACTGAAGAAATCCATTCTATAATAAAAACTCAAGTCGAAAAAAATTATTCCCTAAAAGACTATTTGAAAGCTTTCAATAATAGATTGACAAAATTTTAATATAATCAATATTATATTATAGACTCACAAGAATCAGAACTAAATTAGAAAAAATACAGGATGCAACGCCATAAAAGGTGTATCAATAGATGATAATGAATGTCAGACTACATAACTTTCATTAAATGACACCGAGGGCACTCTTCAAACTACCTAGAAAGCGAGCAGGAAGTGGGCTTGAGAGAAAAGAGAGAACATTACTTAGACGAGAGTTGAAACGACAGAGAGCGAACTACAATTCGATCAGATTAAGAGAGTGTCGAAATTGGATTTCTCCTTTTGGAAAATGAAAGACGGCGTCCAAAGCTGGGTCGAAGGTACGGGTGGAGGAGGAGGAGGAAGAAAACCAAAAAGAAGAGTCGGACTCATTTCACTTTTACTATTACGTAAGAACATAAACTACAACAGACAGCTGTGATAGCTCTGGAGAAAGAGCGGTGCATAGCATAGCAAAGGATCAGAGAGCGCGCTCTCGCCGTGAAGAAATCAGTGAAAGGTGTTTAAAAATTAAAGAAGATGGGGTGGGGGACCTATAGGAAGGGAGGGGAGGGGTGGCGTTGGCGGTAGACAAAACGAAAGTACTTGTTACATGGCCTGACGGCTTCCTAAATGGTTTCACTTTTCAATGAATGAGAAACTGATTTGGGCACTAGTAAACTGGAATTTCGCATGCTATTCATGAATAAAAGAAGTGTCATTGTGAGATCAATATTTCCAATGATTAGTAAAGCTTACCTTAGTTCGGTCTATAGGCAGCTCGAAAGTGAGCAATCACTTGTAAATGCAGCAAGCTGTCAGTAAATATTTCGAGATAAAATTGATATTCGAATTTTTATATAAAAAAATATAATGATTGATTGAATTGAACTATAACATACAAAGGGTAATTTGTTAAGAACAATAATATCATTTCATACATCATACATTTCAATTTGTTCTTCTTGCATGCTTTCTTTCTTTGAAACTCATTTTTTACACAGAAAAAAAATGAACAACATGTTCATCAGTTTCACCTACATGATATTCATAAATAACGCCTACGTGAAGGCATTCAATATTGGTGTAATTTGTAAAACACACAAGAAATTTGGCAATCATCCAAACCAAATCCATTGGAACGCCCAAACACCATTAACACTGTATACTAATCACAAAGAATTAGAAGAGTAAAACCCATTGCGACATAGGATAGTGAATTTGATTATAGAATAATTATGCGAAATGCATGTTGAGTAACTTTGTATACAATCACAACTTTCCCGCATTTTGTTTTGAACGAGCTGATTGGAAATAAAATAGCGAGTGTTATTTGAAAGAATGATGTAGTATAACTGAATTAACAAATTAAAAGTATGAACATTTTGATGAATAGCCTACAAATAGAAAATTCTGTAATGTAAATCAATTACAACGTTAAAATTTTGGCAGAAACATGCAGTAATACTGTACTGACAAAAATAGAAAAGTAATCCACCTTCAAAGACAAAGAAGGTCGAAATGTCATGCAAAATGAAGAAAACTCAATAAACAATCGTGGAATAGGAAGATAGGAGAAAAGTAGCTGATGAAGTGTGTGTGAGAGAGAGAGAGAGAAGAGATGAAGAGCGAGGAGTGGAGAGCAAAAGGTGAGTGCATGTTATAAAAATAACCGTAAACAACTTTCTTTTTGGCACAAAGTACTGAGATGTTGGCAAGGTCAAACTACAAAGCTCCAACTTCACTCGCCATATTGACATTTTGTATACATTCATCGCTACCGTATTGCAAGAAAAGTTGAGACTTTCAACAATTTTGCTTCAACAACACTTCTCAATTCATATAAATCATTGGACTGGAAAACGTAATTAAAATAATTAACTGGATAACATAATTTTTCAATTTAATATTGGACCTGACCTGAAAGCAGGTAAGCTGATCAATTCAGCTTTGGGAAAGTCTAATTCAATCACATCGTAAGAATTTTCTACTTAATGTTGGATGAACCTCATGTGCTTACTAATTTTAATAGAAGATTTATTAGTAGGTTTATTACTGTAGGTAGAATATAAGTTAATTAAATAATTTAATAGTATCATACCATTAAGATGTAATGAGTAATTCAATTAAGAGATAACAGACAGAATTGTCTGTTCAATTCATCTCAAACCCCAAAGCTCCAACTCCAATACAGAGAGCTTCAACAGAACATTTTCAATGCAGAGATTAGCAAATTATTTTTGAGAATAAAGACAGACTTTGACAGACAGAATGGATAAAATAATGAATGAATACTCAGTTCACCTTCATTTCATAAGAAAATATCGTTATACGAAAAGGTTGTTAATAGAATAAACAGATTGATCAATGAGTAAATGCACATGATACTGTATTTTCTGATTGATATTTTTCCATTGAATTTGATTTGTATTTGATCATAAACTCATCATTCCAAAATGGACTGGACTTTTACCAGTAACAAGTTAAGAGAACTTCAATCACTTGATTTTTAATGCATTCACGCGATTTATCCAAATTTATGCATCGACAAAAGCCATGAAATTTCATTTTCAAGATCAAGTCATCCATGAATCCATAACATCCTACAAGCGAATAAATTAACAATTTTACGAACAATATGCTCAATTCAATGTCAACGGAAGAACGTGGCAGAAACTTTTGACGGATAGAGAGAACGATAAGGAAATTAATATACAGTGAGAAGAAGATGAGAAGATGCAAAACGGCTCGTGCTGTAGAGTAGTTGCAGAAGCGTCCAAGGTGACGAGGAAGACATGGGCGGAGGGGAGGGGGAGGCAGTTTGGCACTGAAAAACGAAACGGAAAGAGAGAACCGATAAAACGAAGGAGAAAGAGTCACTAAAGCAATGCAAGCAGAGCGACAAGGTCAATGCTAACGTCTCAGACGTCCCCCCCCCCACCTCCACCAAACAGATCAAACACCCCCCGGATGGGGGGAACTGCTTCAAACCAATCAATGTTTCCAACACCCACACCCACTTGCTAACACACCAGCCCGGCTAGAGATAAGACAAATTACGTCTATTGTTATGCACCATACAATATTTCACCAACATTCAAGGGCTCTTTATCAGTGTTTCAACCACGGGAAATTCTAACCGAAATATCAGATAAAATTTAGAAACCAACTTTCTATTTACTGTAGTCATGATGGTCATTATTGGAAGAAAGTTATTGATAAGTGAATAACGAGATAAGAGACTTATTGAAGAGACTCTTCAATATTCAACATAATTGGAGTGCGAGCCTCTTCAATTATTCTCAAGCAACGCATTTGTATACTTCCTATAAGAAATATACCCGGCGATGACCAAATAAGTATTCCACTCTTCGCCACTAAACGCAAACTAGAAAAACTAAAAGTAAATGATTTTTGAGAGCTCAAGGTACAGTATAACAGTACTAATAATTTATAATAGAAAAATGATTACTTATAAAAAAAATAGAATAATGATAGCTTCTGCCTTCTAGTCATTGAAAAGGCTGCAACATTGGTCTCTAGCGTTCAACCTAAAGTAAACATCAACTCCTTTCTTATCACAATTGTTGTTATTTTTAATATCTATTTCTTTTGTTTGTTTAAAATAGGAGAGTTGGTTCAACTTCAATCTGTGGAGTAATGTTAACGGTAGGCTACTTAAGTTTAGTCTATGATTTTATCATTCATGACCACAGTATTTAAATCAAATATAAACCATGAGAAACAATAAAAAGTTGTAGTTGTAATGTGAGGTTTCAGGTACCTTGTCACCTATGTGTGCCACACAACCCACTTGCCTGTAGATTATTTTCAGTTCACCAGAGCTCCAGCATTCATTAGCCGCTATCTTTCATCGCAAGCAAGCATCCGCAATAATTTAGCTGAATTATTGCAAAAGCAGGACAAGTGAAAGAAGGCGGCCGGTGCTAAGCTACGGGACGCCTGCCAAAATCAGACTCGGAATGCGGTCCCCTTCCTCATGGCAACTAGAAAAATAATCTAGCAAGTTTTATTGCCTATGCGGCTTCTAGTAAGTAACAAAATTGGCTGACAGAAGGCAAGGAAGGCTTTACTTTACCATCAGCTTATTTCCGACGCCGCTAGTTTCATGCTTCAGCGCACTTCAAACGAAAATTTCTCAAAAAACATTGCTCGACACACATTAAACATTCGAATATATTATTGCTTCGCTACAAGCCAGAAAAGATTGCTGCACTGCGCTTCTAGTTCAAATAGCTGTAGCTATTACTATATCTATGTACAACTGAAAAATACTTCAAATTCGAGATAGGAGATAATTTTCAAGTATTCTGGCTTCCTCAACATGCCAGAACAAAGTTGGCAAAAGTCTGTGCTTCAACATTCATTATGACCAACACTCCAAATAAATCATCTCTGATTAATATCTATACCATTCACATGATCTATAAACTATTTCAGCTTCCTTGAAAGAGATCAACATCAATGAGGTTAATGTCCCTGGAAAAAATATAGCAATTTGTATGAATGATGGACTTATTCAGCACCAAATTCTTCTTCTTTTTAAACCTACATTGAAAATAGAATTAAATTCATGGAGAGATGTGGACACCTGGATCAATTTGCTGAACGTGCCGTGATCAACTCACACATGGGAGCATGGAATTTGATAACTTGTCAGTATGTTCCTGCAAGTTGATTCAACAAAAGTTGTCTCTGCTTTAGCACAATATAGAATTGAAAGTAAAAAACAAGTAAGACCATGCAGTAGTTTAAAGAAATTTAACCAAAACATACTGCAAAATAAAATAAACCAAATTACTCTGTTTTAATGATATTTTGATTCATTATTCGGCTACTTCCCGTTCGCTATTTAAAAGAGCATCTCAATAAGCTGTATTGGCACTCATTGTTGTTGCATAATATTCTCAGGTTATCCATTATTACAGTGATATTCATTCAATTTGACGCTTGGCATTAGATAGATCGATAGAGATATTTTAATTTTCTTTGCCATCGTACTCTACGGTCATTAGCAACGTCAAGAAATGATATCTCTCTATCATTCTATCTATTTATCAGATGCCAAGTGTCAAATTAAATAAATGTCACTGTACATTTTGATACTGTTCAGTGATCACGATTGAATTGACAACTTTGTCAATCATCAAGCTGAATTGACAACAGGAAACATTATATTGTTTAAGATATTTCATGTGAACGAGCACAAAGCTCTGACTGTGATTGAAAAAACAGTACAAGTATTGTAGAAAACCTTGGAGTGAGCCTGCAAGGTTATGTTGAGTCGACGTCTGAACACGTTGATCTGCAGGTGGAAGTCTGCTCTGCTCGCACTATCTTATCGCAAATTTTGCTGTACCAACAGGCAGCAAGTAGACTATTTCTTCGTAGATTCATTCCTTGGCACGTTTGAACAGATTTTTGAAAAGAAAATGTTGCGATTACAGTAGTTTTATTAGAATCTAAGCCTTACCTGGCCAATGCCATCCTAATGCATGTATCCAAAGTGGAATGAGACGTCTTGTATAGGTAATCCACAGTGGACACGTTTAAATATAACCTCACACACAAAAAATCAAATTATTGTTTTAGGAAGATACGCCGTGGTATCTCCTTCTAGTAAACCCGGCAAGCAGGAGGAAACAACACGGCCAAGTTGAAATCGATCAACACTTATCACACAATCGAACGCGTACTGAGTGACGGGCACACACTTTTTCACAATTGCCGAAAGAAAAATTCGTAGAAAGCCAGCATCTGTGTAGAAATTAGGAGAACTGCTGCAGAATATTAGAATTTGTAGCCGAAACCAACATACACCGAGGAGACAAGGCGCAGAGAGGTTAGACGACACGGCTATCAACTAACTTCAGCCAGTTCTCCAACCGAACTGCTGATCGACGCTCGTTGGAGAGCAGAGAAGCCGGCACCACTGCTGCCAACCTAACCAAAAGCAAACAACAAATTTCCCCGCCACTGCCAAACCAGCAACGGCCTCGCCACTGAACACTACTTTGGGTGATAACATTGCGGTAACTCAGCCGTGTACTACGGAAATAATTTGCGGTTAGAAAATGAAAAAATGCATAAATAAATATGTCAACAGTATTGGTTTGATATTGAACTTATTATTGACATTGGATTTGTTACGAAATACTGCAAGAAATGAAATAGTGGACGGCAGATTAAAAACAAGTGCGAAGTTGTGGAAAGTTCTCAATCTGCTGGCAATAATTTATTTTTTAATTAAAGCTTCTTATAGCACAAACACAGTTTGAAAATAATTATTCTCTTTTATGTGCTAAAATACAAAGTTTTATTCAGATTTATCTAGAAGATAAAAACTAAAAAATTTCTGGTAATGAGTGGTAAGTGGTTAACTGAAATGATTACTATTTTATGAAGTCTAGAAAGATGTTTTCAAAAGTTACATTTTTCAGGGAGGAAAACGACATGGAAAGAAATTCTTAACATCAATCACTTACCTTATCAATTCGAAATTTTATTCTTATTCTATCCAATACAATCCATGACAAATAGGGTAACAGATCTCTGTTTCAGTAAACAGTTTGGAAATATCAAAACCTACAACTAAGCTAAATAATAGATTACTGTAGATCCAATCCAAATTGAATAAAAAGGGGTACTGAACCTTTTTTTTGGGTTCAAAAAAGTACTGAGCCCTTCTGACTCAAATTTTTCTGTAGAAGTCTATACAGTCTTCTAAATTTCTAATCCTCAAGTATTTTCTATTCTTCTAAACCTCAGTTTTGAATCTAATCTTCGCTAGGATATCAGAATATCAAAATTTTAATATTTAACACTTTTGGTTTCCTCTTTCCTAAATCTAATCATGATCCTTTATGCTAATGTAAGATAAGAGTAACAACTAACGATATACTGTAGAAGATTTTTTGGAATTTAAAGATACTGAAGAGATAATTCTGATGTAAAATCAAATCATGATCCTTTATGGTGATGTAGTGATGTAAAGCTAACAACTAACTATATTCACCATTATCAATAAGATTTTTCGATTTAAAAATAGTGACAAGATATTTCTGATGTACAAGTACAATTCATGAACGAACCAAGTTATCAACAAATTTACCGTTCTTCTACGTTCAAAGCACAAGATCCTGGTCAGAGTCAGAAGTACAACTTCCGTCCCAGAATAATAATTTCCAAGACAAATGGTAATGGGCTATCAACATTTCATGAAGGCATTGTGAAAGTTTTCAAGATGGAGAGCTGAAAGAAAATGCGGGCGGGCGTCAGATCGAAATCGGAACAGCGGAGAAAATGAAATACACGCACACTGATGCAGGCGCTCACACAGACACGATCATGTCACGACAACACAGTAGTGTGAAGACAAGACAAAGGCGGGCGTTGTCAGGCAGGAGAGTCATACTTTCTTCCGGAGTTCTCACCGAAGATGAAGGACGGAAAGATGGAACCAAATGAGGTGAGAAGGAGAGAGAAAAAGTACTCCTGAAATTTATTCAAGCGACAGGCAGATGTTGAAAATGAAATATGCGATAAGCGGATGATGATTGGTGAGATGAAGGGATGGGGAGAGGGCAGAGAAGACAAGGAAAAAGAAGAAGATGAAGCAAAGGGTGGGGAGGAGGTGATGAGTAGGAGGATGTAGATGACGAAGAAGAGGAAGAAGAAGAACAACAACAAAACCAAGAAGAAGAAGAATGTGATGAATAAGAAGAAGAAGGAGGAGGAGAAGGAAGAAGAAGAAGAACAAGAAGAAGATGATGATGATTATAATGATGATGATGAAGGAGAAGAAGAAGAAGAAGAAGAAGAAGAAGAAGAAGAAGAAGAAGGAGGAGAAGAAGAAGAAGAAGAAGAAGAAGAAGAAGAAGAAGAAGAAGAACAAGAAAAAGAAGAAGGAGAAGTGGAAGAAGAAGAAAATTGAGGAGGACGTGGTGGTGAAGTAATGAAGGCAGAAAAATTGAAAGAATAGCAAATGGAATACTGAAGAGTAGTAGAGGAGAGAAAGCGAGTGAGCTGACTGTCGTTAATCTTTCGCTAATGAGACAAGCAGTTGAATTTAGATTGTCTTCGATCCTCAAGCTAGAGAAAGAGACGACGATTTATCTGACAATTCGTTTAAACACAGCTGTTCGGTTTTTTGCATTTTTTTCGTCTGCAACCGAAAAAGAGTGTGCAAAGTTGGGGTTGGATCTTCAGACAACTAAACTACTGGAGAGTTCAAAGGACATAACCTGTGAACTTCGGAATTCCATTTATTTAATTTCAACTCTAGACAGTTTTAATTTGCTTGTTTTGAAGAATGAGCACCTTATTATGTTCTCTATCTAGTACCATTAATTTTATGATAGATTCGGAGAGAAGACCAGTATAGTCACCCTATAAACTAGAGAAGTAGCTAAGTATAGGAAAAATCTTAAAACTCCTAAAAGTAATTACTGTTGATTCATTTTATAGTGGAAAATTAAGGTAATCTGTTTTATCAAACAAACTATTTCTTCTCGAACGATAGATTGAAATATTAAGCAAGAGTTGAGGCTAGAATGACGTTTAATGGTTTTTTGAATGTTTTTTAGGGGGGGTATTGAAGTGAATGAGGAACAAAAATAATTATCTATGAATATAGTTCTGAACTGATTCTTGAGTGAAAAACCCAATTAAAAATTCAATCTAATATCAAAGAAATTTCTTTTTCAAACAATCAACTTATTAATTTACAAAACTTGGTGAAACCACAGAAAATTGAGAGGATTATTTATGAATTATCTGTAGGGAGACTATGCATCGGGACAATGAATAATTTCTGTATTACAACAAACTTTGCTCAATTTTCACCAAAATTTTTTAAACTCTTTAGAGTTTAAAAAATGTTCGATTAAAGTTTAATCGAACTTTAATCGTTACGGTTTTACGGCTTTAATCGTTTAATATTTGAAATAAAGTTAACCAATCAAATATGTATTTTTTCAATCTTCTTTAAAATTTTTGTCAATAAAACCAATCCAAACGATAACCGTCAAAAATTGAATTAAATGAGAAGAAATCAAATTATTAATAAAAAAGTACATGGACATAACCTCTGGACAATTAAGTTAAAATTAGGGATTGAAAGAGTTTTGGGTGAATGCCTGTTAATCTTCCCACCCATGGTGTTGGTGTGTGTATTGTCAATTAATGAAATAAATAAATTCAATGAATTAGTAGGAGAGATGAAAGTTTCAAGTTTAAAAATGGAATATGAAATAAGAAGAAATCAAATGAAAACAAATTCAAAGTAATAGTTTGGAAAACGAAAGTGCCCTGATTTTGTAACTTTCTATAGACCACTGGTATCCACTCCTAGCACCATGGTCTTGGAGGTTGCACAATCCAGATCTAGAAAATGAGATTTCCAAAACTCAGCCATCAAACGCAACGAGCATTTGATTTAAGACGTTGCGGAAATAAGACGGACTTCCGGTGAAATGTGGATGAAAGCTGTGAGTGAATGCTGCACCGAGGAGAGACAGGAGGAAAAGAAGAACAGAACTTTCTGGAGAGAGTGGGAGGATTTTCGCCTCTCCAGAAAGTGAGAGAAAAGAGATAGCCGGTCTGTTCCCGTTCGCAACTAGGAAGTCGTACAGCGAACAATCTTACTCACTACTCTGGGCGAAAGTTCAGCTAAACAGACAACCAAGACACCAACTACACTATGTAAGGAGGCATCGCGCCAATTTCTCCACAACTAATCTATCACTCACACACATCACTTACTGAGCTCATTGTCTCCTACGAAGCTGAAAGGAATTGAATTTTTTGATAACAGTAGATATTAATAATTTAGGAACTTTTTCAGAGGAGACTGCACGTGACACGAGTTGAAAAACACATATTATGCTGAACAAGAATAACTCACACAAATGAGTTAGGCTAGGCGTATACCGGTTAGTCAAGACAAGACAAGACAAGATTAGTCACAGTAATTTACATAGTTGCTTATGAAGCAGCACACACTGATGCAATGACTAATCGGTGTGTGTTGCTTTATAAGCAACTATGTGAAGTACTGTGACTAAACGTGACTAATCTCGTCTTGTCTTGTCTTGACTAACCAGTGTACGCCTAGCCTTACTCTGTGCTCAATGGATCTTGTCTGCTACGAAGCTGAATAAAATTCAATTTTTAATAACAGTAGGGATTGATAAGTTTTTTAGAGAAGATTGCACGAAACAAAATCCCTATGCAGTGGCGGTTCCAGCTTGAGAATCAAGGGGGGGGGGCGAACTTAGTTGTGGATCCCCCTCTAACGTGAATTTTATTGAGCTGAGTGAGATTTGCGTTTATTATTGAATTGGTTTTACGTTGGGTTATTAGATTGATGATAAAGATACAGTTGCAAAACAAGTTTAATTAGATGAAAAGTAAATAACTGCACTATTTTTTCACAGTACTTAAAGTATTTTAAAAACCTCTAAGCCTGAGGGGGGGCGAAGGGGCGGTCGCCCCCCTCTGGATCAGCCATTGTCCCTATGTCCACACTTGGTCGATTTTTGTGTGCGGTGAAGCAATTGTTTTTCCGCCCAATTTTAGTAAGAATCGCATGCTGCAACGCGAGACGAACCAAACCCGTGGGTCGTCTTGCGCTTGCAGCATGCTGTACAGCACAGAAAATCGAGCCAGTGTGGACATGGCTAATTAGCTGAAAAACACATCTTTATGAATGCCAAGGAGTTGAACACGAGATGGATTGTTCTCGAAGATCTATCACGTTCAGGAAGAGTAGGCCCTTTCTTGAAGGGTTAAACTCAAATAGGACTGAGTAGAATAAAACTAGCAATGGAGAAGGCAACGAAATTATTGTAAAATTTAGTCAACAAAATCGTGTAAGTTTTAGGTTTAGTCCTCGTGAATAACAATAACTAGAACTAGCAATAGAGAAGGCAACAAAGTTGTAGAATATAGTCAACAAAATTGTGTAATACGAGTTTCGAGGTTGGACTTCAGAAGTGCTCTGGCAATAAATTTTTCTGCTTAAATGAACCACGGTGTACTTGATAGTTACATTACTTGATGGTAAAAGTCGGTCCTACATTTGAAAAATGAATTTCAACTAATAACTTCATCAAGTAGAGTTTAAGTGAGCTACACTCATTAATAAACCGATAACCGAAAATACAAAATGTCTTTTAGACAACATAATAATGTATTTTGAAACATAATAATCCAAGCACAAAACTGTAATTTCGTGTCTAAGATTAATGAGTTTTCGAGTTGAGATTTATCCAATAAGGAGGATGAAATTAATACTATTGAATGAATTCAATGCCTCTAGATTATCCAACCATTCTTCAACAATCAATAACAGCAAAAGACTACTGTAGAGTAGAAAGAGAATTTCCGAGTTGAGATTTTGAAAAATTGGAAGGAAATCATAATAATATCACCAACTGAATTCAATACTTCTAGACTTTCTTCTTCTTGCAAACGAAAGACAGAATCATAAACAATTCGAACAACTTTCGAAGTGAGGCTGCTTTCTATACTAGCATTCACAAGATGTAAGTAATATGCCGGCATGTCACCAACGCTGTAAGCTAAGCATCCATTCTATTCCCCACGCGCTCAACTAAGAAAGTAGTCAGCTCTTGCTCCAATCAAAAACTCTCTTGCAATACGAAAGTATTGTAAGAGTATATGTAAGTATATATAAGTAATTTCAGATCCACTTTTAGGCTACACATCCGGAGAAAAGTTCTCGGCATCATAATGAATCGAAAAAGAGGTGACAGAAACAGGAAGAAGAAAATGGGGAAGTAGAAGGAAAATAAAGGCAATTGAACAAAATGAGAAAAAAGAGAAGTAAAACGAGAAAAACAATAATTATTGTACGTTATGGACGGAAAGAAATAGGATGAGAAAACAGAAAATAAAAATTTAAAATGGGAACATTTGAAAATCGGAAAAGGGTGATTTACAATACTAAATGTTGGATTGTATGATAACGAGGAAAATTATTCAAAAAAAAAATACTGAGCGAAATAGGAAGGAACAAAATAGATCAAGAACCAATTGGAGAAGAGGAAGGAGCACATAAATGTAGAAAATAGGAAAAACTATAAACTGAGAAAATAATTGAATACTATGGTTTGATTGTTACTTTTCAAGCTTTGATTATTTAGAG
Source organism: Laodelphax striatellus (assembly GCA_017141395.1). NCBI lineage: Eukaryota > Metazoa > Arthropoda > Insecta > Hemiptera > Delphacidae > Laodelphax > Laodelphax striatellus. The sequence continues at coordinate 11,856,673 of CM029538.1, read as the reverse complement.
CCTTGAGAGACCAGATTACCCTGACAAAAATGAGGATATAATACCTAAAAATTGTAAAGTAAATATAAAGTGAAAAAAGGACTGGATGAGGGAGGATGAGGAGGAGCAGGAGCACGTGGAAGAGAAGGAGGAAATGTGGGGAGGAGGAGGAGGAGGGGGAGGAGGAGAAGAAGAAGGAGTAGGAGGAGAAGGAGGAGGACTACGATGAAGAAGAGGAGTAGGAGTAGGAGCAGGAGGAGGAGGAGGAGGAGGAGGAGGACAAGGAGGAGAAGGAGGAGGAAGAGGAGGGGATGAGTAAGAGGGTGAGGAAGTGGAAGAGGAAGTGGAGAAGGAGGAGGAGGGTGAGGAGAAGTACTAGGGAGAAGAACAGAAGAAGAAGAAGAAGAAGAAGAAGAAGAAGAAGAAGAAGGCAGAAAACAAAATTGATAAGGAGAAATAGGAGATAATAACATGAACTACCGAGAGATGTTGTGATAAATTGAAATTCGCCTACAACACGGATAAGTACACACAAGAACAATGTTTCACTGCTTGTATCTACTTCAATACCGTTGCACGTTCTCTTTTTGCATAGAACACGACCGACCGCATTTCAGCTCTCGCCTACTATCCACTATCACCATCTCACATTCATATTTATTAGTTCAATAACAATTATTGCCCGCCGTCCGAATAGAGTGCTCTCTGCTCTCGGTGAAAGTTGCACTGCGATTACACAACTGCATTGCTCTCTCTCTCTACACCTCTATTTCACCTTTTCTCTTATTATATCCTTTCTCCACCTACAATAAATAATAATTATTCGCCTGCTTTCCACCCAATAACGGCCAAGTTTTACATCAACTCCTACCTAGCTGCATCTAGGATGCTGGTGGCCTGCCCTGCCTTGTTTCTGTCGTTAGGTATGGGAAATTAAACATTGGAAACTTGGAAATCCGATTCTTGCAAGCCTATTTCCAGAGTTCCTTCAAACCATAGCCTTCATCTGCTATTTCATCTATTACATTTGCTATTTTATCCATTTTTATCTATTTCATCTGCCATGGTCAAAATAAAATCACTAGTTGAATGAAGATCAGTTGACACTCAATCAATCAAGATCAGATGTCCGTACAACATGTTTTATGATCAGATTCGTTTAACTTGACGCTTGGCATTAGATAGATAGAAAGAGAGGTATTATGTCTTTGCCATCGTACTCTACGGTCATCAGCAACGTGAAGAAATAATATCTATCTATCTAATGCCAAGCGTCAAATTAAATGAATCTAATAATGCTTTCCTCATTTCTCAACTTTTCATAAGGAGCAGTTCACACATGTCTCAGTTTTTTTGTGATAACCAGAGTGGCGTTGCCACTTTCCAAAGAAGGAACTTCATAAATAATGGAATCACATTCCTTTAGAGAATCAGAGTTATTTCCAATTTGAATGAATTACTGTCGTCTAAATTTCTAGCTGATGTTGAATGTTGGAATAAATATTCAGAAGTACCGAAAATAATACTGAAGAATGTAGAAGCATATTCTAGGGTTCGTTGAAATATAAGCGCACATAAATTCAAGAATGACAATAATTGACGACTTGTAATCTTGTCTTGAAATACTAATGCTCATAGACTTTCTCACAATATGAAACTATGTATAGGTTTAAAGAGATTGATAATCAAATAGAAGCAAAGTACAACTTACTATAAATCATTACATTTGGCATAGATAGATTGATTGGGAGACAAAGCAACTCAAAAGTTGATCGAGTCAAGAACACGGTATCAAATTATCGCCATGAAAACTTTTGTAATGTTATTTCTGAATAGGATTCCTTTAGCCACGAACAAAAATGGAAAACTTTTCCAACCTAACCTTGAATTAACCACATAGCGATTATTGTGTACGGCTTCCAAGACTGCATTACTTACTGTTGAATATGAGCGATAAATGGTTGTGAATACATGATTACGTGTCTGTAGGACTCCGGGTGTGACGCTAGTGACCGCATCAGACATGGCTTGCAACGGAAACAAAAAGTATTGGAAGATTGGAACGTGATTTTTGGAGGTTACTGGAAACTAGATACACAGACCACCCAAAAGGTGTGACAGATTCACTGAATCCCAGTTAAAAAATAAGTAAAATCTTTCTGACCCAACCACTTTTTGATGAATAATTATGAGAAAATTGTGAAAATGTAACAGATTATTAATTGATACTGACGAACCTGGAGTTGAGAAAAGCTATAAAACATGTTAATAAAACTGGCAAACTACTATACTTTGAAAACTAATTATTTCAAAATATCAAGAACAAGAACCTACTGAGAGGAGAATGAATTTTTCTGTTTATGGCTTCAAGTGACCAACTCATGAATCAAACTTCTTAAGAAAGGTTGGTCATTACTTTTATTTTGTCGTTAAATTCCCTTTTGTCGACGATGAAGTACTAACGGAAATCTGCAGCAAGTACGTTGTCTGAAAATTATATTGTTTGTTGTAGAGTAGAGACTGAATAAAATTGAGACTGTATTAAATTTTGACGTACCTTACAAAACAACTCGTCTACAATTTTCCAAATTTTGGCTAGGTCTGGAGTTTATCACCAACTTCCCACACCAAAGTAAAGCTTCAAACTTGAATGCAGCTCACCTGTGAAAGAAAAAAGAAAAAATTATTGCTAAAATTAAGAAAAAATTAATATATTAATTCAATTTATAATTTTGTTTTGCATAACTCTACACAATAGAAATTTAATGTTCATCTTAGCACCGGAGATATCAATTACCAAAAAACTATTTAAAAAAAAAACTAAGCCTGTTTTCTTTGAAAAACAAAAATCGAACAATAGAAACCCAATGATTTCTTTGGTATCTAATCCAATGATTTAGTATTGTGGTATAGCATTTGCCAGGGTAACAACATTTACAACAGAAAGAGCTTAGTTCAACATTAGTGGACGACTTCAACCTAAATTCGATTTATGTAAAAAGACGGCCAAGGACAAAATCGTATACAGTATACAAGCGTGCAAACACCAATAAAACATAAAGCTCTTTCCACTCAGCCACTCAACTGTTGATTACAGCTCACTTCAATTGAATGCCATGCGTATTGATGGCGAATTATTCCCGCATAACCTGCTGTTTCACATTAAAAAATACTAATTATTAATGGGAGTCTAAATCTCCACAATGATCAATCGACGGAGCGATCTGACACGCAATCAATGACCAGAGTTGATTAAATTGAGGAAGAAGATTATTAAAATTAACTGTAAATTTCAAAATTGTAACGTAGTTTTTACAGAAATCATGAATAATGACCAATACCATAGCCTCCTCTAATACATGTATTAGAGGAGGCTATGCCAATACTGTAAGCCTAGAATTACTTTGCAGTAGGCTAACCGTTACTTTTATTCTAACTCATTCACAATTCTGTTATTTACTGGGTTAGGTTTTATCAATAACTGGACCAACAATCAATATATTTATGATATTATGATAATTTTTGTTCTATTAATAAATTGATAGGATATTATTTTATACTATAGGCTACAGTGTCTAGTAATATACTGTAGAGTAGTGTAGACAGTGGGAAGCGGGTTGGTCCCAGTGGCAGAGGCGAGGCTAATCGGTGAGATTAGATAAGAGACAGCGCCTACCACTCCCGTTGTATCGGTGACCGGCTCCTCTAAGTACAAAAATTTATGAGCTTAAAAATCGCTTCCCCGTGGTTCGGAACCCACCTAAAGCTGTAGGTCCATTCATATCTCATCATCATCCTTCCATTACCCACGCACAAGCTTAGAGCTTATGTGGGCATCATCCCTAGCAAAAAAAAGATAATACTGTAGTTTAAAATGTCAAGCTTTTCAGTAGAATTTTGAGTTATAGCTATATTTATTATTGCATTATTTCTACCAAGAAATACTTTTGTAGTTATTATAAAATGGAAAAGTCTTGATTGGCTCCAGATACCTTATCAACCTGCATTGTTGCATTGAATTAATTACAATTAATTTCAGCAATTGGATTTTAAAAACAGATCTCTGTCCTCATTCAATTGAGTATATTAGTAGCCTACCTAATTAATGTCAAAACAACGTTGAGGCATGACATTAGTCAATCACATATGTCAATTATTGTTTATATAAACCGATAAACATTGACATTTAAATGATTCCAACATGCAAGAGATTTGACCATTGTTTCCTAATAGAGTTACCAACTATTTATTACTGATTTTGGCCTTTCACCATGTCCAGCAAAAAGCATAAATTATCAATTATTATTATTATTAAGCTGAGATCCATTGTGTTAATGCTGGGCAATGGACTAAGGTTTGCACATAGGATTACGTTGAAATCGTTGACAGATTTCTGTAACGGTGACGTGTAACGAATTTATTTAACGTTAACTGACACATAACTATTACGTTACGGTACTGTCGAAAAACATAACGTGAAATGTAGTTTGCTACACACACACGGTGTTCATACACATTTAGGAGTGATAAAACAGGGCATACTGACCTACATAACATAAAAATCTACTATTAAATAATAACTATAAATACAATCTACAAGGAGCATGGTTTTAAAAAGCAAGCCGACTGAAAAACTAGTGTAGAAAATGTATTGGTTTATATAGCAGGATTCTTTTAAATTGTCAGAAAACAGCTGATTGATGTACGCTCGTTTACCAACGTTAAATCAGCTGTTTTCTGACAAGTTAAAAGAGTCCTGCTCTAGTTATGTTTCGTTCTATTTTATGTACTCTAATTTTTCTATTATTTTCCTTGTTCATGTAGGTACTATTTTCTTTTTCTTCTTCATATTTTTCTTCATTCTGTTCTCCTTATTTTCTTCTTCTTCTTCTTCTTCTTCTTATCCATCTCCTTCTTCTTCTTCTTCTTCTTCTTCTTCTTCTTCTTCTTCTTCTTCTTCTTCTTCTTCTTCTTCTTCTTCTTCTTCTTCTTCTTCTTCTTCTTCTTCTCCTCCTCCTCCTCCTCCACCTCCTCCTTCTTTTTCTTCTCTTTCAATTGCTGTCAACTTCGATCAGCGTTTGCGAGCTTTATTGACTCGTAAACAGTTTTATTGGGATTGTAAATTTGATTTTCGCTTATAGAGAGTGGGTCGACGCTACCGCATTACGAGCAAGATTGTCGCCAGTTGCTATTTAGAGGTGTGTGAGTTCGATTATGTGGGCCTTTAAATGTCGTTCAATAACTTACGCAGATTGTTACGAGACATGTTAATCGACGTCTGTGCGGTGACACCATCAGTCTTAAAGATTATTTTTACGATTGTTGGATAATAGTGTGTGGAGAGATACAAAGACGGATGGCTTTTGAAATCGAAAGACAATATTTAAAACAGAAGCTACACTTATGTTACTCAGTACTCCGACTAAAAAAAGAGAGAACTAAACTAAGAGGAATGTCTATCTTATCTCAGAAAGAGTTTATAAGTTATAGGGTTGGAGATTGATGACTTCATTATAGGGCCCTTCCTATTATTGACTGAATTTATACGAAAAAGTATAAAGTATTTTATAAAGGTGTTTTTTGCGTGGGTAAATGAGGGTCAAAACACGTTTACTCCTTCGGACGCTATTTACCAACCGATAATCTTGAAAATGGTACCAAATGGTTCAGATAGATCTGTAGAATCGTTGTATAACGATAAAAATTCGACTTTTCAACTGTACAATGGCAGTATGAGTCTATAAACATGGAGCAAATTTTACTAATTTTAACCTTCAATTAAAAAAAATTGATAAGTGATAGTAAAAATTCAAAGTTCAGCAAAAATTCGGGCAATGTTCCTCTTCAGTTTAAAACCATTCATACATTTCTAGCTTTAAAAATAGCGACCGAAGGAGTTTTCTGAATGTTTTTACAATGGGCTGGAATAAGGATTCCAGCTTGTTTCTGCAACACAAGAGAACATTGTAGGGAGAGAGAGAGCCTCAAAAATAGAATATTGTTCTATTTTTATTGTATCGAATGTAAGTGAGACACTAATTGTTGATGATGTCTTGGACGATAATAAATTATACTGTACATCCAAATGAGATTCAACTGAATGAATGGGAATTTCAACTGAAAGATGAAAACCTGACAGCCAGTTAAAGAAGGGTGGAGGTGGGAGTGACGTGATTCTCCACAACTAACGAATTTCTGGCGAATAATTTGAATTCTTATGAGGGAGTGCTGGTGGAGGGAGGAGAGGACTGTTCTCAAAATACCTGCTCTCCCTTGACCTCCCTTCAACCAAAATTCAGTTGCCGGTCTACAACTGTAGATTCCTTGAAGAGGTTTTTGAATTTTCACTATTAAATACTACAAATCAGTGTTTTCAAAGAGAATTTTTGGAGAATTCGCTTATAATCTATATACTTAAAGTTAGAAGGCTATAAACTTATAAGGGCCCTATTGTATAGGCATGAATTGTTGAAATCACGGTATACAGGAGATTTAATATACCTCCTTAATATATCTCCTTCAATAAACCGTGGTTGGAATCTTATCATTTTCTAATTTGAGAAGCATATTCATAATATGTATTTTCATTCTAGAAAGAAGTGAGCCCATTTTTTCAAAAGATTATTAGTGATTAACTACATTCCATTCGACACATTGTAATGATTTAGCAAAACTTCAACTTCAATAACAAAGTCCATGTATTTTCAAAAAAAGTATAATTATATTAAAAAGTACAGAATGTTATGAATTATACACAAAAACCATTGATGTAATGGTTCAAAAAGATAAATGAGAGAAGTAAGGAGTCTGAATTCTACTAAACATGGATATTAAAATTTGCTCTTGTAATTATTTTATTCACATAATACTGAGATCCATTGAGATTCAGAAGATTTGAAGAATACAATTATCTATCGATAACTAAACAATTGAACAAAACAAATTAACAATTGAACGCAATTTTAGTCATATAAATGAAATCTACGAAGTCAGAAAAGTAATTACATTATTTTACTTTATTTGATAAAGGGTTTTTTTTAATATAATTATTGGGGATCTTACATCCCCAAAATTTCAAAGAACATCTCCTACTAGGTGTGATACAAAAAATATACTGAGACCAGCTAAAACGCATTTAATATTGGAAACTTCTTACGGAACCAGACAGCCGATTTCTAAGCTCCTCAACAATCATACCTATCAACCGATTGATATCAAAACCAATTCGAAAGAAATTGATATTCTTTTCTCTTCTCTCAATATAAGTCTGACACATATGTCTACACATTGTCTGACACACATGAGAAAGTGGGACAAAAAATGAATTAAACACCGATGAGTTGAGCTGGCCACCTAAAGCGAGCACCTGTGCCTTTGTGCTGTGACAGGCTACGTAAGAAATATGAGAAATCAAAATGCACCGCCACCACCTGCCCTCAGTCTTGGATGGCAGAGCAGTTTGGAGGACACCGTCTTTTCGAAAGTAGGCTCATCGCTTCCCTCCAAAACACAAGTCCTTTGTCCTGCTATTGAGGACGATGCAATAATGCTTCTGGCACAGGGCACAGAGATCAGAAACAAAGAAGAAGAGTTTAATATCATGAACAAAATAAAGGAAGAGAAAGAAGACAGGGAGAGTAACAGAGATTGATGAAGTAAGGATCAAAGAAGAAAAGTTTGAGATCAGAAACAAAATAAAGGGAGATAAAAAAGGAAGGAGAAGAAAGAGAATTTGATAAAGTAAGAAACAGGAGAGAAACAAATAAGAGTTTGAGATTAGAAACAAAATAAAGGAAGAGAAAAAAGAAAGGAAGACGATGCAATAATGCTTCTTTCACAGGGCACAGAGATCAGAAACAAAGAAGAAGAGTTTAATATCATGAACAAAATAAGGAAGAGAAAGAAGAAAGGGAGAGTAACAGAGATTGATGAAGTAAGGAACAAAGAAGAAAAATTTGAGATCAGAAACAGAATAAAGGGAGATAAGAAAGGAAGGAGAAGAAAGAGAATTTGATAAAGTAAGAAACAAATAAGAGTTTGGGATCAGAAATAAAATAAAGGAAGAGAAAAAGAGAGGGAGAGAAAGAGAATTTGATGAAGTAAGAAACAGGAGAGAAACAAAGGAGATTTTGATGAAGAAATAAATACTGTGAGGGAAGAGCAACAATGCTAGATGGGAACCAGTTACACTTATGTCATAGTCATACCCAACAACTCGGAACATTATTTCGAAAAGTTATAATTATCAATGTTTCATGGAGTGAAGTTCTATGTTAATTATTGTGTTGGTTAAATCACTGAGTCCGACACAATAAACTTCAGTACATAATTATTTGAGCACATTTTCAGGTCATTTTGTCTACACTTCCAGAAGCTATGTAAGCATAAGTAATAAGGTGAGAATAAAAGTGACAATAAAAGTAAAGTAGTATGTATAAGTAAGTAGGTGGAAATAAGTAAGGTGAGTAATAAAAGTAGAGAGAATAAAAGCAATATTAGTGTATTATCATTACATTTTAGCGGTATGGCTTTTAACAGTTTCTTTCAGAAAAAAAAAAATAGTGGGTAGACCCAAATAGGGTTGTTCCACTTCATCCTTCAATTATCCCTTGATAGGGAACTTGGTGTAAGTTCGTTTTCACTTAGAAAACAGACACTAGCATTTAAAAAAAGTATTTTTTGATTTTATAAAGTCCGAAAAATATATAACACTAAAACACAGCACAGAACACTTATTGATGATCGAAAAATTGAATTTTGATAAAAATTTAGAGCACGAAACCTTCAACACATCACAATTTTGTCATGGCAAACAATAAAAGTAGATATACAATGATAATAATAATAATAATGACAGACCAAAAGGAAAACTTGATTTTTGTGACTTGAACTCATGAGAATGTATGTAGTTTCATAAATAATGCGATAGACTCTCACGAAAAATCCAATTATGACATTGAAATTACCTGATTAATGGCATTTCCTCCCACTCAATTTATGAATTGAATTTATTGTGATTTCCAGTTAGTAACAATGTAATTATCGTAAATAATATCAATTGTCACATGATAGATTCGATAAATCGTATGAAGATAGATTATTAAGTTCTTGTAACAGTAACTTATATTTCAATAGCAGTGAAAGATTGCATTGGGTGCCCCTGCAAAATGTGAGATAGACAATCACGTAATACATATACTTTGTTTCAAGGTCAAGCTAGATTGTATACAGCTCTCTAGGTCAAGTTCGCTCGCAGCATCAATAGAATGTAGGTCAGTTGAATGTGTTCATAACATAGTTTTGATAATTGTATTATCATGATAATGATAAATCCTATTTTTATTACATTTCAGTAATAACTCTACTCACAATAAATTCACAACATTACTACTACAAAGACTTTTCAGAAAAATACTAATTATCAATAATTAAATTACACAATTAGAAATAATTTCCTGAAAAATATAATTCTTCAATTTAATATCAAATTAATTTTCTTTTTGGTGAACGTGAAGTATAATTCAGTATTTAAGAAGAGAAACTACTCAAGATAATTATTCTATTTAGATCAATAGATGGTCAGACTGCATTATACAATAATAAAACATTCTCATGAACGATGTTATAACGTGTTGAAATGTTTTGGGTCTAAATTTCTCGTGAAATTCAATATTGTATTAGTTGAAATAAAATGTGGTATTGTGAGTTAAGCTTTAGTGCTCTGAATCTATAATAGATAAACCAAAATAATTCAATTTTGAGAATTTTCGGAACTGATACGTGAAAATTTAGTGAAATTCAATGTTGGACTGCATAATCTATATGCTTCACACATTTCCCATAACGGAAATGATTGTGGATGATTCGGCGAAGCGGAACACCCGAAAGGGTCTCCCCGCTAACTAAAGCCATAAATAAGCATAATAATAATGAACAAACTCGAAGAAATTCAATTAAAGTAATGCATTCATTAAGTGTAAATTTTAAATAGTCAATCTAGTTTCAAGCAAATTTTAAATGAAATTGATATTTTATTTTATAGAATGTCCTTTTGAGATTTTTCATGACAGTATTTAGCCTCCTCTAATCCTGTATTAGAGGAGGCTATGCAGTATTCCATTATTCGGTTGACATCTATTACAAATTTGCTAGCTCAACCTTATTATAAAAATAACTTATACAAATCCACTTCAGTCTCAACCCTTCTCAGCATCCTTGTTAATATTATAGATTTCATCAATAAATCACAACCTTGTAAACAACAATTCGAATCCGTTGAAAGGTGAGTGGTGTGGTATGTGATTGGGAGCAGCGAGCGTTATTTCTAGTGCATCCTTTGAATCCGCCAACCAGGACTGAATAAGATTTGTGTGCTGAGGCTGTGGCCCTGATTCGGCAGCGATGCGGTAAACTCAGTTTCGCATTTCGCATTTATATAATCCAACCAACAAACCAGGCAGGCGACCTGGATTTTGAAGAAGCCTCCGTCCTATCCGCTCCACTCACTGCATTCCACTTGTCCCCCTTTATTTGTTCCCCTTCCACTTCTCTTGTCGAGTCCTACATGACAGAAACACGCCGATGTGATTGATTTTGACGAGTCGAAAGTTGACTCGAGTCAGGCCGGCTAACATCAGTCCTACATGACACAAACAAGTCGATGTGATTGATTTTGACGAGTCGAAAGTTGACTCGAGTCCGGCCCGCGAACCAAACATCAAATGGGGATGAAGAAATTTTATTTTTCCGTAATGAAAAGTATATTTTTTACAAGAGCACTACAGTATTTACAAGATTACAATATCAATCTAAGTATTTTCTCTGTAATTCAAAATATTCCAAAATTTTATTGACAAAATACAATAATCATTAAGCTACAAAGAACTCAAATTTCGAAAACAAATTGAATAAAGATAAATATTTAAATTACAGTATTTATAAGATTTCCTATACCAATGAAAATATTAAACCTGACATCAATTATTGTGAATTGAAATCTTCAAATCAATTATACAGAAAAGCACACCCCTTTATATGCGTTTCCACACAATATTAAAACAAGAAATCCAAGTTGCCATGGCAGTAAATGTACGTGTGGTAGTTGGTTGTTTGTAATCGGATAGTTGAGAGCAAGTAGTAGGCACTAAGTAGGTAAGTGAGTAATTAAACGATGAGACGTTGAGTAATTGGGTTTACGGCGGCTGTTGTCAGTTTAAAGCCAGACTAGGCGAGCATTCAACAAAATTTACTGCTATTTTATCTACAAATAAAACGTTGGCCTTCCCACTTGCCTAGATCTGGATAGTGTTGACAGTACTCTAACCCAGTCACTCTCCCTTTCTCTATCTCTCTCTTCATATTTTCCGGGTCATGGGTGAATCGATGAGCGCCAAACTCAACCCCCCTTTGAATCACCCCTACCCCCCCCCCACCACAGTTTGATCCCCTCACATTTCCACCTACGCCCAAAGAGACTCTCCTCCTTTACCGTTTCATCCAGCCTCCATACTGGGTTTATACAGCCTCATGTATTTTGCAATACTTTTCTTGAATTCTACTAGTAGACATGGATTTCTTTTCAAATACTGCCTTATCTTCACGTAAGGCTATTACTAAACTAACACACTTTGAATTATCATAATTTATAGAGGAATTCACGATTTGAATAGGCAATTTTATCCCAATGGAAAATTGCACAAAAGCCGATTGAATCCAACCATTATAAGATGACATTATTCGATGGAATCAATGCAATAATATGAAAATTCTACTAAGCCGTAGGTATTGATAATTACATAAAACAACTACCTACATAAAAATTATAAAACATACTTTCAAAACTACATAAAACTTATTTTTGAGATTCTCATGGAATCATGGAGTCTTAAAAATAGGATCAAAAACTATAGCTGTGCTTTGAAAAATGAAGCGATGGTGATATTGCTGTGGATATAGATAATGAATTGAGGCCAATTGCAAGAGAGGCAAATTTATTTTGACCGGCCTGGGAGAGCGTTATTTGATGGAGATTTCGTTGTATTGGTTTTGTCAAATGACGTAATTTCACACCGGTTAAATTTTTATCGGCCACAAGTATTATTACAATTTTAAGAATGAAAAAAACTCCTGACCGTAATAAAATTGAAAAGTAATATCAACTTTTCTTGTTATTAAAAATACAGCTCAGATTTAAGCTACTATTTCGTTAACATGTACCTGTAATGCTGTAATCCATTCACATGGTGTCAAGTTGATGATTATTATGTTTTGATTCCCGATTTCAACAGAAAATCCGCATTCATTCATATTTAGATGAACGAATCATCAAGATGAAAGAATCATATTTGATTATTCCAATAATTTTTCCATCTTTAGAATAGAATAGAATTTAGAATATCCATCTTTAGTATTACCTAGATCCATCAGTTATCAGTAATAAAATTATTGCAGTAGCGGAAAGCTTTAGTGTATAATTTGATAGCGCCATAAGGATTTTCGTTTAATAGTTACACATTTATCCTGATGTCTCTATCAGAGAAACAAAGTGATACCGATCAAAAATTTATTTACAACACATGATAGAAGTCACTAATATATTAAAATTAATAAATTGTGTCGATAATCGAATCTTGTTAAGTGTTAATAACGATCGTTAACAGATAATAACTATTAGAATGTTGTCGACTCGGAGAGAGATTTATAGCCATGTCTTTAGGCCACTATGTGGCGGCATGTTATTCAATCTAATAATCGTTTTGAGAGTGGTTCAGCGGCCAGAAATCAGATTCGAGTCGTTTGAGAATGGAGACCAGAAGAGTGTTTTAGGTAGCTTGTAGCAGCTTGCTTGGGAATTATTAGTGAACTAGACGCACGCGCATGCGCGCAACCACCTGGCGATGAGTACACAGTACAGCTTTCGTTAGTTTCACTTTTACTTTCAGTTTCCTTTTTGTTTGTAGTGAGCGCCGGTTTGGAAGGGAAGGCGCCGATCGAAATTTAAAAAGATACGTGTACAACTCATTCTCCTACAAAATGAAAGGCTGCTGCTCCTTAAACGGATGGACTACAAATACAGCATCATTATTCATAGAATGTTTTTAACAATCAAGAAAATTACTAGAGAAAATCGGAGGTGTCAACTCTGAATTTCTGGAGTCCTACTTTCAGATTTCGAGAGAAATAAAGCATGAAATTTTAAAAAATCATTTATTCGGGAATATTGTGCAGCAAAATAGGGCCCTATTTTTGCACTAGGGCCCACAGATTTGAAGGCCCTTTGAACCGAAGGGAGTGATCTGTACTTTTGTGAACACGTTTGTCCGTGTCGAAGCGTGGTATACTTATTTGGTCATTTTACCAAATAACATGGTCAGTATACTTATTTGGTTCCTATAGGAAATATACCCGGCGATGACCAAATAAGTATACCACGCTTTGCCACTAACGTTTGTCAATTGTTTATTAGTTTTTTACAACTTTTCTATCCAAGCTTCACGAGAAAACCTCATATTTTATATTATTTGTTTACTGTCATGAGAAAACTTCAATTTTATAGAACTGACTTGACCAGATTTGATAGAATGTGTCCCAGGACTCAATATTTTCAAAGATCCACTAATTTAAGTTTCTTCAATACTCTCTATTATATCCATTCCCTCATTCATTACATTAGACGAAGAACTAGTTTATTTCATAATATGGTGATCCATACCATTTTTCATCAACATAAACAGAAATCGCATAAACGAGTATGGTTGAAATTGAGGTAGACGTAAGAAGACCCCAAGATAAAGAAAATTTATTTTCAAATCAAGTTGAATGAAACTACATTCTATCACAGAGAACAGATTAGAAGAGTATCAGACTTGAGAGTATCGCTTCTCCATGATTCTATGCACTCATAAATAATAGTGATAAATTTTAATGCATAGAACATAGCATAATACAAACGTGAAGCAAGTTAAAAATAAAAAGTTTTTTGAGATCAAAGGAGTCTTCTGTTACAAATAAAATCAATTCCATGTAATTGCTTACTTTGAATTACAGTATATGTAATTCACAATCTTTATTCATCAAATTATTGTGGATGGAAACGTTAGACAATTCTAGTTTACTTGTAAGAATTGACGATAAATCGCTGATAGGCTACTGTATCTATCTACTTAATAGTACACTCTTGACAACGACACTCTCCATTATTATTCCTCTATTATTGTTTGTCAATGGCTCAACAGCCCTATGTGGGCTTAGGCCTAACAGCTGGTTGCCAGTTTCACATCCACTTGACTGAATTATCCTATTATTATTATTTCTCTATTATTCTCCTGGAGTTTATGATCTTGACTCAATGCTTATGGGCCGTATTTATGAACGTTCCTTGAGGGTTCCTTTCCGAAAGCGCGCCTTGAAAAGCGTTTCATGAATGAAAAATCAGCTGATTTCATTCATGAAACGCTTTTCAAGAAACCCTTTCGGAAAGGAACCCTCAAGGAACGTTCATAAATACGGCCCTTAGTGTTTATGATCTTAGTTCATGAACTTTCAAGACCCAAATACAATTCAACTATTTCAAGACAATTTTCAATCCAATCTACAAGAGTTAATTCTCCATCCAATCAACAAAGCAATTCTCCACATCGGAGAGACCCCGTTTCATTTCCCTTCCAATTTTTCACCGGCTGATAGTGAAAGTGTTAGCAAGCGCGCGCGCTTTCTTATCGGCTGCTTATGTCTGTCGAAACTGAGCACACAAACACACATTACAGCTAAGGAGACTGAATTAATGGTGGTTGCACAGTACCCAACACTACTACTACTTCTGAAAGTTCGGCCTGCTTTCTAAATTCAATAACTCTGGTCAACTCTAACAACGCTTACAATCCTACCAAGTGCGGTACTGAAAGTGCACTATTTATGAAGTATACTCTACTTCAATGCACAGATTCAGATAGTATGAGCACAGAATAGGACTACATAGTTTCTCTATGGTATGAGCATGAGCGATGAGAAGTAGTTTGAGCTTAAAACCAAAAATGTCAAATTAGGCTAGGCGTACACCGGTTAGTCAAGACAAGACGAGACGAGATTAGTCACGTTTAGTCACAGTACTTCACATTGTTGCTTATGAAGCAACACACACCGATTAGTCATTGCATATGTGTGTGGTGTTTCATAAGCAACTATGTGATTTACTGTGACTAATCTCGTCTTGTCTTGTCTTGACTTGACTAACCGGTGTACGTCTAGCCTTAAGGTGAATGAATGACACATGATTCACCACAATGATGATGACAAACACAAATCCACAATGATGATGGAATAGACAATATTATTTCTCATTTATTCAACTTGAAATGGAGAAATTCCACAGCATCTCTGAATCAAGCGTAAATTTTTAATTAATTTTTGGAAAACTTTTTGGAAATTGAGCCAGTGTGCAAGTATTGTAAAAACTACATGGACATAGACAGATATGTACATCCAGTATTAACAGTAATTAATACAAACAGAATGTATACTCAGATAGTATTATCATAGAGAAGAGATAGAAGTTCTAATCTGTTATCTATGGTATTATTTAAGTTTTGTCAGTTATTTCCAATTTTTCTTGAAATTGTAGCTGTACTGTAACTTCTTCGCAACTATCGGTAGGTGATCACATACTAAACTAGGTATCTATAATTGTAATTCAATTACAAAGATTTGTGTCGTAAAAAATATCAAAATCATGTCCAAAAGAAATTGAGCCGGTGTGCAAGTAATGTGAAAAGTACATGGACAAAGACACATATATATGTATCAATAGTAAATACAAACAGAATGGGAACACTAACACCATTACCACTACAGTGATAATTTCCTAATCTAATGTTAACGTGCTAGGGCGCATGTGTGTGTGTGTGTGTGTGTGTGTGTGTGTGTGTGTGTGTGTGTGTGTGTGTGTGTGTGTGTGTGTGTGTGTGTGTGGGTGTGTGTGTGTATGTGAGTGAGTGTGGGTTGCCCAACAGGCGCACGCTCTCAATGTTTTGTTCGGTTTGTTGTTCGTCTGTTGGCTATTTATGTAATAATTTCGAATGGAACCGAAGAAGGGAAAGTAGTGAGTGAATAGTGTCGATCGACCTCTCACCGGTCGACTCTCAACTCTCAACTCTCGACTCTCAGCTCTGCACTCTCCAAACCAAACTCTCACGATCACACCGTTGATCAAGTCCATACCTCATGCTATACGGGAAGTTCACACTATATACTATAAGGAAATGGTACATAAAAATTATGGATTATCTATAAACATTCAAACATTTAAATTGATTATTTTACACATTTTATCAGTGCTATATTTATTCGTTTTCAATCATTCCTTAAATAGAACGTTAACTGCTTCAATATCAAATTTGGAAATAAAAGTATTAAAATTTTAAAGTTTCCCTGATTTTGAACACAATTTCCAAGTCTTCTATGCCAAATCGAATGCTTGATTTCTGTTGCTTACTCAGAAACAATAGTAACAAACTCATAAACTAATAAATAAGTAATCTTGCTAGCATTAACAATAAAAAAAAGTCATTTTTAGAAGAAAGTAATTTAGATGGAAAGTTGAAAAATTAGAATTGACTTGTGGCAGTCTCTTCGATATTGTATGTATATTGTATTGTAATAGTGAATGAGTACTTATACTCTTTGAACTTGGTAAAAAGTTGTAATAGATAACAATAATTCATTTCTAATCTAGGTGTCTCAGCAAAAGAAACCAGCTAATACATGTGCTTCCATCAAGTACACATTTACTGTAATAGTAAATCTCCAATACTGTACATAGAAATCTGTTTACAAGCTATCTAACCAAGTAATTAAATCTCCAATACAAGTAGAGAAACTAGTACACACAATAGTTAATACATTCGAAAGTTTCAGTAATAAACTTATAAAGTTTTTGTCAGAAAGCGTCATAAGTACATTTATCAATTAATATATTTGAAAGTAAATCTCTAACACAAGTTAACAAACTAGTCCATACAATATAAAAGTATATTTATCAGTTCATACATTTAAAAGTAAATCTCCCATACAAGTTCAAAACTACGCCATGAAACACTTGTAATGTTCAAATAAAATCAATTACTAGAAACAGGACAACCTCCACTTGAAAATGTGGTGAGAAGCGAGAAGTGAGAGTGATCTGTGTCTAAATATTTGGTACAGGCCGAGCCAGATATTGGCATGCGCTTAGCGGAGTTGCGATTGCAGACAGCCTAGGCTTGCTATGTGTATCAGGCACGTTTTATTTGCGCCGGCTGACAAATAATAAGCAAAAGCGGGGCAGAGCACGCCGTTTGGGTAAATAAACCGACATCTGAGTGCTCAGTGCAATAAACGGGTCACCACTGCAGCCTGTCTGCCTACCCAGATAGTGTAGCGAATTCGGCCTCTATTCTATTGCCTCACTGCTACTCTCTTTCAGAGCTGTTTCAAAAACGCGGTTTCTAGTCCATAACGTTTTTTAGAGATTCATTTGATAGAAAAAACGTTTCTAGAAATTAATTTCGTATAAATAACGTTCGAAGTTTATTTGAGACAATAAACAATCTATTATTAATGATTATTCTTCCATTTCTTATTCTTCAGTTACTGGTTGAATCTGAAATGATGACCCCTGAAGTCTGAAGGGAAGAGGAGAAAGAATGTTGGTATTCAATGTTGCTCTTATAGGTATTGCGCGATCTCTGTTTACTCAATACTTTCCGGGGTCAAGAATTCAGATTCAACCAGTACAGTAGAAGTAATTTAAAAATTCATGAAATTTTTTTCAATTCCAATTATATTTACCTTAACAATTAATTACAAACAAACAAAAAATACAGTACAAAGATGTAGTAAAATACAATAATTTATTTATTTATTCAATAATGAACACATAATACTAAATGAAAGGTTCAACAGGCGCCCAAAACTGTCCCTCTTCAAATTTAGAAAACAGTCCAAAATCTAGGTTATGTTCCATATCATTCAAAGTCACAATTTTTCACTTCAACAACGAAACACTTGAAAATTTTTGAAAATAAAACAAAAAACAAGAGGCTGACTGGAAAGTAGTTGTAGTGTGAAATGAGATACATTGTAAGGCAAGATTTTCGGCAAGTTTTATTGAATTTAGCACTTTATAAAATTTATTTATAGTTAGTAAATTCCAATAATGCTTCAGTCTTAGAGCAAAATTGTACTGCTGTACTCCTGTTTTCAATTTCTTTATGTGAAAACATCTTGAATGATTGAAATGTGAAAATAATAAGTACAAGTCCTCTCCAGAGGACTGACTATTAGTATTGGCTACTATTTCCTTTTTTAGTTACAGTAGAAGTACGAAAAATCACAAATTTTAAGTAGTTCCACAGACAAATCCTCTCTAGTAGAGAGGACTGACTATTGGTATCCATTGGCTACTATTTCCTTTTTTAGTTACAGTAGAAGTAAAAATTATAAATTTCAAGTAGTTACACAGACTGCAAAGCTCTCCAGAGCACTCTACTCTATTGGTCGTCGATTTAGGAGTTGGAAACGAGACTACTCTATTGTATTTAGGACTAGGAAGCGCCGGACTATGGAGGCAATAGGACGATGTCGTAACCGTAATGCCCGCTCCGCTCTCGCTGCCGACACAGATTTCACCTCCAGCTCTACTTTCTTCTCTTTTTCACATCTACACCTCCCCACCCCCATCCCGCAACCCTTGCCTAGATTCAACCCACGCCGCTGGTTTGCTTTGTATTTGCGTTTCTCTCTTTTGTAACATTTTCCGGAAAGTGGACGACGGCACACTATGAAATCTTACGGGTGAAATCGATGCTGATTGTTGGAAGTAAGCTGAGTATTATACAATTTTCCTCAGTGGAGACCTATTTCAAGCTGAGTATTATACAATTACCCACAGTGGAGACCTATTTTCAAGTGTGCTGGAAAATTTATCCCGTCAAATATTGTAATATCAATACTAATCGGAAACGACACTTAACTAAGCCAATTCCACTAAAGCCAGTTAAATTTAATCGCCGTAAAATGAAGTTATCCGTCTTAATGTGCTCCGTCAAAGGACACCATTTAACGGTGGTTAAATTCAATTAGCTTCGTTAAATGGATTGCATCATTATTTGCTGTTTAAATTTCAACATCTTCCAGTAAAGTCCACTTAATTTTAAATCCAAAGGCTATAATAATGAGAGGCTCTATCTATTTCCTCAAAAATATACCAATGAAGTCCAAACAATTTTATATCCATACTCTTAAATATGAGAGGCTCTATTTATTCCTTTAGAAAAGCTAAGGGAATTCAATTATTCAGGTTACCTACTTAAAAATGTATTGCCAAGATCATGTTTGTTGTACAGTAAAAGCTGTATTACAGAATATTATTGATTATATAGCTGCTCTAGTGGGTTTCTAACGATAGCTGCATTTTAATAATTTTTTCTTCATTCAATTATTATTTAACCAATTTAACAACGCATTGTAAAGATTATGTTTGTAGTACAGTACAAGCTATATTAGTGAATATGATTATAGGAAACGAGAGAGCGGAAAGTAAAGGATAGAAGACTAAAAAAGAAAATAAACCACAACAACGGAACGGAAGTGAAGTCACTTTCAGCGGTTAGGGATTGATTTCGGAAATGAAACCTTAGCAACCCTTCGACTATAGAACCACAAGAAATCAAGAACCACACTGGAATCAAGAAGAAAGAAAGAGGTGTACATGAAAAGAAACTAGCACTTGATTCTATAACAACCAGATCAATAGATGCTTTGTCTATTCAATTCCCTAAGAATTGATAGATAAGATAATTTTCTACTTTATTCATGAAGATTACAAAAAAAATCGGTTTTTAATTCTAGATTGTGATAGTTGAAAATATAAGTGATTGAACATATTCATATTTTCCACAAAATAACATTACAAATAAAAAATGTACTGAAGATACAAATTCAAATAATTTAAAAATACAGAGTGAATAAATAGATTAATTTGTTGTCTCAATGAAATATAACACTAGCCTACAATATCTCTTTATATTAAAACCTCTGAAGTTAAACTTAGACAATATCTATTTGGGGGATGCAAGAATCGAACCGAGTAAAGAATGAAAACAACGGACCAATCGCGAACAAGTTCCTAGTTAGTGACACGCCTCTAAGCTCCGCCTACAACTGTCTTGTGATTGGTCAACGATGAATTATGACGGTAGATGGCAGAAGTTAGCGGGTGCTGCTCTTATTCTGCTTTCAGACTTTTCTGATCTATTTATTCAATTTTTAATTATAGTTTGATTAAAATAGTAGATTATTGGTTTCGAGAATATTACCGGAATTAGAGTTCAAAAGTCTATCTATTTTCTCCTGATTGTTGGACACGCGAAGTGTTGTTCAATATTTTGCCGGTAGAGGTCAGTTGTTACTGGGTTGATTACAGCGACTATAGAATACTCTCCTATCGTCACTGTAGGTTGAGAAGAGAATAACAACATATGTGATCCTTTTAGAACCTATAATCTAATATTAGCTTATCTATCAATATTGATTCAGTAGAATAATACTGTACCACTAATTTTTCAACAAGACTTTTCAAAACGTCTTGACGTCAAAACGTTCATAATATGACGTTCAAAAGTTCAGTCATTAACTTGGTTGTAAGCGGGATCTGTACCTCACCCACTCAATTACGAACAAAATCTATGATCCCCCAGCAGCGTTTGGCGTTATCAATCGTAATTATACAGCTGAAAATATTAAAAATATACAGCAAGCGAAGCAAAGATGTCAAAGCTTTTTTTTACTTTCTATCATGTTTAATATTTTCGAATTCAGGTTAATATAATGGAATTAAGACTCATTTCATTTATTTACACACAATTTCCAAAAACAATACAATATATAACATATAAATACAATACAAAATTGGAAAAAGTAGTTAGATGACCTCATTGGTAATCGTGTTGATTGGTAAATTCTAATCATTTTTATAGTCTAGGAGAGTCTTCAGGAGCATATTTCATAATAGTAACGGAAAATTTCTAAACTTTTTACTTATTCATATATTTGATCCATCAAATCAATTCAAGAGATAATTAATAGCCACGGCGATATAACACTAGATTTTTATCTAGAATAAAAGTTTCCTCTATTAATTGAAGCACCAACAATATGTTTTTCAATAGAATTTGAATAAAACGAACAATGTAATCGTGCTAAGCTGTTCATATTGATTATTTATAAAAATATAGAAGACCACTGGAAGGCACTGACAATACATTTTCCTATGGAATTTGAATAAGAAAATTCGTGCTACGCTATTAATTTCGAATACTCTTAAAAAACGGTATTCAAGAACACTACAAGTACAATAGTCCTACGTTGTAAATGGTACATAAACGGTTTAAAATTAGGCATTGAATTCAATGTTCTAATTGTCTTCGTTACTGAATTTGTTCTCAGTATTTCCGTGCTTTCTAAGAAAAAGGGACGCTCAATGTTCTTTTAAATTGAATGAGAAATCCATCCACCCTCACTCACCCTAACCCAACTTGTTTTCACCCTAGCTAGAAACCAATTACATGATTGAACCGTTAGATTTCAACATTCAGTTGCATGAAAGTGACAGAAGATTCCCATCTAAAAAAATAATTCATTTACATCGAAAGAAATATTTCCACTGCAAACTTTGTACGAATTGATCATTTAATGCATCTATGCATGGGGTATCTTCAGAACAATACATATTTACAGATGTTCATTTGAAGAGGTTTTAATATTTCCATTTATTTAATAATATAATGGTCTACCATTCGTATGTACTGTATTACCATAGAGTAAGCATTACAAGAGGAATAGAGTCTTGAAAGTACAGCGAAATCGTAACAACGTTCCCTATCCCAAGAGATATCTACTTGCATGATGCTTTCTCTATGGTATTACTGAATAGTAACAATTCCATCAAACAGGCTACTACAATGTCCAACTCTATTTCTTTTAAGAGCCCAAATATACGAGACAGAATTGCCAATTTTTCTGCGCATGCGTCAATGACGCCGGATAAATCACATAGCACTGGATTTAATTAATTGAAATAATTAATAAATTCAATAAATAATTCAATTCAAATAATTAAATAATTTAATAAATAATTTAATTCAAGTAATTGAATTTAATAACTTGAATTTGTTATCAACCGACTCAGAAAGTTAACCAGCTTCCTACGCGAAGGAATATATGCCTGTTGAATAAACAAATAAAATGATAAACATTTGATTCACTAATTAGTTTGTGCCAATTCGGATTGTATCGAGCAGACCGACTGGATTTCGTCATCGCGAACGGATGCCATCAATTACGAATTCTTCGCGGCGGCATTTAGCGAGTGGTCTGTGGCCCAAACCTGCCCCTCTCTTCAAGCTGTGGCTTTGCGAATTTTAATTCTCAGAGCAGCACTCGACCAATCAACTATGCAATGCGCATAAGCGAATAATAAGCAAAGAGTGAAAGACAATTGTAAGGAGAGAGTGAGAAAAAGGGAGGGAGAAGAGGTACCCTAATTTGCTAATTGGCCAATTTGGCAGAATGCCTCATACAACTACTGTATAATTTTTCTTTATTCCTTCGGTTGTTGGGATTTCATCTGAAAAAATAATTTATATACCTCGTTAGTAAGAGCCTCGATAAAAATATTTTTCAAATCCCTTGAACCTTTGTTATCAGGTAAGACGAACCTCTTCATTACGAATACGTACATAAAATGATTTTTTCCATTTCCCTACATCTTCAAATTCGTTTTGTCTCGAAAAGGTTCCACTTTAATCTTTATTGTATACTTATATTATTTTTAGTCAAAAGTAACATATAAAATCCTCTAGCAAATAAGTATAAAGTATAAGTATAAGTATCAAGTCTGTAAAACAATTTTAGAGACTCTTATCTATCGGTTTCAAGCTGTATGTAGTCAATCATTTTTTTAAAAATCCATTTAATAATGTAACTGCTCACTTGATAAGTTACCCACACACACTGGACATAGACTTTTCACATGGAAAAAATTTAAAAGTTGAAATTCTCTTTATTATTTCATTATATGTCTGAATAAATGACGTTGCTCCATACGTAGCTTTCTCTAGGTACCTGAAACTTTATTCAACATAAATACTGAAGACAACTATGATATTATAGGCTATTTGTTCTTGTATTGTGAATAAGGGAAATGGTAGATTTTTAAATAAAATTTACTAGAATTTGTTGTAACGAAGCAAACCATTGAATGAATGACTAGCATACGGGTACCTTACCCGTAAATAAATAATAATTATGATAAATTATTGGAGAGAATTTGATGAAGAATTTAATCGCTTATTTGATACGGCTTCATACACAAAAACAGATAACGGCTGTTATGGGCCCCATTTGATAATAAAACCGGACGTTCAGTGTTTCAAGATAGCCTGCACATTCAGAAGAAGAAAAACGTGAGCTAGATGAAGAAAGATTCAAGTGTTTGGGGGAGGGTGCTTAGATAATCGGCCAAGAATAAACGGTCGTTGCTAGCTAAAAGAAGCTGTAGTTAAGAAAAAACAATATTATTGCCATCAAACAGAAGCTATCCTAAAAAAGACGAAGATGTTCATGTTGATGATGAAGGAAGAGTATAAGAAGAAGTAGTATAAGAAGAAGAAGAAGAAAGAAGAAGAAGAAGAAGAAGAAGAAGAAGAAGAAGAAGAAGAAGAAGAAGAAGAAGAAGAAGAAGAAGAAGAAGAAGAAGAAAATAAGAAGCAGCAAAGGAAGAAGAAGAAGAAGAAGAAAAGAAGAAGAAGAAAGAGAAGAAAGAAGAAAAGAAAAGAAGAAGAAGAAAGAAGAAGAAAGAAGAAGAAGAAGAAGAAGAAGAAGAAGAAGAAGAAGAAGAAGAAGAGAAGCCAGAAAAATAAGGAGCAGAGATTGTGGTTCTAAAATACTATAGCTGTAGGAGTAGTAACCCTTAATTTAGTGCAGGGTCCAAGAATAGAATTGACATTAAAGAAGGCACCCGAACAAGAATAGTTGAATCTCCCTTCTTGAAGCGAGGGTGGCGGTGGCAAGAGGGCGATGATCTTGAAGAGGGGAATCACCAGAACAGAATAAATAAATTGAAGGGGTTTTCAATGAGGGTTTGTTTATAACGGGCGTTTTTAAGCATCAAGCACGGGGCTGGTGCTGGCTGATGGCCGTTGGATAACTAAAATAATGCCCGTTAATAATTTCTACCATCCAAGACTGGATGAAAATGAGCTGGAAGGGTTGTAGGAAATGAATGGAACAAGGAACAAGGAAACACAGTTGGGAATAAGGGAGATGGAGATTGGTGATAAGGAATCTGGAAGAAATGGATAATTTAGATAGTAACTAGTGGAAGTATTAGAGAGGAACACACTGTGCAGAGACAAAGAAAGTTTGAATTATTTCTACGAGATGAAAAAGTGATGCTTCAGGGTCAAAATTGGCCAACATGAAACAAGTGCGAAATTTTGCCATTTTTCACAGGTTTTGTCGGTGATCCGGGAGGTTGTCGAGGTCGAAAATTTGGATTTAACATCACAGGACTATCACATTTAGAAAAATAAAGATACCCACTACCCTATTTCATGCAAGGTGAAATGTACTATTATACTGAGCTAATATTTGAGTTATTTTCACACAATTACTTTATTAATTAATTATCTTTACTATACAATGAATATGAGCATAAATTCTTGCCAACAACAATTATTTTATAATTTTCAATCTCATGTTTCAAATACAAAGAGCAATTTGTACCAAAAAACGGCATAGAGGTGTCGCAAGTTCAAGAATAATATTTAATTGTAAAATTCAATAAGTTCCATCATCTTTGAGAAATTTAACACGATTCACAAAAATTTAATTGAAATTGTTCTGTGTAGTGAAATAAAACAATATTAGGTCTTACTCAAACTTTGAGAAATGTTATGGCTTCAGGCCGTGAAGTGAAAAGCAAAGTTGAACAGAACACTTTACTACAGTAATCTCAGTACTGAATAATACAAAAGCATTCGCGTGAAAATGCGGAAAACAAAGGAAAACTAGAATCAAAGGTCAGGCGGTGACATTGAATTCCAATGCCAATTGGCAGGTTAGAAAAAATTGCTAACAGATCACGTTTAGCGGCAAGTGGACTAATAATAAGAAAATTAACTATTTTTTCCTTGAGTTTAAATATCTTTACTAAAGATAATTCTTACAATTGCATGTAAGTACCGACATTAAAGTGAAATAAGTGAGGAGATCCATAGATAACTATCCTGTATTTTTTAAAATAGCGGTATCATATTTTCATTATTTTAATCTTATTGCTCTAATGCTTCCAGAATTGTTCTATTATTGTTTCCATTGTGATCTAGTATTATGATCTAGTTGAAGAGATTGCAGTAATTTAAAAGTACAGTGATGCAATCAGATTGTAATATCAATGGCAACTGTCATAGCGGCGTGTGCGACAGAATTAAAATTCAAGGTGACAGAACAACTGAGCAAGATTGTCATCACTGTTCAGATCTCAGGAAGCACCTTGCGACTGCGACTCGAAACTAGACAATATTTTGCAATATTCAGAATCTTTTAAATTTATACAAGTTGTCTGGTAAACCTAACAGAATACTTTCAAGTATTGTTTTCAGAGCAAAACCTACGGAAAATATCAATTTTAACGATCAATTTACATTTGTACAAAATATTGAGAATTATAGAAATTTATATAAAAGTTATCTGGTAAATCTAGATAATACTTTCTGGTGTTGTTCTCGTATGGAACCAATGGAGACTATAATATCTTCAACTGTTAATTGACATCAGTAAACTGTTCGAATGTATCTCATCAACTAGCAGAGCTGCTAAAAGCACTGCTATTTGGAAATTTATATTACAATGTAAAAATTGAAACATTGAAAAAAAACATCTACTGAAATGACAGCCTAGCCTAATGAAATTTTTCAACTTATTTTAATCGAATCGAAGTTACACAATTCTCAAAGAAAATACTTCTATTTTGAACGAAAATTACGAAAGGGTAAATAAAATATAATATCACCCATAACCATAATGAAGCGCATATTTTTATATAATTTTTTGCACTAGATAGTACTGTAGCGTCAATTTTGAGTCAATTTTTGACTCATCCTCTGTCCGATCACCAGATGTTTAGGATGTAACTATTAATTGAATTGTACATGCTGACAAAAACTAAACTAGCCAGCTGCCAGCAATTAACGCCGTATTGGAACACATACTTGTGCAAGTTTCACAGTTCTGACCTTATTGTTAGAGATTGTTGTAATTCTATTATTGATTTGTGGTTTCAATGTGAAATAATTTGATTGATTTATCAATAATATATTCTGAAAACATAAAACTAAAAACTAGAAAAATGTGATCAATCAAGTTTTTCGATAATGTTCTCAACAATATCAAGGTGTACTTATACACACCTGTGTTCCTTCAAAAATTTTCAGAGATGAGAAAAAATGCATTTTATTTCTGATATGCACCTCTAGAAATCTACTAAACTTTTTCCGGACTCCCTTCACCTATTCTACAGATGCTCGCAACGTTAAAACCTTCGAACAAGGAAGCGATTAACGAAAGCCTGTTTCTGAATAGAGGATGACTTTGAAGAGCCAGACGAGAAACAGAACAGACAACATTCAAGTTCGATAATATTATATGAGATGAGGGACGAAACAAATCTACTCAAGCACTAATAGTGTTGTAGGCCTATAGTATAGTAGACCTGTGTGTAGACGGGGCCACACTGATGTGGAATAAGGTTGCTTACACACCACCTTGCTTTCAATGTCTCAGTCTCACTCTCTGTCTCTTTCCAACACACACAAACCTAACCTCCAAATCAGTTTCTATCATCATGCGCTCGAATTATTCTCGGGGCGCAATGCCCTTGTCCTTTTCCTGCTCTCATTATCCTGCACTAAGGACAACAGTCCCACGCCTGCTTGCTTGCGTTTTATGCTTCCTTTTTTCAGTCTTCCTTTGTCCACTCATACACACTATCATAAGTGTGTGGTGTCCAGGGATCTTTGAACGGCTCCACGTGGCAATAGAAAGTTCGGTTATGAAAGATACTTCATCTGCATACTTTATTTCAAACTTTAAAAGATGTATCATTTGTTTACTTTGGCAATAAAACATTTATTCATTTTACTTTCAGTTATTTATATTCTGGAAGTTGGAGTGATCTGAAAATAGTGTACAGTACATATATCTATTAACAATTTACAGATATTTATTAATAAGTACATGGGAAGGGATCATAGACAACTCAATGAATAGCGTTGACATGAAAATAGAATGAAAGTAGAATTCAGTGCAGGTGAAAAGGCGGAAACGTGATTTTTTTTGCTGGGGATGATGCCCACATAAGCTCTAGGCTTGTGCGTGGGTAATGGGAAGGATGATGATGAGATATGAATGGACCTACAACTATGAGTGGGTTCCGAACCACCGGGAAGCGATTTTGAACCTCATAAATTGTAATTAGAGGAGCCGGTCACCGTTAGAACAGGAGTGGTAGGCGCCGTCTCTCATCTAATCTCACAGATTAGACTCGCCTGCTACCACTAGCACAACCGCTTCCCTGTAAAACTATTGTTTGTATTCATTCTATTATTCACTAGAATGACTTTCTTATGATTTTCATACCATGCCTTTCCATTCTTAGGTTTAATGTAGGTTTATAAATATTTAGGATCTTTTGACTTTTCAACATAATTTTTTCAAAGCATGACTACTGACAGATTGAAAGTAATCTATTATTTTTAGCAGTTCAGTATTCTGATACCCTCATGGAAAAATGGATCCAGTGGCGAATAAAAAGAAAGGGTGAAGGTGGGATTATGATAATCCATCCACAGAGGGACGTTTAGAAAATCCTGGTGATAATACATTTTTCAAACGATTAAGAAACCTAGCTCTTATCTAAAAAAAGATAAAGATATATAGTAATAGTACATGCTCAACAATCAATATTAGAGGGCGCTATGAATCCTAGCAACATCCCTGCCTGTCAAAGAGCTATCCCAATCCACTAATTCACATCAGTCCTAAGTTCCCCTGAAACAAGCACAGAGGACCGAAATAACCAAAACAGATCAGCTCTCCAGTTGCAACGTTTGTCCTCCATAACAATAATTATCATTTTAGATTCAGTAGCTGAGCTTGAGACAGCTGGAAGAAGATAGAAGTTAGTAGATAGAAGAAGATAAATGGAAGAGGATAGACAGACGATGAGCGACAAAAGAAAAAGAAGTCGTTGAAGATGGTTGGGAAAGCGAGAGACACGTGGCTTTCCGGGGTCATGTGATCAATGAGAAAGAGAGTGAGGGAGTGAGAAAGAGTGGAAGAGAAGGAGTGATTGAGGGAGAAAAAGGAGCGATTAACGGAGAGGGAGGGTGGTTAGAGAGCAGGCGTTGATGGTCACACACAAAAGTAGACAAAGGGCAGACTTGCTCTTGCTCTTCACCGGAAAGGGCGGTCGTCGGGCCAGGAACCTTGACCGGTAGTCGCGCTTACTCACAGGAAACTCATCAAGCTACGCTAAAAAGCATGATACAAGCTTGTTGCTTCCCAAATGTTTGCACAACTGAGACAGTAATTCAAATATAAGCTGTAAATGAGCTATAATAGGTCATGGTCCACTTCCCTAATCTTAAAAAGGATTGATTATCATCAAATTTTGTTACATGAAAGCAGACTTGAGTATTAGATTGTAACAATATTCATCCAAAAGCTGTAGAATTTTAAAATTCAAATTATCTATTCTCCTCAAACATTGTACAAGAAAATGGATACTACATAGATTGTACTAACAATCCCTTACATACGCTCATGCCTGTGGGTAAGGGGGAATCTGATATTGTGAGAATGATACATTTATTAAGAAGTGTTTGAGAACTAAAATAAAATTAAAGTAAGACACGTGATTGGGAAAACTTGATACTTAATACTTCTTATTACTTTATTTATTGAACAATGTAAACAAAATATTCTTCAAGAAACTTGATTTATCAATAGAAAACAGTGGAAAACAGATTGTAGACAGGAAAAGTACGATATTCTTGAAAAATACTTAGATCAATAAGAAATAATAGAACAAAAATTGTATGCATGAAAAATACAAGATGATAATATGGATATCCCTTAAAAAAATATATTCTCATAGAATCTCCACATTCCATTAGAATTAGCGACTGGACATTGGGAGATTCCAAACTTGGAATTAAGTAACCTACTGAAAGAAAAATGTATTCAAAGGAGATCTGATTAAACTGACACATCTTAATTGTTCTCTATCCAAAACTAGATTCTAGATACAGTAGTAGAAAATATATTATGAAAATTGAAAACGAATTATCTAGTCAAAAATAAACATTACAATTCGTTACTTACATACTAAATGAATTGCTTCACAATTTTTTTCAATTTTCAATTTATTTATTTACATACACAAGCAATTATAAAAAAATGAGCAACAAAAGTACAAATTTGAGATTAAACAAGATAGAAAAGTAAATAAAAACAAGAAGCTAAACACAATGATTGAATTATATTCGGAATATAAATAAGATGAGAGACTGTGTTGCCAAAGGGTTGTATTTCGCCATCTTGCCTACAGCTACAGGAGACCGACCCATGGCAAAAAAGAAGTCCGAATAGAAAAAGGATGCGGAATGTATAACAAAGAGAGGGCAAGTACAAAGCAGATGACCCTCACGCAGCTCAACTCCAAGGTTGCAGTCAAAGACCAAAAAGAAGTCAGAGCCAACAGCTCCGGGTTGGGCAGCCATCTTTCAACTCATACAAATTATATTATTCTTTTTCTGCAAACTATTCATCATGTAAGTCGCGCTAACCCACTACCACCTAGAGTTACAAAGCCATAGTGCTAGGTTATGACGTCATCAGTGGTCGATGGGCTGAATGTTCATCAGCTTAACAACTCAAAAAGCTTTACTAGTCGTAATACGGTAATAGAAACTATTAGAAAGACTCATTTCCATCTCATTTCCCAAAAATATTTCTCTCAGTAGAAAATACACATTAGCCTTAGAGAAAAACCCGTTCCAGCTCCTTAGTTGAGAAGAATTATATTATGTTAGGCAGGTTGAATGTAGGGAATAGAATAGAATAGAATAATCACTTTATTCACGCAGATTACAAAATATGTCGTTTAAATTCTAGGTCAAAAGAGTCATTACAATGAACGTCATTTAAAAATAATAAATACAGCATAAGATTAACTGAACAAAACATGAAGTAAGAAAGATTTTAAATGAAAATATATAGGTATAAATTTTAATTCAAGATTTTTGAATACAACTTAATACTAGTATGATATATTTTATTTAAATGAACGTCGTTGGAAATATAAGTAATTGATTTTGTATCTACATGAAATGGCGGATTTTGGACATATAAATGTCCATTCTTGGAGAAAGGATGTGCAAGGACATCCTTCCCATCAACATAACCATAGAATGAGGGATGGAATGAGGAGAGATTTGTGCTTCAAATTGTAACTCAGGTTTAATATGAACTAAGTAAAAATTATAAGTACATATAATTATGTATCATTAATAATACTGCAGATGAATTCCATATCAATCAATAGGAACTATTTATAGTTTATCATTTTATGGATTCTATGTTTTCTGAATTCTAAATTAGCTTTGTTTAATAATGTGCAGTACAATTTGTTTAATAATGTACAATATGAACTGTTCTTATTCAATCTTTTCAGAACACTATTCACACAATATCCTGCAAGATAGGTAGTCAGTAGAGTTATCTCTGTGTCCAATTTGTTCAAATTATCTTCAGTTATATCAACATTTTCATGTGGCATCTGAAAAAAAAGATACAATATTCAGTCAACTCCAATGATTTTAGAACATTATTGAGCATGAAATGATATAATATGAAGTTATTGCAGATTGAGTTATTAGTACTGTAATTGAAGCATCCAATCAAATGTATTTTAGTGGGATGGTAGTCATAAAATTTTACAGAATGCTGTGGCATGGCTAACAAGCCCATGATCAACATAATCATTAGGCTGATTGCATATAGTTTATGAATAATTATGAATTTTGTTGATTACACAAAATGCTCATAATCACTACAATCATAAATACACAAAAAAGCATTCGATGCTATTAAAAAATGACATCTCAATTAATTTTTTCCAATTAGCTTTCACTAGAAAGCAGTTCATTACATTCCAGAAAAGGAAGTTAACTCAATAGGATTGTTGTCAATTCATGATGCATGGCTTCTCAATCCATTGAATAAATGATGAATTTTTGTTTCTGTCAAGAAAACAGCAACATTAAAACAATAACTTTACATAGAAAGTTGTCCATTTCAACAGCATTCAAATTCTTTGCAAAAAGTTTATAATAATTGAAACAAAACGTTTCAGGTTAGGTATGCCATCAAAGCATTTGCAAAGATTGTAGAAGTATTTAAAAAAAAATTATGAGTAGCTATTACACTTAAATAGTTTATTAATGTTCAGTTAATGAGTAGATTTTGAAACTTACCTTGACTCAGTGAGCAAAACTCATCTTTAATCTCTGAATTCACAAAATATCTTCCGTACTTCAAAGAAATCAAACACCATAATGCAGCTGTAGCCTATGTGATTATAATTAGAAAATAGAAAAAAACATTAAGACTGCCCATCCACTAATAATGACGTCACATGATTTTGAACAAGCAGTGCTATGGCTTTGTAACTCTAGACGGTAGTGGCTAACCAGAGAAAAATCAAGTCAATTATTCCGATAACTCATATTTGGACAGGGCTGGGAGCATTATTGAATTCAATCTTCCAAATCCATGCGATATTTTATGAATTTTTACTCGAAACGAACAGTGGTCAATCGATGAGAGCGGTTGCTGAGTTATCATGTGGTTAAGTAACAAACATTCAAGACCGCTCTCGGATGGGTGACCGACACAAAAAATTTTGCAATTAGGCGAGGTGGAACCTACCTGTAAGGGTCTCCCCACCGATAAAAAAAACTCGAAACAAAAATTAATCCTTCATAAATAAATTTAAAATAGAATGAAGTCGTACGACCAGTTATAGAAACATCAAACAATGTTGATCACTGATAACGTTCTTATTTATTCTTCAAGATTAATCAGTTTATCACCTGAAATGAGTTTCAGATTGATTTTAGTTGATCGGGAATCAAACTGTTTGACGTCAGTTCAAGGGGCCGGTTACAGATAATATTTCGGATTGCCTCTTCTTTCACACCAGTGTGGTCCGGGCCTGGAGCTGACGGGATGGCTCGATGACTGCTGATGTATCTTAATGGGTGCATTCACACTAAATCGTCTGAATACACCCATATGATTAATCAGTCAAAAAATTTTCATGTTTCATTTTCATCCGGGCCTGGACTGCACTGGTTTGAAAGAGGCCTAAGGCTAGGCGTACACCGGTTAGTCAAGACAAGACGAGATTAGTCACGTTTACTCAAAGTAATTCACAGTTGCTTGTAGCTGGAGCCACACCAATGCAATGATTAATCGGTGTGTGTTGCTCGCAATTATGTGAATTACTTTGACTAAACGTGACTAATCTCGTCTTGTCTTGACTAACCGGTCTAGCCTAGCCTAAATCAGGCCTAGCCTAAGCCTGATTGATAGTGAACATGGTAGTCCAATGCGAGAGTCAAATTAAAAGTGAATATCAGTAGTTTTCAATTTGTATTCAATTTTAGATTCAGTTCAATACAAGTTTGAAAGAAAAATCAATGTTTCATAAATATTTTAGATGTTTTTTGCTCTCAGATAAATAATAAAAAAAGACTAGAAGTTGTTGCAATCACTTATTTATTTATAATGTGATTTAAACAATTTGAAGCATTTTATTTGAAATGGATAACCACACATTGGATATGGATATCACCACAGACAATAGCAGAATTATTATAGTCTGTGATATCACCTTCACTGCTAAACAAAAAGCTTTCAGAAAAGATTAGTCACATAATTCAACCATCAATTACATAGCATAACTATTAGGCTAGGCGTACACCAGTTAGTCAAGACAAGACAAGACGAGATTAGTCACGTTTAGTCACAGTACTTCACTTAGTTGCTTATGAAGCAACACACACCGATTAGTCATAGCATTTGTGTGTGCTGCTTCATAAGCAAGTATGTGAATTATTGTGACTAAACGTGACTAATCTTGTCTTGTCTTGACTAACCGGTGTACGCCTAGCCTTAATTTCAATTGAATAATCTGTCAAAATACCTCTGCTTCTTCTACAACAGGCAGTTTCCCATCAATGATTTAATCAAGCAACTATCGTAGGCCTATTTTCTTAGTATTCCAAACCCACGCATTCACACCCGTTTGAAATAAATTTGTAAAAGATATGGAAAATACCACAATATCACTTTCACTACTAAAAAAAAAGCTTTAAGATATGATTAGTCACATAATTCAACAATCAATTGGAAGATTGGAAAAGTCATCCAAATTTGAATATTTTAATTAAAACAATACAGTACCTAATATTGTGATAGGAAAGCGAAGGGGCTACACCAAAGACTAGCACAATGTGGATCCTTTTCAAAACGATTAGTCTCATTACCTAATGAATGACTCTCGTGCGTTAGACGTTAAAAGGTGCTTCACTCTTTATTATTACACACGTATTATCACGCTTTCTGTTACAAACATCCAAGGCTTTATGGATGTCACTCTGTTCCAAATCATCGAAATTCTTCTTTTTTCCTCCTTCTTCTTCTTCCTCATCCTCTTCTTTCCCTTGTTCCTCCTCTTCCCATCTTCCTTCTCCTTTTTCTCCTCTTCAACTGGCAGTCGCTTTGTCCATGAGGTCTTCAGCCGTTGAAGGCTTTCTGGATTTTTTATTCGGCCCCGCTTGCGACATAGGGCATTTCTCCAACACAGTCCAGACTCCAAATAAAAAGACAACAAAATAAAAAAGCCACAAACTTTTAGTAGCATTGTACTAAGCAGGAATAGAGGAATGATGAAAGAGAGAGTGAGAGAAGAATGAGGGGAGAGTGAGGAGTGAACGCTTTTCTCGGATCGTGGCAAGGGCAAAAGACGGTTTTTCTTTTTTTCTCGACCGAGGGAGAGCCGTGATTTCCATGTGCAACAGAACAGGCTTGCTCTGTATCACAATTTGATACATAACGTAACTTGACACACAACAATCGTTTCCTCAACTCTATTATTCTACTGTATAACTAACATTCTCGACTTCACCTCAAAGTTAAAAGTGGTTGAATATGGTTACTCGACATCACAATATCCTATAACCTCATCACGTAATCAGGAAAATAGTAACATCCCCTAAAATACATCCCTATATTCCAATTTTGAGAAACTTTCTGATTTTGGAAATGGTTACTTGACGGCAGTATCCTAGAACCCAATCAATTAATCGCACAAAATACTCCTTGTAAGATTAAAAGTAACATCATTCAAGATTTATTCCTCTATTTTGGTTTTGAGAAATTTTCTGATTATAAAGTTAATAATCACAAATATTGAATAAAACTTGAACATTTTTCACCCAAAAATTTCTATGATTGATTTGAGTTACTACAGCAGATCTGTGTGGTGTGAGATCGCCATCATATTTCAATCTTACGCAAGAAACGTTCATAGATCGTTACAAATACTTCATCCACTTTAATGATTGAAAATTGTTTTTCCCCATTTCTGTTCAGACTCTTTCAGGGCTATTGCTCCACCAAACAAACATAAACTACTGTTATGAAAGTTGAAGCGAACTATTCACCCTCCTTTCACTTTGATAGCTTTCCAACACTGTTGAAAATTAACTACACGAATTTCTACAGGTAAGACAATACACTAGAGTCTGATATCGTAGCCTAGCCCAGCCTAGGTAGCCTAGTTAATCTATAATACATTATTGTCAAAGTTTAACATAAACCTGATGTGCATCGAACTGTGGCGTTCAATTGTTGAGATCTTTCTCTCTCTCTCTCTCGCTTACAATACGTTGACATCGATGTCCAGTGGGCGTAACAACAAACGCCCCTCTGGCTATGTGGTGTGTGAGTGTGAGAGAGAGGGAAATGGAGAGAGTCAATGAGAGAGAGTGAGAGAAAGAGAAATAGCCTAATCGTGAGCTCGCGCGCTCATTTTCGACAGAGTTTAGTAGGCGGATTGGTTGCGTTCATACACAGTAATGGAAACTCGGTCGATAAGAGAGAAGTACACTACAATTTACTTCTCTTTCAGTAATTTCATTCTATCTCTCTCATCGTAACCCCCCCCCGTCACACCTGCCCACGTGTGATTCTCTGACCTCTTGTTGTTTGATGTAATTGTGCATTTTCGTTTGTTTCCATAGCCATCATCATGTGTTTAGTCAAGAGAGAAGAGATATCTAGGTGAAGAAGATGAAGAGGATGTCGGGGGGGGGGGGGGCGAAGGAGAAAGAGGCTGAAGCCCGCTGATGCAACCACCACTCTCACAAAGCGGACGCAATGTACCCAATTGCTTGACTGACATTTCGATGGTTCAATTCGATATTTAGAAACAGCCAGTGTTCGTTAATTTATTGTGGAACTTTGAAGATTTCTAAACACCGAAAGGATAGAATTTTGTGATGTGGTTGTGGTAAGAGGGTAAATTTGCTTGAAATGGACTGAAATATAGACAGCTTGAAATTTTTGTTTCAAAAGACTTTAGAAGTTCTGTAACATGAGAAAAAGACGGACTTTCTACTAGAGGTAGAAACTTATTATGTACGAGTATGCCATGCTATTCTTGTCCAGTATAGGTCCTGTCAATACTTTAGGTCATTTACCTGTATTACTTGACTTCTAATTTTTCATGAAACCGGCTTTGGATATACTTGATAATTTATTTTAAGGATAGGAAATTCCACAATATTGTAAAAAAAAAGTTCAATCTAAACTGAAACTATTGATAGTTAAAAATAGATTACACTGTAATCGTCAAATATTACATGATACTGTAGTGTATATTTTTAGAATGAATGTGTAGCTCACCTATATTAGCATCAAATCTGCATTAAGAATCGAACATACCTGCAACAAAGAATAAGATATAAGAATTGGAAAACATGAATCAAACTTCAACCCCAAAAACAAACTTGGAACAATTTTCCAATAATACACAACATGAATGATGAATTAATAATGATCAATCAATGTAGAATAATCTTTAAACAATTTGAACCAATTTGGTTGTATTGGAATTTACACAGTTAATGTCTTTCAATAATAAAATATCTCTAGCAACGATAAATGGTATAATTTAATACTGAATCTGGAATACCGTGCTAAATCCTTCAATATTTTTTCAAGAAGGATGAAAAATTATTTTCATCATACATAAATAACATTATTAGAATAATTAACTAAAGAAGGAAAACTCATAGTGATCAGAACTATGATAAAAGTGATTTAAATGAATAAAAAAATAAATAATAAATACCCTTTTATTGCTTCATTAAAATTCAGTTACAAACTTTCAAAATCAAAAGTTACACTAAATGCATATAATAAGCTGCAATAATTAGCAGCTGCTTAGGTTATACTTAAACTATGTATACTCGTATTACCCTTCTTCAAAGTGGTTTACAGTGAACAAAGTTTTCAATAAAATGTAAATAATAACTAAGAAAGAGGTTTTTAGTAAACAAATTTTAAAATATTAAGAATTCTTTAGAGCCAGACTTCACTGAACTAGACTAAAGAAGTTACAACTGATATGAGAAAATGACGAAATACCAAAGGAAACATAACTGACACCTGAAGACAGTTGTGTTTATATGATTTGGGTCAGACAGCTATTACTGTATTATTATCAATGGACTGGAAGGCACGTAGAAATCAGAGGCATTTTAGGCATTAGACTAGGCAACGACCTGTCCTAAGCCTGGTAGGCATAAGCAATCAACAGCCTACAACATTACCTGGATACAATTGAGGTTACAACGGCTAATATCGTTATTTAGGATAGATTTCGAGGGCGGATGTGAACCTTGACTGCAGCTGACGAGCTAGCAGACCGGCCTAATTTTCTGTCTCTCTTCCGTTACCTCAGAATCCATTCCACCATCTCTCTTGCACACATTCACTTGTCTGCTTCAAAAACCAATGACACCCGTCTAGTCTAGTCGACCGTTGTATTCAAACCCATCCGTCAAATCAATGTCGATAACATGTAATACTCTCGGGGCAATGAAAACGTTCAACAAAACCTACTGGAGTACTGTATACTATCATCTAGACTATTACACATTTTTACATCTACAGTACAATTTATTTACACAACAGTACGAATAAATAATTTTTGAAAAAGTCAAGTTTCAATTGAATTTGAAATTTTATTTTAATGAAGATAAATAATTTTTGTTAGCAATAAAGATATCTATGACAAACCAAAATTATATCATAAGTCTGTGTGGGACGTTACACAATAAATTTAGTTCACTCAGGCCCGCTTTCCCCAACAATGCTTAAGCAACAGCTGAAACTCAATATTGACTTTTCCAGTCTTCCTATTCTCCGCATGAGGCTTCAGCTAGATGTATAGCTTAAGCAACGTTGGAAAGCGGGCCTCAGTAAATTTTGATTCTTTAATACATTATTAATTTCAGTTGAATATTCAGAAAATTCTTTAGTTATGAGTATATTATATTCTATCTTAAAAATCTCAAAAGAATTGTTGGGAGGTCAAACATGCTATACATTGAATATACTTATGAACGCGCTAAAATCGAGAGAGAATTGATTAATTAGCGTAGGTAGAGCTGCTTGTAAAGACCTTCAAAAATGCCTAGGCTTGTATCCCAATTTCATTATAATGATATGATTATTGTTATGATCATTTTAATGATATTCAGCGAGGCCTTTTAGTGATGTGATGTAAAAATGGCTTTTTATACAACTGTATGAGGCGGCTCGCACATCGGAGCAATGAGTGTTTTTGAGTTCGTTTCATGCTATTTATTTATTTATTGTCTTTCAAAATACAAGGCGAAGTTAGGACTCGCAGGTCCTCTCCTACACTTAACCTTAAAATTGGTGTGCTATTGGTGAGCCATACGATAAATAAAATAAAATAATAAACATCGGATCAATAAGGAACAAGCAACACGCATTAAGCAATATATAGTATATAAATTGCTATATATTGTACAGTAAGTATATTGGTTATTGCTTATTGCTAGATGCTTGTTACTTATTGCTCCGGTGTACGAGGCGCCTAACATGTTGTAAAAATGAGACTTCAAAATCCTATAGTGACATCTTAAAACCATATGCTCTAATACAGTGAGGATGAGACGTTTACAGACGTTGACATAATGTAAAACTGACAAGCAGACGTTTCTTGATTGGTTAATAGTGTATCAACACTACCTTTTTTTATAACTACAGTACTGTATTTGGAATGTTAACACCATTTCCAAATATCCTTATCCAGCAGGCAAATATTTCTGGATCACTCATCATATCATGGAATAATGAATATAATTTATTTATAAAAAATGTAATGATTTTATTATTATAATTATTATATAATTATAATTATTATTAAATTATTATTTAAAAAAATTATATTAGTATTTATAAAAAATTATATTCATTACGTTATTATTTTTAAATATAAACAATTATATTCATTGTTCCATGCATCATATTGGTTCAGATCCATTTATTAGTAAAAAAATATTCTACATTAAAATTTGGGACTACATAATAATTGTTCTAATTTAGTGAAAGAATTACTGAATCTACTGTAGAATTTATTACAATAGAATAATAACAACTAAGGGTAAAATAATTACTGATCAATATTACTAGTACATTTAATATGTTAAATTTCAGTTCAGTGAGAGATAATTATGATTCCTCTCAACCGCTTACCAACTAATAAAACTACTACACGGTACCATGAAAGTGTGTCGACCAATGAGCGATTCAAAAATATTCATCTGTACAAGGTTTTCGTAAATTGGGGCGTAGTCCCTACAAATAGATAGGCCGACTATACGGTAAATGAAATGGAGCATCCCAGAGAGCATTCCAATTCTAGATTATAAGTCGATGGTATATGACTGAATTGATGAAGGAGGGCTGGGTAACCAGAAGAAGGGGGGAGGAGGTTAAGGGGGGATCTGATGGGCGTACGCAATGTGTATTTTTGTATGTAGATTAGTAGGCCTACAGTAGCAAATCGGCTAGGAAATAGAGTAGACCAACTCTACTCGATATTATTATTTCTGTGCTCCACATGTTTGTACTCCCACATCATCGTACTGATCATTCTTCATTTCATACTCTTTCTTGTTTTCTCTCTCACTCTCTTTCTTCAATTCTTTTTTGAAGAAGACGTTATAGTTGCTTGTTTCTAATTCTTACCGTACATTATAACTAAGAAAATAAAAACATACTAAAACAAGAAGGAAAACTATCTTTTAGGGCCCCAAATTGTACGTTACAATGATGTTCAATTTTTTATTAGTATATAATTACTTATTAAAAAAAACAATTTTGAATCTACTTAGATTTTATTAAATATAACGGAACAATAAGATTTTTGATACGAATAAATATGAATCTAATCAAGTTGTTCTAAATCTTGTACAAACTGGACTTAGATGATGGAAAATGATCTTATAATATTCTAGATGACATATTAGAGAACTAAAATTACCAAAAGAAATCTTCCTGTCTTTGGAATAATGAACTATACTTAATTGGTTATAAGAGTTGAAAAGAGAATACAGGAATATCAAAAGAAGAAAATAACTGTGATTTTCGATCGACCATTATTGAATGACTATTATCAATGAATTTTGAAGCTTATTCTTAATCTCTGAAATAAAATAAAACATATCTTTATGATATTTCGATGAAAAAATACACAATTATTTCTTAACATAAATTTCTTAAACCTCTTTAAATCTATTAACACTCAAGAAGAATTTGCATGGTGGAGGTTATAGAAATTCAAGTATTATCTTTAGTTGAGATTTTGATCCATTTTGAGACTTTGATAGCAGTGCTTGCTTATCATTGAAGATCGAAATCTCACTACAACCTCACTTCAATAACTTACACTTTGACCTTTCAAATTCCTATAATAAGATTATTTTTCACTACCAGGCATCCACTCAGTCAGAATCCAATCTTCAAAAGCAACCTTGAAAATACAGGTGCCGAAACGCTCGCGATCACGTGCGTGTGTGCAAGGAAAATTGAGGAAAGGACGGAGGGGAAAATGGGGAAGAAGAGGCGGAAAGAAGGAGGAGAGGAAGCATAAAGGGCGAAAGGGAGTGGTGGTGTGGCGAGGGGTGGAAGGGCTGGAGTTGATTTCTAGGTCGCGCCGGGACATTTGACCTTGGGGGTCCTCGCGTGCGCGTGAGGGGGGGACACAAACTGAGGAAAAGCTGGGAAAATCATGGCTGGGCCCACCGATCGATACGTGGAAAGCCTCTCTTCTCTTACACTAATTCTCTGTCTCTTGTTTCTACTTTCCCAACCAACCTCGAAACAAATGCACACACTCTCAGAACCGGGCAACTGATTTCTCATGCTATCTGTACTTGGTAAGGTCCTTCCCTCCACTAGAGTATAATATCGACACGTGCGAGCTTGGGAAAATTTGAGATTTAGTTGGAGTTCATGCCTCAGATTCGTTGATCCTGATTACTTCACACAAATATAAATAATATTTATATTATGTAGTATTGGAAAGAAAGTAGTATAATTTTAATTAGTTCTAAAATTCTGAAATTAGAACTAAATATCACGGAATAATAGTTTCAAAATAATTACAAGTTTTCAACTTATTCAACCACAAGATTATCACCATTAGCAAACTACAACAAGCGACGTTATACTTGAAAACTTCACAGACTCTGGGGGGTGGGGATGAGAAAACAGGAAGTCAGGGGGTCCGGAATAGAAGTTGAAATGTTACGAAATGTCGGACTTGTAACATACAACAAACA
Source organism: Laodelphax striatellus (assembly GCA_017141395.1). Taxonomy (NCBI): domain Eukaryota; kingdom Metazoa; phylum Arthropoda; class Insecta; order Hemiptera; family Delphacidae; genus Laodelphax; species Laodelphax striatellus. The sequence continues at coordinate 11,815,589 of CM029538.1, read as the reverse complement.
TTGGTTTCGTAAATATTGAATATAAATAAAAAAAATAAAATAAATAAATTGTGTTTGATTTCATAACTAAATTAAAAAATGAAGTCGAGTGCAGGTTTGATGAGAACAGACCCCAAAATACCGTGGTGTACTTTACTGATATTCATCTCAGACTAAAATCTTAGCCATGTATCATTTCTACACAAATCCCACCAGTTGGACTGGAAGCTGCAACATGAGATCCCAAAATAAAATGTGGACTACATGTTCCTGCTTCTTCACAATTAGCCTAGGAACTTGGCGAGCATATTTCACAGCATATCTGCACAGTGAACAGTTAGTTTGGCTTGAAATATTGAGGAAATCGGTCATAGTTGAAGCGCCAGCCTGCCGGCCAGCTATTCGTGTGAAAGAATGGGGAACTGGAACAGTGCAGCAGCTCAGCTGTTCTCTTTGCTTGGTCTCCTTTTCTCCACGCTTCTTCTTCCTCCTCCTCCCACTCATCTAGTTCATCATCTTACAACTATTTCTGTTCCACTTCTCTCTCTTACTCCCACGCCTTTCATCAACTCCTCTCTCTTTGTCTAACTAGCTCAGTCACCTCATTCTGTCACAGGCTCATCCTTCTTGTCGTCTGTCCTGTCTCGGACTCCTTTTTACGAATGAACGCTTCTTGTCTCTGTGCACTTTCATGATCGATTATTCAAATTTCAACCCAGTAAACCCAGTCGATTGGAGTCGCCCTGAGATTACTGCATCATTGATACATGAGAACAAACACAATTTAACTACTTATAAGTAATACTAACTTAATTATATTATTAACTTAATAATTTTGTTTGTTTGTCAATGCTCAACAGCCCTATGTGGGCTTAGGCCTACCAGCTGGTTGCCAGTTTAACATCCACTCGACTGAATCAGCAGAGATGAATGATCATTAACCAGAAAAGATGTAACGTGTGGTTAGCACATTGACATCTCAACTTAATAATATTAATTCAACTTAATAGTTAATATTTTTTCTTTGATGAGAAGAAGAGGAAAGAGTATTAGAGAATTAAGAAGAGCGAATGAAGAAGAGAGAACGAAAAAGAGATGGATTGATTGAGTGTAGTCCTTAAAAGCGGAGTTAGGACCTCTCAGTCAGTTCTCTCCGCTAAACAAATTCACAATAAACACAATAATTTCATACAATAGCTATGTCCACACTTGGTCGATTTTCAGTGCGGGTCAAGCATGCTGCAAGCGCAAGACAATCCACGGAATTGGTTTGTGAATCAAATCAAATCAACACTTTTAAATGGATTTTTCTTTTTTGGATTAGCTTCATTTTCTAGTGTTTTATTAACTTTCCTAGTGATTGTATCGTATTGTTTGTATGTAGTGTTGATGTAATGTTGTTTTAATGTTGTGTGTGTGAAATAAAATTCAAATTGGAAATTGAAAAAATTCCCAACCACCGGGAAATAATTTAGGAAGGAGTAATAATGAGAAAGAATCGTTTGAGAATCAGTATAACGTAGTACAGTATTTAAGTAACGACACATAAAATAAATTCTATTTAGTTGGTATAATATGGTGTAAGATACAGTATCTGATTAGATACAGATATAAAAATATGACAATGATACAGTATCTGAGACTCGTGTACTACAACACTGATCTTCTGGAAATGTCGGATTACTAGGTAAACTAGAATGGGCACGTGTCCTTCTGAGTTACAGTACTACAGGAGGCTGGTGGATCCTCTCTCTCCTTTCTACTGGACGGCCAACTACCGAACTGAGCGCAATATTGCATTATACTCCCAGACTGAGTGCATGGTGAATGGATAACACACTTGCAAATAATGTCAGCCAGCGCTCTCCTTGGGCCCAGCACTCTGTCCCTGTTCTGTCTGTGCTCTGTGCAGCTGCTGAACTGTGAGATGTAACGGGGTCACCCCCTTTGTCCGTCCTCCTGTGCCGTGTTTAAAGGCCTCCCCCCCCTCCTCCTACAGCTCACGACCCAGTTCATGTCATCGAGATCTCATCCAACCCCTCTTTCTTCTCTCTTCCACAATTCTTCCCTAAATTCATATAATTCTCTTCTATTAATTTTCAATTTTCCTATTATTTTTCTGTAGAGTTTTCACTAGATTTTTCTTTTCTACATCTTTTTTCTTCTACTTATTCTTGGAGACCTCATCCAACCCCTGTTTCTCCTCATCCTTCTTCTTTATTTCCCAATTCATATAATTCTCTTTTTTTTTTTAATTCCAATTTTCACTAGGGTTTTTCACTAAGTTCATATTTTCCTAGTCTTTTCTTCTCCTATTTATTCTTGGAGACCTCATTCAAAACTCCCTTTGCATCCATCTTGTCTATTCAATTTTTCCAATTCTTCCCTAACCTCTTAAATTGTTTTTCTAATTTCCTCTTTCCCTTTTGTTCCTCTAATTTAATATTTTCCTCGTCTTCTTTATCTCCTACTCATTCTCTTTTATCAAATTCTCATTTTCCTATAATTTTTTTCAGTCTTTTTCATTTGTTTCATCTTTTCATCGTCTTTTTTTTGTCCTACTTATTCTAGGAAACCTCATCCAACCTTTTCAACTAATTCGCAAGACTTCTCTTTCTACTTATCCTCTATTAATTCGTGGTCTTCTTCACTTATTCTCCTTCTCATCTCATTTTTTCCTTTCATTTTTCTTCTCCCCTAGATCTCTTTCAACTTCTTCATCTTCTTATTTTTTCTCATTTACATTTACATTTTCTCCCACTTTCTCCTTTGACTACTCCCTAATTGATTATAAAATACTTCTCAATTTACTTTCTGGGAGTCAAGTGCCCGGATGGCACTTCCCTATTACACTACACCATTTGAAAACGTACTGTACTACTACTACGCACTCCACAGAAGGTTTTATTCAGAAGCCAAAAATTGAGTAATTATGAGCAAATACACTATTTAACTAATGCTTAATTGAATTCTGAGTGGACGTGTTATTGAGTAACTTCATCTTCATATTTCTATCATAAATACTTTTTAGCAATTTTCTATTAGTGATGTTCAATAATTGTAGGCTAACAATTTGTGGGTTAAGTGGAAGAGGGGGCTGTTATGCCTCACTTTTCATAAAGTGAAAAGTAAAGTCAATCCATCTATCTTCAATTATTATTGGTAATTATGGATCATTCTTCTCCAATTTCAAAATGTAATCAAACCATTTATACACCTAATATTCAACTTAATTATACACCTTCTGCAGTTGTTATGTATTGCCTGTAAACCATCAAAGGTACTGTACTACTACTGTACTTGGAGTTTTGGATAATTGAGGGAATAACATGAACCAACAATTTAAAAAAAATTGTGCATCAGTTACCATCCAGTGAATAATAAAATAATCCTATGGGACATTTTGTCCCATTACACCAAGTTATGTCAAAAAAGATCGCATATTAAACTAGATGCCTCATATCACAGAACCGGTGACTTTTAGTACTAGCAGTAGTGATTAGTGACTAAACTTATATTGAGTGACTAGTCACTGCGAACAGCCTCATTTCTGGTCTAGTCGCGCGCGATGCAAGTTGCATAACCGCTCCCCAATAACAGAAGCAGCAAACAGCATTAAAAGTCGCGGCGACCCACAAACACAATGACCCACTCATTACACCCCCCCCCCCAACACCAACCCATCCTCCCCCCTCACCAACCAGGTCACCATCATGAACGTTTTTCTCACGTTCGCGAGAAAGTAAAAGTGTAAGTCCACGTACACAGATTTTGAACCATGTTATTTTGCATTTTTGGCCTCATTATTAAAAAGGAAATCAAATTTACAAGAATTATTAATCTAGGTTGCGATGGAGTATTTATGGATACCAGCATTTTTATAGGAAAGTGTATAGATTCTTTACTTATAAGGACTCAAAACATGTTCAATTATATTGACAGAAGTTGAAGTTTAATGGACAAGAAGACACAAGTCATTCTATTTTTCCCTCTATTTTATCAGTGTGTTGATATTTTTAGTTTCAACATATTGTATGACTTATATTACATATTTTATTTCTTATTTGATTTTTATGAGTACTGTATTCCATAATTAAACAAAAATAAGAAGCGGTTGTCCCAGTGGTAGCAGGCGGGTTAATCGGTGAGATTAGATACGCCTACCACTCCTGTTGTAACGGTGACCGGTTCATCTAAATACAATTTATGAGCCTCAAAATCGCTTCCCGGTGGTTCGGAACCCACCTAAAGCTGTAGGTCCATTCATCTCTCATCATCATCCTTCCCATTACCCACACACAAGCCTAGAGCTTATGTGGGCATCATCCCCAGCAAAAAAAAATCACATCCAGTTCAATGGGCATGGAGATTCATAATATTCCATTTATGTGAAAGGATTGTTCACAAAGGAGAATAAATCAAAGAGAATAAACAGTAACATAAAATTAAGGAAAACATATTTTGGTATTTCAATCATTATTTCTAAATTCATGAATAAGTCAAAACTAGACTAACTTGCTAATAATAGATACAGATGTTTTCTGTTTCAATAGAACTCAAACAAAGCTTTTTGTCTTTTAATAACAATTTTATTACTCATCATTAAAGAACAATAAACGTTATCGACTAGCCTATTTGTTTGATAGGACACAAAGTATTCAAACCAAAGCCACCTGAATTAACTGCTGGCAATAAAGAAGCCAATTGAGGACACTGACAATGTTATCTTAATTATGACACAAATTCTATAGTAGGACGCCCCATTGTAAAATCATTATCGATTCTGGTTTACTTTCAATAAAGACATCTGCTATCGTACAACTGGAATTTGGCACAAGATGGATTGCATTTGAGATTGTCTAATTTCCTACAAAAGTTTAGTAAGCAAAGTTGCCAACGATTAAATAAAATGGGTAACATAAGTTATATAATTATATTCTTCAATTTACAGTAATTATATTAAATTTTACTTCAATTATATTCTTCAATTTACACCTAATTTATTTGTCGCAATACCAATTCCTGTAGTTAAAAATTAATTATTTGTACATTGATCTCCTGTTTGGCAACAAGATTGAAATGTTTTCTGTTTTGACTATTTCAAAACTATCAGATTTATGCTATCCGAATCGTAGAAACGAAAGCATTACATATTTTCTAAAGAATCAGAGAATAGAGAAGGTTCATGATATGTTCACAATGAATAATCACCATCAACTATTTTTCAAAGTATCAGAGAATGTTCATAGTTAAGGTTTGAAGAGAAGGGATGAACGTTGAGGTGTTACTGAATGTAATTCCAAATAATGAATTCATACAATTATAAATATAATTGTATAAATATAAAAATTAGAAATTAGAAACTAAGGACAAGGCTGGAGTAACAATAAAATTTCAAGTAGACCTAAGGTGTATGTCATCATTCTGATAAAATAAGAATTATAGCAAACTGTAATAGGGTGGAAGTATCAAATATCTATAGGCTATTCAACTATAATAAAAATTGTGTCTTCCAAGATTCATTTTTATGAATTTTCATTTCTTATCCTATAGTATTTTTTCAATTTTATCAATTTACGCATTAACATTCACTGCTTATTTAATCTGAATATACATTGAAATGTTATTTCCCATGCTTATATCACTTTATTTACATTTTGTTATCAATGTATCAGAAGAACGTTTTGTGGTGAGCCAGTTACACTCACCTATATAATAATGAATTAATTTAATGAACATTCTACAACAACTTTTATGCAGCTCTCTATGAGATGAAGGAAACATAAATACAAGTAGTATTAACGAATCTATGGTCCCCCACTTGCTTTCAACCTAAAACAACATACCGGAAGTAACTGTATCTTGGCGCGTTTCTGGATCAGGACATAAAAGACGGCCGATATTTTTTCGTCAGCGAATAAACGTCGGCCAGAGCGCTCAACATTGTTGTGAAACTGCTTGTCTAAGTCAAAAGTCTAAATCAAAGTCTAAAAAAACATAAATTGTATTGTCTGTTCGCGGTTCAGTGGACGCGCCTGGGATCTCAACTGCTATATACCTATATCTATTTCTTCTATACCTATAATATACTTAGGACTAGATACAGTAGGTAGTATACACAATACACTGCAATCAGGACATTCGACATTCTGTCAGTTGCAGCACCACTCTATTACTAACTACTTTATAGCTTAACTTTTCTCTACTTCTACTATATTGCACTAATCTTTACTGAATAAGAGGGTTGTCTTTAAAATAACTATAGTCTACTACATGACTCCAACACATTACAGAGAACTACCTATTTATAATACATTGTATATATTTACTCAATACATTACGATGTTACTCAGTACCAAGGTTAATAGAGAGAAGGTTGAACCATCGCTAGTATACGGCGCAAAGTGGAGGGGGAAGTAAGATTTTTTTATTCATGTAACGTCACACTCGCAGTTCGCCAATTACCACTCAATTATCAACAGCTGATATTATCAAAATAAATGATCAAAATGACGTCAGCCGAATCAGTCCCCCCACTCAAAAATCTTGTGGAATCAAAAAGCATTAGGAATGGTTCAACCTTCTGTCTAATAACCTTGAATCAGTACGATGCTAAGCTCTGTGTCTCTGAAGTCTGAAGCGGGGAGATGACGTATCGCATTCCTCCCAGGGACACGGAGGTGAGCATCGCACAGTACTTATGCAGAACCCAACCAATTTATATTGGTTAATTATTTCAATAGGTCTATAGGCGTGAGATATTGTAATTAAATATTTTGTCTTCATCTAATTTTATATTGATTTATTCAAGATATTATCTAAATTATGAATGTATTTCGTATTGATATGGAAGCATGAGCATAATTTATAGTAGGCCTATAATATTCATGTTATTTTTACTTTACATCAGCATTGTAATTTTAATTCGATTAAGATTTAATTTTAATTGGATATTAATTTTATTGGATTAAGATCAAATATTTAGAGTGCGAGCCATCCCTTCACACAGGTTCAACCTAAAGACATCCCTCTTTAGGTTGAAATATTGGGTTGAAGTCTTTAGGCTAACTGCGCAATATAATTATAACATTCCTACCTTATTGTTCAATACGTACTATATTTTTGCTTGAACATTACCTTGTATTTCCTATTAAATTAAGCGAGCAATTTCTGTATGTTTATATGTTTATATGTTTATATGTATGTCCAACGGATCTCGAAAACGGCTCTAACGATTTTGACGAAATTTGGAATATAAGAGGTTTGTGATACAAAAATTCATTTTGCGGTCTCATCCCTGGGATAACTCGCTAAAGGACCAAAAAGGAGAAATTGATCCTTCAAGAATCAGCTGACAGAAGAAAAGAAATTTCCAACGGCTGTAAATGAGATGAAGAGTGAGCAGGTGAGTGTGTGAGTGAGACAAGATTATTATTTCAGCTGCTGAGACAGTGACAGAGAATCAGCTGACAGAAGAAACAATTTTCCGTCGGTTCTTGATGTTGAGAGAGTGAGTGCGAGTGAGAGAAGATTATAATTATCAGCTGTTTAGATGATTCGTTTAAATTATCTGACCTTATGTTAATACGAACGCAATCTCCGACTACACTAACTTCCTTTGTAAAAACAGCGTCTCGATTAACAAAATTGAGAGAATGCAGAAGCACATCAGCTGTTCCTATTTCCTTATGGATTCAAATTCATTAATTTAAAATTAAAGGGATTAAAATCATTAAAATAAAGAGTTAAAAATCATTAAAATTAAGAGGAATTAAAAACATTGAAAATATTCTATATTGTAGCCTATCCTATTATATTAAGCGAGCAATTTCTGTATGTATGTCCAACGGATCTCGAAAACGGCTCTAACGATTTTAAAAACCAGCGGTTCCATGACTAGAATTGAGAAAAATATCGAAACACATAAGCTGCTCCTATTCTCCTATTTATTTCTGATTTTTATTTATATATAGAAAATTAAAAGGAATTAGAAACTTTGAAAATATTCCATATTGTACTATATTGTTATTTTTAAATTTGAGGCATGAAGGTAGCCATGTGATCTGTTTTTAGTTATTTGAGAAAAATCTTCAAGAGTTAATCAAAACAGCTGAGCTAAAAATTGTTGTAGCAGGAATATTTTAAATTGTCAGAAAACAGCTGATTGATGTATGCTCGTTTACTGACGTTAAATCAGCTGTTTCCTGACAAGTTAAAATGATCCTGCTATATCACTTATATTATTATTTCTATGAAGCAAAATTTTATAAGTGATTTTTCAAATGATATGCATTCTAACTCGATTATTCATAATATTTCAAAAAGCTGAGATTGATTTTTATAGTGCAATGATGATTCAGTGCATAAGACTGATGGCTGTACTTGAAAAATTGTTTAATTTCATTCTTTTTTTTCCTTTAAAATTTCCATTTCTGTGCCTTTGTAGGCCTACCCCCGAGCAGAGCTCGGTACCCCGATATTTATGTTTATATGTGTGCAGTGAAATATATACGGTTTATTATTATATTACACCCATCGATCTCTAATACAAATACAAACTCTACTGATACTAATGTTGTATTAGTTAGAGATCGATGTTTACACCAAAGAAAATTCTAATAATATAGATATAATTATCTTTGATTACTCTATTTATCTGTACTAAATAGAGTACAATAAGATCGGGGAGTTTGTCAGTGTGTAAGTTAGTGCAGCACTCTCCAGTGCTGGAGAGTTGGTGCAAGTGAAAGTGAAAGGTACCGCCGCTCTGCAGAGAGCTGACTCTGCTCAGTGTAGAAATCGGCACTCTCCAAAGCTAATCCAAATAGTCGGCTGTTTTTCCGCGTTTTCTATTTTGGAATGCACCGTCCGTCCGGCTTCCGCCTGCGCTATTCGAGCATGGCAGAAATTTAAACGAGAGCAGCGAAATAAATAAAATTCTATGAGACTGAAATAAACTACTTCAAATAATTTCAATACCATAAAGTATTTTATTCGAGATAGACTAGAAAATGTAATCCAATCAGGAACCAGCTAATCACACTGGGTCAAGAGAACACAGTAAAAAAATCAATACTGTATAAGGAATTGAGGTTTTTTAAATACGCCATTTATGAACAGACAGTTAATTCTAAAGAAATAATTCTCTATGTTACATGAATGATGAAATAATTATGAATGCCTAATTAAAAAAACTATAATATTATAAAAAATTGAAACCCACATTCATTTATTTATTTAGCGTATGGCAGCATATATACACAACACATTTATAATCACAAAATTCGTAAAAAAAAGAAAACAATAGAAAATTCATAGATAAAACGAATAAAAATATCTTAGTCACTTTTGACCTGGAAATTAGAGGCACATTCAAAGATGACACAACTCCGATGCAGGAGCAGCGGAGTTGAACAAGAGCTGCCACCTATTGAGTTCTTCTTGAACCAAGTCAGCATCTCAATTTCCAAGTAGGATAGAATTTATCCATCCACGATAGAAACTTCACATATTCAATTGCCTGTGACTTGTATAAATATAGGCTACTCTATACACATGAGGTGGAAATTCACTCGATACAAAAAAGGTGGTAATAAAAAAAATTGAAATAGAAGAAAAATATTAACAGTTATTAAAGGTGGGTTTTCGTTACTGCGACCGAGTGCCGCAGCGGAGCCCGACCCAGCGTTGCCAGATAGAGATTATAGTGGGGATTTTACATCAATTGCATCTGGCAACGCTGGGTCGGGCTCCGCTGCGGCACTCGGTCCTCGGTCGCAGTAACGAAAACCCACCTTTACAGGGATTTATCTTATAAATGTAGGTAAAGAGTATGAAAAATTATGTCACTCTGGAACAGAAAATACTTTGAAAATAATAATTGTTGCTTTTATCAAAACAACTTGATGTAGTTTTTACTCTCCATGCAAAATTTTTTAATCCTCTCACAAATTGTGCCAAAAAAACTTTAACTAGTGAAATAATGTTATTACTAGAAAAATTATTAGAAAAAATACCAACACAAAGGCTAATATGGAAATGAAATATGGAAAATCACTTCCACCTTTTGTTATACGTGACCTCATTGTATAAACATGAAAATATTATTTTGATTATGCAGCATGTGCCTAGATGACATAATAAAGAGAGATCACTCAAGAAACAAAAAAACAGAAGCTCTACCCGAAAACTCCTTGACTTAGTTCGATGTTAAGCAATGACGGAAGTCAAACAACAAAGACAATAAGTCTCAACAAGAATTAGACAAAATCAAGTTGCTAAAACAGACTTGATTCAACAGTTTTCTGTAGATAAGCAAACAGACAACCGAAGGAGAAACACCATTTTTCAACTAGGTCTATTCTACCTATCCTAAAGAAATGCAAATGATCGGTGTAACACTTTTTCAAAGGCTAACAACAAAGGTGTGTGTGTGTGTATGTGTATTTGTTGTGAGTGTGAAGGAGGGCTCGGCCAGAAAAGATGAGACACTTCTTTATTGGTATGACCTCATGAGAGCCATCACATAATGCAATAAGTACACCTCGCTTCAAAGCAAGGACTTAAATACGCCTTAAACGCTTAGGCCTACTCTCATTCATACTTGGATAACTATGACATGACCTTTAGACAGTTGTCGTCTAAATATGTCTACTGATGTAAGTGACAAGTAGGGCAACAACTAATGTTCAATTAATTGCTCAAGTGCTTAATTCTTGGATTAAATTAGATTATTTACTTTATTCATGTAGATTACTAAATAGATTGGCTTAAATCTAAATTAAGATAGGTTAAAATTTTAGTAATTACAGAATTCGAATGGTTGAAGCATAGACTATAACAATTTATTTTATTAAATGGATATAAGATTCACTATCGATAAGAGTATAGTTGTGCTGTATATCTACATGAAACGATGGAGATATAACACATAAAAATTAAAGTTTTAATGTTTTCATTTCCTAATCTCATTGTGTTTTATATTTATTCAAGACTTATCCTTATAATTGCACAGAAGATAGAGTTCTCTACAATCATTATTTTATGAAGACTTCGTATCAGCAAATGTTTGCTGAATTGGAGTATAATTGAATTTCTACGGTAGTCAGCAACAGTAATTAGTATTTTTAATTATGTTTTATTACTTACTCAATTTCAATTCAATTCATTTTATTGCCAAGAAACAAACAATTGATATTATTGTATTATTGATAGTACTGTAATTAATCAATTTCAAACTAATTACTAATTATATAAAAAAGCTAATATGGGGTTTTTGGATTTTCACAACTACCCAGAAAACTTAAACAAAGAAAACAGTACAGAATCAGAACATTTTCTCCATTGTTCCGAGAAAAGTCGATGTGATTGTGATAAATGAAAAGTGCAGGAGCTTCTTTCGCAAATAAAGCTTCTCCCACCCTCCCGAAACAACCCTGCAGACGACAGAAATCAGGCGATGGGGGAAAGCCCTTGAGCGGGGGAAGACGGATTGAATAACAAAAAAGGGGAAGCATCCCCTGCTAACTGCTAGGGTGCATCGAATTAACCACTACAATATTACGGTAGCCTCTCTGATTTGATTTCTTCATTCGAGCAGAATTGAACAAGCGTCGGCTGAGAGAAAAATAAAAATACAGGCTAACTTAACCGTAAACTCGGATAAAACTTGAAAATATTTTTTTCAAATTTATAAGTGCTACTTGATACGAATTTTACTAATTAAAACATATTGATGAACTTTTTTAATTGAGAATAATATTGATAATTATGATCAGATTCATTCAATTTGACGCTTTGCATTAGATAGATAGATAGAGATTATTTCTTTGCCATCGTACTCTACGTTCATCAGCAACGGCAAGAAATAATATCTTTCTATCTATCCAATACCAAGTGTCAAATTAAATGAATCTGATTATGTAAGAATATATACCATTATATCAATAGGATAGATGAATAACATGATATTTCAAAGTTGTATTTGCTTCTGGAGGCAAATTCTACCAAAATTGCTTTAATCAATAATATTGATAGAATATATTTATAAATTCTTATAATACAGTATTTCAAAAAGGACTTTACAACTTTGAAAATGCATATAACTTAATATTTTTAAGAAGAGATAAAAAAATGGATTTGGTCTTGTTTTAAAGGAAAACACTTCAAGTTTTGAATAGCATATCATGGAAGCGCTCTTATATAGTGCTCTGTAAATCTGTGATTGGTATAAAGTCATCGACGCAACGCAAATGCAGAAAAATTGACGCCCGTGTCAACAATATGGGTCTTATGATTGGTTATATTTTATTGAGCACCCTTTTACTATGTCAGTAATTATTTCATATATATTTTTTTGCAATTTATCAATAAATACATACATTTTAAGTAAGCATCTACAGCGCGCGCAATAAGTCTATGGTCTATGCACTTGACTGTCTGACGCTACTAGCCGTCGGCTAGCCGCCCCTACTAGGGCCACCGCGATGGGCAGGCCGATGTATTTAGAAATGCTCGATAAACACACCGCTCTTCATCCCGCGCCTTGGCCAAGTGCACAGACTAATTGCGCGCACTGTACTATACTACACATAGTTGCAAAATTAATTTACAATTCTTCAGGAATGAATAATTAAAAGGTATTATATACTTCAAACTTTAAAGGTAATTATTTGCTAAAAATATACAATGATTAAATATGATTAAAACAATACTGTACAATGAAAATCAGTAATCAAGAAACCATACCTTAGAATTTGAAAGAAGACAGAAACTTATGGGTCAGCCAAGAAAAAATTCCATTCGAGGAGATAGAGTTCCAAGAGTTAGAGGAGTTCACTGAAAATAAATAGAAAAGCCTAAGAATAAGAAACCAAAGTATAAGTTATATACGCCAAAGAAAAGTTTCAGGATAGATAAAATTGCATGAAACTGAGAAAACTTCCACTCATCATCATGGAGCATTAGGTAAGGTTTCTTTTAATATTCTCATTAAACTTATAAACATTATAAAACCATTAGTCTGCTGTCTGAAAAATAAGCTTCAATTATGTAAAGTAAGTCTGAAAGATGTAACTACAAAATATTATTTAGACTTCAAGGCAAGTGTAGATGTTCAAGGTCCTTCAATAACTTCAATTATTCAAGTGAACCTTCAACATAGGAGAAACAAGTACTTTAAAACACAATGAACTCGCAAATAAATTAAAAAACTTTATTCTAGCTAATTGCAAATATTTTTGTAGCAAATACTCTGCTAGGTTATGATAACAGGTTAGAACAGATCTGAGTGTGATGTAGGCCTATGATGTATCGATGATAACGTTCAGAACCAATCAGCAAATTCTATTCAATTTATTGATTTATATATTTAGAAAAGTAATGTTCATTGTATATGATTCAATTGTAAAGCTGTATAAATCAATAAGTTTATCGTAAAGCAAATTGAAATAGGTATTTTGAGCATCTAGGTTAGTTTTTATTAAATTACGAAAAGCATCATTTCACCAGGTAATCCTGGCAAAAAAATCTTCATAAAACATAGAAAATTAGTTTAAAAAATGAAATAGGAACGCATACTTACAGAAAGCAAAGTAAATTTATTATTTTGTTTCACTTTTGTAGAATACGAAGAGTACATACTTTATAACCTCAAAATCTATTTCCCACTGGCTAGCACCTGTTCAGCTGTTTCGCTTTACAGCTGACTACCAAATAATAGTATTATACGCTCCAAATTCAAAATTCATTTTTGCATTTTATTCATTAACAATTTTTTCAGTAATTTTCTCACTAATTTAAGGACATAATCAGGTTCACTTTCACTTAATTCAATATTAGATTATTATAAAATATAGCAGGATTCAATTAACTTGACATAAGTCAGCTGTTTTTGGTAATAATTAAACTGTGACTTCCACACAATAATCAAAATGCTTAAAAGTCCTAAAGACATCTAAAGTCTTTAAAAGACCTTTTTAAAGAAGACCTTTCAAAGAATAACTTTTTAAAAGACCTTTTCAATAATCTGCGAGATTCAGCATTTGTAGGTTAAGTATTGTGATATTGCTCTTTGAAACAGCTGATTTCTGACAAGTTGAATTGGATCCTGCTATACATACGAAACAGTAATTTTGATTGAAAAATGAAAAGAAGACTGAAATACCTAGTATTTTTGAAGTCAGACTTGTTGCTGTGTATTTTTGAAAATACACAGCAACAAGTCTGACTTGTGTCACAGATAACTTAAATCTGTGCTTGTGTGTAGATAAGATTCAGATTTACAAAAAGATTCAGATTTATGAGTTGTATACTTTATATAATTATACTTATACATAATGTATATTTCCATTGTAAAATTTTATAATATGCTCATTTCATTACATTGTAAGTTTCACATTACAAAACAATAAACTTTATATTGTCATTGAAGCTGTCATGTTTGGTATGAGCATATATTCTCAATTTTCGTGAAGAAAATACAAACATTTCTTTTATTATGACTAAATAAGAAACCAATCTATGAAATTTCACTGCACCAAATTTTATCTTTCAGATTGCTTATCATTATTTGAAATTGTCAACTATAATGTTAACAGAAATATTAGGTTTTTAAAGCAGTACCTGAGTAAGTTTTAAAACGACTGCAGCCCAAAAAGTGTAACCAAGGCCTAATTTCACATTTTAAGCTGCGTTTACAGTATGTAATTTTGTTACAAAACATTTGTAATATAACAAGTTTTACAAAAATGTTACAAATTCATGTAACTTGTTATATAACAAAACATATGATTACAAAAGTTACAGAAACCTTGTTATATAACAAATGTTTTATAAACAAGTTACATAGTGTAAACGCAGCTTTAGTCAAAAATTATTTTTTTATCAGTTTTCCAACCTTTGAATTTTATCGATTAATACAATTAAATGAACTACATTATTAGATAAGATTCTGTATGTTCATTATTTCATATATGAAGGAGGAAATAATTACAATGCGATAATACACTTAATTTTTCAAGTTCATACAATTTATTGATTGTGAACAATCAGTTAAAACAGACTAAATAGAGTCAATCTACACAGAAATTATAATTGTACAATTATAGTGAAACAAAATAAATATTACTGTATAAAAATCAAGACGATACAAATCTAGTATAACCAGTTATCTTGATTTTTGCATAATAGCTACCTAGTTTCGAAAGATTTTTAGTTCGAAAAACAATCAACAACAAATAAAATAGTTGATAAGTATTTTAAAGGAAATATATTTACTCGCATTACAGTCTAGCATGCTAGTCTACTCCTTATCCTACTACTAAGAAAAAAAAACGGAAAAATACAGAAGATACAAGATATTTCTGAAAGATTTTCTTATACAAAGCAACCACTAGATTGAAAATGGAAGCAAAGATTTTATTAGAAGGCAATCAGTGTGAAAATTGATTCAAATGTTTATCTAATACATTTACTGACTGAATATAAGCATTAAGCAAGGCTTAATTTTTATTTTGAAGACACTTGCATATTCCAATAATTTTACAATGAAGTAAAATATGGTGAACTGATCAAGAGTGACCTGAAAACTCTGACACCGGACCCCAGACCTGAGCCAGCCAGGTTACACGGAATTATTATTATTATATTACAATAAAGTGAATTAATCAGATTAAGTTATGTGCAACAGCAATGTAGTACATCAGTCACTTCACAACACTCAAGGTACCATTTAGACAAAGAATTTTCTAATGTTATCATAATCAATGTTCCAGGATCAACATGGAAATCATCGCAACTTCAGTCCACTATCGCTGCACCGGTCATGGGTTCTACTCCCGTTCCGTCTGGCATTTTAGTGTATTATTCTTCACTAGGTTACCCACCCACGCACAAGTGATATACTTATGTGGGTATCATCAGCAGTAAAAAATAAATTATTTTGGTTTGAAGTTAATTCTTGAGCTGGGACGAAGAGATGCCAGATTTTTCTAGTTCTAATAATTCTTTCAGCTATCGCGCTCTAAAGCGCTCTATTTCAGTTTGTGACTGCTCTACGTAAGCTTTCAGTGGCAATAATATAGACATGTTTGATGATAATTAAAATAATAATAATAAAAATAATTATTATCACATGAAAGAGACCACAAAATTCACAAATTCTATTACAAAAATTGTATTTTATTATGGAAGAGAAAAAAGAGTATCACTATGATTCAATAATATACAGTAAGAATTCGAATATGAGTATTCAATCTAATACAAGTTTGAAACAATGGCTCACAGTGATATCTAGAAATTGAATAATATCCATAAGTCAATTATATATACTATATACCGTAACAAACTATTATACTTTGACAATAAATCACTATCCAATACAATAAATTTAAAATATATAATATCAAAGAAGACAAGAAGAACAAATAATATCAGTTTCTAAATCTCCATCTCTATTTCTAATAATTTTGACCCTGAAGTTATTGTAAGAATTATTTTATTTCCAACAAAAACGATTGACATTGGTTGAAAATGATTGAAATCATCGATTTTCTTTAAATTTTGGTGATATTCATTTTTAGATTCAAGCCTACTTCATAACTACGAAAAGAAATAATAACACTGAATATAAATGACAACAAAAATATTGAATTCAACCAAGTTTCAACCAATTTTAAGATGTTCAGGATATGATATTATTTTTCTTTGTTTTGTTTCCTTTCTTTTCTATAATTATTACTATTTTTATTTTATTTTGTATTACTTAAGTATGATTGATTCACTGCACTCAGGATCTCCTTTGCAGGTTATTGTTGATTTTATGGTGTATGTAAATTATGTATATATTTTGAAGTGACAATAAAGTATTCATTCAAGTTCAAGATTCAAGTTTACACTCCGTAGGCAAAAAGACGTTTTTCAAATCATTGGATCAATTCTAAAATATCAACTTTTCAATAATAATAATAATATCAACTTCAGTGTATAAGACAAAGAAGAAGACAAGCAGGAAAGATTAGAAGAAGACTAAATTCGTGCTTGAATTTGATATTAATCCCTACATTTTCCAGAAATCAAAATTTAATAGGAAATATTTCTCAAGTTAGGCCTTGGTGAAACAATTAAGGATAAACTCAGCCAGAATACATTCTAATTATCTCCACCCTGAATTTCGAACTCGAATTCTATATTTAAATCTAATTGCTCTTGAGACTACTCTTAGTAGAACAATTCAAGGGGAAAGCTGTTCAACAAATAAAGGGAACCAATGAATCTCAAACTCATTTCTAAATAATTATCTACTAACTTCCATTCCATAAAGACACAGCAATGTCCCTTAAGTACTACAATTCAGTGAAAAACTATTCAACAAAGCAGGAGAGCTTTGCCCTCCTACTTTATTGATTAGATTTTTAAGCACTTGTTTTGTTTCACTCTCCAACAGCATTGCAATAAAACCAACACGCTGCAGTTTGCTTATGGACTGCAGATAACTACAAACAGACTTGACATCAGATTCAGCATTCAAATCGAATTCCGTAGCCAGGGCATGAACCATATTGGACAGCATTTGTTCATCGAGCTTATTACTCAGCAAATGATCCAGTTGTTTGGGATCAGTGTTGCGCAGAATACGGCCAAACTCGGCCGCACTGCGCATGGATGAGCAGATCGTGTAGTATTTGTGGGGAGTCATTGGGGATGTTAAATCCGTTGATTTTTTTTGGTACTTATCGGCCACACAAATTGATGCTGGACGTCTAATAGCTCCCGTGTTGAATACATCACTCATAACTGTGTTATCAGTACTAGTTGCACCCGGGTTCAAATTGCTATCACCCGAACAGTTCAAAATCGAGTTTTCGTTGATTATTTTATGATTACGATCATCGCTCACTAATACATCATCCACCTTCATATCATTCATGCGATCGTTGAGGTCCATATCGTTTCCATTCTGACTTTTACGCATATCTTTTACAACGGATTTTCTCTTACTACAACTAACCTCATTTCCTGCAGTTTCTACTATTTTGATTTTCTGCGGCGGTGGAGTTGCCACAGTATTTGAGAACAAGATTTTGCTCGTTTCTTTAGATTCGTCTTCGATCTCCACTACCTTCGCACCTTCAACAACATTTCCGTTTTCGTTCAATGTATTGTTGACGACTAATGTTGAATTGATGTTGATGGGATTGTGGGTTGTGTCGGGGCCGCACAGAAGGTGTTCGGCGATTGCGTTGGTGTTGGGGCTGTTGAGGAAGGCTGGCCGCCCGTAACAGCGACACATCGACTTGGCCAAACCAAATTCATTCACTTCGCAGCCTTTCTTCTCGTTATTTTTCGCCTCTTCCTCTGAAATCTCCACCAACTTCCTCTCGCTGCTGTCTTCGTCTTCAATCAGCATCCTACAACAAATAAATGAAACTATTAATATTGTTTATTCAATTTTATTGATAATATACATGGAATCAAACGGGATTATTCCATTAATTGAGAATACACACACCATGAAGTTTAAAATTTCGATTATTTTTCAAATAGTAATCGTTTTTAACACTTATTAATATTACTAATCACTTTATAAAAAAATGTGAAAAAAATATTTTGCACTTTATAATTTAGAAGAGTATTATGATCACCCCGACACATATTATTGTAGTGGGGTATCAGAATGGATTATAATCATCTTTAGCAATTTCTTGAATCAGGATTCTCTTCGATATCTGTATTTGTAAATAAACTCCTCTGGATGCAAATTATAGGCATTCAGAGAAGTTATTATTATTATTATTATTATTTGTCGTAGAGCTCCCTAATTGGAAGACGCTAAGTGAAAATGATTCATTTATGGGACTTTGAGGTGTTCTTTTTGTTTGCCCACCAACTTTTCATTCTCTGTGCAAAAGCAGCCTTTCTTTCATCGCTCCATTTAGTGCCGGTTCTTATTATCATTATTATTATTATATTATTAATCTACTATGAGTTAATAACACTAAAAAAAGTATTAATCATGTTACAAGATCGTCACACTTCATAATAATAATCCATGAAAAATGTATCCCAAATTTTCTAACAGTAACCTCATTTAAATTGGAGGAAAATTTCCATCTATCGAATGGGCATCTATCCATGTTAAGTTTGTCAACTCTCTCTTTACTTTAAACCACGAGTAAGATGTGAGGTTGAAGGATGAGCTTTAGCGAGTATTTTAAGGATCTCTCGAGACACGAGTAGTTCAAAGACCAAATACGACTGTTGCATACACCATACTAACTACGACCTACAAAAACTATTCGCTATGAGCATCTACGGTCTGGCGGATAATCATATAAATCTTCCGGAGAAGATTAACATGGGAAAGGATAGGCTTATGTACGTAAAAATTAGTTTATAATTGAAATAGTATTCCCTGTCGCTATTTTTCCTACTTATCGATTGTGGAATTATATTTAGAATGATAAAATTAACATATCGCATGTTCTTGAACATTATTATAATCTTCAATTCAAGTTTTAAAATCAACTTTGAAGGTTATGTTTGAAACAGACTGAGCAGACGAAGTAGTTTATCCACAGCTGAGTTCATTCCCATTGGTCAATATTCCGAAATGGATTATGGTCGCGAGACTTCAAATCAATCATATGCTTTTAAACTGGATTTTTCACTCGATTAATTCAAAACTGAGATCCTATTTCTTTGTTGAATCACTTTACGTTTGGAAGTATGGAAGGAATAGAAGCCGCAATTACTATTGTGAACGGTATTTATACAATTAGGAATACGACAATACTTTAAATGCATTGTAAATGCTTATTCCCTATCCTTTCTCATGTTAAACTAACCCGTTTCGTTCACTAAATTTCCGCGTGAGCGCAGGTGTCGATTTTATTATCCCCACCACCTAGGTGCACACAGCGAATAGGCTAATATCAACATCAACCTAAACTTACCTTGATTCAAACGACCATGATTTATCTCAATGTTGACTGGAAAGTGAGTGTGACTGACCTGACTTTGCGCGGCATTTCAGCGCACTGCTGCGCCAGTCGATCGGCCATGTGTCTGACCATGACGTTGTGCGGCTCGCGCTCCAGCACCGTGTGGAAGTCAGCCAGCGCCTCGTCGTAGAGCAGCTTGTGCTGCAGGCAGACGCCGCGTCTGAACAGCGCCTTCGTGTTGAGCGGCTCCAGGCGCAGGCTGTCGTTGGCATCGCTCAGCGCTAGCTCGTATTTGCTCAGCTTCAAATCTACCAAAATAGCAATAATAATTATAGCACGATCCATTTAACTTGTCAGAAATCAGCTGTTTTGGTAATAATTAAACAATGACTTCGACACAATAATCAAAAGACTTAAAGACCTTTCAAGTCTTTAAAAGACCTTTTTAAAGAAGACCTTTCAAAGAATAACTTTTTAAAAGACCTTTTCAATAATCTGCGAGATTCAGCATTTGTAGGTTGAGTATTGTGATCGTATGCTCGTCGATCATATGATTTCTGACAAGTTAAAAGGATCCTGCTATACATTTTTATTTCTAAATAAATAATTATTACGAACAATATACAACACAAAAAAGTTATCTTGTTTTTTAATGAGGAATTAGGAACACCCGAAGGAAAACTGTATAGGAGTTACCATCAAAAATCTGAATATCTGTAATGAATGGTTTTCACGATTCTAGTAGACGTTCAGGTTACTGGAGGTAGGTTGGATCATATGATCATTTACTCTATACAAACAAATATAGCAGGATTATTTTAAATTGTCAGAAAACAGCTGATTGATGTCCGCTCGTTTATAGCAGGATCCTTTTAACTTGTCAGAAAACATATGATCGACGAGCATATGATCACAATTCTTAACCTACAAATGCTGAATCTCTCAGATTATTAAAAAGGTCTTTTAAAAAGTTATTCTTTGAAAGGTCTTCTTTAAAAGGTCTTCTAAAGACTTTAAAGGTCTTTAAGTCTTTTAAGTCTTCTGATTATTGTGTGGAAGTCCCTGTTTAGTACAATGCACACCTAAAGTAGCTGTGTCAGTGTGCATTGGACTATTTGTTTGTATAGAGTAGACGATCATATGATACAACCTGCCTCCAGTAACCTGAACGTCTACTAGAATCGAGAAAACCAGCCTTAAGTGTTTACAATGTTTTCAACAAAATGTAATATTCATAATCATAATATCTGGATGCGCCAGTAGACACAATTTACTTTATGTTATCAGATTCAAAGCGCGCGACACAAAGGGTAGCTATCCCCACCTTTTTATAGTAAGTAATAGAAACGGTCAGTACGCGACGAACAGTGCACAAGTGAACAACGCAACGCATCGCATAATTTCCATATTATTTTATATTTATACAGTCCACTATATTAATCATTTCAGCCAATTAGAGTGTGTGTAGTGCATTAGTGAAAAATAGGCCTACATCATCAGGTTTGGGTAACCCTTCCTTTATTTTCCTTTTCTGATACCCCTTTCTCCCCCCAACCTGACACATCATGAAGTACCTGTACCAACCAGAAAGGTAAGGCAATTTATTTTTTATTATTTGAAACTACACACACACACTGAGCTACGGCCAGAACATAATGGTCCATACCGAGCGCGGATAGTTGAAATTTTTAGCTATTCGATTAAACCAGCATTAGCATAAAATTCAATTTTACAATTTCTTTCAATTAATGCATACAATGTTACAGTACTTGCAAGCAAGATATGGCAAGAAAGCGTACCGTTAGTCCTTCAAGTTCAAACAAAGACCGTTGTTGTTACTGCAATAACCACAATAGTTCTCGATTCTCTTTGTATCTCTCTCTTATCAATTTACTCTCTCATTCGCATAGACAGGCGCATCCATAATATTGTTATCTTCATATTTCTCATTGTCATTCAATAATAGAAGTCTCGATTTATCTTCTCATATCTTCTCTAATACGTCCATCAATAATCCGCAAAAATGTCGAGTTTACAAACTCTTGAAGCAAAGAAAAATCATTTATTTTCTAGAATGCAAATTCTTTACGATTTGACTCTGAAAATTTCTGATACTGAAATTCAAAAAAAATTTATCGAAAAAGCAAGATTTTGTAAAGAAATCCATGATGAATTTTCTATTACATTCGATAACTACATTGAAGCGAACATCAAAGCGGATGAAAATTATGTAGTTAGCTATGCAAATCTCTCTGCATTCGAGGATATGTATGATAAAGTAAAGTCAATGTTTTTCTATTTAGAAGAAAGACGCATGCAGCAAATTCAAAAGAGATCTGAGCCTCAATCTCCAGTTATTTCTACTGATTCAAGAGCCAAAATACCACCAATATCAATTCCAAATTTTAATGGAAATCAAGCTGATTGGCCAGTATTTTATCAATTGTTTAAGTCATTAATACATGAGAACAACACACTTTCGAAATTAGAGAAGATGCATTATCTCGTTTCCAGTTTGCAAGGCTCAGCTAAAACTATTTGTACCGGAGTAATTCCAGTACAAGAAAATTATGATTCATTATTCCAGTCATTAATTGATCGATATGAAGATAAGCGCATACTTGCTGCTACTTATTTAGATAAAATATTATCAATGAAACCCATCATCCAAGAATCTGAGAAAGATCTGAATATATTTTTAGTTAATTTTGTTGAGTCGATCACCGCACTTAAACAGTGTAAAATCACTAATCTTGTCGATTATATATTTTTACATATTGCATTGAAAAAACTTGATAATAATACAGTTAAACTGTTTGAAATGTCTTGCAGATCAAAAGAAATTCCATCTTTTGATGAACTTGTCCAATTTGTTAAGGAGCAAGCTAAAATTGGGCGAACTCAAAGTAATACCGCTGTTATAAATAAGCAGTCACCTTCAGGAAAATTGAAAAGTTCGCATAGTTTCATCGTTCAGAATCGACTCAAAGATGATAGTTCATCAAAATCAAATAGATGTTTGTTATGCTCCAGAATTAATTCATCCACTTTTATTTGTGCAATGTTTTCATTAAAGCAACAATAAATGAACGATGGAATGTAGTCAAACAGCAAAATGCATGCTTCAATTGTTTATCCCTCAATAGTCATACAAGTCGGAATTGCAAATCGGAAATGACATGTAAAAAATGTAATAAACAGCATCACACACTCCTACATCAGGAAAATAGGTTTCAAATGAAACAATCAGAAACGGAAAAACCTATTCTTGCTATCTCACACGCATCGCAAAGCAATAAAAATCCTCAGGATAAGGTCATAGATTGTTCAAGTGAAGAGATAAGTACCTCTTTAACGCATCATACTGCATCTCGCAACGCATATAGTCCTATAAGTGTACAAGCACAAACAGTACTGCTCGCAACGGCGAAAGTTTTAGTAGAAGACGTATCTGGTAATGTACACAGTTTGAGAGCTCTTTTAGATCCTGGGAGTCAATCTAATTTCATAACTAAGAAGCGTTGTTCAGAATTGGGTTTTCCTATGGAGAAAACAGAGTGGAAAATCAAAGGTATTGGTGCAAGCTCATTGAATGCAAATCAAGTTACCACGTTCACATTCAAATCAAAAGTACCGCCAAATCTTTCCTATAAAATCGATGCATTCGTGATTGAAAACTTGACTGATAAGTTACCACTCGAGAAAATTGATGTTAATGAATTATCACACATCAAGTCACTATTACTTGCAGATGATGAATTTCATGAACCGTCAAATATAGACATACTATTAGGGGCACAACTCTGGCCTCTAATTATAGGAAAAAGAAAGGTGTTTGGGCCTCCATCGACTCCAGTAGCTATGGAATCATCCCTTGGTTACTTACTTATGGGAAACGCACCTGTTGAATCAATCACTATGCAATGCTCTAATTTTTGTTCGTATGTAGACACAGGTTTAGGAGAAACAATGGAAAAATTCTGGAAATTGGAGGAGGTCCCCTCAAAGTCACTTATGACTGAAGAAGAACAAGAATGTGAAAAATTGTTTTGTGACACATACAAGCGTCAAGATGATGGAAGATTTTGTGTATCGCTTCCATTTAAGAGTTCACCTTCATTGTTAGGTTCATCTAAAGAGATTTGGACTGCTAAATTCCGATCACAAGAAATGAGATTGTTGAAAAAATCCTTTCGTATATGAGCAATACAATGAGGTTTTGAAAGATCACTTAGCCAAGGGTTATATAGAGCCACTCACAGTAATTTCAGCTGAAGACAATGATAATTACTATATACCACATCATGGTGTACATAGACCAGACCACCCTAGTACTCCGCTGAGAGTAGTTTATAATGCGAGTGCTGTCACCAGCTCTGGTTGGTCATTGAATGAATTGCTACATGTGGGTCCGAAACTTCAATCTGAAATTCTTGATGTCTTGTTAAATTTTCGCTTATTTCAATTTATTTTGTCCGCTGATGTGAAGAAAATGTATTTACAAATTTTGATTAATCCTGAGCACCGTAAATATCAACGCATACTATGGAGGTTTTCTCAGAAGGAGGAAATCAGAACATATGAAATGAATACAGTCATTTTCGGAATTAAGAGCTCACCGTATTTAGCTCAACGTGTAATTCAGGAATTATGCAATTTGGAGAAAATCAAATATCCGCATGCTGCACAGGTGGCTGTAAGAGATATTTATGTTGATGACATAATTACGTCAACAGATACAGAACAACATGCAATGAAGTTATTTGACGAATTAACCCAATTATTCAAAGCAGGAGGCTTCACTCTTACAAAGTGGAGTACTAATGTAAAAGATTTGAAAAGTAAGCTGCTGGAAGCTAATTATCAAGAATTGAAGTTTGATGATGCTGACAGAAAAATTTTGGGGATGTCATGGTCACCATCCCACGATACTTTCCAATTTGAAGCTGCTGAACCTGTACCAGGCTATACAAAACGCATAATTTTGTCAAAAATTGCAAGGGTTTTTGATCCACTCGGAATTTTAGCTCCAATAATCACGACAGCAAAATTGATCATGAAAGAGTTATGGATTGCTAACGTAGATTGGGATGAAATTCCAAACGAGAACATCTTAGAGAAATGGAAAAAATTTGAATCCGAATTGAAAATTGTTGCACAATTGAATATTCCTCGTCATTCATGCATTAATAGAGCTAATAAAACCACATTAGTGGGGTTCGCCGATGCTTCAGAAAAAGCATATGGAGCAGTAATATACGTTGTAACACAAAATGAAGATCAATTTACTTCTCAATTACTCTGTGCTAAATCTAAAGTTGCTCCAAAAAAGTTGTTATCTATACCAAGGTTAGAGTTATGTGCCGCTTTGTTATTATCTACTCTGATGAAACATGTATTAGATGTATATTATCAAGATCGTCATTCTTTTGATCATATTTTTGCATTCTCTGACTCTGAAGTTACCTTACACTGGATAAGTGCTTCGCCCGGAAAGTGGAAAACATTTGTAGCAAACCGTGTAAATCGTGTACAAGAAAATCTTCCAAAAGAATGTTGGAAACATGTTTCTGGGACAGAAAATCCAGCAGACTGTTTGTCACGAGGTCTAATGCCGTCTGAGCTAGTAAACAATAAACTATGGTTTCAAGGTCCCAATTGGCTAACTACACAGCAATATTCATGGCCACATCAACCAATTGAATCAATACAGATACACGAAGATTCTGAGTTACGTACGAGTACAACTGTCATGATAACGACTTCAAATGAAACATTTTGGGATAAAATGTTACAAAATAATTCTTCATTGAAAAAATTACTAGCAGTAACTGCATACATATTAAGAGTATTCAAGCGTCACAAGCCCGAACGTATAATAATACAAGCAAATGAATTGGAAGAGACAGAAAGTCGATGGATACAATATATTCAGCAAGCGAATTTTCAAGATATATTTCTTGCTCTGAAGGAGAATAGAAAGCTTCCACGTTTAACTACTTTAGACATTTTTTCGCAAAACAACATTTTACGAGTGGGTGGAAGACTAGAAAATTCGAATTTATCATTTGAAGAATGTCACCCGATTCTACTACCAAAAGAGGGAAAATTTGTTCAGCTGTTGATAGAGGATTATCATGTTCGCAATGCACATGCAGGTGCATATTTGACTCATCATCTCATTCGTAACAAGTTTTGGATATTATCAGCTAGAAAAGTTATTCGAAGTTGTATAAGTAAATGCAATCATTGTTTTAAAACAAATCCAAAAGCATGCTTTCCGAAAATGGCTCCACTACCAAAGCCACGCATACAAGAAGCTAAGGCCTTCTTGAGAACAGGTGTGGATTACGCTGGACCTTTCACTATCACCATGTCGAGAAGAAGAGGTTCCAAAACTCAAAAAGCTTACATATGCTTATTCATTTGTCTGAGTGTGAAAGCTATTCACTTGGAATTAGTATCTGACTTGTCAACAGCCGCATTTTTGGACGCATTCAAACGATTTTTGAGCAGACGAGGCCCTTGTGAATTCATTCAATCAGATTGTGGTACAAATTTTGTGGGTGCTAACAAAGAACTGAAAGAATTGTACAATCTTATGAGTACTGATAATCATAATGACGTCATTGGGAAACACTTAGCATATCAACGCATAGAGTGGAAATTTAATCCGCCATCCGCGCCCCATTTCGGAGGAATATGGGAGGCTAACGTGAAAAGTGTGAAAACGCAGTTAAGAAAAATTATAGGTTTGCAGGTGCTGTCCTATGAAGAGTTTAACACCGTATTGACCCAGGTGGAAGCAATATTGAACAGTCGACCCTTGTGTGTGTTAGACTCAGATGTGAATACTCCAAACGCTCTCACTCCAGCTCACTTCTTAACATTGGGTTCGACATTGAATCATTTACCTGCTACGGATGTCACTCACTTACCAATGAATCGATTGAATCGTCATCAACTAATCGATCAAATAGTACAGGGTTACTGGAAAAGATGGAAGGAAGAGTATCTTCAAACTCTCCAACAAAGAAGTCGATGGACAGCATCAACTTCCTCGGTGAAGAAGGGAAGCGTAGTAGTTGTCATGAAAGAAAATACCCCTCCTCTTGCTTGGCCACTAGGAATTGTGGAAGAAGTTTTCCCAGGTAAAGATGGAGCGATTCGTGTTGTTTCAGTTCGCATGCAACAGGGGATAATATTGCGTCCGGTAGTGAAAATTTGCCCACTACCAACGCAATAGAAAGTCATTAACTGATGTACAGTTTTTTTTCGAGAAGACATTAAGTTCATTTTTTAGCATTAGGCGAACATAGCATTTTGTAAATATTTCAACTATACTCCATAATAATAATGTAATCCTATTTCATTTCCAATTATTCCCATCCATGGGCCTCCAAGTAGTACCTTTCAAAGTCTCTGGTGGTCGCCCTCTCCAGAGTGAAGAGTACCCATCATCTATCCATTCCTTACATTTTTATCATTATGTTCCGAAACTATGTTTCAGGGCGGGGGGTATGGATGCGCCAGTAGAGACAATATTATTTTATGTTATCAGATTCAAAGCGCGCGACACAAAGGGTAGCTATCCCCACCTTTTTATAGTAAGTAATAGAAACGGTCAGTACGCGACGAACAGTGCACAAGTGAACAACGCAACGCATCGCATAATTATTATATTCCATATTTATACAGTCCACTATAATAATCCTTTCAGTCAATTAGTGTGTGTAGTGCATTAGTGAAACTTAGGCCACATCATCAGGTTTGGGTAACCCTTCCTTTATTTTCCCTTCTTATTCCTCTTTCTCCCCCCAACCTGACACATCATGAAGTACCTGTACCAACCAGAAAGGTAAGGCAATTTATTTTTTATTATTTGAAACTACACACACACACTGAGCTACGGCCAGAACAATATCTATGCAACTAAACAAAACAGAAGTCGTATTAATGAACTTAAAAGGCATGTAATGTAATGTGAAATGATGAAATAAAGAGAATTCACAATGAATATAATATTTTGAATATAAAAAATAATGTTAATACATTTAATGAGAAAAATTAAATGAAAAATATTATATAACTATAAAAGAAATAAATGGTATCAATTTATATCATACACACAAATATTATACTTGAGTTATATATTTATTTATTGATACAATCACAAAAATATAATACGGTATAATATAATCTGGAAGGAAAAACTAGGCTTAGCCTGTACTATTTCTCTTCCAAATTTTGATTAGAAAGATATATTTCATTGATATTAATTAAACTTATCAAATAATTAATTCTGAAATGATATGAAATAAGGAAAAAATAAATCGTCTGTTCTGTACTTGACCTAGAATCCTTTCAATGATTATACAATACTGTTCGAGTTTTGATAAAATTTATTATTCTTTTTTCGTTTCTAAAGACTGAGATAGCCTTATTGAATGTAAGCTTTTGCAGTAAATCGTGTTAAGTAAAGTTGAAAATTTAACTGAGCTTTAGAGGAAGTTCTCAATCTCATCTAACGCCTACAGTCATTTTTAACATTTTTTTTTTAAATTGTGTTAATGAATTTTTCAGAATGATTTCGAATTTTGAAAAACGTTACTGAATCAATTTGAAGTAGGTCTTATCAGGATCAACTTGAAGAGAAGGCATTCTTCTTGTGCTGTATTTAGTTTTCCTAATATTAGAATTTTCCAAATCTATAGCCTATTTATTATGAAATAAGCTGAAATGAAATATTCTTCAAAAGCAAGTGTAAATATTATATAACTAGCATTCAAGTTGAGTTACTATCCACGTCAAAGCCATAAATACAAAGTTTCTTGAGAAGTATGATAAATTTTACGATCATGAATAAGTTGAGAAGAGTCAAACTATAAAACTTCTATACTCCTACTAAAAAACTTCATTAACGAGTCTTGGATTTAATTAATAGAAGGGATAAAATCCAAATCAATATAACAATATAATTTACAATCGCTTTGGAGCTCAAGTGTTGCGGGTTTTGAGCTTATAAAAGTCATCGTAAGGAACCAGAACTTGACGATAATTGTGAGTTTCTCGGTTTGGCAACGTCTAGTGGAAACATCTTGAATTATTAAGCAAGATGAATAATTTCTACTTGCAAGGTGATAAAATTTGCATTGATATTGTAATTTAATATCATTTATTAAATCTTATTATTAGATGATAATCTACTAATGGAAACTTACAGCACGCAGCACGATTACTGTAAGCTACCGCATTGGGATGAATTGCTATGCTAGCCGTGTAGTAGCGTATGGCTTCTTCAAAATCGGCTACTTTGTAGTAATCATTTCCTCTGTCCTTTTCTCGCAGCGCCAGCACTGATTTCTCCGTCTCAGACAGAGATTCTGCAAACAGTGATCGAATCATGTATTACATGAATGATAATACAATAGCTCATAATTATTATATTATTATTATGATTATTACAAAAGTATAAGAAAAAATACTCTTTTCTTGTAGCGGAAAAAGTGATTATCTTTTTATTTGAGGGTACTGCAAAGGGTACACGGAAAAAGAAAATTTCCATGCTTTTCCTCTTGAAAAATTGAAAAAAATTAATTATGTTTTGTAGTGAATTACAAGAAAACAGTCACAATCAAATCAAAAGATAATACACAAAAATAATGCATAAAGACAATACATAACAATTTTGGTAACTCTAAAAGGAAGACTCAATCAAAAAGGAAGAGAATGTGAAACATTTTACTCAAAGTACCGGTATCAGCAAAAAAGTGAACAAGGATAAGAAAACATGTTTGGCAGGAACGTAAAAAAGGGAGAGACACAAAGTTTAGGTAGAATATAACGAGAAATGGTTTGAAATCTATATAAAGCTTGAAGAATTAGAGCTACTTTACTAAAATTGTAACAATGGATGGAATCCATGCTTTGCATAAAATTCGCAAACAATATATAAAAAATTCGGTTTACTTGAGAGGGATGAATCAGAAAATACAGTAGAAGCAAATGTTACTTACCAGATTGCTTTATAACATCTTCTATTCTTTTGTCTTCTGCTGACAATTGTGGTTTTTGCTTTTTCGCGTCAGCTTCAGCCTGCGCTTTTTTTCTCTCTTCTTCCAGATCCATTTTTATTATTTCACTATCAGCGTCGTACTTATCCCACGTCGAATAATCACTCATCACCGGCTTCTTAGAAGGTTTTTTAGATTCTTCGATCTGAAAGTAAAATGGATTAGGAAAACTTATAAAATAAAAAATTATATTGCCTATTATAGCAAACTCACATCTTGGACACTCTTCACAATTCTACAAAATACGTGTAATGACATATTAATTGGTCTTCAATAACATTGAAGCGAAAAATTTGAGATGGAAAATTACACTAGAAAAAGCGAAACCTGAGGCCAGAATCATGAAAGAACTTTAATACAGAAAAAAGACGGATCCACAGCAAACTGAATAGCGGGGCGTACTATGAAATAAACTTAAACATCCAAGTCAGGGCACGCACCTATTCCCTGTTCTGTGACATCAAATGTCATAAAACTGGTCACTGCAGTTAGAAAATATGTTTAAATTATGGGTTCAATTATTATGGTTTCAAATTTTCCAAGTTGATTTAATATTTTTCAATCAATTATTGAGTTCATTAGTTCATTTTATTTCGAATCCAATCTCTGTAATTTCAAAATTTCCAAGTACACAGTCATGTTTTTGGACTGGGAATTTTTGTGTTCAACTGAAGTGGAAAATTTAACATTTTTTCGAACACATTATTTATCAAAATTCGAGATAGAAACAGTTTTGGGCTGAGCCTGTTGTCTCTCTCCCAATCATATTTTAATGATTTGTGCTGATATGAATAAATGGATTTAATAAGTCAGTATATTTTTTCTGTACCTTTTTCTGTTTGGGTTTGACTCTTCGTATGGGCGGATGGAGTCCATCCTCAGGCACGTTGTTAGAATTCTGCAGCTGCTCATCCTTCGATGATATTTCATATTTAAATGACTACAAATCAAAGGTATTATATTGATTGTAAGTGAATACAAGTAACTGAAAAAATTAACTTACAAGATACAATAATTTTAATAATAATATTGAGAATACCATGCTTTCCATTTTCAATAATCATTACAAGAACTACAACTTTATGTGGAGATAAACATTAATATTTTTGAGACATCACTAAAACCCATTATTTGTGATAAACCCCTGATTTAAAATCGGGTTACTGTATTAAAATCTGTATTAAAAACACAATTTTAAAACCAGTACATAGAAGAATTTCTATCAGCTACTTACTTCTATCTCTTTTTCAATTTCATCCCGTTGACTTTTTGGCAAGTCTTCGCGTCTCAAGATCGGTTCCTCTACTCGAAATATTCTGTTATTAGGGGACAGTTTTCGAAGGCAGTCTTCCGCTCTCTTCTGTAGATCTGGATAAAAGCCTTCTTCACCAGACCTGCAAAAATATTCAGTATGTAGATGAATAAAAGACCAAATCTAAATGCTCACTTCAGAATTAGGCCTACATATTATGACTAATAACAAAAAATAATAGAAATTGCGTAAGTATCAGCCTCAAAAGTACTGGAGGTCATACAGTATTATGTATTATTAGGATTGGTTAGAAATACTGAATACTAATATTTATCCGATCGGTAACATAAATGGCTATCCTAATTTGATCTAAGAGCAAAGTTCCATAGCTGTCTACACCATTATCGATAGGTCTATTGAAATCAGTTGTTTAGTGGTTAATATTGGTTTGTTTATATTATTTACATCGTCAACATCGATAACGGTGTGGTCAGCTATGAAACTTTCCCCGATCTATGCCTAGATGTCCTGGAGGGATCGCGGCCGAGACACTAATACTTTAGCTTTAATTTGAATCTAGCTATAAATAAATCTAATCTACGAATCTCTTCATAGAGGAGACATTGAACGCTGTTGAAACTTAAAAGATGGAATGAAAACAAAGGCACAAATCATTATTAAACATAACTTAGCCTATTAATCTTTTCAATGCGATCCGTAAGTTGATCCAATATAAAAGGGCTACCTTGACGTTCTAGTTAATATCAAATTACAAACACTGATTAAAAAAACAATGAGTTAAAAATTAGTAAGTTTATAAAATAGGGAGTTACAAAGTGTGTTACCTTAGAACCTTGCAGATTTTTTCAAGTTCTCCAACGTTTTTACATTGTTCCACGTATTGGAAATCCAATTTATCAACAGTTAATTCATATTTATCCAACAGATTCTTCTTTTCAGATCGCTTATTCGTTATATTATCACCTTTATTGTTAGTCATTGCAAACCACAAGTAGTCCACAATCACCAAAAGAAAGGATAGAGTAGAGTAGACTATTAGATAAAAAAGCATTTAGGAAGAGATACGCTGTAATTTTTAGACAGCAACGACATTGTAATAAATTGTTTAAATCAATAACCAAGTCCAAATTATGAAAGAAGTTCTAGAAATACAAATCCTTTGTGGTTGCTATGACAGCATTCAACAGAATATAAATTTTTCCTCAATCAATATTTTAAACTAAGAATGTTGTAAATTCATACATATTATAAAATATAAATTCACCATTGACAAATCAGCATTAAAAAAACGGCGATACAAGATTAGATCTTGAAAAAACAAATAATAAAATTCCTACTTCACGCTTCACGATCTTTTGTGATGAATTTAGGTTAGGTTCTTCGGAATTCGGAGAGAATTTGCTAGAGTCAAATCAGCTGATTTCACTGCATGGCAGCCATAGCTGTTGGCGGTTAAATTTAAATCTTTTGAATTCATTGGAATGCAGTACGTGTATGTAATTAATTTTTTATGAATTTGAACTAATTATATTTTTGCAGAGTATAGTGATTGCTATTAGATTAAAGTATTAGAATCATCAATCTACATTTAAGTATTTAAAATAATCTGCATCATTCTATTTTCAAAGTAGGTAATAATTTTTTCCAACACGTCTTCAATTTTTTATAACAGATGTTCAATTTCTTAGTGATGTAGATTATTATTATTTTTTGGTGAATCATGGTTTAAAGTCCTGGTATAAATAACATTTTGTTTTGTAAATAATACTATTTTTCGAATAGAGTCAAATTTTACAGTGAAATGAAGTTTGAGGAGAACTTAGAAAAAGCTCTATTGCTGAAGACACTCAAAAACAAGACACTGTTGCTTTTTGTCAATGGAAATGACAGTTCAAAAGAAAAATTTCTACAAGATTGCCTAAATAATGATTCGGTAGGTGATAAGTTTGAAAATATTATAGCAGTGAAACTGGAGCGCGATTCGAAGCATTACGATAGTTTTGTAGAGATTTATCCCGAGTTAGATGAGCCGTTCATTATATTTCTGGGTGACAAAGGGATTCCAATGCGAATTGTGAAACTTCATGAACATTTTAACAAAGAGGAAGTCTGTAAGAGAGTAAATGAAGCTATTTTATTTTGTGATAGCAAAACTAGTAAGTTTGCTGGCGATACTGAGAATAAAATGACAGCTGAAAATAGTGCTGATCTTGATGATATTAAGAATGGCAGTTTGGTGAAGACTGATGATATTGATAAGGATATACAACTCCTCAGAGCACTGATACAATTCAGAATGCCCGATGGTGCAGTGACAATACATGCGTTCAAATACGACGCAACGGTTGCTGAGTTGAGGTCATTTGTAGAAAATGTGATCAAACCAGACAGTCAGTTTCAGCTAGCTCTGCCTCATCCATTTCAAGTTTTGCATAAAGACAGCTCAACAATTTTCGATCTGGATCTGTTTCCTTCAGCCGTTGTTATGGTGATTCCCGTTCATGAGAACAGTTTGATCTCCGCTGCAGGACGCACTATTCAAAGCTGCGTATTCATGTTGCCATTCAGTATAATCATTAATTTCTTTGTCTTTCTGTTTGGAACTATCCAATCTTGGGTGCAAGGAGTGGCATCAAGAGTAACGGGAAATTATCAGACATTGAATCATCATGGACAACCAAGAACGATTAATCTACAAGGCAATATTCATACTCTGAGGTCAGGAGACAGCAATGATGACGATAGCAATAATACATACAACGGCAACTCAACCCAACAGAAGTGAAATTGTTTTTCATAAGATGTTATTCAATCATAATAAATTTAAAAAGATTCATTAGTTAAATATATACAATTTTTGGAAATAAACTATAAATAATTCATGTAAAATAATTTTGTTTCATTTGTAAATTGATTTGTGCTCCGTTTTGACCTGAATTAGATTATCTGTTTTATCAAAAGTGATAAAACATTTTATTGACAAAACTTTACCAGTAAATGAGTTATTTTTGCTGTAAACGCTTTACAGAATTTTTTTGAAATCTAGGTGATCATGTACCTTATCCTTAAATAGCAACTACAATCCAGGTACAAAATATATAGAAAACATGCACTGGCTCATCAAAAATTCAATTAAATATGGATACAATAATTAAATATGTGCTTCCTTCCACAGCAAAGATTCACTTCATGGGAGAGTCCTCTTGTCGACACCAATATAAAATTAATAAATATCATAATTACAATAATTTAAAATAAGAAAATAACATGTGTAACTTATAGTATTTATAAGTTGATAAATATCCTGTTCATGAGATTAATAAGTACCACATATGATTATTATAAAATTAATAAATTAATTACGTTAATACTAAATGTTGCAGAGATTTAACTCTTTCTAAGACTACCGTAATAAGCAGTTACAAAAAATTTACTCTCTCGACTTCAATAATTAGTAATGAAATAAATAGAAAAACAACAGCTTGATATTCATTTATTGTTTGTGTCATTATTAATTGTTTCATTATTAATTTCATAATTAAAACCGTCGAGTTTGGTAACAATATAATTATACGAGAAACTAAAAAAAAAGCGAAAGGCCCTTCCGGTACGTTATAGTGATAGGCTGCAATAACAATTATTGCAGCCACCTTTTTTTAATAGCGTTTTTTCATGCTTTATTTCCAAACGTTTCTCTATTCTTTTCAAAGAGAACGGTGTCCCACTATAGAGCTGTGGCATTGTCAATTATTTCTCACCAACTGGGAGACAGTAGAAGTCACACACGTTCTAATCAGTAGACAAGACAGTCTGGTCCTGTCTGGGTTGACTACTACCGTATACTATTATAATACTGTAAACTATTATTTTTATTCGTTAAACACAGCATTGTCCTATGTATTATTATCTAATCCCATATATATGTGTTCCAAATATAGTACAGTATAGTGTTATTACCGAACATAATCCATAAATTAATTTTTACAGTGCAAATACCATACCGGTAGTGTTGTATTCGAATTAGCCTATTAATTTGTGATTCAATATTTTATTGGTGTAAGAATGAATCATTGTTATAGTGAGTTCGACGCATGATTGAAACTTGTGGAATAAAATACAGGTAAGTTGCGGAATAATGCTAGATCTAGACAGGAATGAAATTGGAAAAAATGTGTGATAAAAAAGTATTCTTTTGATTCAAAGTGCTGATAGTCTTGAAGAATCGGTCATAAATTCTGACAATAAGATGGAAGAATAAAAATTTACTTATAATAAACATGAAATAATACGCGGATCACTCCCTTCAATTGAAAACAATCTTCATCACAAGTAAAATCATATCACAAAGCAACTAAAACAATAAAATACTTGAAAATCACCATTACAATACGGTACCGTAATTCTACTACAGAGAGTTGTGAAGAATGAAATCCAAAATAATTAACTGCAAAAGAGTAAACTAAAAACGTCAGGAAACGGAATATTAAATTTCTACTGCAATAAAAAATTAATTGCGTTGATACAGAGAAAAAATTATTCAATTGGATTGTAGTAAAAATTTAAAGTATTAAGTTATGTAGGCCTACTTATATCGATTAAAACGTAGAAAATTGTCATAAATTGATAGTAATCAGAAGTTTTAAAAATAATTAGCAGAGTATCATTATGGATAGATATAATTCGCTTATCCATTAATCATAAAGGAGATTTTCATCTTCACTTTGTAATAAACTGTAATTATTCCATTTTGATCATTTATTCAAAAACCAATTTGTTTATTGGAGTTCAGAAATTGGGATTGTCATGCATATACAATGTAGTAGATTGTTATAAAATAAATAAATATAACTAATGGATGAAGTCGTACAATATAATAGAATATTCATTGACTAAATAAATACCAACAATCTACTAATTTTCAATGTCTATAATGATAGTAATTGAGTATGGTTTCTCTAGCAACTATCGAAAACTGTAAAAAAAGATGATTAAATACAGTAGTGAATTGAATAAAACAGTATTATTAGAATATTTCTATAGCTAATTGGCTGTTATTAAAATGATGATGTATCTCTATAGATAATTAATCAACTTTGAGGTTGAATTCCATAGATTTGAGTTCGATTCCCAGCTAGATTCAGTATTATCCATAGTCAAAGTATCACCTTCTCACAAACAAGTATGGGATCACGAAGGTTCTTCACAAAATTTACATATACAAAATAGGCTATAGAACTTATAATCATTGATCAATTACCAATCTACCGATACAGATCAATACATTGGACAATAAGATATGGTAGGCCTGCTGGTACTTTTAGGCTCATAGCAAGGAAGCGGATATACATAATATTTTTTTTTTAAATCGAAGTATATGGTTTTTTTTAAATATTTAAATTCAGGCCCAATGAACATTGATCAGTTACCTATCGAAATCTGACCAATCACATACATACTGGACAATAATAATCTGATACACAATCGAATCTTCAGATTTGAAGTTTTGTTCTGTTGACTAACTTTCTGAAAACGTTTGTAACTCTCCAAACTAAACAGCTATGGCTAAAAGGTCTGAATAGTGGGACAATAAGTGGCTTCAGTTGTTTGCCTATCGCATGAGTCCGATCAGTTGAAAAAATGCTGGTAGCCGTGCCAAAAGATCAGAGAATCCGATCGTTACTCTCTTCTTTCTTGGCAACATTTTCAAATTAATTATGAGAAACAAATTCACTCTTGCATGCCACTCTTTAATTTGGCATTTAGAAAATTTAAAATATGAAAACAAACTTGATTAATTGGCCAGCCAACACTTGATTAATAACTGTGAAATTGGAACAAATCAAGTTTTGAAATGATGAATGATTTATTGTTAAACTATAACAACAAATAGAAAAAAGATTCGCACGTCTTCAAAAATGTTATATGACAAAAAACGTATTCATTGACGTTTTATGCTAAAACGCTACTGAATAATGATTCGAAAATAGAGTTTGAAACTTTTTAAACTATGCTATGAAAATAACAAATACTGTTTATGATATAGGTGAGGATATTTATTAAACACATAAAAATGTTCGGGGTTGGCTATTTATATCAAAAATTAAAAATAAGCTACATCCAATAGATGATTCTCTCTTTGTATAAGAATATTATTTTGGTACAATATCTATTAGATTCATACATTACTGAAAAGAATAGGTAAAAATGTAGATGTTAAATTATGAGAGATGCTGCATAGGTTCGTGAAATTCATTTTTTTCAGGTCAGTATACAAAATTTAAAAAAAAATCCGTCGGTAATTTTTTCAGTGACGCATAAAATTATAACTTATATTACAAAAACTGAAAAAATAGGACCTATAGATAGGCACTTTGTATTTTTTTAGAGACGCATGAATTTATAACGTTCTGCAATGAAATTCAACTGAGTACTTGAATATTCCATCCAAGAGGAAGAAATTCTCGAATTCGAATATAGCAAGTTGTTGGTTGATATAGGCTAGATGTCAAAAGATCATCGAAGTAAATTACTCCCAATTACCGCCACTCCCATAGTTTCCACTAATAATAGGGGAGAATGACTGGGTGTAGGTCTACATTTGTAAAATATATTAATTGTCAAGAAAGATGAAGAGCAAGAGTGATTTTGCTTTTTAGCAATAATTATAAATAGGTACCTACCTAAAAAATTAATTGAAGGTTGGAAATAACAAATATCATCATATAATTATTCAGCTTCTAGCTTGAACTGTTTTGATTTAACTCGGTTGTAAACATGAAATTAAATTGTTAATCTATTTCATTAATAAATTTATTTCTTGTGAATAATCAAACATTTATTTCATGTTTCAATACACATTGATAGAAGATTAGGAAAAACGAACACGGTCATTCGTATTCAGCTTTTGATCTCAGTTGATTTTACTTGATCTTAAACATTACTCATTTAATTAGATTATTTATTAATAAAAAGGCTAATGCACATTTCTTGTGCATAATATCATACATTTTGTTTTATCAGTTTCTATAC
This sequence comes from Laodelphax striatellus, assembly GCA_017141395.1. Lineage (NCBI taxonomy): Eukaryota > Metazoa > Arthropoda > Insecta > Hemiptera > Delphacidae > Laodelphax > Laodelphax striatellus. The sequence continues at coordinate 11,777,295 of CM029538.1, read as the reverse complement.
AAGGTACTATTATGCTTGAAGATGGGAGGTTGTGAAAAAAGCAACAAACCACAGAACTTTCATTGAACATTTCATTCTTATTCATTTATGTTAACGAATAACTGTATTGAACATTTATATCATACTATAAAATTTGAATTTATTTCATATACATTACCTGTACCATAGAAATGTTGAATGAAAGTTATTCTCCATCCGCAAAGTTAAATGAATATTATACCATAGAAATAGGATTTAGGAAAGGAATCACGTGAAACGCATGCAAGTGTTTTATCCCACACAAATATAGGAAAGGAATGGATATTATACTATGGATTATAGGATTTAGGAAAGGAATCACGTGAAACGCATGCAATCGTTTCATCACACACAATATAGGAAAGAAGTACGTAGAGCAGATGCAAGTGTTTTATCGAAACTCAACAAGGGAGCAAGACAAGCGAGTGAGAAAGAAGAATCTGCAAGAGACTGGAGCGGGGTTGCTAGGCTACCGATCAACAATTTGGCGCGGCTGCATTATTTGAGTCCTAAAAGAGAATTGCCGAATGCGGCGATTGTTGCCGAACTGAGGCTATTTATGTACACTGACTGGTAGCTACACATAGCCTTGTAACAAGGCGCGCTCTCGCCTAAAACGGAATTCACAGACTGTCAGTCAGCCAGTGAACGACGGTTGAGAAATTAACCGAGTGCTGGTTTACTAACCGAGGATTAATAGTTAACCGGTGATGTCGTTTCCTTCATGGTGGGGCCGCCGATTGTACCGTTGCCTAGTGCAGGCTGCGGGGGTCCTTGGCCCAGCCCTAGTGCCCCCCGCACACATAGCAGTGCTCTACTACTTTTGGCGCAAGTACTCCAGACATGTGGACAAGCGCTACTGTTCCTGTTCATGCTGGGACACTGTCTTCAAAGGTGGGTCACGTGACTTCAAATTCCATTCACACTACTAACAACCCTTGCTAGAATCGTAGAATTATGCACAGTATTATAGACAAGACAAATAAATATCCAGTCTAATATTATACCTAGTTCAATATTATACCTAGTCTGTGATAGAATGTAAGGCAAAAAATTATCTATAGGTAGGCTACCTCTTTTTAAAAATGACGGTGATGTTATCATAATAAATTTCATGTCATAAGAAAAACACATTTTTTGTAGCGTTAATTGTGTAGTACTGCTCATTTAAATTCTGGAATAAGAATCATATTTTCTATTGTAATGGGTGAAGCTGTGATAATAACAACAACAACAACTTCCTGAAGCACTTATTAGAATGATGGTGATGTGATAAATTTCACCTCATAAGAAATCATATTTTGTATTGTTTACTGGACACTGCTCATTAAAATTCTAGAATAATAATTTTTCAATCATAATACCGTATATTTCCTATTGTCATGGGGAGACTGTGATAATATTTATTAAATTCGTGAAAGTGTTACAATATTAATTAATATCTGCGCAAAGGTTTCAATAAATTTCAAATTTTCTCACTTTAATTGAAATATGTAATATCAAATTATGGATTAATATTTCTTGAACTATTTCGCTATCATCATGCAAGAATCTGGGCTAATATGAACAATTTGAAAAAGTGTTCCTACTCACTTGAATTGAAATATGAAGAAATATCTTTCAAAAATAGTTAAATTGTTTAATTAAACAAAGGATTACTTAAAGGATATAAACAAATGACTGAAAAAAGAAAGAACTGATAAGTTGATAAATCAACATATGAGGCTTAGTTTTTGTACTTTGTGCAAGACAATAGACTGTTAGGCTTCTGAGAATGAATAATAATTATTATCATTAATGAATAAGAGCTAGAAGTATATAGATAAGTAGATAATGCAAATAATAAGCCTACTGTATGCTTCCTACAAGACATCATACAGCACAAAACCATAAATGATCAAGGTTTTTCAATAATAATGTTGTGTTAATAACTTCCAGAAAAATAATAATTTTTTAAACTTGATAGCTACTATCTCCATTAAAATTGAGTAATAATATAGGCCTAACTCGAAATTATTATTAGCCTACCAATTATAATAGTACAACTCCATCAAAAAATAATCATTGTAGATAGATATATGCTTTTTGAGATACCTACTTATAATTTATGATTAGTGATTATAATTATGATTTTTACATAGTGATTTTTAAATCATAGGTACCGTAGTGAATTTTTAGTATCTTAACAGTGTAATCCATTATCTTTTATAGAATGTACTAAAATTCACAAAACACTTCTCTAGATCTACAGTAGTAAAGGTGAGATGTCTAAATACAATGTAGTAATTACAATGTATAGTAAATTGTGAGAATTAGATGACAAGTAGAATTTGAAAATTTTATTGGACTTTAAAAATTGAACAATTATTGGACTTGAAAAAATAAGATAAAATACATTATTTTTTAAACTTTAGATTCCAATATTCTATGAATGAAATAATAATGTCACTTTGAGATAACAAGTTACACTGAAAAAGTATTTTTTCTCTTCTTTTTAGGATCGTATGAGAGTGGGATAGCATCTTATAAGCATGTCTACTTCAATGCTACAAAAAACTCAGCGAAAATATGGATCCTGACAGTCATTTTCATAATTGCATTTTACGAGGCGATTTGCTATCTGACAACACTTCTAATAAACAGACGCCTACGTTATTCAATGCTAATTCTTTTCATATCCGCTATTTTCTCACATTATTATTCATGGTAAGTTGACACGAATCCTTGTAAATTAATTTAGAAATATAAATTTAACATCTTCATTCAATTAAAATTTTTATTATAATATCAAGTCTGCATGACTGTCCCAGTTGACACAAGAAGGTAAAGATAGTTGTACCATAATTTATTAGTATCGTAAGTATTGCTGACAAAATAGTACCTAACGTTTACAACTATTGACAAAATAGTAATGTTTACAACTATTGACAAAAGAAAGCATTGAAAACATTTGGCTGTTTTTGATACAAAAATTATTGCTGTATAGTATTTTACTGATAAATTATGCCACTCGTACAATTACCCGTATACGGGTAATTCTAAAATGTAAATCTATATTTGGCTGTTTTTGATTCAAAAAAATATTACTGTATAGTATTTTACTAATAAATTATGCCACTCGTACAATTACAATAAAATGTAAATTCTATATTCTAAATGTTTGAAGAACGAATTTATTGAAATAATTTGATCAGTAAATAAAAAACATGGAATGTGTTCATCTGAAATGTTGGAGTATTCTGTTTTGAACAGTTTTAAAATTTAATAAAGTAATTTCAATAACTATGATCTATTCTATTGGAATTATTGAATAATATAATTAAATAATGATAATTTGTCCAATTATTATTAGAAAAATATTTTGCATCAGTGAAAAATTACGGCTCATTAAATTTTTGTTTTTTTAGTTGGATTAAAATTTGAACAAATTGATGATTGTTAATGAAATTTTGACAATTGTAATCAAATGTTTGTCTCAAACATGAAAGCAGTTTTTAATTTTATAATTGATAGTAAATAAGCTATTTTCGGTACTCAATTGAGTGGAGCGCTTTCGCTTATTTAATAGTTCACTATGTTGAGAAAGTGGGTGGTACTTGTAGGCTTGATATGGGGGTTGTTTTATTTTTGAGTTCTTTTGTCATCGCCTTAATTTGCGTGTTTTGATACTTTATGATGTTTAATTACCAATTAGTTAACCAATTTTGATTAACTTAATTAATCCTGAACTGATCAGGAGTGACCTGAAAACTCTGACACCAGACCTGAGCCAGCCAGGTTACACTGAATTATTATTAACTTAATTAATCGGATGTTTATTAACTACCGGTATCTTTTGATAACTTTTTGTCAATATCAGGTGGATCTATGTGAACTACTGGAACGATGACTACTATTCGCAGTGGAACCACCAACTGGTGTTCACAGTGACTGAGCTACTGTCAACAATGTTGGTGCTCTCACTAGCCAATAAGAACGAGGCATTCAGCCACTACAAAGCGCTGGCTGTGAGTGTGGTCGGACTTAGTCATATCATTGCTGGAGGCTGGGACCAGTTCGTACTGAATGTGGTGCGAGGGGAGGGGAGGTCTCATCAGGTAAAATTACAAGTCAGTTATAAAATTATTAGAACACAGATTATTATTTTTGGCTTTCACACTTTATGAAGGTTCACGATAACAATTTCATTCGGGTTTAATTTTGCTCTTGACATTCGTCATCAATCAAATAAAACTACATATAAAAACTATAAAATAAGAATCATGAATGTATTGGAACACTAGATTATTGGCTTTCATACTTCATGATATCTTATTTTCGTTTGTCTCATCTAATCATCAAAAATAATCATCTATTTTAAGTTCGAATAATTTTAATCTTTTCTGCAGAGGAATAAATTATTTATTTATTAATATTATTTACGACATTAAGTTCTGATAATAATTTGATTTATGCTTAATTTTATTTCATGACATTCGTCATATGAATGTGTTGCGAAGGGAGGATAGGTCATCAGGTAAACAGCGAAGTCAAAAGTCATAAAATTTAGCAATAACAGAAAATTATCATCCACTTTACCACTTTATGATAACTTACATCTATTTTGTAAAACGTTGATCATGTTTGATCGGTCAGTCTCTTCAGTTAAAATTACATACAATTATTGGAGCACCAGAGATAAAAATTATTATTAGGTTTCAAAATTCATTATACAGTATCAAATTACACTAATATGTTGATCATGCTTTATTTTATTAAATCATCATATAGCTTATAGTCGTGTTGGATTTTATTGAATTTACCAAATCTATTTATTTATTATACTACCTGTTAATATGTTCGAGTATGCATCAAGAAAGTGGAATAGATGGATGATTGACATGATGAATAAATAGATGACAGATCTCACTCATGAATTCTACGTCCTATAAATATAATATATAATATTTCAAAATTATCTTTTTTTGCTGTGGTGATAAGTTCTGTATAGCCTATTTTCCCTATGACCCAAATAGTTTCCTAGACTAAAAAGTTCTAATAGCCTATATAGATTTCTGTATACTACATTAATACCTGATTTTTCAGTATATAGTTTAGTAAGGATATAGTTCAAGGGAAGCATGTTGTTTTCTCTGGTCCAGAAAAACAGATGAAATATTGTTTTCCGAAAACATTATTACCTGAGGAAAACAGACGTCCATACATGTAAAAGTTAATGTGATTGATAAAACGAACACATCAATGCACCCTAAATTTTATCAAAGAATATTCTCTTTCCTAAACAATCCCTAGTAAAAATATCACGTTTCTGCTTCCATACTCTTTTTAAAGCCTCTATTGATCTTTTCATTTACAGTATTGTACTCTATACTCTCATATTATTCAAATTGTGCCTGTTTTGTTTACAGATCGTCAGAGACATAAATCTTATGCTACCCGATATTCTTCATTTTTTGGTGCCAATTTATGAAATGCAACGACACTGCAATCGAACGGTGCTCTCTAGTCTATTCTGCGGCGCAACTCCCAACGATCTCAAAAGGGAGGGTTTGCTAGTTTTTACCTTTGTTATTTTTGCATTTTTCATTTGCGCTCTTTTTTGACCTCACCTTTTTCCTCTTATTGGTAAGACTTGGTCAGCAGCAATAACTGATCAAATTTCTAAACAGTTACTGAACCTAAATTTAATGGTCTCTTTTATCTGAGAAGTGATCTCATGGAACCTTGGGTTGATGGTACTTACACTTATAGATCTATGAAAATTTTGAATAAACCAGTATGGGAAAAGGGGAAATTGAGTGACTTGAACCACAGACAATAGAAGAAAATAGAAGATATACCTATAGTCTGTGCTTGAACAGCTTTTAACTTTACACGTTCAGTGACTATCAACTTAACACAGGAAAAAGCTAGAGGAGTTTAAGTTGCTTAATAATTAAGACTCAACAATTTGGTCTTCTAGTCTTCTATAACGGAGAATCTCATGGAGACCTCAATTAAGACTTTTTATGCAACTAATTTATTGACAATCAAATACATTAAATAGGTCCTGCCACAGAGTGCCTTAAAACTATGCTTCAGAATTATTGTAGAGGAATGATATTATTGCATTTATAAAGAAATAATTGCCTGGCATTCAAAGTTACCTGTTGCAAGTTAATTCAATTCATAAGGTAGGCTACCTACTAATTGTGGAAGCAATGCAAAGGAAAAAATGTATAATCTCATCAATTTTTCTAATTGGAATCGAAGCAAATATTTTTTAAGAAGTAGGTATTTATTGAATAATCAAGTTATAAATGAGTAAAGTATTAAATATAGTTAGGAGATGTGTACGTTAAGACTATCAGATCAATGATAATGTAAGACCTGAAATCAAATTGAAAATCAATCAAAATTCTTCCAAAACTACTCATTAATTGGATGTAATTGTTTTAAACTATTTTCAAGAGGTGCTATTTTCCTAGTAAATAGTAAAAATATTATTCCTGTATGAGTAGGTATATATCATGTTCATGTAGCCCCTGACATTCCATATATTCCTCACTAATTACAGTACCTAATTTTAATACCGTACGTAATTTTCCCTGTTGGAAAATGAATTACAGTTATCATATTACAGAGTTATATTCTCATTTTTTAATTGAACGATTTGTTTAATTTGGTATTACTAAAAAACTAGGTCAACATAATATATATGAAATATCATATCTAGAGCTTCAATTTACACAATTCACCATTACCTTCTCTAATGGTTCAATTGAATTGAATTATTATAAAAAATATATTAAGTTTTACATACGTTTCTCCTGATGACATTAATATAAACTATTCAATCAATACTCCATCAATTATTTAATTTTTCCTGTCCTGTTCAATATCCCACCGAAAATTTAGCTACGTTTTAGAATTTAAGCTTTTGTTGTAATTGTAATAATTATGAATTATCACGTTTTTTACTGAGTAAAATAAATTCAATGTGAATAAAAATTAGTATTATATTTTTATTTATTTCAAAGTCATTATTATTATTTCATTTCACTCTGTTCCTATTGAGACACAATTTCGTTGACTGGTTGATGTTGAAGATTATAGAATGGATTCAAAAGTTTACACTTGAGGTCTAGAATACGCCAATATGTAATATAACAATCACATTAAATAAATTATCTAAAATAGTAGTATCTCTAGGAACTAAAAGTTCACAGGAAAATTATTTCCTCAGAGAATTACAGTCATCATAGATGATCAAGTATATTTTTTATGAATCCAAAAACGTCTTTATACGGTACTTTGATTTTTTTTAAATTTATTGTCTTTTAAATTTTGGTAAGGTATTCAGCCTAGTAGCTTATATTTAAAAAGCCTATATCAATAGTTTGGTTTGAATCACAAAATGAGATGTAGGCTATTAATAATTCTTTTATTATAAGTTAGGGAAACCCGTGATAATAAGTGAATCATTATGATTATACTATATTTGAAAAACTTCATCATCCATTGAATGAAACAATACAGATATATATTATCTGTACTTTTAAATTCAGCCAGCTTCCACTCAACAAAATGCACCTTCAGTATATACACATTCCTTTACCAATATGATTACGAGATCCAATTATAAAACTTAATTCCAAAAAAACGTATTATAAATAATTTAAAACTTGGGGTTTCAAACCTTTATAGCACATACAGTTCATAAATTAATTCACAGATTAAGTTCAGTGTTACATGCCATTTATAGACAAGTCCTGTCGAACGTAATAACCAGTCATTTGAATGATTAGTACAGAATCTAATTTGAAATGTTAAATAGCCACCGGTAAAGTTTCAAAAGAGTGAGAAGCATAGAGCGGGTGCGGGGGGAAGACAGAGACCTCATTTACATACAAGCCGCACTTTTGTCCCGTACCCCCTCCATCCATCCCTCCAGGGGGGTCTGTCCCCCTCACCCACTCATCTACTTGAGACACTTTCTGTCACAGAAAGTAGTAAGTAGTTGCTTCTGTTTCATTTGTCTAGGAGGATTTGTCTAGTAGTATTTTCCTCCTCTCTTAAGTTGACATAAACTTGGTAAATATAAACATCAACTGAAAACTGTGTTAAACTGTTGTAAAAAATATATATAGACTATTGAGTTATGTTATTCACAAACAAATTGCAAGGCACAGGATTAATCGTCTGCATAGTGCTAATCAGCATTATCCAGATGTCATCTCCTTACAAAATTTCCAGAGACGGTGAGTATTAGTTTAACTAGCAAATCGATATTAAAATTATTTCTCAGTTGATATTCATGGGGGGTTGATACTGTATTGAGAAAAGGGTAAAAACCGCTACCTGGTTCATATTTTTCAATTTAAAATATCTATAAAAAAATTCTGGATAATAAGAGAATCTTTTCTATTTCCACTGAGCTACTTCGTTAATATTTGTCAATTTATTATCATATTTATAAAAAAATACTGGAGAACAAGATATTTTTTCTATTTCCAGCGAACGTGAGGTATCTATTGAATAAAAAATATTTTTCAGATAACAATAAAAAATCGGTATTATAGTAATTTGTTGTTGGGTTTTAATGATTTATTGGAATAGAGCTTTCCCTATATGGGTTTGCTCTGGTATAATGTATTTGTTTTAGATTCATTTACATAAATTATGTTTTAGTACGCATGTTTTGTTCGAAATTACATGGAAGGAGCATCCATCATAACACTTTCATTCCATTAGAAGCGATAAAGATTGAATAAACATTTGTGATTTATCCACTGAATTATGAAATGGAATAGAATTTTAATGAATCATGGAAGATAGTTTACTTTTCTCGTGTTAAGTGTTCAAAAACTATTTATGGGATTTCTTATGAAAACCGATTAAATTTAATAATAATAATTTGGTATAGTAAATTAATATAAAATTTTGCATTATTAGGTATTTATTCAAAATTAACTGATTATAGGCCTAATACGAAATCTGAAATGAAACAAGAGTCAACTCGTTCAAGAAAATTCATCTTGTAACTAAACGGAGAAAGGTTTACATTAATGTATATTTCTGCTAGATTTCTAATTGATCTGTTCATGTTGGGTACGGTAGCAGAATAACATGAAAGCGGCCAGTGTTGGATTGTAAGCTTTGATAAAATCATCGAATATACCGATGAGAAAAATATCTCAGCCAATACAAGTCAAGTTTGTTATTCTCAATGCGCTTTTACAAGACCTTGAATAGAGACAATAAAATTTTAAATAACTTGAAGCGAAAATCGTTATTCCATCAATTAAAAAGATCAAGGTAGAAAGGTCTTCAACACACTCGGAAAAATGATTTCTGTGCAGGCAAGTATTATTTGCAGAGTTCTTAAGCGGCATACTAAGTTGATAAATATAAAAAATCTTCATTCCTAGCAACTTTTTCTTAGAGAAGCAACAGCTTGTGAATTAATATGTGTATTAGAATAATAACACAAGGATATTAGAGCAACATTCATAGTTATTTTACTTAGATAATCGAATCAATAACACAACGATTTATCAAGTGACGAGAAAAGAAAAGTTAAGAAAAGGTATGATATTATAGGTAGCCTATAAACAGGCGTTCAATAAACAGTTTGTGGATCCAATAGCAGTATTGAATCAATAACCATGCGTTTTCAAATGCATTTTTTTTATTTATTCAATAGTTTATTGAACAACTGAGAAATCGGGCATTCATTTGATACAAAACATTTCGAATGAGTTCAAAATTGAAAATACATTATTTGATGCTTTGTTTATCAATAATTTTTCAATGTAGGCTACATATGTAGATTGGACTTGTCCTTAATGTCATACTAGGTAGGAAAGCTTTCTATGAAATTAATAATCCAATGTCAGAACTTCAGGATTTAAAATTACTTTAACAATACGGTATCAAGAATATGAGATAAGATTTAAAAAAATATATAGAATACTAATAATCCAAATAGAATGGGGAATGACACTAGCTGTTAATCTTATTTTAGATTGCTATTGTTTGATAAAAACAATGTATAGCATCTCCTAAAAATTCTAAAAGATTTGTTTAGTACATTTGTAGGCCTATAATATCTTTTACTAGACATGTTAATGTGAGGGTGAGATTCCCAGTTCTTAATTTTTTATTGAAGAATGGGTGAGTCTTTTCTTCAAAAACCTCTAAAGCGCAAAACAGTGAACTAGACAAAAATAATACCTATTAGCTCTTCTCTGTTGAAATAATGCATTCCACAATATTTATTGAGCATTGTTTCTCCCCGTAAATTACATATTCCAGAGACTGTTTGCAGAATACAGAAAATTGCCAATGTTTGAAAAGAATAAATGAAACAGAATTGTAAAATCACGCTGATGCATCTAGTGCGGTAGGCCTCAACTCAGCTATTATCTAAAGAACTGAGTTATTAACCTTGCTTGCTTGGTCAATTCGTTCCAATTTCTAAAGAAGCAGGAAATGTGTGGGCTCTTCCCAAATACTAGAAGAATAGCAATAATCTTCCAAGTAGTTGGAAAATTCAAAAGAATGAGGAAACTGAACAATAGAGGAAGAATAAGAGCATATTGATGAATGGAAAAATAAAAGAATTTTCTTTCTGAGAATACAATAATGGATAGTACTTCTTGCCACAATCAGAGCCTACTAATAGCCTACAAATGATGAGTTAATACGTATGGCCACAATGTACTATGAATCACGATGGATGAGCTAATTGCATTTTGCTTTTATAGTTCTGATAATGATATCAACAATGGGATACTGTAACCTAATCAGCCTACATTATATTTATTTAAAACGTAGTGGAGAAATAGAAAATGATCAATGAAGTCAAGTTCATTTAGTTTAAACTTTGAGCAATTGTACTCAAATGTTCTATTTCCGATGAAAAGGATAATAGGAATAAATTGAATAAAAATGATGCCAAATACTCTATATGCTATTGCTTTAACACTAGAATTGACGACATGCAGTCAAATTTTACTGTAAATAACATAAATGTTACTCACTGGACTGAAGCGCTAGTTAATAGTGTTAACTTAGCAGTTCGTTATGGATCCAAAAATTCAGAACTCCATATGCAATAGAATAAATTAACTTAAAGGTAATCTAAGTTATATAAATATACTAAACGGCCAGTTGCAAGAAAATCGAATAGGATTTAACCACTGTAAAATGACGTCATTTTACGGTGGTTGAATTCAATTGAATTTTCGTGCAACTGGCCGAAAATATTCTACGGTTTATGTATAATGTATGTATTCTATATGTAAAATAATAAAATACTGTATTAAATTTTATAGCATTATAAGGGTTAATTTTTTGTTAACTTGAATATGAGTTTTTCCTTGTTAATTTTACAAGTCACGAATCAATCAAATTAAGTTGATCGATATTTACTGGATTATTTGAATAATATTCCAGTGGAGACGGCCAGTCTGGTTTTTTGTTTAATTAAATATCAGTATTTCCTAGAAAGTTACATGCAAATAAAATCAATCAAAGTGATCTTACTTACATTACTGAATTGTTTCATACCAGTGGAGAAGGCCTGCATGTACTTTTCTTTCATTCAATATTAGTTATTTGATTGTTAGTAACAAGCTACAAATCAAAGTGATCGATACTTAGCGAATTGTTTAATTCCAGTGGAGACATGCCTGCCAGGGGAATTGGTGTGGGTGAAGTGCAACCTATGCTTGTGCAACCTGGAAGGGCAGCCTAATACCGTCTGTGCCAAAATGTGGTGTCAACCGACTCCCAAGTACCATTATGACGGCGACGACGTTGATACTAGAGAAATTGTCAACTAAAATAATAAAAATCACTTTATAAATTCTATAGAACAAGTGTTGATCTTTAGGAACCTCTCCATAAATAATTTAACTGCCATAACTTGAGAATATTGTCAATTCCATGGAACTGACGGTAACTTGGAGTTGTGAGGATATTGTCAATTACATGAAACTGGCAGTAACTTGGAATAGTCAATGTCCTCAAGTTATTCTAAAAGAAATCTCAATAGAGAGTTGATCTGTTGAACACATTTCAATTTGCTGTACACTAATAGTATTAGATAACGATGAAAAAAGAAATTGACAATATCCTCAGACAGTTGTTTCAATAAAACTCCAACAGAGAGTTGAACATTAGCAATACATTTCACATTTGTTGTCTTTACACACCGATGCAATGACTAATCGGTGTGTGTTGAACAATAAAAACTCAAACAGAGAATTGAACTGTTGAATACTACTAGATTTGACAATATAATCAAGTTATTTCATTAGAAATTTCAACAGAGAGTAAAACTGTTGAACACATTTGCTGAATACAGCTGCAGCTGACAGCAGATCAGTCATACCAATGAAATATTACGTTGTACAGATGACTATCAATTTATAGTCACTGTACTGTACTACTTTTAGAAAAACTTTTCTACGCTCTATCTATGGGTCATTTCACAAACTAACTCAAGGGATTTAATAATTTAGTACATTTCATGCCAACAGATAGTGCCACAGAAAACTATTTTAGGTATTCATCCAATTTCACCCATTTAAAACGATTATTTTTGATAAACAAATACAGCCTGCAAAAATTCTATTTTTATCTTTCTTTTGGTAGAAACCGCAACAAAATCGGTTCACTCAAACTTCTCCACGAACTTTCCAAACTCAGCACGAAACTCTTTTAGGATAAAAATATATTTTAGATGGTAACTTGATGATTGAATACCTTTCAATTGAATTTTCTCCAACAACAGATGGAATTCTTCAACGAGATTAATTCAAATATTGTCCTGTTGAATAAAACTTTTTATTGGATGGAGTATTGGAAAATTAAAATCAGTTTAAACAATTTCAAATGATTATTATGAAAACATTTGATTCATATTTTATTCTAATACCATTCAACATAATAAAATTTCTATATGCTTTACATCAACTCAAAATATTTACAAAACAATATTTTCAGTAGAAACAATATTTATGTAAAATTCTTACAATATGTACATGAAGAATAATTATATAGTATCACACACTTGAATCAATGCAATTTTTATTTTTGTCTTACCATATTAGGATGATCACGAATTTATGACAATAACCAATTTGTAGCAAGTTTTCCTAATTAATCGAACCAAATGGTCACAGACACTCAATATCATTAGGTAATATTGAAAGTTGCGATCTCAGCATGATTAAGACTATCGAATAGAGCTTTCACATAGTACATGATTTCAAATGAGAAACTAAACTGAGCAATGGCTCAACACAAACATTTGAGTCGATTAAAACAAGTTTTGAATTGGAATTTCGTGAGAATTATGAAAACTGAAATTTGACATGAATTAATTCAGTATCCTCAAAAATGAAATCGAACTAAAACCCACATGGTTCACCATGTTCCCCATGAAGAAAAAATTGGGTTATATGGCGAGGTAAAACTACCTACCCATGAAAGCCATACGAAAATAATCAGTACGTTTTAAACTGTTAAAAATAAAAATGTTAAAATCGAAAACTGTTTAAAATGGAAACGTCAAAATACAATGTGTAGAAAGCTTACAATATTATACAACGAAAACATTTACTGTATGAGGACCACTAAAGCAAGTTAAAATATGTAATTAACCACCACCAAATTTGCTATGATCATAAGAATATACTTATGAATTAAAGTATTTACTTGAATCGAGTCATGAGAGAAAACTACTCTATTTTTTTAGTTGAGCTGCAGCCTACCTAATCTCCTAATAGAAAGAGTTGAGTTTAATTAATTTGTTCACGATATTTTTATCGTTATGAAGATATATTTTTGAAAATTTATTACGAACATTGAAACAAGAGTAAATAATTCTCTTGTGATAACACGATGCAGTGAATTTGAAAGGGAAATGTGGACCTGAAAAATAATTCATTACACAAAATGGGAAATTTAAAAAGAGTTGACTGTTCAATCAACTAGGTAATCAATTAACTTGAACATTAATTCAATATTCCATGATTAAATTTTCAATTAATATGGAACGTCTAATAATATTACTTGTAATAAAAAATAATAATAAGATTAATGCAATATTTACCTATAATATGGACTCACATGCTTGATTGAAGCCCGATTCAAAGAGTATTGTTGAACACATTAGAATTCAATATACAGTACTTCATGTTCTTACTGTAGTATTCTTTGCAAAAAAACCAATGCTTTTATTTCGTAAGTTTAGATTTGATTGAAGAGAAAATGTAATATTGAACCTGCTAGAAATCAGAAACTTTGTTACTGCAAGAGTTAATTTGTGTTGAAAGTTTCAAATTGACTATAAAATAATTAAAACAAAAATGTGAAGTAGACAAATGAAATATTTTCTTAAGTAAGAAAGATACATTGGTTCCAATAATTTTTCCAAATAAATCTTTCCAGATAAAATATCTTCCAACTTGAATAAACCTTTGGAGCAGGGTTGTCGTTGAAATCTCCTATTATTGCTTTTATCATTGTATGGTCCGTTTAGTAATTGCCAAGAATGAGTCAGCACAACAATTATTATTTTAACACATTTTTGCAAGTTTGTACAATAATAAATGCCTACGCCAATAATTTTAAAAACGAGACTCATCCGCATATATTAATACTGAAATGGAAACGTTTTTGATGAGCATGTTCAATCTTAAATCCATAATTTAAATGCTACGGTACTGAGTTTACTAAAGCTAATTACAAAATTGAATAATTCCATACCTGGATGAATAGAGCTATCAGCCAATAGAAATTCATTCTTAATAAGAATTATTCCACAATTCTGGAAATCCATTATTAATAACAATTCAATTCTAAAAAAAACTTTGAGGCCGAAAATAAATCATATTACTACAATTTTATTCATTATTCATGATACTCTAAAGCTGTTAGGAAATTTATGTTTGTCCAAATGGCTACATTCTTCTCTATTAAATATAAATTGATCATGAAACATTTATGATAAAAGAAAATAAACATAATAAATGTTATAATTCTAACAACTAATCATTAGTGATTAGTTTATAACTGCCAAATATAAATCCTCAATACCTCTATCTACAAAGAAGCACCATATTCAACATTGGAATAGTAATTATTATACATAGTATTATTTATAATATAAATCATGCAAACTGACCATTATCAACCTTAACCCTGATTGAATTGTTCTCAAACACAATCAAGTTTCAACAAAGTTTATTAACACTTGCAGGTACTGATCAATTGAAATTCACAACCTTCAAACACTGTACGGTCATCCTTCCATTTTTGGGCGAGAGGTGATGGGATGGAATTCATTGTTGCTGACGTGAAGGCCTACACACAAAAAAAATGTTCATTTGCTGATAAATTTCAATTTCTGGACCAAATTTACAACCAAATCTTTTTAAAAGCATTCTCAAATTGATAAACTTGAATCAACTAAACTCTAAACTCAATCAAACTGATGTTAATGTAGGCACATAAGATGCATGGTTTTTCGATTTGAGCGGAAGTATAAAAAATGTTTTGAGGGTGATGCCCACATGAGCTCTGGGGCTTGAGCGTGGGTAATAGGAGGGTGTTGTTGAGAGATGACGACTACTTATAAGGTAGCCGGGACCGACGGCTTAATGTCTCCTCCGAAAGACGGGAGTGGCCGTCTGTGATCAAAATCTGTTTTAGTCACCTGGAATCGAACCGGGAACCTTTGTATACAGGCGATAAGCCACCTCACTAACTGACTAACTGACCACTCCACATTTTCATTCCATTTGAATATTTTTCTTAAAAATTTAAATAATTTATTAAAAAGTGATTTTTTTTTTAGGGTGATGCCCACATGAGCTCTAGGCTTGTGCGTGGGTAATGAGAGGGGTGATGATGAGAGATGACGACTGTTTTTTAGGCAGTCGGGACCGACGGCTTTTCGTCTCCTCCGAAAGACGGGAGTGGCCGTTTCTGTCAAAATCCGTTCCGGCAACTGTATTCGATCTTGGAACCTTTGGATTATCAGTCAGACGCTTATCGCCTTCGGCTACGGACCACTCCAAAATTGATTCAATTACAAACGAAATTAACCTAGAGATTACCTTTTCCAAGAGATATCATTATCATTTATATATTTAGAGACTTTGATAAAGATTTATTGCTTGCAAAAGTATAATGATTACGCTTTATCAGTTCCAATAGTTTTCAATGAGCAAGACTTGAGTATAGCCGGATGCATTTAATTTGACGCTTGGCGATCAGTAAACAGCTGATGTTACGCAGCTTTGACACAATACTTAATGCAAATGTGGAATCTTGCAGATTATTGCAAAGACTTTAAAAAAGGTCTTTCAGAGACTTTAAAGGTCTTTAAGCCTTTAAAAAGTCTTTGGATTATTGTGTCAAAGCTGCGTAACATCAGCTGTTTACTGATCGCCAAGCGTCAAATTAAATGCATCCTGCTATATAATGAACTTTTACATTTACAGACTTTGGAAGTTTTTGATGAGTTTCATTGCAAAATTATTATTGAGTGATGACCCACAACCATAATGACTATAGTTACATCTGGTAACGACTCCACATTTCACGACTTCACACTATACAGCCATACATTTCAAAAAATTTCCAGTTTTCAATGAGGTTTACTAATTTTATTGCAAAAACAATGATTAAGGATGACTGACCGTGACGAGGCCCTATCTCAGACGGTCTCCACTTTGCCTTTGATCACTTTAGCGCTTTCTTTCTCTTTGTCCAGCGGTTTGCTGAACGATGTCTCCACACTGGGAACCGACGATAAACTGATATTATCCGAACTAGATGCTACTGCTGTCGAACTAGGCGGAATTTCAGGCACAACTGGCACCGTCGTTAGACTATCCCTCTGAAAATGATTGATAGGATCAAGTTTAATAAGTTGGAGTTTATAATACTTTATAATAGAATTGACATTAGACCTCAAACAACTCATGACCTTTGCTGAACAGTATCCTCTTTTCCTTTTTTTCGTCCTAAAAATGCAAAATTTCAAAGAACCTCGCATATATAGGTATCAGTCATAGAGGTATAGTTAAATACAGGGACGCAATTAAAAAAGGAATATTCCTGCCAAATTTCATAAAAATCTATATCGATTTTGGCTGTAAATGCGTTACAGACAGAAAATTTGAGTGAAAACTTAAAACCTCACTGCGTTCGGTCAATTAAACTCAAGTATTAATTAGACTCAATAATTAACACAATAGAATTCAATGTTAAAAAAGGGGGAAACGGAAAAATGATGATAAATCACTGATGTCAAAGAAGAAATTTTCTAATATCCAGTTATTCAACGATTGCCCTATCTTTAATCTACCCTCAAAAAGAAAATCATGTGTGCATTTACATGTGTACCATCCCACACAGGCTTAACGTAGCATTGAAATCTCTCCATTCCTAAATGAAATACATAATTAGAAAATAAAAAAATTACCTTTTTCACCATATCTTTCAGGGGAATTTCTTCACTGCGAGGTCTCGGCAATTTCGGTGATCCTTCTCTTGATTTCGCTTCAATGCTGCCCGATCCACTGTCTCTTCTTTCTTTATCCTTTTCTTTCTCTTTTTCCTTTTCTCGTTCTCCTAAACAAAAAGAAAAAATCAACAATTTACTTTGAGATTCACTGGTTTTTTTAATCTTTACTTGTAAACTAAGAGATGAATACGAACAATATTATAATACAGTATTTACTGATGTTTTTCATAAGACGTCCTCACGTAAACATCAAAGGGAGGAATATGAAAGAACAAATAAGATTCACAGGTTTTTCACTTTTTCAAATAGTTACTCTTCAGAAATAATTTTTTCAACTGTCTTCGCTTGAAAATCTGAGGAAAAATATACAAGAATTTATTATAAGATTCAGTGATTTTTCGTATTCACTTGAAAGCATAAGGAAGATATACATCGCTTCATACTAAGGCCGGCCATACACGTTACGATATACTCGTCGTCGTCGTATCGTATGGATACCGTCCTCGAGAATACACAAATATAAAAAATAAAATAAGTTAAAAATAAATTTGAAAAACATTAAAAATACACTTAGGAGTAGTTAAACATCGATAGTAAGGTTGGAAAGCCAGTCTATCACGTCATTATTTAAAACATTTAAGTCTCGGAAATCAGAGTGATAACAATACAGTGAGCACTCCTTAAGCAGATGTTCCATAGTCTGAGATATACTGAGGTAACCTGTGGACATGGAACATAGGTATCGCCTAGTCTATACAAACTAATAGACCAATGCACACAAATCTATTTGCGATATTTCATGTCATTATATAGAGTAGACGATCACACAGGTAAACCTCTTCTGTATACCGTAACGTGTATGATCGGTCCTGCAATGAATTAAGCAATAGTTACAAAAGCAGAGTAAGGATTACTTTTGATAGACTTCCTAGAACCATTACTAAGAGCTCCTTCAAGTGTCAAGGGATGATTCTTCAATTATACAAAAGCTCAACTAGAAATTTTTTCTTTTTCAATTGTAAATGAAAAAAAAAAATACTAATTTACTCACTCAATTTTGGACTGGATGGAACTTTAACGACGGATGCCAGTCCAGGAGGTCGCTGGTTCAGAAGTGGCCTGCCTGATGTGTTTCCTGTAATAGAGGCATACAAATAGCGGACATTGGAAGTTTTTTAGCGACGCAACATTTCTAATGCATCTGTACCTCTTGTTTTGCACTATCATATCATATATTATATACAATCTTGTATGTTATCTATTTCAATCTTGTATCTTGTATCTATTGAAGGCATAACCTATAACGGCCAATAGCTCATCTTGAGTGGACAGTAAGTCGAAGTGTTAATATGGTTGTGACGGAATTGTCATGACACAACAAACAAGGTTTGATTGCTAAGAAACGTTTGTTCCTTTGCTAGGAAAACGTACTTTTGGAAATTTTAGGTTTAGGCCTATTTCTTCTTGAAATTTGTTATTAAAATTTGATTCTATTCATATGTATACATGTTTGATGAATAAAGATTTTTTCAATTGAAATAATTCAATGTAGATGAGCATAGTTGTTGGTAACATTTATTGAGTTAGAATTATCAGATAAACCTTTATTCAGAATTGAAGAAGAGCATTATAGCAAAAGCGCATTAGGAAATTTAAGTGAGCTATTGAAACATTTGAAAAAACCTTCACAGGAAAGGTATATTCTCATGTTTGTTCTTAAGTAGAAAATATTGAGACACATTTTGTAGTTTATGAGTAATAAGAGTGGTAATTAGTATATCAGAGGTTGATGTACTGTAAACACTGAGTTGAAGAAATGATATATTTCAATCACCCTCTTTTATACGGTTTCCACCAATCGCAAAAAAACCGGATTAAATGCAAACACAGTAGAATAACGTGTTTGACGAACCCAGATCAAAGACCAGCCTATAAATCTCTGTTAGATGATGCCATTCTACGGAAGTTGAATTCAATTGGTTTGCAAGCAATAATCGTCATTCAACAGTGGTTTAATTTAATGAGGTTTCAAGCAATAATCGGCCGTAAGTCATCCAAAATCTATCAATCATGGAAAATGTTGATTAAAAAAACTCAATTCAGATAAATATTATCTAAAACTATACAAATCTCGTGCAGCAGGATACTTTTTTGAATGTATAGTAGATTTTTTTCAATTTGGCGGATGAATCAGCTATTTACAAATGGGGAAACAAACATAGGGAGTCTCTCAACAATCATTCGCCATCCGCCAGATTGAAAAAATCTACTAATACATTAGATCAGATAGATTAGTTAGATTTATAATTAGTTAAGAGCAAGCCAACAATGATACTCACTGTATTGATGTATTGACTGACGGAGAGCCAGAAGATTGTAAGCGGGAGGTGACGGAGTGGATTGAGCAACACTGCTTGGGATTTCAAGAAGACGAGCGATTTGCGCCATTTTCTTCTGTCTTGCTTTCGTTCTGCCCTTGGTTAATCTGTAAATTAGAAATAATTCTATTAGCTAAATCAGAAATTTTATTTACATCATAAGGAATAAATTATTTTATAGTATTAAGTCTACATTTGCTTTATAATTAAAATAGTGTAATTTGTGTTCAAGTTGAAAGTTTTCGGATTGTTTTTTTCCTGCAATAAATTTCCACCTTCTTCAAGGTCAATTGACACATGACCGACGCGACGACGATTCGGCGGCAGCATTTTCGTTGTCATGAAGAAGTTACCACATATTCTACACATCTTGTATTCAAACGTGTTAGGGGAGGAGATGTACTGGGAAGGAAACGGAAGTAAAGAAGTGGAATAGTTGCAATAACAAGTGGGAGGAGAATTTATAAAACGACAATAATAATACTGTACCTCTGCTTTGCAGCCAAACATCTGATGTGATCGTCGAATACAAATTTAGCTGCAATAAGTGGGCCAGTGGTTGTGTGGTGGATTGTGATGTGCAGGCATCTAGAATCGTCCTTGTCGCCTTGAACCTGGAATAATACAATATAGTCCTGAAATGATATCATATGACGCCAATTGGTATAACAATGACACAATGAACATGAAATGAATGATTTCTGTTACTACAATATTGCAAAAGAATAACAGTTAATAATAATTGTTAATAATAACAATTGCAGTTGTTTACAAACAACTCGTAACAAAGCATCTCATCTATTCAACACTATGCAACTACGATTCGTCTCCTACCAAGACATGATTTTAGGGTAATGCTCACATTAGACATAGCCGTGATGTTTGGGGTTCCTTTCCGAAAGGACTCTAGTAAATCGTTTCATGAATGAAATCAGCTGATTTTCATTCATGAAATGCTTTTCAAGGCGCCCTTTCGGAAAGGAACCCTCAAGGAACGTTCATAAATACGGCCCCTAGACTCGTGTACATTGAGCTAAATATCTAACAGGAGATAGCAATAGCCTAGGGCTGCTATACAAGACTAGTGTTCCGTCTAAGTTAGGTTGGCAATAAGATGAGGATGAAATATTAATTTCTAGAACAGTATACAATACCAACAAAAATTAGGTTGGCAATAAGATGAGGATTGAATTTTTTCTCAAGAATAGAATGCTATACAAAAAATTAGGCACAACCAAGCTTGTTCAATCAATTAGTGGTGTCTCCAGTTAGCTCAATGCTCGAGTATGGTTAACAGGAAGGATCATTAAGTACATGGTGAGAGTACAAGAACTAACTCTGTTATGAATAATAAGCGAATTGATACTTATTTTATAAAAATGACCTTTCCTAATTAAAAATACGTTATTTATTTTCAGTTTGCTTTTCACACGACTCTGTGGGTTATCTAGGATGATTTACAATTACAGTATTTAAAGATTTGTTGTGCACATCTTTTCATCACTATCATAGAAGTGTGCGTTAGCACCATATTTTAATGGTTTGCACTTGTGTATCAATAAAAGAATTGAATAGTATTGGCAACGCTGCAGGCATGTGATTTGCCAGCTCAGAAAAAGATGGGAGCCTGGATCTGCGCTCAGGGATCTTTAAGGATGAAAAGCACTATATTTAATCTCCATTATTGAATATTAATACTTCCTACCTACATGGTGCACTCCATTACTTTTTACAGTACTTCAATACTATTTACTATTCTTTCCTTTATTACTCAACTCAATACCGTACCTATTACTCCAAACTCCATCGATAATCACTACAGTATAAGAGACACTGCTAAAAAATATGTTATTTATAATATTAATATCGAATGTATAGGAATATATGAATTGATTTACATTAGTACTATCAATGATAATAAAACTAATTCTGGATTACTTTCTTATAAAGACTAAAATTAGCAAACTAAACTGAATATAAAAAACTGGATTATATTCATTTTATTGCCAAAAAGAAAAGAAAACAATACAAAAGTAAATCGGTACAACACTACAATAAAATACAAAATAAATAATTACCTTGAGATTTGGCACTACCATATTGTTTAAATTATAGGAACTACTTTTCGATAAGTGAGACCAGGATTTGTGCTATTATACTCTAGAATGCCTCACCTTTCTTTATCTGAATAAGGTGGACTCACTTATTTTTAGTTTTAACCCTTTTCTTCCATGTCAAGTTTTTTTGCATGTTCTGGACCCATTCCTCCCTAATTCTCGGTCACTAGCTGCCTATCACATGGGAAACCATACTTGGGTATCTTCCCATGCCAAGAAGATATGGGTATCTTCAAGAAGGTATAGCAGGTCCCTTTTAACTTGTCAGAAAACATATGTTTTAACCAGCAATATTACAATACTTAACCTACAAATGCTGAACCTCGCAGATTATTGAAAAGGTATTTTAAAAAGTTATTCTTTGAAAGGTCTTCTTTAAAAAGGTCTTTTAAAGACTTTAAAGATCTTTAAGACTTTTAAGCCTTTTGATTATTGTGTCGAAATCACTGTTTAATAAATTATTACTGGATCAGCTGATTTATGACAAGTTGATTGGATCCTGCTATATCTTCAAGAAGGTATCTTCCCCCTTTTCTATTCTCTAGTACACTACACGATTTAGCAAGTTGCTTTTTTTACGTTGTTATGAATTTTCTATGTTATTTTGTACTTTGGTTTTCCTTGTGTTGATTGTATGTGTGTGTGTATTTCTTGAATGATTTTTTGAATTAACCTCCATGTCCTGTAGAAAGCCGGCCATTTTGGCGACACCCCACCCGAGCCGGCGCAGATCGGGCTCGACGAGTATGAGCTGCGTGGTGTCCATGGCGAGGAAGCGGCGCATCTTGACGCCCTGCTGGCTGATGACGGTGCAGGCGATCAGGTCGCTGTTGTTCAGGTCGAGCACGTTGTCCACCTGGATGCAGGCCGCGCGGTCGGTCAGCGGCAGCTGCGCGTCCCGCTCGCCCGACAGCCGCAGGCTCACCTCGCGCACCAACAGGAACACGCGGATCGCGCGTCTGGCGCGCTCCACCTACAACAGTATTATTAGGTCTTGTTTACACATTGCCAGTCGACTTGTTTTCATAATTTTTTTCTGAGATTTCAAGTATAAAGGACTATTCACACACATCAGTGCAGTCTCCGTCCGACTTGTCGGCGCGTGCGTCAATAATAAAGCCTGGTTTTCATTAGTAGAGTTAGTGGTAGAGTTCCCTGGGCGAGTACTAACTATCTTGTGAACTCTCCCAATGAAAACGTTCATAGTAGAGTAGAGTGATGGTAGAGTACTTGTTTTGGTAGAGTAGGATAGTATGTGCTTGGCCCCCACCACCGCTTCTCACTCTGCTCTACCACCACCATCCTAATGAAAACAGTCTCGAGCTAGTAGAGTAGAGTCTGCTAGTAGAGTAGAGTCATTTCAAGGTTAGATCTGTTCACTAGACAACACACTTTACCTACTATTCTCAATTGTAGTGGAAACAGCTACTCGACCAAGTAAGTAGAGTAGAGTTAGTATGGTAGAGTTAGTATGCTAGTTACTCTACCACTAACTCTACTAATGAAAACCAGGCTTGACGGACTAATCACAGAGCACTAGTCGCAACGACGCATGCGCAGAACTAGTTAAAATAAGAAGGACGGAGACTGCACTGATGTGCGTGAATAGTCTTTAAGAAGAAGAAATAAGAATATTTATTGTCATTAAACAAAAAATTGCAATAGGCTTCGTCATCACATAGAATCGATATTTTATATTCAAATGATATATTATTTCAATATAATTCCTAGTTTCTATAATTAATTATAAAAAACATGAATATTTATTATTATAAAAACATAAATATTTATAATCATGATTACATCTATTATTATAATTTTTACTGTTTAAAGGATGAAACATCGGGAAATTGAATTTGATAGGATTAAACATGTCCAATTTGTTCCAAAGTCCATCAAGTTTTGTCAAAGATTTTTTACAAAACATTCAAAGAGTCTTTTGTTAAATATTAGACAAGATTCAAAATTTAATTGAAATTTATCATCAAGTTTTGTCAATTTTTTTTACAAAACATTAAGGGCTTGTTCATGAGCTCGGGATTTAGCCAAGTCCTAGACTAAAACAGGTGGCTACCGTAGCATCGACAAACGTTTGTCTCGATAGGTTAGTGGGTTAGCAGCATAGAGCCCTTAGTACATAGTTTTGAGGCTTAAGTTTGTCGATGCTACGGTGGCCACCCGTTTTAGTTTAGGACTTGGCTAAATCCCGAGCTCATGAACCGGCCCTAAAAGAGTTTTTTTGTTAAATATTAGACAAGATTTTAAATTTAATATAAATTCATCATTAGAGCATTGAATAATTGAAATTGGAATAGTTATTCAACGCTGAAAACCATTCTGACAAAAAAGTTGAAATGGTGAAGCAAAGTTTTGAACGCACCTCGCCACAAGGCAGCCGCCGAGTGAACTCGATGCCGGTCATCGGGGTGCCGGTCGGCGGCAGGAGCACGTTGGAGTCCATCATCAGCCACTCCACGTTCAGCGGCTTCTTCTTCATCTCCTCGTACTCGTCCTCGAACATGTCCAAGAATATGTCTTCACTCTGTCACACAATACAAACAAGGCACTAATAACATGTCCAAGAATATGTCTTACTCTGTCACACAATACAAACAAGGCACTCATAATATGTCCAAGAATATGTCTTCACTCTGTCACACAATACAAACAAGGCACTGATAATATGTCCAAGAATACAATTATCTTCACTCTGTCACAAAATATAGCAGGATTCTTTTTAATTGTCATAAAACAGCTGATTGATGTACACTCGTTTACTAACGTTAAATCAGCTGTTTTATGACAAGTTAAAAGAATCCTGCTATACAAACAAGGCACTGATAATATGTGCAAGAATATATCTTCACTCGGTCACACAATACAAACAAGGCACTGATAATATGTCCAAGAATATATCTTCACTCTGTCACACAATACAAACAAGGGACTGATAATATGTCCAAGAATATATCTTCACTCTGTCACAAAATACAAACAAGGGACTGATACTATGTGCAAGAATATATCTTCACTCTGTCACAAAATACAAACAAGGCACTGATACTATGTGCAAGAATATATCTTCACTCTGTCACAAAATACAAACAAGGGACTGATACTATGTGCAAGAATATATCTTCACTCTGTCACAAAATGCAAACAAGGGACTGATATGTCCAAGAATATAATTATCTTCACTCTGTCATACAATACAAACAAGGCACTCATAATATGTCCAAGAATATGTCTTCACTCTGCCACAATATACAAACAAACAAGACAATGATAATAGGCAAAAGAGTACGCACAATGATAATGCGTTAATAAAGAGTACAGAAGTGCTAATAAATTATATTTTGAGGGAAAAAATATTCCCTATGCAGTAAATAGACTGCATATGCAGTTAAAGTATTTATTATTCAACTTGTTCATTGTGTAATGTTTTTTTTTGGCTTCTGACCTCACTACCGGCGCACAAGATTATCTTTTGCCGGTAGTGCCATATTGTTAATGATATTGTTGATGATTTATAATTCATTATCAAATCTCAAGGTAATTATTTATTTTGTATTTTATTCTAGTGTTGTACCGATTTACTTTTGTATTGTTTTCTTTTCTTTTTGGCAATAAATATTGATTGATTGATAATTCACTTCCAAGTTATTTTTGAAATTGGAAATCTTTGATTATTACGGGAATTTGTACATATTGAGGTTGTCTATTTATGATATTTATATAATATTTGGACTATTTATTTTTTGCTAGGAAGATATTCTTTGAGTAAATTATCAAGAAAGGTATGAAGTATTATCTCCAACTGGAATTATTTCTTTTGCAATTTGTTATGGCTCAAAAGTAGATATCTTCTGAGCCTACTCCTCTCAAGATTTACGCCTGCATTATATGGAAGTTTCCGTGAGAATTCGAGTTTGGGACTGCAGTGACATCATTATCTCTACTTTCTCAGCAAACAGCTGCACTCCGACCCACCTCTTTTATTCTATACACCTTGAGCATTAGATACATATTGCAGGATTATTTCAACTTGTCAGGAATCAGCTGTTTTTGGTAATAATTAAACATTGATTTCGACACAATAATCAAAAGGCTTAAAGACCTTCAAAGTCTTTAAAAGACATTTCTAAAGAATACCTTTCAAAGAATAACTTTTTAAAAGACCTTTTCAATAATCTGCGAGATTCAGCATTTGTAGGTTAAGTATTGTGATATTGCTTGTCGATCATATGTTTTCTGACAAGTTAAATGGATCCTGCTATAGATAGAGAGATGTTATTTTTTCGCTCTCTATCTATCTAATTTTTCATCCGCCAAATTAAATAAATCTGACAATAACTAAGTACAATCATGGTAGTAGTAGTTCATATGAGCATCACCACGGCACGTTGCAAAATAAGAATTAATTATTGATTCTGAATTGTGAGATTTGTCCTGATTATTATTGTAAGAAATATTGAAGGAGCCACACCTTATAGAAATTCCTGAGCAATGATGTACTTTCTTCTTTGGCACCAACCACTGCCGCCAAATGACAATCTTGCAGGATACTGACACCGTCCTTCACTGCCAGTCTAAGAAGTAGCGATATTGTCAGTTCTAGAGTGACAAGGCGAACACCACAACCTAAAAGATATAGAAGAAGATAAATTGTGATAATATCATAAGATTGTTAATCAAGACAAGTACATATGCTTTGATTTGTAAATAAAAAGCTCAACTTATTAATACGTTTCAAATTATTGTAAATGAATGCTCTATTTGATTCATGAGTGAAGTCTATAATTAATTCTATTTCATTACTCTTTTACAACTAAAATCTTTAACTCTTCTCTAACTCTATTAGGGGTACACCAGTTAGTCAAGACAAGACAATACGAGATTAGTCACGTTTAGTCACAGTAATTCACATAGTTGCTTATGAAGCAGCACACACCGATGCAATGACTAATCGGTGTGTGTTGCTTCATAAGCAACTATGTGAAGTACTGTGACTAATCTCGTCTTGTCTTGTCTTGACTAACCGGTGTACGCCTAGCCTTACAGTACCATGGTTTCATGGCGTAATCTGCCAGACCCACTAATGTTTGGTAAATAGAGATTTGACAGCATCAGTTATTTTTTCAATACCATCGTAATTTTATAAGAATTGAAGTAAGACAACTAATTACAGTATCACACTATAATTTGATTGATCAACGTTTCATGACCTATTCAATTAGTTCTGAATTATCACCCATTATCCTGTAATTTCAATTTGATGATAAATTTTTGATAAATTACAATCATCAACCTGTAATTTTATTGTCATTCTAGTTTAATGACCTATTTATTATAGATAAACTATTAATTATCACCCTGTGAAAGTTTCTATTTGAAGTTCAATGACAAATTATCGATTAAGCCTGGTTTTCATTAGTAGAGTTAGTGGTCGAGTAACTGTTTTCACTACAATTGAGAATAGTAGGTAAAGTGTGTTGTCTAGTGAACAGATCTAACCTTAAAATGTCTCTACTCTACTCGACTCTACTCTACTAGCTCGAGACTGTTTTCATTAGGATAGTGTTGGTAGAGTAGAGTGAGAAGCGGTGGTGGGGGAAGGGAAGTGGTAGAGTACTATCCCACGGTGCTATCCCACTCTACTCTACTAAAAACAAGTACTCTACCATGACTCTACTCTACTATCAACGTTTTCATTGGGAGAGTTCACAAGATAGTTAGTACTTGCCCAGGGAACTCTACTAATGAAAACCAGGCTTAAATTACAGTATTGATTTCATTAGATGTACAACATGGCTACTGACCAGGCTGACAGCTGAGCGTGATGATATCAATAAGCTTCTCGACGAGCCAGGTGTTGTAGCGAGGTTTGTCGGGGGCGGCGGAGGCGGCTGCATCGTCGGGGGCGGCAGCAGCCGGCAGCAGAACGGTGTCCAGCAGTGCTTTGTCCACGCCCGAGTTGTGCGAGATGGCGTGCAGCAGACAGAGCACGAACAGCGCCGAGTAGTCGTTCTCCAGACACACCAGGTAGGAGGTGATCGCGTCAAAGAACACCGGCACCACTTCTGTGTTGTGGTCGAGAAAGCTCATTAAAACACGTCTTGAAAATGTTCATGGTCATAGAATGAGAAATACAGAATGATTCAAAAAGAATACCACAACTTTGAAAATGTGTATTTAACGAAAGAAACATAATAGAACCTTCTGTTATACATCAAAAAATCATTTCAAAATCAAATCAAATCATTTATTTATCCTTGAAACAAAATACAGCAAACTCAAGAAGTACAATGAAAAATAATAGAATTAATAATACAATAGATATAACATAAAATAGTAATAATATACTGTATTAATAACAAGGAAGGTCCCTGCAAAGGCAACAGCCTGAGCGCAGGGCCGAGTATTATAATAACAAATAAAATAAGCAGCATTAACCAAAATAATACAAATAAAAAGAAAAGAAATATCTTATTATAACAATTGAGGAAAAATTAATCACGGTACAAGGTAAAGAAAGTACAATTAAAAACTGAGAATAAAGAAATAAACCCTTGAATGTACAAACGAAATCTACAAGAGAACATTTCAAAGAATTTACAATTTGAAAAAGAGGTGAAAGTTGATTCTGAAAAAAAAACCTCACAAAACTTCAAAAGGGACATTCAAAGCAACAAAAACCAACTAGAATTTGGAAAAGAAGTAACTTTTTGTAACATCATTACAAAGCGTATTTAAAGTTTTTCACTCACAAAGTTCAGAGATGTTATGACCCTCCAGACACTCGACTAATATCAACCCGATATTGTTCCACACTCTCTGTAGCATATCAGGCGTAACAGTTTGGTAAGCTGCTGTTATTTCTTGTTTCAAATCATCAATATCCATCTACCATTTATGATTTGAAACAAGGAATAACACCAGCTTACATAACTGTTACACCTGATATGCTACAGAGAGTGTGGAACGAGTTTGAGGGATGTTTTGGGTTGATATTGCTCGAGTGTCTGGAGGGTGTCATATTGAACATATCTGAACTTGTTTGTAAGTGAAAAAAACTCCTTTAAATACTTTTTGTAATGAAGTATAACAGACGGTTCTATTATGTTTCTTTCATTAAATACACATTTTTAAAGTTGTGGTATTCTTTTTGAATCACTCTGTATTTTGTAGACAGAGTAATGATGAGTGAGAAACCAGTTTGTTTGTTTCCGTGTCTAGATCTGACCACTTATTAATCTTGCAGTCATGACCTATAGTCTAGTCCGTTCAGGTAAAGAAGAGACGATGTAAATAAATCTGTGCGTGCGAGAGTCCAGCTAGGAGCAGCTAGACCGATTCACAGTAGAACTACTGAAATAATATTATCATCTGCAGTATGTGATTCCTGTCTGACCTTGAATGAACGTATTATGAACTGGAATTGGACAGGAAATTTATCGAAAACAGCTGTGAGTCATCGCTTCTATACGCACACAAATGCTAACAGCTTGTTTTGGCGGTCTCTAGACTCCGTGAACAGAGTATAGTTGTTGAAGGATTCTCGGAGCTAGTCCTTTAGCACGCACAAATTATTCTTTATTTGGCTCCTTCAGTGTGCTTTGCAGTGTTTTTCTTGTATAACAAGTTTAAAGAGAACTAGACTATAGTGCTTCTCATCTCATATTGACTTTTTTTACAATGCTACTAAGTTAATTCGATACATTTATGTTTTTGGTGTAAATATTAACATAAATAAAACTTATTATATAAATAAACATATATTCAAATAAAACCATTGGAATTAACTTGATATCTGCTTTATCCATGCAGTATTCTACGTGCTGTTTTGTTTTTAATTTTTTCAAATTTTCAAAATACAGTAAGTTTTATACCCAGATACTGGTATCTAACTGGTAATAACTGGTATTACATGAATATATGAATCAAAATATTATTGTATTAATGAAGGCTAGAAACGTTTTTGCTTTCATCTAGGCCAGCTTGAATGCAAATGTGAAGTTCTACGTTATATAAGAGCAAAAATTAATCAATTAAGAAAAAATCAAAACAAAAACATTTGTCATAAAAAAGGAAAATCGCAAAGAATAATGGCTGCGATGACACTAATTACCTTGGGCCAATCTCTGTTCCTTTTCTTCATCGGTTATATTTAGATTGGGCTGTAATTTTGGAATTTCCTGAACGACAACTTTATCTGCAAAAGAAAGTTTTCTTTTCGTTAGACACACTTTCCATTATTCTGTTCACGAGTTGTTATTCTGAAGATTAATGGTTTAATCAATAATAGAATCGATTTGGCGTAATGTGAGGAAACTCGCTTCAAAATAATTGGATTTGATTTCTTATTACATTCAATTTCATTTCACCACCTACATCGCTAGGATGAAGGGTCCGTTGTTTAGAAAACTCTTCAAAATAAATTAATTCAGTGAATAAAATGGATTAGTAGAGGTTGTATAAGATTGAAAACTACTAAGGTTCGGTTCCCTGTTGGACTCTTTGTACCCTGTTTGGTAAATTTTTTATCACTATTCTCATCAATTTCAAATTTCACTCATTATGTAAATTTAACGCAAAATATTTTTTTTTTTGAAAAAAAAAAATGAAATCACTCTTGATACATGGTTCTAGATGACTGAATGTTTCATTGATAAAGTCAACAAGAAATGCGGTATTAAGTGGGAATTATGAGGCTTTAATACAAGAAAGAGGAGTGGAATTTTTAGTGAATACTTAATTACATTTGCTTGCAGATTGCATATACTTGAAATAAATTGAAACTTGGATCGAGGGTTCCTTCTTGAATTCCTTCTATTTTCATATAACCAATTTTTCAAAATACTTGACTGAAGGTAACTTTCGCTTGTGAATTTATTGGTAGAGTTTACCTCGTTACATTTCAAAATATATACTCTACAATTTGGACTAGTGAAAAGATGTACGAGTTTAATCTAATTCGGTTTCAGGTAAGTTAATTAATAAGTAGAGGTAAGTCAGGTAAGTCAATAAGGTAAGGTAAGTTAATAAGGAAAGTTGATTTGATTTTAGGTAGTGGAATTTATAGAGGAAAGAGTCCAGCCCAAAGCCTAATAAGCAAGCTTGAAGAATGACGATTGGCTTTAAGCAGCACATTTCAATAACAGTGAGCAATATTCTAAAAATACCAACTACAATACGTAACTGTAGAAGCTTTGTGTGGACAAAGTGAATGAGAATGATATATGCTATGAATTGAAGAGTTTCTATTTCTAAATACTACATATTTTTGTGAGCTTGATGTGAATATAGTTACCCAGTTGGAAATTCACAATTTTCAGGGTATCCGAGCTTAAATTTTGACCTCAAAAGAATATCATTCTATTTACTGTCAACCTATTTACTAAAAAACGTAGATACATTATAATGGAATCTGAGTTTGTTGAACTAGTACAAGAATGAGGATGATGTGGCAACAGTAGGCCTACTTTCTATTACCTTTCATCTGGATTAAATGAAGAATTAGCTCTAGTATAGAGTCTTAATAGAAAAGCATTGGAGGTAGGCCTACTACAATTAAATGTTGAAAAAGCAGAAAATAAAAAAATGTTCTAGAAAACAAAACCATCTACCGGTCAAGCCATTTGGTGTACCGTCTGATTGTTCGTCAAGCGATTCCTCTAGTGACTCATGGAGCAAAACCAGGCTTCAGACATGCTGTACCCTGTAAAAACATAAATTTTCTGAAATGAATTGTATGATTAATGTGGATTCCATTTGTATATTTTCAATTATTGCAAAAAATAGAGAACTACTGGCGATATCCATTTTAAAATTATCACAGTGCAAGCTACGTAGTACTTTTAACACTAGAAATTCAAGAGGCTGTACCCTGTAAAAACATAAAATTTTTGAAATGAATTGTTGATCAATGTGGATTTCATTTATATATTTTCCATTATTGCAAAAAAATAAAAAACTACTGGCGATATCAATTTTAAAATTATCACAGTTAGTGCAAGCTACGTAGTACTCTTAACTCTAGAGTCGCGAACAAGTTGAAACATTTCAACATTCATGCCACTGACCAAACAGGGCTGTTCTCTTCGTATGAAGGCTACACTAATTAAGATAAATTCCAATAATATAATAATATAAGATAATCACCAATATTCTATAAAAGAGTTTTTATAAAAGAAGGAATAGTTTGGTAAAAAAGTAAGCAAATAAATACCTGAGAGTTACGCTGGGTCCAGTCGGTAGCAGTGAAAACATCAGCCGTGCCTCTGAGAATGATTTCGGCGAGAACGTTGATGAGTGGATGCTGGGCTGTGATCAAGAACACTTGCGACAGAAGAAACAGTGACACCACACTGCTCACTCTCGGCGTGTTCTCCTATCAACATCAACACGCTCCAAATTAATGACGAAAAAATGGACTAGTAAAGATTAATGATGATCAATTATTCTGATTCAACAACTGTAAGATTGTTCTCACTGAAAATGACAGGCATGGTTTTGAACAGAGCCTATCAAATCAAATAGATTCAATTGACTTTCAATTGAACAATGTTTCAATCATTAGAAAATGAGAATATCGGTTTTTCAATAGATTTTTATTTTTCTATTAGACGCTAAATAATAGACCATTTTGATTAATCGAGATTTAAAATGATGAAAAAAGTTTTAAAAAGTGGAAAAAAAGTTTGATCAGTTCAACATTCAAATAACAGTATTTTTCTTGGAGCCTTGAAAACGTTTATGAGAGTTTCTAAACAATCTACAAAAATAAAGTTTCCAAAACTGATCCGACGAAAAAATAAAGCCATTCAAGAGTAAAATTGATAAAGGAGAGAGTGAACCCATAAGGGTACTTGAGATGTAGCTATAGATACAGTTCTTGAAATATAGCTGGAGCTACGGCTATGAGTGAAATAACAATTGATCAATCTGTATTGAATCATTTTTACGACCAACTTAATAAGTAAGTTATATAACAATACAACGTGGATAATAATTCACGATATTCATTGTTTATTTTATTCAAATCATGACGAAATTGATCATAGTCTAGAGTCACGATTAGATTTTTTGTACTAGAAGAGAATTATAAATTAGTTTTGAGACATTATACTGTAACTTGAAACTATGCTGAATACCAGCAGTAAACCCGACTCTAGAAATGCCAATATGATCAAATGATTGTCATGAGACAATGAAATAAACATATCGACAAATTGTTGGCATGTGAGCCAACGGCCACAGCATAAACTATACCTTGCAAACAGTTCCATGATATCATCTCATGTATGTATTGAATGTTATCAAGAGGACAACTTACCTTCAGACACTTGTTTGATTTGGTTTCAAGCATCTACTCACGAATGATATAAATAATTATTATCAGATAAGTTATTCTCTTTATGCCCGGTTTTTCAGTAGTTCAATAAACTTATTGAATCAATAACTTTTTTTTGCATTTGAAAACACATGGTTATTGATTCAATAGTGCTATTGGATCCATAAACTGTCTATTGAGCGACTGAAAAACTGGGCATTAGTCTTCAAAAATTCATGTAAATGGAATACAGTTGTATTCATATCATAATGAAAAGAGAACAGATATGTAGTGAATTTCAGTCATGAGAATTGCCTGAATGACAGTGATTAGATTGTAATTGAAAGGGAACTGACCTCGTTGAGATTGGGCAGGAGGGAGAAGACGTAGAGCGGTATGAGCAGCTTGTTGAGGAGATGGTCGATGAGAACATCGTTGAGGTCGTCTATGTTGAGGCTGAGGATGTCGTTCAGGTAGTGCAAATGGTCCAGGTGCTCAGCCACCAGATCCGCCAGACGATTTTGGCTCAAATGGCTGCTGCTTCAACATTCACAAGCCGATTAGATTTTGCACAATTTACGATCAGTTTTGCTTTGAAGCTTTGCTTATCCTAGATAATATGCCTCTATTCGAAAACGAATACTAGTTTATATTAGATAGCATTAGCCCCTGCGCCCACTAAGCAACTGCTATCTGATTTCAGTCAGCAACCCAGCGTTGCCAGATGACTTTGGCTGATAGGTTAGATTACCTGATTACCTTAAAAAAAGCCAAATGTCATCTGGCAACATTGGGTTGCTGACTGAAATCAGATAGCAGTTGCGAAGTGGGCGCAGGGGCTTAGAGTTTATAGTGGCAATTAGATTAGCACAATTTACGATCAGTTTTGCTTTTAAGTTTTGCTTATCCTAGATAATAATATGTCTGCGGACAGGGGTAACCAGATGCAAGTCCGAACTTGTGCGATGGGGCTACAGTGAGGATGAGGAATGCGAGTGCGGAATGTTGCAAAACTATAAACACCTATTGACCTGTCCTAACATGAGAATATATTGTACTATAGAAGACCTTATTATAGCAAATGACAAAGCAGTTTCTGCAGCAACATTTTGGAAAAACATTTAGTAAGGTGACTCTAGACACGAAAGAAGAAGAAATGTGTCTCTATACAAAAAAGTATACAGTTTACATGGTTGAATATAGTCATAGATAAAGCAATCGAAACTGCTACGAACCAGTGTGCTAGATAGAGTATTGAATAAGAGTATATACAGGGTGTTTCTAAAATAGACCGAAAAACTTCGTGAGCGGTTTTCTAACATTGAAATTAAGATGATCTTTTTAGTTTGATCTTCATTCCAAAAGGCTTTACTGCCAAAAGAGAGTGAGAGTGAGAGAGATATCTATATATAAATGTAATAATGAGTGTGAATAGTTGAAATATGGAAAATATGAGATGTAAATACGATATTGTAATTGAATTAAATATTAGTTATGTGAAATAGTTGATGCCTTTGAAATAATAATGTGTTTTATACTAGTAATATCGATTGTTGCAAAAAAGGGGGAAGTTCAAACTTCAAACATCATAACAGAGTCAATTAAGAAGATGACGAAAATGCTAATAAAAATACTTTAAAATCTGATTAATACCTTCATTGTAACACATTGAAACCACTAAATAATCTGTAGCAATAAATTATTGATGATACCTTAATGATTGAATTTAATTCTTCTTCTTTTTCTCTCCCCAGTATGCCATTACAGCGTTGGCGTCCATTTTTACCATTTTTCCCTGTCCATCGCCATTCTCCTCATCTCTGGAACCGTCTTTCCTCTTCTCCTTCCTATCTCCTCAATCCGTTCCTCATACGAATCATCTCCTCTACTAACTCAACCTCTTTTCCTGTAAGCGTTCGAACATTCCAAGTTCCAAATCTGATAAAATTGCGATTCCTTTTATGCCGTGTTTCCAGTCCTATTCCGAGGCTACTTTTGTTTCTATGAATCCGGTTTAATCCAACATGTGGGGGATTAGCTCAACGACGTCTTCTTTGGGGTGCTTCATGACAATAAAGCTAAGAAAAATTAAAAAATAAATAAGAGAGGAATGACCAAGGAAGGCCGAAAGGACAGAATGCAGATAGATGAGAACGCCGGATTAAATAAACATAATCATAGAAAAGAAAAACATAATGGAATAAATAAACAATCATAATAGAAAATTATGGAAATTATAGAAATGAATAAACAAACATAATTATAAGAAACCAAGAAAAATAATGGATAAAAGATAAGAAGGGTGGGTGGAGGGGGTTAAGAAGAGAAGAAGGCAGGGTAGGGACAGTCAGTGCTGGAGAGAAGAAGTGGAAGGCACTGACTGGCTCGGGGTTCGGAGGGTCACGTACCTCAGAGATAGCAGGAATTGCTACTCCCCCTACGATAGATTAAATTCAATTCTACGATAGATTAAATTCAATTCTATCTCAAAATAGTGTTTTGTTCCTATCTTACAAATCCCTCCCTCTCTGTCTCTGCTTATGGTTGAGTGTTGATGGGAAGGATGTCCTTGCACATCCTTCTCCAAGAATGGACATTTATATGTCCAAACTCCGCCATTTCATGTAGATACAAAATCAATTACTTATATTTCCAATGACGTTCATTTAAATAAAATATATCATACTGTACTAGTATTAAGTTGTATTAAAAAATCTTGAATTAAAACTTATAACTATACATTTTCATTTAAAATCTTTCTTACTTCATGTTTTGTTCAGTTAATCTTATGCTGTAATTATTATTTTTAAATGACGTTCATTGTAATGACTTTTATGACCTAGAATTTAAGCGACATATTTTGTAATCTGCGTGAATAAAGTGATTATTCTATTCTCTCACTTGAGCGCTCCACTAGTACAAGAGCTAGTATATTATAGTACAGTATCCTCAGTATACTCACTCGGCATCATTGCGAACACAGGCATCGAGTTCGAGCACATGGTTGCCAATGAACCAGACCAGATTGGAGAAGTAGGGCGCCGCCGTCCGGTTGCGGATGAACCTGAGCATCGACTTGTCCTCCACCTTGTACACGTTCAGCGTGAGCGTGCGCACCGCTATGCGCACCATCGACTCCGGGTGCTTGAAAAACTTGATCGCTTCCGTGTACAGCGGAAAGTCGTTGGTGTGCTGCAAAAGTATAGAACAATTAGAATAATAATATTTATAGCAGGATTAATTCAACTAGTTAGAAAACAGCTGTTTCGGCAATAAGTAAACAGTGATTTTACGTAGCTTTGACACAATAATCCAAAGGCTTAAAAGTCTTAAGCCCGGTCTAGACGCAACGATAAGTTTGTCAAACTTTTCAGGATTATTTTAAATTTTCAATAAACAGCTGATTTTACGTTAGCAAATAAGCGTACATCAATCAGCTGTTTACTGACAAGTTAAATGGATCCTGCTAAATAGCAGGATTATTTTAAATTGTTAGAAAACAGCTGATTGTTGTAAGCTTGTTTACTCACGTTAAATCAGCTGTTTTATGACAATTTATAATAATCTTGAAAAGTTTGAACAAAAAGTTTGACAAACTTATCGTTGCGTCTAGACCGGACTTCAACGACCTTTAAAGCCTTCAAAAGACCTTTTTAAAGAATACCTTTCAAAGAATTTCTTCTTCTTCTTCTTCTTCTTCTTTATCTCTCCCCGGTGTGCCTCACAGCGTCGGGGTACCTTTCGAAGAATACCTTTTTTAAATACCTTTCAATAATCTGCGAGATTCAGCATTTGTAGGTTAAGTATTGTGATACTTGAAACAAAATCAGCTGTTTTCTGACTCGTTAAATTAATCCTGATATATTTGCCATAAAATACAAAATATATGTAAAATAGGCTTCGTCATTGTTTTTAACAAAAAGAGAATGAACATTTTTCATGTTGTAATACCAGACATATTATTACAGTACTGTTGAAAATGTGACTGGTGTAGCCACGAAACCGCGGTCTAGTGCTGTAATAATAAAATAGTGGAATTGACAATATCTTTCAGTGTTTTATTTTATTACATAAACAATAAATGAAATGAATGAACGAAATAAAACTAATTTAATGGTTAGGGATACACAGTTTGTTCCTTACAGCACTGTTTGGTGACTGTTATCTACATATGGTGCCTAAACACGATTACTAATGAGGTCACCTAACCACTTTTTCCAATTTTGTATTGTATTTATATGTTGTATTATTGTATTGTTTTTGGAAATTGTGTGTAAATGAATAAATAATAAAAAAAATATTCCAGTTGAAATACTATGATTCTAGTACTGAGTGTCCTACCAAGGCAAACGGAAGGATAGTTTATTTATTGAGATAAACAAACTGATTCAAAATGATTCATTAATTCCTTCATTACAATGTGGGCTAGAGCAGCACAATTCATATGGTTATTTGTATGGTTTTGCTGCTCCGGCCAAGGGTTTCATACCCATCCCGTCTTGCATTTTTGTATATCATCTTTCAACTCATTACCCACGCACAAGCCATAAACATGTCTTCATTAAGAGTCTTTTCAATGAATAAACACAAATTTAAAAACTATTCAACGATTAATTAATATTCCAACTCACCTCGTTATAGAAGAAATGCACAGTATGAGCGTTCAGCTTGAGAGATAGAGTTTTAAGGAATGATATGTAATACGCCATCACTTCTTCGTCGGAGAAGTCAAACTTATGTACAATAATGAGATTCACATGATTATTGCTTAGTAGGTAATCTGAAACCACAAGAACAATAAAAACGACCGATTAGCTTTTCAATTGATAGCTACAGAATAACCATTAGAACTTAGAAGTAATGTATTCTTCTGTAATATTTTTGAGAAATCGTTTTGATTTTGAACAAATAGACTAATATTCTGATTTGGGGATCATATAAAACAAATCAAAGTGAAATATTATTTCAGATTCTTAGCTCTACCAAAGAAGTGAATGATAATAACATGAACACAGCTAGATTACAAATGAAAAGAACTAATACGAAGAACAATACGTAATTTAAACAATACCAATTTAAACCTATAAATTAAAACTATTTATCGTATTACCAACACGTGATTTAAACCACAACTAAGTGGTTTCAATCCAAAGGAAACAAACTTTGTATATTAAGGAGGTATTCTCTAAACTACATAAATCCTGATAGTAAAGTATAAAAAATTGTTATTTCAAGTTCTCTTAACATTGATGTAATTAAATATGTTTTAATATTGGAACTCAGTGAGATAATATCAACACATGCTGAAAAAATAATTGAAATGCAGAATAATCATACTTACATAGAGATGTCTCTTTCCTAATATTCTCAAACAAAATATTCAATGTCTGTAATAGCTGAACACATACATAGCTTCCACATTTCTGCTTTAGAATTTTCAAGAAGAACGATAACATGTTCTTCTCAAGAAAAAAGCTGTAAAAGAGAAGCAAATATGAATTCATTAAATATTTAGGTAATAGTTGGTAAATTTATTCATCTTATTTATTCATTAATACAATTCTAAAATAATAATCTGGAAGAGAAAAACTAGGCTGAGCCTGTGCTATTCCTCTTCTAAATTTTGATGATTAATTATGTCCAAAACAAGGTTATGTATTGATATATACATAAGAGGCATGTAGGCTATATATTTTATATATGATTATTAAAATAAAATTGGAAAATTTTTTATCGGCGAATTTATTCCACATTAATGTTATGTTATAAGAAGTAAGTTACCTCATCCATTAACTAGGTAAGGTACCAAAATTTAAATCCCCGGCCGTTGAAGAATTTAATTATTTGAGTAATATACAGTAGTAACATCTATAAAGTGATAGATATGACTTGTTTAAAGGGTATCCTATTCCTATATTTTTTATTCTTTTTAGCACGTCCAAATTATTAAATTAATATAGCCTAAAATTGAATTTGAAGAATAACTTTCATTCATTTTTGCTTCAAAACTGAATTACAGTATTCTCAAAAAGTTCCTTTACAAAGATTGAATGAGTTTCTCTATTTCAAAGCAGTAGAATTATCTTATCATGGATTAAATTTCAATGAAATGCCGGAAGCCTTATTTATCTTTTGAATAACTGTCGAATAGTATGAGCTATGAACTATAACAAACAGATAACTTAATTGTTTATTCATGATTAATTCTATGAGTAAGTTTTGTTCAAACAAGAAATTTTCAAATAAATAAATATATCTTATTACATAAATATGTCTATAATCATTAAGCTTAGTCAATTAAACTTAGTCAATTAGCCTTTAAATTTTTTAATAAGAATCCCAAAAGAACAAAATTCATGTTAAACTTAATTTACTTTAATCTTAAAAATTTCGAAGATGTGTGTCAAAAATAATAATGAGACTAATTGAATAATTCTCCATCACTTTTCAATTTTATATGATGATTACTCATTAACAGTGCACAGGATGATTAATCACATTATTCCTATACTATTATTACATGAGATGAACAGTTGTTGCATCTTCCAATAGCGAATATTCTTCTGACACCAATGCGAAAGGAAAAATAGACTTCCACACATATAACACATTCCAGGATAAATTTCTAGGCATGAAAAAATTTAGTTCTGTTGGAAATTTAAAATGTAAGATATTAATTTTAATAGGAAAAAAGCACTCACTCGAATACACTGCTATCATTTTGATCGCCCCAGATTAGAATTTCCGCAATAGAGCGCAGAGTTTCAACAAGAAGCCCTCTATTATTTTCAGAGACTGTTTGGTTTTTAGACAGCACATTGTACAAATATCTGAAAAAAAATTATTGCAGGCCTAAGTTATTACAGTATTTCAAACCTAATTCCTTTCATACTTAATTGAAAAATATATAGGCTAGCATGAAAGTAAAGATTAACATACCGTAATAAATTACAATAGCATTTTAATTATTACCATTCACTGCTATACATCGATGTAATCCGCATAATATATGAAACCAGATTGAAATAGAATGGCTATTTGAATGATAATTACAATAATATATAATAAACCAAATGACAATGACATTGTTATAGGTAATACTGAAAGAGCATTCAATCTATTCAGACAGTTGCAGGTTTTATAAGTTGGAGCGATAAAAAAATTCTCAACTTACAAAGACAAAAGAATAGTTATTATGTATTAAAATTCATGAGTAAAGTTATATGGATAAGATGCCATTAAGGGTTCGCAAATCTTTCCAACATATCAAATTCATTCCAGAGAATTGGATATACATTAAGCCAATTCGGCTACATAAGAAGTGAAATGCAAAATTTACAAAAACGTGAATCTTTATAAAATTTTAAGTGGCCCATCATGAGATAAAAATCATTGTGACTGGAAAAAGATTACTTACTTTAAATGATCCAGGGAATGTGGATTTTTAGGTTTCCATACGCCACCAAACCAACTACGACTTCTAAACATTTCTGATTGATTATATTAAAATTTTGATCATTCAACAAAACATTTTTATCACAAAATAGACATTGTAAAATAAACATTCAATATCACAACATAACCTATATATTATTTTATTGCGATCATCTGATTGCACTCAGACCTCCAATGCTGCCACCATAACAGGATCTAGAAATCATATTCAAAGTAATAAATAATTTATTATCAAGCCCTTTTAATGCTGACCCGAATTGAATTATTTCTATTGATATACTTCTATTATTAAAACTATCTATGCTTCTTTTTCAATTTAATCTCAATAATCATTCCAGCTCATTCATTTGCTTCTACCTGCTTCCGGCGGGAACTCATTCAAACTTGCCTATTCCCATGGAAATTTGAAAGTCCGTTTTATCAATAAAGTTATGAGATAAATCTCTTTTCATTCATGCCAATTAAATTCATTTTTTTACAAACCGAAGAAACTTAAATTCTACAGAATGGTTGATGTAGAACCCTCAAATAAGTGTCCTTGTGAAAGCAGATCCGATTCTCCAAAGAAAACCGTAACTTTTGGTGATTATGCAAAGGTTAGAATATTTATTATTTTCATTATTCAACTGTTTAGTTTTTGTAAGATGTGTACAATGTGGACGTTATAAAAACTATTTAGTTCTCAATATAGGCTTTGGCATAGCTATTTCAATTCATTATACTTTACTTTCTGCTTTTAATGACAATCGTGAAACCCCTGTAATCGGTAACATACCATATAGGATGTTTATTATAAAAATTGTGTGAACATTATGGTAATTTACTTTTGATTTTTGCAGGAGGCAATGGGTGACAGTGGTGTAGACCAGCCACCTTACCTTCCACAGGCTGGTGATAATATGATGAAAGCTGAGGAGACAGTACCAGGACCAATAGGTCCATGGGCCACTGGCAGGGTTGACTGGGGACCCCTCTCCGGCCTTACTGGAACCAGACCAGTTGTCGACCACTATTCAATTACCAGATTCAGTCCAGGTGAATGGCGTCAAAAGAACAAGGATTTGTTGTGTGCAGTTGGGGAAGATCAGCACCGGTCAAATGAGTAAGTTACAAGTCAAGAGAATCAATGTTGTTTTCCATGACGAAATACTTGTAGAAAATTCATTTAAAGTAACGACTTGTATTTCACGGTGAATAATTAATGCTATTACTTACATTATTGGACACTATTGGAATGCATTTCACTCCTTTTTTTTATCGTATAGCTTTTTATCGGTGGGGAGACCCTTACGGGTAGGTTCCACCTCGCCTAATTGCACAATGTTTTGTGTCGGTCACCCATCCGAGAGCGGTCTTGAATGTTTGTTTCTTAACCACATGATTACTTAGCAACCGCTCTCACCGAGTTTCACTCCTGATGAGGAGCTTCATCAGCCAGCTGTCAGGGGCGCTAGTTTTTAGGGGTTGGACTGTGTGGCCATGATGTATGAAAAAATGGTACTTGATTTAAAATTTATTTGGTCATTTATTATGTCAGGTTTGTCTTGCTTGTAGTCTTGCTCAAGAGAATCCTTTTATAAAAAAGTTTAATTTCATCTTTTTTCAGATGCATCATTCGATTATTCCATAAAATCAATAAATATTTAATTAATATTCTCAAATAGGTATAAATTAAGTAGGCTATACAGCACTTCAACTTACAGTTCAATATCATTGAATAGAATACGTATACTTTTATCTTTGTATAATACTTTTATCAAGCAAAGCTTTATCGACAATTAACAATGCCAATCTTTTTGAGTAGCCTAATCGAAGATCTGTAACATGTTAAATAACTAATGTTATATAACTTCATTCATGACTAATTTTATATACTGTGGAGAATTAAATTTAAACACATTTATTTTTAAAAACTCTGCTCCGCACACATACCGTATTGCTTTTTGTCACCTTTTTTCCTTCATTCTAAGTGTAGAGCTGAATTCATACTAAGACCAAGTCTGAGAAGCACAACGATATGTTACGATTAACAATACTAATTTTTTTTAGTAGCCTAATCAAAGATTTGTAACATATAACCACTTGATTCATGACTAATTTATATACAGTGTAGAATATAATATTTAAATTATTATTATCGGGGAGTCCGATCTCACTAGACGTCTAATCTGCGAAATAAATAGAAACCAAATACACACTTTCTTTGTAAATGTACTGTATATTACAGTAACGTATATTTTGAAAACGCCACTGCAGCTCCACTTATTTCTGCACAGGGTGGAAATGAAAAGCCGGAACGCTATGAAAGCAACAGCAATATCATCGGACAAAATGCAGCACAACAACACAGTGCAGCTTGGAAAACGCGCACACGACATTCACCGATGGAAAACCGAACTGGAAAGTGCCATCGAGGAAATGACACTCGAGATAGAGTTGCTCGAGTCGCAGCGCAGAAGAGCCAAACAAGCGAAGGCCGTTCTAGGCGTCGTCAAGTCCATATCGGCGGAATGCTTGTCGCGAAGAGCACTCAGAATGGAAGAGGACCTAGTCAG
The DNA here is from genome assembly GCA_017141395.1 of Laodelphax striatellus. NCBI lineage: Eukaryota > Metazoa > Arthropoda > Insecta > Hemiptera > Delphacidae > Laodelphax > Laodelphax striatellus. Next base: position 11,733,913 of record CM029538.1, on the reverse strand, counting down.
GGATGCTGTTGAAGAGGAACTCATCAAGGTAGAAAAGATTATTTCAGGTAGATTTATTTCTAAAAATTAGAATTTTTATCAATGGCAATTACAGGAAAAATAAATAAGATAACTGTGTTGTCTTCAAAATATACAGCTTAAACAATTTAGGGCCGGTTCATGAGCTCGGGATTTAGCCAAGTCCTAGACTAAAACGGGTGGCTACCTTAGCATCGACGAACGTTTGTCTCGACTGGTTAGTGGGTTAGCAGCATAGAGAGCCCTTAGTACATAGTGTCGAGGCTAACGCTTGTCGATGCTACGGTGGCCACCCGTTTTAGTCTAGGACTTAGCTAAATCCCGAGCTCATGAACCGGCCCTAAATGTTTAAACCACAGACAACACAGTATAGTAGTCTATAGTTAGTCTGTGGTTTAAACTAATAAATAATTTTTAAGATGTAAATTTTTTTCTTAGTTATCAATTTATTGTAAAGGCTTTTTATATTTTATTCAACAGGAAGCAGCATTGGTGAAAGAAGTTAATGACCTAATTAAAGGTCAATTCATACATGATCCGACGCGACGCCGATCCGACTTTGCATTTTCGATCTGCGCATGCGTCACAAATCCAATGCTCTGATTGGTCCATGTCCATCGTTCTTGACAAATGCTCGGCTTCCTTCTGTAAATTCAGATTCAGTGAGATTAGGCCTACAGAAGGAAGCCGAGCATTCGTCAACAATGATGGACATGGACCAATCAGAGTATTGGGCTCGTGACGCATGCGCAGAACGAAAATGCAAAGTCGGATCGGCGTCGCGTCGGATCATGTGTGAATTGACCTTTATAGAACTATTGTTCAAATATAAAAACATTTGGATAGGAATAAAGCAATCAAGGCTATAAAGATATAAAAAAATTGTCCTAGTAATAAATTAATTGTATAGATCTTCTATATTTTATTTACACAGGAAGCAGCATTGGTGAAAGAAGTCAATGACCTGATCGATAGAACTATTGTTCAAATAGAAGAACAGTTGGATAGGAATAAAGCAATAAAGGCTAGACTTGAAGACGACTGGTCTGATAAGAAAGAAAGCTACGGCATCGAGGCAACCAATGTAAAGCTAAATAATAAATCAACTACAATACTTTTCTATCCTGGTGCTACCAGAATGCCAGACAGGTAACGAAAATTAAAAAAAATCAAGCAAAACCCATAATGTTATGTTTCAGTCTGAATCAATCGATCAAATCATTTTTGTTATGTAGCATGCACTCATACAAATAAAGCCCGGTCTAGACGCTACGATAAGTTTGTCAAGTTAAATGGATCCTGCTATATAGCAGGATTATTTTAAATTGTCAGAAAACAGATGATAGATGTAAGCTCGTTTACTGACGTCAAATCAGCTGTTTTCTGACAATTTAAAATAATCCTGCTAAAGTTGGAACGATAAGTTTGACAATAGTTTGACTTATCGTGACCGGGCTTAAGAGTTGTTTGATGTTCTCCGCAATTCCAGTACATTCAAGATTACTGATCTACTTGGTGAATAGATCGGCGACGCTTAGTTCTATAAAACTTAAATTGCATAAAACTAGAAACGGAACAGAAATAACAAGTTTTTTTTTTGGAATTCTGTATTATGCCATTCTCAGAACAGCCGAAAGCTCATATTAGTTATATTTGGGATGTCCATAGTGGTTTAAGATCATTTCCAGCCTTATGTTATTTTTTAGTATTTTCTTTGAGAAGATAAAATTCCAGAAAATGACGATATCACGCAAAAGAAACAAATCAGCTACAGTAACTCAGAGGATTTAAAAGTCTAATTTGCTTGGGCTAATTCTCAATTGTTAATACTCTAAAACAAACATAAAGTATTATTACTGTACTGTAATACACAAATACATTTCATGTATTAGATAGAATATGAAAAATATTGTTAAAAAAATCCCTTGATTACTCTGAGTTACTGTAGCTGATTTGTTTGTTTTGCGTGATATCGTCATTTTCTGTAATTTTATCTTCTCAAAGAAAATCTTACAAAGGGCCCCCCTTATTTATCTGTTGTTAATTTATTTTAGAATAGCTGTAGAACTTACGTGTGTAAAATTAAAAAAAAATATGTATATGAATTTGATTTGGTTTTATACATTTGAACCCAGCCAGTCGACACCTGAAGGCTGGGAAGATCACTGCCGAGAAATTCTGCAAACAATGGAAGCGGTGAAGGCACAGTCGTGCGAGCTGCGCGCCCTGCTAGACGGGCCGATTCTCTCGGACTGTGTGAGAGATCTGCGCGCGCAGGCTGACACTGTTGAGACGGCGCTGCATCGGCGTGTGGCCGAGACCGACCTCTGTCGGCAGGCGTTCGAAGCTGAACTGCTAGCGGTTAGTCGGCATCAACCATAGATGATAATACCATAGAGAAAGCATTACACAAGTAGATTTCTCATGATTAATTACGATTGAGATTGAAGGCGTTGCGCCTTTACGATGCCATTTGACTGGCGATAGTCAACTACTACTTTTGGCTGGTTTTCACTGGATTCTAGTAGACGTTCTGGTTACTGGAGGCAGGTTACTGGTTTCTAGGTAAGTAGATAGGCTTCTCGTAACCTGCCTCCAGTAAGTATGTCTACTAGAATCGTGAAACCCATCCCATTAATGCTCTACTCACACTTGTATACCCAGCGACTGAAATAACAAACATGTGTTTTTAAATGATGCCGGTCAGACAATATGGTTGCAGGATCATCTGAGCGTCATCATTTGAAAACATACGCTTTTTATCAGAGTCGCTAAGTAGCCGCGATTCAAGTATTCAAGTGTGAGTAGAGCCTTAGGGTTGGTTATTAATGAAATTTCAGGTAATGATTTACTATTTTCGATAAAAAAATTGTATTATAAGTGACATTAGAGTACTATGGTATCATAAATGTCATTACTATGACTGTGGTCGCCAGTCGACTGTAGATTTATAAGAATTATTTGAATAATTTATGAGAATTGATGTGATTCATTCAGGGAAGTGATTAAGAAGCAGATTACAGGTAATCTTAGCAATAACTGGTTCAAAAATAGTATCTATTGATGTCCATTTGTTGACCTATTTGATGATAATAATTGAGTTGACTGCAACAACATTGCTGTCAAACTTAATTGGTGTGAATGAAGACACCATGATTGTTTCAAGTGATGGTGACCATTGTTGTAGGTGGTTCAAAGACAAGCCGAAACAGAGAAGCTGATCCTTGACTTGAAGCAAGCAATCAGAGGACTGGATTATCCACTGAAAGTGGCGCAGACAAGACTCAACAACAGAATAGCTCGTCCTCGCATTGAGAGCTGCAGGGATTTCTCTCAGTTCGGGTAGAGTGAATTTTGTCCGTACTTGACCAATTAAAAGAAAATAAGTTATTTCGATTTATAAACCCTTGACTAGCGCACTCACAGAAAATGTTAACAAAAAACAGAACATTTGATTCTTGAACGATTGGACTCTACCAACACTACCATCGATAGGATGAATGCGGTGAACAAAGTTATTGTAAAAATATTGAATTTGATGAGTACGCTGTTCTTATAGAGGGTTCAGCAAATAGAGAACCCACCAAGTCCTTCAGCATCTCAATATTTATTTATAATTAAGTGTCATGAAAATTTAGAAGCCCTGTAATACAGAAGAAAGTGTTCGAATAATTTTAAGCAAAGTTTTAAGCTGAAAATGAACATGAAGGTTCATAAGATTATGTCATTGTCAGAGAAGATATCTCCTTGTGAGCCGTGCTTGAATATACTTGAATCAACCCAATGGGTATAGTGCTTTTCATCCTTAAGACAAACCGGCCAGCTTGGTGCGTTATCTAATTGTAATGCCCGCAATTCAATTAATGAAAAAGTTTCTTGTTTTCTACTAATATTGATCAACTTCTGAATGACCACAAGAGTTTGTAAATTATTGATAACTTCAAGGATTTCTATGTTTTCCGCTTCATGACTACTAAACCATCGTTTTGTTGATAAAAATGCGATCTAGGACTTATGTTTGTGGAATTGTATTCCTCAACATGATAAACATGTTCTGATTTCGTTGTTTGAACAGGCTAATTGATGAAGTGAGAACCACCGCAGAGCATACAACTACACTGAAAGGCCAACTGAGTCAAGCCGAACAGGCACTTGTAGCATTGCACACGGCACGAGGCGACTTAGAACGTCAACTTCAAGTCAAACTGAAGTCACTCTACATTGACAAGGAGAGGTGTCTGGAAGCCAGGAGTCACTATCCGTCCGTGACTAAGATGTCCGGATATTGAATGACAATTCTATGCAACTTCATATAAATTATTAATTGATTAGTCACAAACAAAAGTTTGTTTAGATGAGAGAAATCAGTACCCACAAGTGGCTAATTTTACGCAACTTCCTATAAATTATTAATTGATTAATCACAAACAAAAAGTTTGTTTAGATGAGACAAATCAGTACCCACAAGTGGCTTATGTCTGGAGATTAAAATTATTTTTTAGCTAGCCATTTAATAAAAAATCCAATTTGTTAGTCTGTGAGTACGCTTACCATAAATTATTCACTCTACATATACATATTTTTAATCTAAAATTTTTTGAATGTCTTTAAAGTTTGAAATTACGTATTATTGTTCAGAAAATACCGTGATTTATTTTTAAATATTCATGACCAAGAACTTTTTGAAACTTTACTGCATCAAAATAATCTAGTCGCTGAATATTTTTTCTATGATAAATTTTTAATGATTCATAGACATTTGTGAGATAACCTTTCAATGGATTTTTAGACAATTTTTAGAAAGTTTTCATGAAACACTAGTTGTGAGGAACCTTTGATAAATTCTTATACACATTTCAAAATCCCAAATGTTTTATCTACTATTCTGGACTGCGGAAATGAGATTTCTGGTACATTAATTGAACATGATTTATAATGAGATTTATAATTGATTTATGAGTACTTTGCTTTATAATATTAAGATTTGTTTATAATTTTACAGAGTCCCAACTTTCGAGAAAATATCAGCATTGGAATGCCACAAAACATGTAATTTGCTCACCATAATTATTTTCTGAGAAAATTACAATAACAAGAAGATTAAATGTAGCAATGGGATCTATCACATGCATCAAAGAATTCACAAAGCTACCTTTCAACTATTTAATAAAAAATTTAATACAAGATTTCGCTAAGTAGTTACTCTGAAGAGTTATCGAAAGTATCATAAGCATCTTAAAGTTAATAATATTTACAATAAAAGCTTAATACACAATAAAATATATTGTGAAAAGCGTGTTAACAACAGAAATCAGTAATAATGGAGATGAAAAATATCAAGTTATTTGACTAGAAAGACTTACACAGAAAATAAGACAGTAGTTATTAATGAGATCGATCTTTATGGTAAAGCCATACAGTTATCACAATTATATTGTGCTTAGGGGAAAGAATAATAGATAAAATCGCTACTAAAATCTTGATTGTAAGAAAATTATCCAATATGCCCGAGCAAACCACAGATAAACGACTATAGTAGTAAGTTCATTTTTATATGTGTCCAAGCCCTCTAAACTGGTCCAGTAAAAGTAAAAGCGGTTAGTATAGACATAAATTTTTCTAAATTGGTTCAACTAAATTGAAAGATGATAGTTCAGCATGTTTTAAAAAACAACAAAACACGTTGAATATTCATCTATTCATTCATGAATAGTGTCCTCAACCAATTCTCACAACCAATAACAAAATCGTTCGTAATTGAGCTTGAAAACATTTAGAATCGCCGAAAACCGAGCAACAATAGGACACATTGTTCAAGCGATAAATCGTAAAATACTCAGAAATCAAATAATACAGTTGCAGAGAGAAATAGCGATTATACCATCAAAAGCGTTGTTGTCCCAAGATAACCATGAATTGACTGGTTGGCATTCAATCATCCGGTACGATGATTCCAATTTCATTCTTCTTTTTTCAAAGTTTCGTAGATGATTCCTTCCTTTTTCCTTCGTTCTTCGATCTGCTTTCGCACCGCTTTCAACTTCTTTCTCATCCTTATGTAGCCTGCAAACGGAACGTGTAAGGGAATTAATAAGTTTTTGATCTGCACAATTCACGATAAAATTTGATGGCAACATTATTAAAGATGATAAAAATATTAAATTCACAAAGTATTTGTTGGATGTGCGACCAGCAGCAAAGGCTTATTTGAAAACATGGAATATCAAGTACGGTAATTATTAGGAAACCACGAAAATAACAGTAAAAAATATCGATAAAATTCGATGAAACCTGAGACATCTTTCATAAAATTCAACAAATCCTGTACAACAGTAAGAAGGCTGACTCATAGTTTTGAATTGATTTCATAGTTGGACGAGCTATCAATGTGTAGTGTACATCCACCTTTTTCCTGTAAAACAGGACTTCTATTTTTTATGAAACGGGCCTCCAGGTTGTACTGACTATTAACTTATGATAGACTCTTATTCAGGCGAATTTTGAGTAACTTAATTGTATCACGAAAAATTACGAGATCTGAGGTTCTCGATCTGGGAACTAAAAGAGTTATTAATTCAAACATGATTTTGAATTTTCCGTGATAGAATAAAAACTAAATACATAGTCTATTTATACTAAATTTCCATTTTTGGTGGAAATAGATCGTCTATTGTGTTTTTATTTCATGAGAGAATCATATTAAAAGAATAAAGAGTTATTTTAAAAACGTTTTTGGATCCACAATGACATCGACAAGAATGCCATTCCAAGAACATCAATGAATGAGTTATACATAAAAGACAATATATTTTGTTTTAATCATTCGTAAGAGTGTCATATCATAAGGATCAAAGAGAAATTTATAAAAGAGTTAGGATCCACAATACAACATAGAAGGAGGTAGATATATTTTTATAGAATACAATGAATAAATTTGAAATTCAGAAGGAGAACATGAAATAGGACAATACTTACATTTAACAGTTTGATAAAGCGCAACCGAATTTTCTCTACTTTTAGGGAGTGTAATCATCGGTTCTTTTTCAATACTTCGCAGAGATTCCAGTCTGATTTTCCGCATCTTTCTCTCCTGCTCAATCATCTCTTGTTTAATAACGTACAAGGGTTTACCAAAGAGATTGGTTCCATATAAATAATATTCCAATCCAAATGTTTTGTTTAAAAACAGTGAGAATAATACTCGGCTCACAGGCTGTAAAAGAAGATAAAAGATGTTCAATGGATTATTCTTGAATTCAAGCCTAGAGCTCATGTGGGCATCACCCTCAGAAAAAAATTCCGTTTTAGTAAACTAGAAGAATTTCATTGGTAGAACATCTACACTTTCTCACGTTTTAAAAAGAAGTCAGTTTGATAATTACTGAGAACAATTCAATTTCAATTTATTTATTTACAAACACACAATTACAAAAAACAAACAACAAAGTACAAATTTGAGATTAAACAAAATACAAACGTAAATAAAAACAAGAAGCTAAGCTGGGAGAAGTGGTGTAAAGAAGAAGGGGAATGGAAAGCTCTTCCAACTATGGTTTCCCATGTATTAGGAAGGCATTAGAAAGGATTAGGTAAGAATTAAACTATTAACGTATATTAGCGAAAACATGAAAATATTAACAAATATCACAACAAAACTAATTCCAAAGAATGATAAATTAAATCTGATTTCCAAATAAATGAAATACAATGGTTATGAATAAGAAGTGGAAAGTTCAAACCCAACATTTTAATCACAAAATTGAAAATTACGACTTGAAAAGTTCAAGGCAAACGGAAAAGTCCCTCGACCGGCAATCGAGAGGTACGAGGTTCGATTCCCCGTCCTGGCTCAACTTTTTGTACAGTGGCCTTCATCGAATCTACTCTTGCTACTTCGTTCTGTAATCAATGTTCTGTTGCAAAGGTCTTCAAAACTATTTATAAAGCTTTCTTTGGATTTTCTTGTCTCCAATCATTATATTTTAAAAGACTTTTGCAAAAACTAATGACAGCCACTGTCACCGTTATAGTGGGCCAATTTAGATGCGGTTTTCGACAAAAGGAAGGTAATTAGCCAAAATGTGCAGGTTTTATTTATATTGTGAAAGAAAATCGTTCAAGGGGTTGAAAATATAAACACAGTGCTATCTCTCGGCATCCAGAGGAACTACGTCCGTTCTGTAGTACTAAACTATACGGTGCATAGTTGGTTAGTATAGTTATTATAGTAATTATACTCACGCCAGTAACTAGCTCCACTCCATAAGTTACACACATTAGAAGACTCAGAATAATATATTCAGCCAATTGTTGCTTTTTGTAATTCAAAATGCTAGGCAATATCCAGACATACATGTATACCCTGAAAATAAACAATTTCAGTACTCGATTAGTTTCCAGTGTATTCGCTAGGTGAGTCACATAAGGCCCAATTCACACATAACGGACGTCGGGCGGGAACGATTACAAATGTCTCTCTCACCCATCTCCTCTATACAATCAAATAGTCCATTGCACACCAGAGAAACGTTAAGTACGTCTCTTCGGTGTGCATTGGGTCATTTGTTTGTATAGAGTACAAATTAAGGTTCAATGAACATAATTAGTTTCCATGTCCACACCAAGTCTCCGCCCGAAGTCTGTTCTGTCTGAACGGTCTTCTTGTCTTCAGGGCCTTAACAGGAGAAATTTATATATTTATTTATTTATTCATTTCATACGCAGAAACGTTCTCAGATATAATGTGCATTGAAAACTTTTTTATAAGTCATTTAGGATTTTGAAGCTCATAACATTTTGTATTTAGAGGAGCCGGTCACCCTTACAACGGGAGTGGTAGGCGCTGTCTCTTATCTAATCTCATCTATCTATAATCTCGCTTCTGTTACTGGGACACCGCTTCCCTCGGTATTTGACATTTATCTAAAAAGGTTATCAATTCGTAGAAGTTGAATGAGCAAGAAAATGTACAGAAAATAAGTTCCAAGATTTTCCATGATTCCAATCTGAACTGATTCAGTAACTGAACGCCTCTATTTTGTGTTCACGCTGCTTTTATGCATTGCGTTTGCGATTTCTCGCATTTATGACTGCGGTGCGGGTCGCATACTGCCAACATCCACCGCTTTTGACACTGTTCTTGATCATAGCAGTGGCGTTGGCAACAGTGACATCCTCTTCCACTATTTTATAAAACGAAAATTGTAAATCGCATGACAATTTTCAAATCGCAAATTTTCTGCGATGCGGGGAACATAACAGCAGCCTAAGGTTCCTGAACATTTCGCTAGTTGGAACTCTTAGAAGACTTCATTAAGTGACTCATAATCTTTCGAATGTTAATTTTTCTTGGAAACCGGTTGCATTCTCTTGAAATTTTTCAAGAAACATAGAATTCTCATAATAAAAGGAACGTGAAACAATTCAAAAAACTTACCAAACAATGGAGTAGACAACCAAGCAGAAATACGATGAATACTTCACAAGAACTGAGTTTGTGAATGATCCAAAATTGAAAAGGAGTTTACTCAGTTCATATAAAAATCTTGGAGTTCCAACCATAGTTATTAATGTGACAGTAAAGTTGGAAGTTCTGAAAAAAACCCAGCAACATCACTACTAACAGATGCATTGATTTGAAAAAAAGCATTATAAAAATAGTACAACAACAAGAAAGTAATTAAGAAAGGAGATATCAAGTGTCATTTATGCTGATTGCATCAGCCTCACCATTAATAAGAATGTAAAAATTCAGCTTCAATCTCAATATTTTGTAGAGAAAGTACTTAGAAGTTTGTACTACTGTTACTGTTTTCTAATATTCTTCTGCTTCAACCAAAATTAAACAAAAATGCATTCAAAATGAAAACAAAGTCTAATGATTGATGGCCCATGTTAATCTGAATTTGCTAATGATATTGATATTATTTGAAAAGCCTTTATAAATACTGTCTTAATAGTTTGGATTCACATTCATGAGTTCGATTCATGACTGGCCAAAAGTTCTATTAAACTACAATGAAGCGAACTAGATGACATTAGACAAAAAATATATTGGAGCATCAGTAATAATAATACAATGAATTGTGAGAGATAAGAAGCAGTTTTGGACGAATGTCTGTTGATTCTTCCCACACTGTAATGTATATTGCCAATAAATGAATGGAGAATGTATAAATGTGTGAAATGAGGAGCGCACAAAAGTATGTTCTCTGATATCTACAGGAAATCACCATTTCCCACTGTTCTCCGTATACTGCAGAGCCTATTTCCCTAAAAAACTTATTCTCGTGATGGGCCATCTACATCAGATCCTACAAAAAGAAGAACCTTGTCTACTTATAAATCAAAACCTTTTTTCTTATATAAATATGTCATCATGAGAACTACTTAGAACCTTGAACCTTGTCTACTAATGATTCATATATGAACACGTCATCATGAGAACTACTTACCCAATAGCCAATAGAAAAGCACCAAAAAATATTTTCAAAATTATTTCCGGCCAATAAGGCTTGGTTTTTCTGAGAGCATCGAACGCTGAATGCAAATGGAATCCAGTGAGCAATGCGATGAACAAAGAAGTGTCGACAAACAAATTGTTCCATTCCAGTTTTGAACATTTCGGCTCAATTGAGTAGCTGTCCCTGTTCACCAAGCCGGTCTTCAAATGCTCTTCAAAATTTTTCCCCGGCTCTAAACTGAGAATTCCCAGCGGTGTGGAAATGCAGTAGAAACAGAAATTCCATGACGTATCCACGAAACGATCACTCTCCAAATCGGGTTTCTTTGTAAACCTTTTGAACAACGCCTGAAAAAAAAACAGACAAATTGAATTAACATGAAACGGCAATACTAGTTTTTCACATGTCACCTCAGTGCCCCCCCCCCATACAAAAATGATTTTTCATAAAATTCATGCCCTACTTCTCAAATTACAGTACCGGTTAAGTTGAAATAAAAATACAACAAAATAAGACTTAGCCTATTGGAGTAGAGAAAAAATGAATACCTTCACAACCAGAAAATAGAACGTACGGAGAAATGTCCATGATAAAAGAATAATATGTTCCAGACAAGAAAATACCTGTCTTTTTAAGATAAAAATGCAAGCGTTCCAAAAATTCGGATTGAAAGAGGGTGTCGAATAGTTTGCAGTCATGCATTTATCTTCAAAATTTTCAACTAGTAGTAATAATTATTAGGAGTATTTTTCGCCGATTCTTTATAGATTGTATTCAAGGCAAAAAACTGGATCTCACAGTATTTTAAAAGTTTACTAGAATTAGTTAGAAAAGAGAAAAACTGTTTAGAAACTGAACTGAGTCAACTGACACATTGGTTTGGTTGGGTTTGAGTTTGTTTTGTTGTGAGTTATGACATGGAACAAAAATACCAAGCAGCAAAGTGGAAGTTCGGAAACGCTCGAAAGAGTGAGTTGAAAAGTAAGCGATAGGCCACGCCTACGAGTGGCAAATGATCAACAAGGGTATCTTTTCCTACGCTTCTTTCAGGATGCAGGGATGCAAAATCTATAAAATTATTTATGCTAAATAGATACGTGACAAGTAGAGCGAGATAACGTCAACATATATTACTCAAAGATTACATAAATATCATATTGAACTGAAATCCACCAATTGAATCTGTTGGTGATGCCACTGAAATTGACTCCACTGGAAGCCCCGCCCACATTACCGTATTCATTGAATCAAGTATTACATCTAGTTTTCTTGTTCCATGATCATGTAGTTTACTACACCTTTTTGTTTTGTCAAGCTACTTACTAAAATTCTCTAAATAAACTTTATGCAAATTTTGAGTAAACGTTCTCAAATTGCAAAGATGATATTCTGCTACTGTCCAAAAATTGTATTGGCAACATTGATTTCAGAATAGGTCTCAAACAGCTGTTCTTTTCATCCTGTCCTGCGTTCTGCAATTCTGTATCAGCTGCATCTGCTTCTGCCTGAATTTTGGGAAGCATTTTTCATTCGTATCTTTAATTTGCTATAAAGCAGAACTAAAATGATTTTCAATCGTTTAGCTAATATTTCGAGGAGCTTCACAACTTCTGCTATCAGGAGAGGCCATAGCAATGGTGGAGTTCCTGGCGAGGTATGATATTTAAATTCCTGAATAAAAAGTTCAACCTTGACGTAGGATAGTTTGTCTATTGCTAATCTACCTGTACAAGATTGATATTAGTCCATAATTTGGTCAATAAAATTGCTGTAACGATGTTGTAAATCTGCATTATACATTGAATAACACTTGTATGTGCATCATCCTATGTAAAATATCACTTTTAAACTATTGCGGTAGGCGAATAATGGAAGTGAAACTGATTGATTCATGACAGGATAGCTATGTTGGTCTGTGTATTCAGAGCTCGGTACATCATGGTAGCAATCAGATTTATAATTTGTAAACTGTTATTCAAAAGAATGATGAAACCATTTATATTATGTCTATGAAAGGTAAGTAGGTGAATATTGCTGTTACCTGTGTCTACGATCAGATTGGTTGAGAAAAGCACGCTTTCAATGGTGAATTTTAACTTGGAATTGAGATGTGAACAGGCCATGTAATAAGGCGTGCTAATCTAATGATCATTGTTGTTTGTATATAAAGTTAAAAGCATGAAGGTTATATCAAGGTGAATGTGTGTCACGTTCGTACTGTTCACTCTCCTCGATGATGAGTAAAATGCTGAAGTTGAGGATTTTGTAGGTATCACTAATTCAGTAATAATGAAGCTTACGACTCTTGCACAGACCCCACACTATCTTTGACACTGAAAGGGCTTCTCTGCATGTTGAAAGTACGCTTCCCTATCATTGTATACTCTCCAACTCCTGCTAAGTTTTCAAATTTCCATACTCTGCATGATATGTACATGTACAAGCAAGGCACTGTCTAACCTAATATATCATGCTGTTGGTACTTTTCTGTTTTAATTATGTAGCTTGTGCATTGAGTCACATAAGATAAACGTTTGAAAATGGAGAATCTCCTCTCGATGTTCTCACCTGTTTTCTCACGTCAACAATAATTTTGTTTTCTTTTCAGAACCTGCCATTTGACACCAACAACACGGCTAAATTCACAATAGTCACCGCCATCTACTTGTCCACCGGAATGGCCATTCCGTTCTTGATTGTCAGGCATCAGCTTTTGAAGAGCAACAGTTAGACACCAAGTTACATACCACGGTACTTCAATGTGAGTACGGTATTCAAATACAGTATATTTAATAAATTTCAAGAATGTGCATTTTTAGAATGATTCTTTATAATACTTTCCCAAGTAGATAACTTGATTTATAGATTTGAAATTGACCAATTTAAGTTGAAGTGACCAAAAAATGATGAAATACTACTTTTTAAAGCAAATAATCCTGCTTTTCCAGTTTGATGTGGTTAGAATATTACCTAACCTCACTTTTCTGTACATAGAATCTGTCCACACATCGCTCGGCGACCAGCATGTCAGATTGAAGAGCAACTCAGTTGCGCGGCGATGTCGCCCAAGCGATATCGCCTAGTCTAAGCGTCGTCATTTGAAAACACATGCTGCGTCGCTGAGCGATGAGTTGCTTTTCGATGTGGAAGTTTCCATGTGTGAGTAGTGCCTCACACCTGTGGAATATAACAAATTATTACTGTAGTTTTAATACCACAAAATATCTGGTAGAAATACTGTGGTATTCCTAAATTATTTTCAGAAGTCATATAATGAAGTGTATTTAACAATTTTCATTTAATTTAAACAAAATTCTCTCTTTGTAGGGTGAACCTTTTTTCAGGTTGGCAACGCTATCAGCCTAAATACAGATTTATAAATAATTCGCTTTATTGTTCAGAGAATATTCTCTCATATTAATTTTTCCTTAACAGCAACATCTTATTTAACGCTAGTGAGCGTTGTGGTGTGAGCTTAATTTCTTGGCTGAAGTTTCTTGCTCCGTATCAATTTTACAAGATAACATGTTGTCTCTTCAAAAGTGTCAAATAATGTCATGTGAATTTACAACAAAAATTAGAGATCATTTTTTAGTATTGTATATTTTTTGTTTCAGAGTAGATTCACCTCCAGTTGAAAGAAAGATGAGGCTTCTTAAACCAGTAAAACAACTAAGTCATTCATTCAAAACCCGAGCTGTTCTGATTATGGTACTTCTATAAAATACTTTTCATTTCTTAAACATAAATTACTGTATTCATAAGGAGGAGCTTCATCTAGGTATTGTCGATGTTAGAAATATAACTAATATTATGTCATAGAATCCAGTCTGTCTTAATTTCCCTACATACACCTATGGGTTAGACAGCAGGGTCTTTAAATCACCCACTACTAGAAATAGCCCAGACATCAAAATACTGACACATTTCGTGAATATTATTATATTCGCGGTGGGCAATGTAGTAATGTAGATAATTTTCATTAAAAATGAATAATATTTCATTACAAAAATTTCATTATAAAGAAAGATCACTAATTTATTGACAAGCCTAGATATAATCTACCTTACGTTTTGATGCCGGATGGTCTTGTAGTAGACATAGACTGATAAGCTGCAATTTTATTGATACTGTTGTAGGGAACTGATAAGACAATCACGATGTTAACAACTGAGGAGAGATAGGCACTGATATTACCTGTTTAGTACACAACATGAAACATTCTGGTTTGGAACGAGAACAATATCAGAATCTACATCTTAAAGCTGCTTACTAGACTAGAGTAGAGGGTCTAGAGCTCGACTGGTAGCCACGCTCTCTATGAACTTCTAATCTTTCCTGAATGATAGGTAGCGTTGCTCAAACGTAATCAATTCACGTGATTAGTTCTATAGGGATCTAGACTTGAGATACTAGCGCTCACGTAAGAAAAAAGCAAAAGTATTGGTGATTTCCCGAAACTATTGATGTTATTTCGTTTGTGATTAATTTCTATATTTAAATACTGTTTAGTAAATTATCGCACACGAGTAAGCAGAGATCACCTAAACTTGTAATTTATAAGCGCCCCAATAGTAAACTCCACTTAAGTCATGGACCCTGTTAACCAACATGCAAAATTAAGTTGATGAGGTATTAGTAATTTTTTAAGAACGTTTGTCATCATAATGAATACAGTTGATGATCCAGAACACTGAGATAAATAAAAATCCTTGAGTTTATTGTAAACTTTTATGAAAAAGTTACATTGTAGTGAGTCTGGTGATGTCCAACAACAGGACGATACGATTTTTACTAAAATGTAAGTTTGTTTTTCTACTTCAAAAGTTTTGAAAATCAGTGTAACTTTACCAGTAGGAAAAAGAACTGATATACAACACAAATCATTTCAAATAATTCAACAACTGATAAGCATGAACCGTTTATTTTTTCACAGTTTTTGATACATGTCTTTCCGATCTATTCACATTCAATATCAACACTTTTCTCTTAAATTAGACAATTGATTAATCTCCCTTACATCTAAGTGTATTGATCTAAATATATCACATACAATAGTTCATTACAGTTACAACTAATATTCATCTGTAACTAATTCTCTTACACGGATATCATAATTGATGCTTGTTACAACATCTTAAAAATACCAAGTCTATCACATTTAGGATGAAAAATACCGCCGGTCTTGCTAGTTTGGTGAACCGCCTCCATCAAAAGTAACACAAAATGACGGTTGAAAGCTATTACTACAATTTTCGATTGTATTTGATGAAATTTACAAGAGTGGAGCATCAATAATATTCGGCCAATACAAAATCGAGCATTCATCAATAATGGAAAAATAGGGCCTTCAATTTAAGACATTCTTCAGGTCTCCTAATAACAAAATACCGATAATTAATTATTCTATTTTGCACCATTAAATTGGTAGAGTATACAAATTTATCATGAACAGAAACGTTTACATTAACCTCTCGGACACGGCACTAAAAATATCAAACATCTATTTGTATTATCAGCTATTCAAATGAGAAAGATATGAAAGTGAATTTATTCTACTTATTCTCGCTTGACAACTGTTTCAAGGCTGAACCTTTTTTGAAACAAATATTATTCATGCAATAAAACCTGAATAGAAGTATACTTGCAAAAATTTTGATTGATAAAAAAAAATAAAAAAAGACAACAAAATTTACTATTCTCATACAAATATGAAAGAAAGAAGTTGCATATTAAAAACTTGAATAGACCTCAATTGAAAAATGGGCTTCAAAGATATAAAATTCTTGACTCAAGTTGGAGTGGAGTTTACTCTAAAAAATATGAATGCTGCAAGGAAATCTATATTTTGTAGCCAAATTGCTGTTCATCATTAAAATTGTGTAAGATCTTTCAACAGACACTTCATTCCACGTAAATCTAGAATAGTTGAAATTACAAGATAATTCATTATATACCTATTTTTATCAGTTGGTGTTGGTAGGACTCATTAGTCTTGAGATTAACCCTAATATAATAAACTCTATATAAAATATTTATCTCCATATATTCGCCAACATAATTTGATCGTATTCCATTTACATTTCTTTTTATGACTATCACAATACTGAATTCACATTTCTGGGAAGAAAACACATCACTATGAAACCTTCCTAATAGATAGAATCTAGTTTAAAATCTGTACAATTCGATGATGTTACTAATTGATCCACAACTTCCATATAACATTCAATTTATTATTGTTGAAGTTTATATCATGTTCATAATTTCTCCTATTGGAGATATAATTTCGAGTTTTCAACTCAGTTGTGAGCTTATATTCTACGACCGTTTCCATAGAATTAACATTTTTCGATAATAAAATTTGAAAATCTCGATTTTTGAATATATAAATAACAACGTCGCTTCTGACATGATTCGAATTGGAAATAGCAAACCAAGAGTTTCACCAATACATATTCGTGGTAGTATTTTTGAATCAATTATGACAAGTATCCTAAAAATAAAATGAATGTGTAAGAAGAATCCAATTTCTTCTAGTTTCACAATTTAAAACATTGCTGTGTGCGTGTTGCCGCATGGAAGAACTGAGCAAAATAAACGGAAGCAAAACTTTCTTGATCCGAAAGCATCAAAGCACCTATCTAATAAATTGTTCCATTAGGCTACTAGATTACCTTAAATTGGTAAACTTAAATTAAAATTATAAAAATGGAGATCAATAAAATAATATAAATAGTAAATAAATTACATAATTAACAATAAGATAGTATTATGATTGCCGATGAGATCACCATAAAATAACTTACTTATAGCGCATTGTCAGTTAGTTGTGAGGTTCAAAAGGCATATAGATTTTTCAACATTAAGAAGAATGGATAATAGAAAAATTAGCCAATAAATGAAAAAGTTGATTTCAGTCATAGAATTTTGAAGACTGGTGCTAAGGTACAAAATTAAAGAGTTTGAACGATTTAAAATTGAGTTGAGAACATCACAACAAACTGACAATCATGATTCAACTAGGATAGAATTTCATCTATAGACTCTAATATCTCCTGTGAAAAATGTGTTGAAACAAGGAATGAAAAGTGATTCACTGATTAATTAAATATGTATAATTTCAGTGATTTTATCGGACTAGTAATCAGCAAAATAGGCATAAAAACAAAACTGTAGAACTTATGAATAGTAACTAGTAATAAATCAGTAGTTTACCGTACTCCAACAAAAGAAAACTTATTGGAAGTATGAAATCAGTTAGATAGAAGATATCATGTTAATGATTCTGATAGATCAAAATTTAATTCAATAAAACCACAATCTAATTGGAATTTAATTTAGAAATGCATTATCATTTTTTGTAGGTTGGACAAAACTTCGTCTTGTAGCATCCAGCAACTAAAAACAATAATTTTCTCTAAAAATAACTTAGATTGGATCTGAAAGTAACTTATAATAATAGCCTCTATACCATAAAAGTTTATGAATATATTTTTTCCTTTTTCAACTGGCTGTCTTGTAAAATCACTGAATTTTTCAGACGAGGACTGTGAAATCCAGGATTTATTCGGGGGGAAATACCACCTTGAAATACAAAACTTATGCCTACAAAATTTATAAGTAGGTACCTTACTACAGTATTTATTTTTGTTGCAAAATTATGGTGGAGGAGTTCTTCCCCTCCTCATCCCCCAGAAATCACCCCGTTCAGAGGGGAATCCCCTCATCACCCCCATATAATGATATAATAGGGTAAATGTCTTTTTATTTAAATTGCATACCGTTACAAATATTGTATTCAACACATTTTCCACAGGCAAACAGAATAGATTGCAATATGCTCTACATTGAATAAATAATTAACAGACAGCTAGTGGTGGCTAGAGTAGAGCCGAGTGCCTGGAGCTGTGTTCCAGTGCAGCTAACACGTCATGCTTCTGCCTCACATAGAGTCGACCCTTTTTCCACGGATTCTGCAGTTGCAGCGGTTTGAAATCGTCGCGAAGACAACGCTCCCTGGCGCCAATCACGGCAACTAGACAGAAATTGGACAGTTGATCCGCCGCGTAGATAGGACCGTCTTTGCCCTTGAGCACCACGGCCATGTTCAATTGTTTCACCACCAGGTCGACAACCTCTCTAGCCGAAGTTCGCGGACTGACGTGCAGCTTTAGACTGGTGCCGGCTGCTAGGCCTGTCTCGTACGCGGCGTACACCTTAATCAAAGTACACACAATCAATTCCAGCTGTTTCAACCATTTTAAAACCACCGAACGGAAGAATGACAAGGAAAGCTGTTTCAATCATTATTTTATCTATGGCCTTGTTATAACGGAATAATCACATTTTAATAATTGAAATCGAAACAGTTGACTTTTCGAAATGGAGGTTGAAACTTGTATCGTAATGAAGACTTTATAAAACAGATTAAACAGATACTACATTATAAAACCGTTTCTAGTTCCATCTGATCCAGCGTCCAGTTCTAAAAACCTGGAATGGAACTAGATAGAATCGCAGCTGATCAAAGCGCTGTAGATGCTCATGCGTGTATCAATTAACTAGCAGCTGTCCTAATAACCTATGAGATGAAACATAGTTTTAAAAGGAAGTCAATTTCCTTTTGTTGTATTCTGTATATATTTTTCTTCAATAAACGATTTGATTTGATTTGATTAGTCGTTTGAATCAAGGTTAGTTTAGATTGATAATGTTGATATTATTGGTTTTCGTTGTTCGTAGATGAAACAGTGTACGCAATGGTTGTATTTGGCCTTTAAACCACTTGTGAGGTACCTTAATATACTCGCTTCGCTCTTATTTAACGCTGGAGCTCACTCGTGTTTAAAAGCCTCTCATTATACAACCATTGTATAAACTACTACAAAACTGTACTATATACAATATGACAAGAAAGCTGTTTGAATCATTATTTCAGACTATACTGAATGGAAGAATGACAAGAAAAGTAGTTGTTTCTATCATTATTATAGGTTATTAAGAATTGAAGAATGACAATTCATTATTCAATTGAGATTTACAGATGGTTTCCATTAGAAAATAATGTGGGGCCTGTTTCATAAAGTTATGAAGTCTTGTAAAACAGGAAAATGGCGAAATCACACTAATGACACAGATTAGCTGTAGCAGCTTTGTGATTGTGAATTTTATTTTGATCATAAACATTTTTTGGATCAAACCCTTTTTCGTTTTGTACAATATTTGTGAGTATTCACAATTGTTTATTGTGACGATATTTACTAACGATAAATATAATCAACAAGTACAATAGTTAATAATATTTACGAATATTTTCAATTGTTTATTAATATTTACAATAATTAATGAATAAAACTTTAAAAAGCCTCATATACATCTTGTCTGTATATCACTCTGAATATTGCACAACCAAAAACATATGAATTGTTAAGAACTACTAGTGCTGTACAGAGTAAGTTGAAGACGAATTATCTTATAAGTTATGTTATTAGTGATTCAATAATTTATTAAGAAGTTATTCATTCACAACCTTCGTGTTTTCATTACTCATTTTCTTAGAAGCTCAGTAAACGATATAACTGTCATAAAAGCCAATTATCCTTATTTTATATATTAGTATTCTGTACACTCTTAAATGTACTCTTGTATTCTGAACAAATTATGAAGATTTTATAGATTTAATATGTTCGTGCTGAGCTCCATTATATTTTATTCTTGAGAATACCCTTTTCATGGACTTATGTTCAACGTGTCACAAGCTCTTTTTGAAAATTACCCACACACAAGCTTAGAGCTTATGTGGGCATTATCCCTAGCAAAAAAATGTTGATCATTCAACATGGACAAGAAGCATGATAATTAGTTGGCAACAGGGGGAAAAGGCAAGAAGTAACATTTTAGAACTACTGGATGAGTTGTGGATGTAAGGTAAGATGTGAATTTTCAAAAAAATGTATCACTTACTAAAGGACCTCTATCATCTACGGGGTAAAGTAAGTTTTAGTAATCGCTACAGGTAAAATAATGGAATACACTGGTTTGGAACTATTCTCGGAAGGATTCATTCACCCAATCATGCAAATCTTGAATGGCTATTTCAGGCTAAGACTATACTAGAAGATTTCGTGCAAGTTTGACGATTAATTTCAAATTGATTATTTGTACATACGTTTTTCAACTAATAGAGAAATACTAGGCATAAAAGCAAGAAGACATCAAATAATTTTCAAATAGAAGAGCTCTTGGAGCTGCTTGAAATCCAGCTAGAAGAATATTTCCAGAAGAATGTTTTTTCAAAAATAAATCAATATTTTTTCTAAAAAATAAATTCTAAATATAGAATTTTGAAAAAAAATATCAGAGTTATATAGGAGATGTGGAGTATTTATGAAAAATAGAAAAGTGAAAAGTACGAAAAAGTTATTGCAATAAAAGCTTACATTCAAGTTTAAAAATACCAGTTTGTAACATTGTACCAGTTGAATTGAGAAGACCTGAGAACTGGTTTTGAGATGCATGCCTTTCAATCTATTTTTCATAAGCCATTTCACATAATATTTCTTCCAACAAATATTACTTACAACAAATAAAAGATTTATCCTTCAGGTAACTGTATAACAATAAATACCTGTTAGTATGAGAGTATAAAGTTTTTGATAAATGAACACTCAGGCTAATGATGAAATTTTCATAGCTTGCTGGCTCAAAATCCTATACAAACAATATTTTGCCGGAAGCCATCACTGACGTACGATGGTATAGGACGTTTCTCAAAATAAAGGTTAAATAAAAGTAGACAAATAATTTTATAACTGTAATTTTCATTCAATTATAAGCTACACTAGCGGCAGCTAAAAGAATTTCTAATTGTTCATTATAGACGAAATGAGGTTCATTTTTAAAGACTAGACAGAACAATTTAATTTGATCTGAATTTCAATAATCACTCACATAAAAACTTTGTTATTACTGTATTCAATTTCTCAGTTTAGAAAACACATTATACTAGCAAAGAAACAATGCATTTTGAGTATAGGGAATCTGAATTCCAAAATGATGAAGCAACAATTTATCTAGTAACTACTGTATTCTAATTCTAAAATCTAGGTACTGCATTTCTTTACTAATAC
Source organism: Laodelphax striatellus (assembly GCA_017141395.1). Taxonomy (NCBI): domain Eukaryota; kingdom Metazoa; phylum Arthropoda; class Insecta; order Hemiptera; family Delphacidae; genus Laodelphax; species Laodelphax striatellus. The sequence goes on along the minus strand of CM029538.1, from coordinate 11,712,300 downwards.
CACACAATAGGAAAGATTTGAATTCAGAATAGAAAGATTGTATTTTATTCTGTACTAAAAGGCACTTTACTGGAACAGTACTGGTAACGTTTCAGCTCAACTCCAACTCCAGCTTATTCCAACTGTCAAAGCCAGCTAACATTCTTCCAACATTAGTTCGATATAAATTATTCTTCCAATATAATTATAAGTTTGGTAAAATTCTTCCAACATTAGATTTGGTAATGAATTCAGAACTTTATCTCATGACAAAGTTCGTGAGTTATACAACCTACAACACTAATTGTTTCAAAATGAGGGTAACATTACTCACTTGCAGTATGCCGGGGGCAGGGGCAGGAACAGTGGCTCCTTCTTCTTCTGCTTCTCCTTCGCTTTTGCTTGTCTGGTTGGCTAGAGCCGACTCTTCAGACGAGGACTGCAGGCTGTTACCACTCCCATATCTGCAATACAATTTTCATACTCTTAATTTTCAAACTCGTATTCATAAACCATTATTACTGTATTATCTGCAGTATGCGTTTTCTTGTAGTGTTGTTCATCTTAGTTGATTTAGACATGAAGACAACAAATAGAATTCAGGATATGCATACAGATTAGGATGTGAATCCTGAATAGTTAAAATTGATGTCAATTTGTGAAATTCATTAATATTAAAACCTCTAATAGGAATTAAAGTATGTTTCCTCTTAAAGATAGTTATCACCAGATTCAATTAAGGAATCTATAGATTATATTTCAAGTCATAAATATACTTAGTTACTCCTCACTATACTTTTAATGAATCTATTAATGGAAGCGGTTGGTCCCAGTGTCAAAGGCGAGTGTAATCGGTGAGATTAGATAAGAGATTGCGCCTACCACTACAGTTGTAACGGCTCTCTAAATACAAAAATTTATGAGCTTCAAAATCGCTTCCCGGTGGTTCGGTATGAAAGATGATAGCAATCTGGTAAAGCATAAGAAATGCTTATTATATTAGAGTACGGTGCATGTTTAGGGGAAAATCTGATATCAATGTAGAATGGTTTATACCAAGTAGTAATGGTTTTCGGTAGTAGTTACCAAGTAGTAGTACTATCATGTGGAATTGTTTTATAATTAGTGTAATTACCCAGTTGGTCTTGAAGGTAGGAGAGGAGAGGTGGTTGCGGATACCGTAGCTCTGGTTCTTGGTGTGATCCTTGTGTGCATGTGTAGGGTGTCTTCACTTCTAGAAGGGGGCAGTCTTATGGTCTCTGCAATGCATTGAAATAATTATTTATGCAAACTAATACAAGAAAAAATAGTTTCATTCATCATTCCTCCCACATAGTGATAAACAAACAAACACATTCAGAAAGAGAGCGAGTTGTCATTGCTAAATCTCCAACAAATTTTAAAATTCTAGAAATTTTGCCATTTTCGGCTTGTTGAACTGGTTTTTGGACTCAATGATTTAAACTGCAAATTTTCATCGCCTTACATAGTTTCCTAACATTTGTATTTTACATAATTGCCTTCTCACTCACAGACAAGAGTCCATCTGACAAACCTCCTCAAATTCTCGAATTCATGAGAAAATTAAAAATGTTTTCTTGAGTTTGTTTTCTATGTAGAAGTTAATTTTGTTTCCTATCTTGGCTATATTGTTGTTGAGATTATCTTGTGTGAGAATGTCAGGAGTTTTGTTATGGATTGAATAACAATAGGCTACAGATTAAAAAACAAGATATTGTTTTTCCTTCATCGCTTCATCGCAAGTTAGCAGTGGACTAGTGCTAGTTGACTAGGTTTCAGTATTATCTCTGACATTTTTGGCATGGAAGCGTTTATTTATTTTTATACTTATGGTATTACGAGTGGCATTGGAGTATTTTGGAATTATTCTCAGAATTCTCTGACTAAAATCAATCAATCAATCAATTTTTATTTCTCACAATTTGAACAATTTAATATACCATATTTATATAATTATACTATAATAATCAATATTCAAACCTTCTAACTTATCACCTATAACAATTTATGTAATTCACATAATATATCTTAGTATTCATATAAACATGTAGACCTTATACTTTTAATACATGTGAGACTCACTAGTAGGCTGAAGCCTGTGTTGTGAGTGGTCTGGCAACATCAATTTAGTGAGAAAAATACTATAATAAGAGTAAGAATTAAACAGTGGCGCGAAAATATCTCAATTTAAAACGAATAAAAACAAATGATGGTGTGGTAGTGGAGCTATAGTATCAAATCAACATAAGTTCCTAGAGCTTAAGTGGGCATCATCACTAGCAAAATAAAAGAAAGAAAGAAAAATGAACATACTTTTTGGAAGGTCAGGAACCTAATAGAAGGTCTTTGTGTCCTAATAGATATGTGGCGCACTCCCTATCCATTAAAAAAATATTGAAATAACATAAAAAACGATTCTTACAAGGTGAATGATTGATGTATCATTAATATGAATAAATTTCATACATAATATCATTTTTTCATAATTTCATTCTTAGGGCTCTATTAAGAGGCAAACAATAATAAATAAATAAATTAAAATAAATGAATAAATAAATAAATAAATAAATAAATAAATAAATAAATAAATAAATAAATAAATAAATAAATAAATAAATAAATAAATAAATAAATAAATAAATAAATAAATAAATAAATAAATAAATAAATAAATAAATAAATAAATAAATAAATAAATAAATAAATAAATAAATAAATAAATAAATAAATAAATATATAAATAAATAAATATAATGATTTATTTTCCAAAATACCTATATCTATTACAAATGATGTGTGATTTGACCTTAAATCTAGAATACTGTAATGACTATTATAGCACTGACCTATGTGATCGTTGATGGGCGGCGGTGGCGGCCTGACTGGGCTGGGACGAGGTGGCGGCAGAGGAGGAGGGGGCGCGGGGCGATTGGGGGTGGCGGCGGGTGGGGAGGGCGAGTGGGCGGGAGGAGGGGGGCCGCTGAGATGTTGGTCGCTGCGACTCATTTCGGCCGGACAGGAGCCGAGCAGCCGTGCTACGCCGGGACCCGGCCAGCTGCCGCGCGATTTCACCGATTTCGGGTCAGGCGGCTGCAGCAGCTGCACAAATACATAGAATCAATTGAGTGATAGATATAAACAAGTGATAGATTTGATAAAAAAATTTAAAGTGTTCAAAGTTACCCGCTCCTATGGTATGTATAACGTAAACATTAAACGAGTTGAAGGTGCAGTGTTTGTCAAGTATCATAATATTGTAAGAAGTGATGAATAAATATTATTGGTAAAACCTGTCTAAGGCGGACCCTGTGTAAGATTGAAACCTGTTGAGACGGAATGGTTTTTCTGGTCCCAAGGACTTTCGTATAAAGTTGAATGTACCTTTGTAATCCGGAAACCCGCTAAAACGGAGAAGTTTCAGTCCGGTCGTGTTCCGTCTTAGACAGGTTTTACTGTTACTAACAAAATATAGGACCCAATGTCGTTAATTTGGAAATTCGATCGAGAATTTCCAATATCACAATCGAGTTCAATGTAGCCTAAACTATTCGATAACAAAAACTCACAGAATGATAGATAATACAGATACTAAATCGCTACTAAAATACATAATATTATGAGAAGGTCTAGACGCTACGATAAGTTTGTCAAACTTATCAGGATTATTTTAAATTGTCATAAAACAGCTGATTTAACGTCAGTAAACAAGTTTACATCAATCAGCTGTTTTCTGACATTTTAAAATAATACCGCTATATAGCAGGATCCATTTAACTTGTCAGAAAACAGCTGATTGATGTAAGCTTGTTTACTAACGTTAAATCAGCTGTTTTATGACAATTTAAAATGATCCTGATGAGTTTGACAAACTTATCGTAGCGTCTAGACCGGGCTTAAGGATGAACGTACGCCATTGTGCGAGGCCTCCAAGTGGTCCCTGGAGCGCTTCTGCAGCAGATGCCTGATGGTGGTGGGCGAGTGCGCGAGGCGGTCGCGTGCGAAGGCCAACACGTCGAGCAGCCAGCGAGCCGACTTCCAGGCCGCGTTCAGCTGCGTCTGCAGGCCCTCCAGGCGCGTCAGTCGCTCGCGCGCCACGCTCACCTCTGAGCTAGAGAACGCCTGAAAACCCGATTGCCATTATAGTCCGCTGCATATTTACTACTACTACAAAAGTAGTGGGATTTACATAATATATTATATACTGTTTTCTTTTATCATGGAGTTTCACAACATCAACAGATACGAATAGAGCTCTTCGAATCAATAATGAATAAATAAACAAACAAATAGATAAATCAATATTTTAAAAAAATTCATTTTCTTTCATCATTTTACAATGCATTAAATTCATTTTATTAATTACATTCATACAACTTCTTATTGTTGCACAGATTTATGACCATTAATATTATATTTATTTAAACCATTGTAAACTTACAGATGTTCAGACTTTTGAAGGTACAGAGCGTGCAATCTAAGTTGGCGTCTAGGGGAGGCAGTGCGAGAGAGATGGATAATCTCTCCCACCACGCTTCCCCTCCAGCCGCTATCGTTAGTACAGTCACCTCCAAAATTATCACTAAAAGAAAAGATTTTTACACTGAAAATCAGTGAAGCAAATAACATCATACTACCGGTACTGCTAGGTAACCGAAGCGAATATGAATTTTTTAAAAAGCTGAGTTTGCCAGCTGAATAAACTTTTGAACTTTAGGCTACTGTACCGCGAGTCAGCAGGCACTGTAGTGGGAGAAAGCGCTCAACGCGTATGCTCCAGTGAGACGCCAATTTAGATGGCACGCTCTGTAACTCCCATATAGATTTTTCTCGTGAGTGCCTAATTTCTGTAGAAAATATCAAGATGAGTTTTGTACACTGATTTTGTTGGTATCATTATCTTATTGATAACAAAAAGCTATTCATTTGTCATTTAAAATAAAGGTGAAATGAATAAATGAATGTCTAACCTCACGATGGCTATGCTGAGCGAGCGCAGTGTCGAGTTCCAGTATGCAGGATAGCCGCGAGTAGCGGGAGACAAGCTGCTTCTGATAGGTGCCCATGTGCACCATTTCAAACACCTGGACGGGAAGGGCAGCAGGTCGGGTCGCTGCAGCAGCAAGTCGCGTGCTGTCCGGGGCGGCGCAGGCTGACTCCGGGGCGGCACCACCATCAGGAAGCTCACCTCGGAGCTTAGCTCTACCACCTCACCGTCGTATAGTCTACGTCAACAAAAAAAAAAGAGTTATATTAATAAGATCCAATAATAAATATAAAATAAAAAAATAATAAATTAATGTATAAATGAATAATAAATCGAATAATAAATCGAATAATAAATAATACATAATAAATATATATATTTATAGATAAATAATAGAGCTATATTAATATATTTGAAGAAAAACAGGGAATGTAATATAAATATACAGAACATCTGTATAGTATATGAGTCTATGACATGAAAAATACGGAGCAAAATAGATTAATAAAAAAGAAAATCAAGGAGTATAATATAAAGATACAGGATATCTTTATAGTCAACAAAAAAAGAGCAAAGTATATTAATAGGAAAACAAATCAGGGAATAATATAATGATACAGAATACCTTTTAGTTGAAGATGAAATTAATTCAACCAATTAATGAATTATAAAATGAAATAGAAATAGGAATAGAAATGACATAAAACATTTTACAATGCATGGTTAACGTCAAAATAATTCAAAAGTTACAAAATTTATCATTTCAGAAAATATAAATATGTTACCTAATACATATGTATGTACCTAATGCATATAATACAATAAATATGTATTATAACAATGATTAAAGTTGACAAAAAATTACCTTATTATATAGGTATATTGTAGTAAAGATATTATTAAATTTATTTAATAAAGAGTATTGTATTTGTGGAAGAGGTTGTCAATTAAAGTAAATTATTACTTTGAGGCCCTGATGAAGGCGTTTAAGCCATGAAAGTCTGGTTTAGCAGGAATGGGACTACTTGTTGACTACTGCTAATATACTTGACTATAGTAATATTCATTTGAGTTGGCGGATGGCATTGGATAGATAGATATTATTTCTTGACGTTGCTAATGACCGTAGAGTCCGATGGCAAAAAAATAATACCTATCTATCTAATGCCAGTCATCCGCCAACTTAAATGGATATTACTACTTTTCTACTACTTATAAATTGTTGAGTAGTGACCTGTGTGAAGGAGCCTCGTCGCCGGGCACCTCCATGTAGGTGAACAGCCTGCGCGCGGTGGCAGCCACCTGCTCCACAAAGTCCTTCTGCTGCTCGCTGCAGTCGCCCGACGCACAGCCTATCCTCAGCCACTCCCACTCTTCCTGCAAACCATCATCACAAATATTAGAGGGGCAGTAGTGTCAGCCAATTAGATTATGTCCCATAAGAACAATGTTATTTTTTTAATCTTTTGAAACATATAGCACCGTCATTTTTGTACATAAAATTACGTTTGATGTGTCATTTGAAAGAGAATATTACTATGGTTTTTTTTAAGTAATATTTAAAATTCAAAAAAAATACCACCCCCTGAAGAATAATATTCTCTTTCAAATGACACATCAAACGTAATTTTAGGTAAAAAATGACGGTACTATGTTTCAAAAGATTACAAAAAATAACATTATTCTTATGGGACATAATCCTATACGGCAGACTACTATTGCCCCCTCTTAAAGCTTGAAACTAGTCTCGGCAAAATATCAGAGTTAACTGAAAGACATGAAAACTAAAAATGTTTCCATTCTTCACTAAAAGAATTATATATTATTGTTGATTGGGTTTGCATAATATTCATTTCTTACTTTTTCTTTTTTATTCATTTCAATTGTTCTCAATTTATTTTGTTTTTTTATGGATTTAAGTTTTGTTGCTTCTTTTTTACTTAGTGCTCCGTTTATTTAAGTTGTTAGTTAATTTGTCAATGGTCAAATTAATGTAATTTGTTAATTTGTTAATTTGTTAATTTGTTATTTGGTTAATTTATTTATTTTATTTAGCGTATGGCTTTTAATAGTGGGGAGACCCGAGTAGGGTTGTTCCACTTTACCAACATAACCAATTATCCCTTGATAGGAAGATGGTGGAAGTTTGTTTTTACTTAGAAAACATACATCAGCATTTAAAAAAAGTATGTTTTCATTTTATGAAGTCCGAAAAATATATAATACTAAAACACAGCACAGGACACTTATTGATGATCGAAAAATCACTGAAAAAGTCTTTAACTGAAAGACTTAACTAAAGAGTTAACTGAAAGACATAAAAACTAAAAATGTTTCCATTCTTAACTAAAAGAATTATATATTATTGTTGATTGGGTATGCATAAAATTCCTTTCTTATTTTTTATTCATTTCAATTGTTTTTTATGGATTTAAGTTTTGTTGCTTCTTTTTTACTTATTGCTCCGTTTATTTAAGTTGTTCGTTAATTTGTCAATGGTCAAATTAATGTAATTTGTAATTTACCTACCCGTAAGGGTCTCCCCACCGATAAAAAAATGTAATTTGTTATTTGGTTAATTCATGTAATTTGTCAACTTATAATGTTATTCAAATCATGGCGATTGTCTCTCGCTATAGGCTAGGCGTACCCCGGTTAGTCCAGACAAGACAAGATTAGTCACGTTTAGTCACAGTACTTCTCATAGTTGCTTATGAAGCAACACACACCGATTAGTCATTGCATCAATGTGTGATGCTTCATAAGCAACTATGTGAATTACTGTGACTAAATGTGACTAATCTTGTTTTGTCTTGACTAACCGTGTACGCCTAGCCATAGTGTTCAATAGTGTAGAACTTTAACACAGCTGTAAGCAAATGAATTTATCTTCTCACTTGATACTGATTCGATGTTATATTGTGATTTCTCATTGTAACATTTCTATGTCAGTGTTCTTGTGAATAAATTTCTATTTCAATATTGAAAATTCAATGGAAATAAAACAATAATAGAATAAAATAGAACAATAACCACATATCTCGAAGATTAGAACGCTGTTGTTGTTGTAATACTGTGATAATAAGCGTTTCACAGTATGGAATTCAAAGATTGAAAAATAATAAGAATGTTCACAATATTCAATGTAAGTTAAATAAATTTGAAATTGAAACAAAAACATTTTTTAATGAAATCTATACTGTATGAAAACTGTGGATGGAAGCTAAGAACGTTCCCAGCAAAAATCAATTCCAAATTGAAACTTGTTTCTTTTGTTACAGAGAGGCCTTCACTTGAATTATTGTTGAATAGATTCATTGAAAGATCTCAATATAATTTGAGAACTAGAGCTGAGCAAACGTTTATTGTAAAATTGTAAATTCAATTTATTCTAATAGGGGTAGAATGGGCCTATATTGTTAGGAATAAGGCCGAGATTTGTTGTACGGTACTATAAGAAGCTGGTCCATATATTACATCAAAAAGATTTGAAGTCTCAAATGAAGGATACATTTTCTTGGTGATGAGAGTTGAAATGAAGAAAGAAATGAGATTTATTCTGCCTATAAAATTACAGAAATATAAAATAAGTAAATAAAGTAAGAATCATTATTTTATAAAAATTGATAATAGAGTTCTAATATCTAATCTTATAAGGCTATACAGTGATAGTGAACTTACGCAGTGACATGTGAGTTGTCGCGAATCTTGCAGTGAGGAGGCACATTAGGTGATTTGGTAGGTACAAGCACTTGCAAAAGGTCTACACTGCTCCTCATCTTCAAATAGCCCAGGTACAGTCCGCGTGGTAAGCGTATGCTGCTCACCTGGTGGTACGTGATTTGCTCCTGATACAAATTACAAACAATTATTCACATGTAGTTGAGTAAACACAATAGAATATATAGTACACGCTTGATAAATTTGATTTTTTCAATTTATACCATATTTATTATGATAAAAACTACTCAATCGGGCCCCAGCAAACTTTTAGACCGGAGAAAGAATTTCATACCGATGGATATTCACTATTAATGTAATTTTCCATAAATAATAATTTCTTTTAAGATTTTCATCCTACTTAAACATTTAATTAAATATTGATGAATATGAATGTTTGTACTTAATCAGTATCAGGAGTACCAATATCAAGATATTCCTTGTTAGTCCAGTCAAATGGTGGATGGACGATACAAAACTTAAGTCTTTCAATTTCTAATTTCATGATTTTTCATCATAAAATAAGTAGAAATCAGTAGAACGCAAAGTTCAAGAGCTTTTAAATAAAATAAAAATAAAAAAAACTGAAAAAGTGCAGAGATATGTTTTTCACAAATACCTCAAAACGCACAAGGAATTTTTGTTGGGTCTCTTCAGATTCACATTTAGCGCCCCAAAAAACATAAAATTAGAAAAAAATAAGAACACTTAATTTTTGTAACGTGAGGTCAATTTTCACGACGCTTTGACTGGACTATTGTAAGGTATGAATGGATATGCTTCGAAACGCGTCGACAATAACAAATACTTATGTAAAAGTACAAACACATATACCGGTATCTGCTATAAATGAAAAATAAGTATGAAAATAGCACAATATCACAGATTCAAAAATGTCAAGAATAACTATGAAAATAGCATAATGATGTAACGTAACAATAATATCAGATAATTTTTTCAATCAAGAAAATAAACTCCACACATTGTTTAATGATGCACAGTATTTAATGAATAAATATAATACAAAACAAGAATCATTACTCTAACTCATACAAAACGAGGCGACATATTAAATTTTCATATTAAATTTCTTTATGGAACTTTAGAAGTAGAATTTAGTAGAATTCTCGATGACAACTAGAAATTTGCGAACTCTCTTGCATAGGTATCCTGGTTGGAAACGCGCAGATCAAAGTCTGTTGTGGTTTTGTAGAAATTGCTGGTGTCAGCAGGATTCGTGATGTCGGGTGTGTAGGGCGCTACCACCCTGTGATTGAGTATTCCCAGCCATTCGATAGGCCTGAACCATTGATGGTTCTTGATGTCATTGACCCCGTTCTTCAGAATGCCGTAGCGCTTCGACACGTCTGTTTGCAAAATGTGACTGAGCAGATCGCACAACTCGTTTGTAAACGACGATGCATACTTGAATCTGGAATACGTCATTACAATTTATTGTATCTATGGAACATTTTGCTGAGTAACGATTTATTATTATCTACCAACAGGTATTTTAGAGACTATCTATGAATCTTACATGAGTCTGAAATAAGACAAGAGTTTATTGTATGGGACTTTTCAAGGAACTATTTACTACTATCTAGCAATAGGTATTTTAGAGTCTATCCTTGAATTTAGCTTGAATCTGGTATAAGACATTAAAATTTATTGTATGGAACTTTTTAAGAAACAATTTTTATTACATACGGTACCACGAGATATTTTGGTTTTTTCATAGTATTGGATAAATGCAATAGATATTCATCAAGTTATTATTTTCTTATTTTCAGATATGATTAATGATTTGTTGATTTATTGTTGTGCATATAACATGTAAAAAACATATTTAAAAAATAAATCAACAAAACATCAACCGTTACCATAGAAATTTACCGCCAAATTAAATGAATATACCTACACTTTATTTCCTGTATGTCTAATAGTAATTTTGATTTTATATTTTAGGTATCTGGTATCAAGATGTAAAGGTACCGTACATTAAAATAATCCTAATTGAAATTAATTTAGAATGAGAGTATTAAATACGAAGAAAATGTGGTACAATAATTTTTTGAAATGGTCCTAGGCATAAGACGTTGGAATTTTCACCCATATTCCAGTAAAACAATAAAGACTAAAAATCATTGTTCACCTGACTCATTTTCTGCGAAAACTAGCTTTTTCAAATACTGTCGGCTACATTCATGGTACGGTATATGCGTAATATTGAATTCTGAATCTTTCATAGGAAAGATGAATATTTTCCAACTTTCTAACGTTTTTATGGTTTTGCAATAGATAAAGTCTTCTCCTAAATACATTTGGCTCTAATTTATTCGGCCCTAATTGGGCCGCATAAAACCTAGCTTGGGTCTCTGGGAATTTTCTACTTTTCCTCAGATACATAAACAGTTCACCTCCCAGAATGAGTGGCCTTACAAAGTATACATTACTGTAACAACAATCTATATTAATAAAAGAGAGTTGGTGTCTGTACGCTCGCTTATAACTCGAGAACGGCTGAACCGATTTAGATGATTTTGGATTCGTTTGAATTTTTACAGCACTGGTTAACATAAAATGTAATAAAATATAAGAAAATCCCTTTATAATTAATAAATAATTAGTACATCAATGACCTAACCTATCAAACATTTCACAGACTTCAGTTCAAATTTGCCGGCCAAGCGGCTACGGAAAGATGATCGTGTATTTGAGATGGGAAAATCTGCTCGCGGACCCTAAGCTTCGGTATAGCGTAGTGCTAGAGCATCTGCTTTGTAAACATGAGGTCCCGGGTTCAATTCCCGCTCCAAACCATTTCTTTTTGTACTAGGTTTTCTACTCTAATTATTTTTTTATGCTAGAATCATCAATATTAAGAATGAGTTATCGTTCGTATCATACATGTTTTATTGTTTCTAATAATAAAATCGAAGAACGGGAATAAAATAAAAAAATAAAAAAATAGATTAAAATAAAAAATTAAAAAGAAAGAAATAAATATGAAAAAATTCTTTTAATTAAAATAGGACTGATAGAAAATTGAAGAACGGAAAAAAAAATTAAAATAAAAATTAAAATAAATAAATAAATCAATATGAAAAAAAATTCTTTTAATTAGAATAGGACTGATAAAAAATTGAAGAACGGAAATAAAATTAAAAAAATATAAATTAAAAAAAAAATAATAAAATACATTAAAATGAAAAAAATTAAAAAGAAATAAATAAATCCTATAAATAAATATGAAAAAAATAATTGGTGGGAGGAGGGGGGTGACATTTGATGGGAAAGAGGGGGTTGACATGAAGAGGGATATGTGGGGGTGACATTTGGGGGGGAATGGAGGGGGGCATTTGTGGGATGACATTTTTTGGGGAGTGGCATGAAGGGGGGACATTTGTGGGGAGAAGAGGGGACATTTTGGGGAAAGAGTGCGATACGAAGTTCGCCGGGACAGCTTGTTTAAGATATAACTAGAAATATTGGTACTTTCCTGTTATAGGACACGTCTACTCATTAAGAGATATCGATAGTCGATATCGATAACCTATAATAATCAATAAGGTTATGTTAACCTATATGTTAATAACCTTTATTTTTCTCATATCGATGAGTATCGATACTTTTGAAGCTCGATATCGACTATTGATATCTGTAGATGAGTAGACGTGTCCTATAACAGGAAAGTATCGAACTATTTATTTGAACTCATATTAATTTTCAGACTATAAATACCTGCCAGCAACGATTCTTTCATAGAGTTTCATCTGATCCTTTGAATAGAAGGGCGGATAGCCGGCACACATCTCATAGATCAGTATTCCAAACGACCAATAGTCCACCGACTTTCCATATCCTTTGCTCAAAATAATCTCAGGAGCCAAATAATCGGGAGTTCCACAAAGAGTGTAGGTTCGAGTCTTGACTAGTTTGCAAAATCCAAAATCGGTTATTTTCAAGTACCCGTTCTGATCAATCATTATGTTTTCGGGTTTGAGATCTCTGTAGATGAGATCGAGGTTGTGAAGGTATTCAATGCCTAGAATGACTTGGGCCGCATAAAACCTAGCTTGGGTCTCTGGGAATTTTCTACTTTTCCTCAGATACATAAACAGTTCACCTCCCAGAATGAGTGGCATTACAAAGTAGACATTACTGTTGTCCTGGAAAAAGTACACGAGATGAACAGTAAAGGGACAGTTGAGTATTTCCAGTACACACTTCTCGTTATGTGTATGCTCTAGTTGTTTTTTCTTCACTATCATTCTTTTGGACATAACCTTTACAGCATAGTGAGATCCAGTGACTCTTTTCTTTACCATGTAAACTTTACCGAACGATCCACTACCCAAAACCACCAGAAAGTCGAACTCTTTGCGCGATATATTGTAATCAATTTTTCGTTTGAACTTGGCGTCGAATTCTTGTTTCTCTTTGGCCAGAAATTCGGGAAGACTGTGTATCGTAGCCGAGTGTCGCATTCCATCATATGACCCCGATGACATTGAATCCTCTTGGAATGACAGCTTTACTTATAGAATGAAACTGGATATTTAACAACACTTCTACATTGAACAAAACAAATACAAAACTAAAAAATTGTTCGGTTAACTGTATAACTGCTGATAGGTCCAACAGGATCAAGCATAGACAGTAAATAAATTACAAAATTCTTCTTCATACTTCTCTGAATCATGACATTCAGAATAATTTTCGATATCCAATACTCTACTGAGTTGTCAGCTGAGACATTGATTGAAATGAGCGAATTGATTTTGTTTTGAAACGTTTTTCCAGTCAAGAATCACACCAACGCTGACCTCATCTGGCTGCAATAAGCCACATAATCACACTCTTTGAAACTCTAATTTTTTAAACATGAGATTTTGTACCTATTCGAAGACAGTTATTTTTTACTGTTTGTTGGGAAAATTATCATAGTTCTTCCCATCCTTTTCTTTTTTGTAGTAAAATATTTTTACAGTATAAGAATGTTTCAAGCAACATTGGCAAGCAAGGCTTCTAAGCAAGTAAAAAAGTAAGCTATTATTCATTTCATTCTGAACAGCTCAATAAAATAATGGAGCTTTACAGGATAAACGTTTGGGTAAGATATTGACGGCCTTTTAAATACACGCTAGAAAACATTGGGAGTAACTACGGTACCGTACTTGAGATTAAAGTAAACTTTATAATTTAAACTTATAAAAACCTAAAATCTCATACTGAACAGAATTTGAAAATAATAATTATGGTTCATTCACGCTAATGAAGTGGTATGGAAGTACAGTAAGCTACTGAAAAATCTGTTATTATTCAATAATAAAGTATGAGCTGATTGCTAATTTAAAAATATTAAAAAAAAAATTATTTAAAAATAATATTGTAGTCCTTTTCTTGGAACTCAACTTCAAATTATTAGCTTAAAAATGAATATTCTAAAGAATTGTACTAATTTTCTGTGTCATAATTTAATAAAACATATTATGGTACCAGTAAAAAATGAATATTCTAAAGAAATTGTACTTATTTTTTATGTCATATGGCATTTAAAAAAAATGGCTTGTGACCGATAATAATAAGCGGACTGCTCCTTGACAAGTCAAAAATGCTCAAAATCTTATAATATTGTTTCATGTTAAAAGTATGCATCTCTCTTTACAAATGGATTATACAGCCTTGTAAACCACGTAAAGCCAGACAGGCGAGTCGTCTTACGGCAGGCGAAGATAATTTTACCAAAGACTAAGTTATGGAGTTCACAAATTTCTAGATTACATCGAAGAATCTTATCAAGTACAAAAATATCTCAACAAAATGAGGATCTATAGAAAGTATAGTTAACAAACATGCGAAAAAAGAGCAATTAAATAAAACTAAAATGTGTATTTCTAAAACGAAACCGGGAAAACATATATTGATACCTTCGAGGGACTAAGTCCAATATGCAATCACATTAAAGAGAAGCAAATCCTCTAGTGGTGTAAGAGTGGTGAGATGTAAGAACCTTCCTTACAATACAATTAATTAATCTCCTTAAAAAAACTTCAATTTTTGTTTTAAAATTACTGAAGAGTATTCAAGATACTTTAGATATTAAAATGGTAATTTTGGTACGGTATCAACTATTTTGCCATGATTGTAACTCTTAAATCTAGTTTTAAATGGAGAGTTAGTGAACTGAAAACTAATAAAGATACTTGAAGATATTCATGTGGTAATATTGGCACTGGATCCACTATTTTGCCAAGAATGTAACTGTAAAATCTATTTGTAACCTTTTGAATGAATATTTCCTCTACTATTTTGCATGAATGTAACTGTTAAATCTAGTTTTTCTATCTACCGATGCCTATCAATATTGTAGTTTAGTCTATTCCACATTATAAGTGAAGATTTTTATCATAAATTCTCTCAATAGATTTCTTCGAGACACTCTATCTTATAATTGAATACATTGAAGGCAATGATAGAACGACAAACAAGAACAAGAGCTAATCAAAATCATGCCTTGTTATAATATTCATTTTATGTTACTAGGCAACTATTATAGAGATAGAGATAGTAAAAACCTATAGTCCGTGCAAACCTTAGTTTGCAGTATTACGTTTATGGGGCGCAGTGTTGCCGGATTGCACAGTAGCCAGCAAAGCTAACTCGGAGGAGTAAGTGTATTCAAAACTTGACATTCTATGAAATCGGCTCCAATGACTGGAGTACCAAATTTTGCCGCTAGCCTGCACTGACATTCTGATAGGGATTTTATTAAAACTAAGACAGTCGTTCTGGACTAAACCATGATTATTATTTTTTGTTCTTTTGATTGGTTGTTTGCTCCTTGCTCCATAGCTTACGGTATTTCAATCATATTGTAAAGCACAAATAAATTTATTGATATCTTAATAATTCATTTATTTATTGTTTCATGTCAAAATTATTTAGAAGCAACAGATATTAAATTTTATCCATTTTGCTGCATCATTTTATCCATTTTTATTACAGAGGGGGAAATTTAATAAAAAATCTAAAAAGTC
This sequence comes from Laodelphax striatellus, assembly GCA_017141395.1. Taxonomy (NCBI): domain Eukaryota; kingdom Metazoa; phylum Arthropoda; class Insecta; order Hemiptera; family Delphacidae; genus Laodelphax; species Laodelphax striatellus. The sequence goes on along the minus strand of CM029538.1, from coordinate 11,696,556 downwards.
AATGAGCTCCAAAACACTCTGATGTCAATTTCACAATTTTCCCAACATTCAGTTCCGAATTTTGTTTTTTGAAAAATTCAAAAGCGTTCACTATCATTTGCCGTTGTCCACTATTAAGTTTCATTCCACGCTTTCTTTCCATTTCTTCAACTTGCTAATACCCTACTGCCTATGTTAAAAAATTCTTCACTATCTATATTATATACTCACTATTGTACAATCTCATGACCTAATGACCTTTTAAAAATTATTCATAGTTAAAACATATAAATAGGTAATTAGTGTGTTAATTTTTTCTCATTCATGTAGTTTTGATAGAATAAGAAATGTAAACAAAACAAGAGAGAGAGCAGAAAAGAGAGCGAACAGCTGTGAGTGAGGAGTAATGAATAAAATAATAAGCAAAACATGGCAACAGCGCTTCCATATCCCCATAAGAAATAGCATTGCCATTTAAACGCTTACTGCAAACTAAGGTTTGCACGGACTATAGCCACTGATGACTCTAGTAAAAATCTAGCCACTGATTTTTAATCTGAATAGCCACTTTTTTTTGAAAATAATCTAAATTAAAAGGATGAATCTGAATACCTGTATGGAAGCCATAAGAATGTCGCCTATCGATGTTTCGGAGGTGGGCTGAACGGCTCGCTTGGTGAGTTTGCCCAGTGGAAGCCATCGAGAGTTCAAAACAGACACTGACTTCGGTGACTTGACATAGTTCACTGTGCACACAACTATTGTGCCCTCCGAGTCTCTGAGTGGCTTGTGATACAGCTGGCCCAGGTCTTGTATACTAAGCGCAGTCTGCAAAACAAAAGCATTATCAACGAGTTTACCCCCGCAAAGCGCCGCTTGCTTGCTCAGTACTGTATCGTTTGGGAATACAGTACCATTATTCTTACAAATTATTCATAATATCATTGTATTATATGTATTTATAGTATCATTCATAGAAGTATCATTACTCATAGTAATATTCATAGTATCATTGCAACAGACTTGTATCAGTGGAGTGGTCCGTAGGCGAGGGCGATAAACGCTTGTCTGATAATCCAAAGGTTCCAAGATCGAATACAGTGTGAGTTTCCTCTAGGTTTCACTTAAAAATCTCGCAGTGGTAGAAAGGAATGCGCCAAAAGCTTTATAATATAGTCTAATAGATCAAATTTGGGAACCTTTTTCTTCTTTGCAATTGATATAAAATATAGATAAAAAACACATAGTATATCATTCAGCAAAGTGTATTTAAAAATTTGTTTAGTCATAGAATACTAAAAATGTTATTTGAGTATACATAAATATAAAGTTCTTTTGACGAAAGAACTGGAAAAGGTGTTTGAAAAATAGAAGTTCACGCTGATGATTTACCTGCATTTGTACAGCAGCTTGTAGGAGTTTGATTCGGAAATGGACGGCCGATGAGCTGAGAGACTTTTCCATGTCTTGTTTCAACCATTTGACATCATCCCATGTGCACGCCACCTTCAAGAAGAGAAATCACAATAAATTAATAGAAAAATATCTTAAACTCTGGTGACACAGTTCTACATGTCACTTTATTTGTTTCACGATAAAGTAGTTGATATTTAGTGAAATCAACAATAGTGATGGAGCATTTAACCTAGGGGGCATCGTAATTAAGGTGAGTCGTTATTCCTTGCATGATAACAGTTTTCCATAGGGAATGAGTTGGTTTGTTCATTGTAGCAGAATTATGTTTATTAGGACAACACGCCTTTAGATGGTGTTCTCACGAGCAATTTGCAGGGAAAACGTTTGAAGTATAAATTAATTATGATTGCATAAGAGCCTCTACATAATTATACTGTATAGTACATTATACTGTACTAGTAATATCAGTGGTCACTCGGTGAGAGCGGTTGCTAAGTGACCATGTGGTTAAGAAACAAACATTCAAGACCGCTCTCGGATGGGTGACCGACACAAAAAATTGTGCAATTTGGCGAGGTGGAACCTACCCGTAAGGGTCTCCCCACCAATAAAAAGCCATACGATAAAAAAAAATTAGATAATAATTATCATATTCAAATTTATTGTATTATATTATTTTTATCATTAAAGAAAGTCAATCATAGGATTAAGTGGAAGAGAAGGCCGGCTGCACCTTAATTCCTCCTTCTAGGAAAATAAACTCAATTCTTAATAATTTAAAATTAAATTTTTTCTCAAAACGAAAAAATTGAGATTCACATAAAAAATTTATCATTTTTTGGTCTAAAACTATATGATATACAGTTGTTAATGTCGTTGTGGATAATCAATAAAATTTCATCTCTGATAAATCGAATTACCTTGAGTAGCCAATGGAAGTCGTGGTAAATCGATCCAGGATATGTTTCATCCACTTCAATGACTGGTAGGAAGTCTTCGTTGGTCACTAATACCCTGTCCTCATTGTAAAGCAAGCAGGAGAAATATACACCTCTGAAAGAAATAAGTAAATTATCAAAATGACCAACTTCATATTAGCGTGAGTGATATTACAAATTTTGGACGAACTCAATTCAAGTACTATTAGTTCAAGAACTAATTTCAAGGCTGCCACTATTAATAATCTGCTAATAATTTTGTTGATAATTAATTTAAAAGCAAAAAACCAACCTCCTGAGATGCTTTTGGAACTTGGAAGCGGCGGTGAACAGTTGTTTGATAGTGGTTTTCTTGCGCCGCTGACCGAGGGGCGTCTCGCCGGGGGCGGAAGGACTGCCGACGCCCTTCAGGTCAGGTCTGGCGCTACGCACCTCCTGAAACAGTCTGTCAAAGAGAGCGAGACCGCTGCTAGGCAGGCGCTCTTCTTTCTGCACCACGTCTCTCCAACCTGCAACAAATATCACACACATTTAATTATTGCTTCACAATGAAGAAAAGCAACATTTATTTCTAGAATTTGGTTATTAAAAGTCTACTAAACACTTGCAATTACACAATATCTTGAGCTGTGTGTTCACGATCAAATTTCCATTTTTTCGTAAATAACATTTATAAATATAATTTATTGTTTTCTTTTTCTCTTACATATATATTTGTTATTGTTTTTCATTCGAATTGTACTGTACGATGTTTCTGATGAATAAATCATTATTTTATCAAACAAAAGAACTTTCAAGTCCATTAAATCTGCTTCAAGATTATTCAAGACGTTTCAAAATTAAAATAAAGAAAATGAAAAATGAAAATGAAATTCATTTTACCTTTACAATAATTACGTAACAAAAAATACAATTAATGTGCTTGATAATTAATTTAAGGTGCTGCCAGTGAAATTTATAATAGGTACTTAATTTTATTATTAAAACAGTTGCTTTTAGAAGTTAAGCACAACTTTATGCGGCCAATGCGGTACAAGATACATATTAATGGTAGACAAAATATAACAGTACAAAAGATAGAAAGAATCATGACTAAGTTATGTTTTACATCGTATAATAGAGTAAATAATTATTTTATAATAAGTGTAACAAAGAATTAAAAATGAGCTAGAAAGATTTGTGCCTTGAAGGCACAGAAAGATTTCTGTTGGCACTCACTGGAAGGAATAATTGATTGCGGATAGGACTGGCGGAAATTGCCAAATCCACGAATATTGCCACAGGCCACCCTGAAGTAGTAGCGTCGGCCCCTCTCTAAGCCATCCACGTGACACTCCAGCTGCTTCGGATCCAGAACTTCTTTGAATCCAGCCAGCGCTCCGAAATCGGGGCAACAGCTCCATTCCACTGCAGAACAAAAATGATTTGGTTATCTTATTCAATGATTGTCTATTCAATACTATGATTTTTTTAAATTTCGCGAAAATAATATTTAATATCAACTGTAAATAGGAGCAATATTTTATTTTCAGTTTTGTACTCTATACCATGTCGGATCCTTGGATTCTCTGTTGTATCGGTTTATTACATTGTCCATTCATTCGTTCAATATGATTTTGTGTTGTAAATAAATCAACAAGGAGACCGTTTTGATAAGATGAAGAGAAACTGACACATTGTATGAAGGTGGTAAAAATTCGAACTCCAATCAAGAGAGAGACTAACTTATAATTCAAAGGTGATAGGTATTCAAACTTCATTGAAGAGAGAAACTAACGCATGCGGTATTTTAGAAGGCGATAAACATTCAAAATACATTAGATTTAGATCTTCATTCATGACATTTATTCATTTATAAGATTTATTACTTTATTCATGTAGATAACAAATATGACTAGAGATATTGGGGAGAGATTAAAGAATATTTCAAAAGGGATAATCATTCAAACACCATTCAAACTTCTGCAATAGTCAAGCTGAATGAAAATTATGTCTATGACAAAGTGAATCCTACAAATACAAAATACTGATCCATTACACTCATACATTACTCTCTATTTTTATAAATTGGAGGAGGAACAGATTTGGCTGAAATCTTGTTGTTTCTTTCCCCCAAATATTATTCTTACATTGCTTAAATAAACAAAACCAGAATTGTAATATTTTTAGAGGAGCCTCGAATAAAACTTACCTCTGTATTTGGTGCATACAGGTGAATCGTGATGTTCTGGCTCCTGATACCTTACAGTGACTGAATCTGTTCCAGTCACATCAGCCACCACTAAGAACGGAACGTCCGGAGGTCCTGAAAGGAAACCGCAAAATATTTAAGAAGCTGATAAAAACCAATAGAATTAAGTCAATGGATAATAATTGAACACTACACATGACTGAGAACTGAGGGAAAATTCTACTTCAGTTGAGAAAGGAAATAAGCCTGGTAAAAAAGATAATAATAAATTAGAAAAATGTATTCGAATCCGTGTTTCTTCACTCAAAAATGATAATTTATTGATTGAAAAAACCATATGATTAAATAAGCTAACTGATATATTTCTTAGTACAGTACAAACAAATTGTACTTACAAATTACTTCAGTACTTATCATCCACCTACATTCGCAATTGTGATGCCGGGTTTCACCAACATTGGTCAAATATTTAACGATGTTCAAACGCATCAACTGGTGAAAAGGTTATCACACTATGTGAAAAATTGATATGTGTACATTGGTGCATTGCTATATTAGCATTTTATTCGGCTATGAGAATTCCAATCACTTGAAATTCATTATAAAAGATCAGCTGGAGTTTCTGCTTCTTTGCAACAATTTTTCACCGTGTGCGCCTTGGCCTTTTTTGAACATGGTCAAATTCTATTTGACCAAGGTTGGTGAAACCCGGCATAAACGTTACAGATTTTTTTTATAAACAAAGAGAAAATACATATTGTCAATTTCTACCACTTTTTTTACTTTGGTAATTGATTTTCAACTTTCCTGTTCCATACTGATCTATTATCATTCTCTACTCTCTATTAATATAGGTGCAATCACAAACAAAGCTGGTTGCATTGAAAGTGCTTGCTAACATTAGCTTACACTATCTATGATATATATAGGCTATTATATTTCTTTTTTATTATCTATTATATATTATATTACATTATCTATTATATTAAAAAAGATCTATGCATAGTTTGTACTGCATCAAGTGTGCGCGTACTCAGACAGCTACAGCAAGCGCTTGGAACTAATCTTTCAATACATTCGATAGCACAATAAAATATAACTCACTCGCTTGATCGAAGCCCAATATCATTTTGTTGAGTCCTCTGGATCTCCTTTCCCACAGAGCTAGCGTCTTATCAGAGGCAGTCTGCGTGTAGGTCCTGTTGTCAGACTCGCCCCCCGAACCCCCCAGCTCCTGTACATGGTGGTCTGCCTCTCTTGCCAGCTGATGTAGGTGCGCTGATAACTTATCACTACTTCCAACTGCAAGGCAAACAACAGTAAATTATTAGACTTTCAGGAATAAACAATCCAACTTCAAGAAAATCAACAATAATTCTCAAGAAATAATTTATGAGATCATCAGGAATACACAACAAGAAAATCCAACTGCGAGAAAATTAACAATAAGAAATAATTTATGAAACTATTGCCCGGTTTTCCAGTCGTTCAATAAACATTGAATCAATAACTTTTTTTGCATTTGAAAACACATGGTTATTGATTCAATAGTGCTATTGGATCCATAAACTGTCTGTTGAGCGACTAAAAAACCGGGCATATCAGGGATAAACATCAAGAAAATTCAACTTAGAAAATCAACAATAATCTATAAGTCTATAAGGAATAATTTAACAGACTATCAGGAATACTATGTAAAATGATGACAACTTCTAAAAACAGAGCTCCAATTCATAAAGTATTTTTTTTCAAGTGCACAAATTGTATAAGAATTTATTGTAAAAATTGATTGTAGTATAAGAATTTATTATAAAGAATTGAGTGTAGGCCTATGAATAATTATTGTGAATTTGTATCCAGCTTTGGTTTGAGAGAATAATTCATTCATACCTCATTGTAAAAAATTCATTTCATTGAGTTTATTGTAAATAAGATGATTATTCAATGAAATTTTTGTGAATTTAAATACGGTACGGCTTTAGTTTGAGAAAATCAATTCCAGAATATTTGTGAATAGATGAAATAAATTATTCATTTTCTCAAACTGCAGCTGAAGAAAAATTCACAATAATTTTATCAAGCAATCATTTTATTTACAATAAATTCGCTGAAATGAATGTTTCACAATGAGGTGTATTCAATAAGTAGATTATTACAGGTTATTAAAGTTATTCAGGAAATTGAAGGTTATTCCACATCTCAGCATCACAACCTAATTCATGATTGATAATAATATAATGATTACAAACTCGATGATATGATTGAAGCCTTATAATATTTGCGCTGATACTTAGACTTGGATATTTCTTAAAGTTAGAGTAATTTTCTTCTTTTGTAGTTTAGTACTCACATTGATTCCCTTCTCTAGCACCGAAAGCGATAAGCATTTTTGCCAGTTGTCTGTTGTTACTTAGAACTGCCACATCCAACGGAGATAGTCCATCGCTGTTTACACTGCAAAAATATATGAAGAATATAATATATATTATTATAAAATAATATAATATATTATGTATATTATACTCAACAGGTAGATGAAAGAAAGAATAAAAATATTGTCGATTTGGATATGTGAGGATTGACATTTTAAGTATTATTAATCAAGTGAATATTTCGGTCACTGCAAAACACCAATAAATAATTCTAATATGAGTCTCGTCTCGACGCTGTATCGGTATTGAATGCTCAACTATCTGCCTAACTCAACATTATTCGCTAAGCAAGCAATTACAATAACTTAATTGAGTTTTGTAGTAATATTATCCAAAATATGCATTCATCAGATAATTCTCCATTCTGTTATTGAATACATTCACATGTGTATTTCATGAACTTAGCATAACACCCAGGTTAATTAAAAAGAACACATAACAGATAGCTAATTTACATTAGACTACTGATATTTCTGATTTTCAACAAATTGCACTAGGCCTAGTGAATTTTTGCTGTCTATGGATACCAATGCCAGTGAATTTTAAATCTTGCTTTTACTAAAAATTGAATTGCTAGAATTGCTTTGTAAAACATTCAATATAAAAATTCATAACCAAAAAGTTTGAATTCAGGAATTAAAAATGAAAACTCCAATTATTCAAGTAATAATACTGGCTCATTATGAAACCTCAATACAGAAAAATGATTGCTTTTAAGCATTCACATTTTACCTGTTAATATTAGGAAAATGAAACAATTTAAGCAACGCAAAAATGGACTTCATAATCGAGTAGCCTATGATTTCTACAATGAAACAAACTGAAAAACATCTGGCTCCTCTGAATCCAAATGCACAAATGAACAATTTCTATCGAACTCCTCTCATCAGATGCTACCCTTATAATCCTGCGTGATTATACAATAGTCGGGGGATTCAACTTATCACAATTATTATTGATTGCATAATATTACCTTTTTTTTCAAATTTTTGATTTATCAAACGAATTTTTTTTAATGGATGGATGATCAAGCGATTGCATAATTCTTAATTACCTGTTGACATCAACGTCGGTGGATTCAAGGATAGTTCTGGCTTTTTCTACATGTCCATGTTCCACTGCGGCAAATAATGCTGTAATAGAAAAAAACGTTCTCTTATTACTTTTATTAGATTAAAAAAACAACAACAATTTCCTCTAGATTATACTTGAATTTCCAGCTAAGAGTTAATCGGTAGAAAAATTAATAAACAACACCAAATAGTGAAATCCACTATTAATTCCATGAAACCGGCACCTGGTTGAAGTAAGGGCTCATTAATTTTTAAAACAGTATTGATAGTTGATGGACAGTATTCAGTAAAATCACACTTGTAACCAGGAAATTTTTAGTACTGTCCAATAATTTACTGATTTATCCTGTAGGAGGTTTTTGACAGAATCTTCAGTGATCTGTCAACTTCTGGTTGTATCTTTAAGCTCAAAAATGGAACAAAGTGTATATAATCATAAATTGATGGCATACATCAATTATTCAAATGGAAATTATTATTATTAAATTCAAATACAGTAACAACAATTATAAATATCATTTAGATTTATAATATGCAATACATTTGTATCACACCAATAATAAGTAGGTATAAATTAAAACAACAGCAGAATATTTTCTAGATACTCGCGTTTTGAAGTTTCAATAATATTGATAATGGCAAATAAAAAAAACAATCAATCAACACATACATGAACCCAATATATTCCAACATAAATATACTTACCTGCTCTGTAAATTTTCCGAGATCTGTAGAGATCGCAATTTTAATTTATTTTTATATTATTGTCTTCCAAGTAAATGTAAATATATTTATTAGGTATGTAAAATTTTATCAAGAAGAAAATAGTTTCATTTTATGATAGGAAATAGATATACTGGGAGAAAAATAGAAATAGATAGAAGTGATTAGAAGATTTACTATAATTTGTTTTATAATAATTCTAACAAATTATATTGAAGAAACAATTTATTTGTTTCTTCGTGTAAAAATGACTGGAGACAAAAATTGAAAATATAAGCTATTGGAAATTTCATTTACATTAGCTGACACTTTACATTTTCATTACATTAAATGAAAATTTCATTTTCATTTAATTGATTTTGAAATCAAGTACGAGAGAGAGTGGGGGATTGAATTGAAGGAATTTGAATCTTTACAAAATGAATTATGAAAAATCTTACCATGAAGATGAATGTCCATGCGTGGTAACTTCTTTCCACGAGGGGGTGGAGGAACGGATTCCTTAATTGGATTCTGCCCCGTCGAGGCTCCGTCTTCACAAAAAAGCACACAAAAATACATGCACTAAATTACTCAAAATGCAAAACAAAAAATTAAGAGCAAATTATAAAAAACACATTAAAAAAAGAAAATACGAAACTAAGGCGATTGAAATATGAAGCATGAAAAACAAAAATATTTCAAGATAAATATTTTGAAATGAACAAAATGCTATACTAATTTTGAAACACCATAATTACTATATTCAAAAACCAAGCATCGATAACTAATAAAATTAAGCAACTATACTATAGGTCGAATAGAAAACTGGTACAAGATCTATGGAGCTGTACAATACTTTAACAATTCTCAACTATAGAAACAAACTACAGTAGATAAGACTACTTATTTACAAGTCTACCAAAGTCTTGGGTGACTTGATAAAGTGAAAATTTTTGAAAAACTTTCACTCAAGAAGATACCGTACCTTACCTTACTATTTTCTAGATCAGTTTAATGATGTTAGGTAGTTGTTTCTTTGTTAGTAGGTATTACCTTTCCATGAGAAAGTAGCTCAATTGAGGAATTGAGATATTCTAAATCTAGATAAGATTAATGTTGAGAAAAGTGAAGTTAGATGTGAATGAAGAATGATAGATTTTTCTGAATGATTATTAGGGATTTTTTATCATAAATAATAGTAAAACAATTGCATGATACCAACTTTGTCATTGTTGAATGTTATTAAGTTTTTGATTTATTGATCATATAACACAGACGTTATAATAATATCTGTACTAAGAAGATTCAAGATCAAATATATATGTTTTAATATTATTGAGAATTAAGAATATTATTGAAAGCTTAACGAAATCTTTTCCGAGGATTAGAATAGTTGGATGAATATATATGAATATGGATATGGATTTGATCCATGTTAAATAGTTCCCAATTATCAAATACGGTACGTTATTACGGTAAACTCTGAAGGAAATCTTTTTGCAACTACTCAACTATAGACATAGGCTATTTGCAACTGCAATGTAAAAATAATATTAATTTAAGTTTGAAAAAGTATTGTATGTTATACATAGGTACTTAATAGAATAATCTATCTTATTAAATTCCTGAATTATAAGCACTACTAAAAAAGATCTTCCTTCAGTATAATATAAAAATGTCAATAAAAAGAGTTGATTTGAAAAAGTAATACCTATAGACTTCAGGTAGATATTATAGCCTTGAGAAGAACGTTGAGCTCTCAATCTGGACTTGGGCATTATTAATCTCATTCTCCTTCACTTCACACACTTAACTATAAAAATTTTAAAACCTTCTATCACTATATTTGATCGAACTTGTTTCGTAACTGAACTGCAAATGGAGTACTCATTTTTCCTCATACCTCTGATCAGCCAGAATTCTGTCTACGAATACGTATTCGATGGTTGATAAGTAGATTAAAAAAGCAGTATTAAAGGTTGATAAAGGTAGACGCTTCCGGCACATTTTCCCGGAAACTACAAGATTATATTTTCCTCAATGAAGGAAAAAGCTTCGTTTTCATTCATGCTGGTAATTTCAACTTTTTCCCAAACTCATCTGTCTTTATCAATTTTTTAATTTTTTATTCATGAGTCAGAGATAGTGAATGAAGATGACCAATAATTTATAGTTTTTTTGTCCTGAGTATTTTATCAAGAATCCTGCGGCTAGGGTTTGGAATGGAGAGCAGCATTTTCATAAGATTCCGCAAGAGATGCTGAGTACTGCATGAGAGTGATAGATTTTAAAAATTTCAATTACCAATTGAAATTATTTGTAAAGTAAATTAGTTAGCGCTTTATGGTTCGACTAGCTTCCAAAATTACTCAATGAACTCGAAAGTGTATTTTGAAAATGTTCCATAGATTGAAATAGTCGTAAAACAAAATATTGTCAAATTCCAAAATTAACGAGCTGAAACAGTTTCAGATACCTCAACTTCATTTCTCCAGATAGGTAGTGAAACCTTTTCAACACTTTTATAAGATGAAGTTTGACAATTTCTTGTTTGGAATCATTTGAACTAATATAATTTCCTTGTTTTTATTCCGAATTGTAACTTACGCTTTCAAATTGTTTTGTAATACAGCGTAATCACGTAGAATTTACATTAAAAATGCTCATTACACTCATACATTGGAATAAATATTCAATTCTGAAGTCTGAGAAGCTTCACACACCTTGCCCACAGATCAAGTACATTATGATGAGAAATCAACTAAAATCTATTATCCAAACAAATAATATCAATGATTTGTGTTCGCAAGTGTACTAATTCTTCTATGACTTCTGAAAGATGATGAGACTCATGCAGTCATGCTGTGAAGTAGGCAGTTCTTTAGAACTCATTAGCTATTGAGATATTGAAACTCATTAACTATTGAGATATTGAAACTCATCAGATATTGAGATATTGAGCGATCGAGTGAAGGATAAAGTACAAAAAAATACACAAAGTGATAATGAACAATTTTTAATGCAAATCCTCGCAATAACGATACAATGCCAACAAAACATCTATTGCACATAAATATGTGAGATAATAATTTGTTATTCAATGTCTCTTCAAAGTAATGTCTTTTGCAGCATGTATTTCCCATCAATTCACACACACTAATTGGGATTTTGTAAACTCCTACCTATTAGCAATATCTACACTTCTAAATTCAAATTTATAATTACAACTTACTATCATCTTGAATTTCGATTATTACAGTTTTATAGTTTTGATAAGTATTTAAATTGTTAGTGGATTGTTAACTGTAGCTTTGGACTAGCGTTTTATTCAATTTACACACTTAAACTCGACTTAGCATTTCATTTCAGATCAGAACTTCCCTACAATAAATTAATTTACCCAAAACCGATTTTACATTCAGATCAACTCATTAGACCAGAATCTGAGATATCTACTGATTAATCCAAAATTTCAAAAATAATATTCAAGGGAATAGAGAAAAATCCAAAACGCATTCAGCGATCTAGCCTGAACAAGCATAACATAAAACTTTACTGGGGGGTAGAAGATGATTTAAATGAACTGAAAATACCGAAAATATCGTGTGGCGATTTCCTCTTCCTGCGTCGTCGGTTCTGCTCACAGTTGTCATCAAAATTCGTCAAATCACCAGTGCTGCCAACATTCCCACTGCGATTGTCACCAATTCTTTTCGCGTTGTTGTCACCATTATTATTGTCCTGATACTGTTGTTGTTGTTTCATAACTTGGGCGAGAACCGAGTCTGTAGTGGAGGAGCCAGTAGCGGTAGCTGTCAACACTTCGGGTCCAAGTCTTTTCACGATTTTCGACAGCCGATTGGGACGAATGTCGGGGAAAACCGGGTAATTCTCCTTGACAGCTTCAGGAACCCCAGCTAACTTCTGGTTTTTCAATACTTCGCTGTTGTCCTCCAAATTACTACTTTTCTGTCGTTTGGCGTGACGTCTAGGTGGCGTGGAATACAAACTAACAACTGGTAACGCACTCGGTATTCTGTGGTTTATCGGCCTAGGTGGATTCTCACAAAACCCGAAATTCTCCGTGCCTGATCCAACGATCGTTCTTCGCTTTTTGATATCGTTCTTGATACGTCCATTCAAATCCGCCAACTTCTTCATCTTCTTCGTACGAATTGTCTCACCGTCGCTGATATTAACGGTTTTTGAGAAGTGAACCGATTTTCTTTTGCGTTTCTGCGTACAACCACGTGGAATTAATATCGATGGTGGAAGTTTTAAATTGTTCTCAACGTTTGATGTGATTTCAACTGGAGAACCATCTCGTAGCCTTTGCAGATAAGCTTCATCAGCCGCTAGTAAAGATGGTAGAGACTCTATCGAGCTGGCAATCTGGCAACGGTTGTCAAAACCTAAATTATCTGCCCCATATAGTTCTGGACAAATATCACCGTCATACGACTCAATCGATTCCTCTTGATCGTCCTCACTCTCATATTCACAAATTTCAGGGCCTTCAATTTCTTGGGGCAAATAACAAGGCAAAAACGGATTAGTACTGTTCACAGTTTCGAATGCAGCGTTCTCAATTCCACAAGGGAATCTCTCGATGTGACATTTCTTATCCTGCCCATCATCAACCTCCTCCTCGTCTTCCTCCTCTATCGCTTCATTAACGATACCGCACGGCTGTAAAAACGGGTTTGTACTATACTCAACGAATCCAGCATTCTCTAAACCCTTGTACGGCTCTCGAATTTCGAAATAATCGCTTGTCGGTTTATTAACAACTCTGGGAACCTCGAAATCACCTGAATGTTCTGTTTTTGTAGCTTCACTACCATTTGGTACAAATTTAAAAGCGGGGTTTTCGAATCCAACTCTAGCTAGTGTCTTTTTGTCATCAACATCAGAATTTTTGTCCGTAAAACTCGATGCAACCGTTTTATTATCACGTAACACAATCCTTTCACCTAATACTTTTTCGAATTTCGTCAATACTCGATAGTTCTCATCCTCACTATTCCCGCATCTACTGCTACACGGTTCACGATAGTTCTGAGAGTTGTTAGTCTGTCCGCCATCGTAACTTCGAAAATGACAATTCCCACTATCTTGCTGACTACTGCACGTATCCACTCGTATAGTTTCCTTTGTTTTGATGGTGATTTCCTTGACAACAGACTTGTAGATAGCCGCTCCTCCTTCACTCTGGTCTTCCTTTTCTAACTCCACCCATTGCTTGATGTTCACTTCGCGATCGTAACTTTTCACGGACGATGTTGATGAGGAAGAAACGAGTCTAGGATGTTCACCGGGTTGTTGATAGTTTTGGGAGTTTTCACTGGGATGTTCACTGTAGTTTTCACTTGGGCCGCACAGTTTTCCACCACGCGCAGACTCGTCCGAATGCACGACAGGTTCACGGACTACTGGAGACGTTGACCGTTGCTCGGGGTTGGATGGAGTTGAGGTGGGGGTGGTAGCAGGTGCTGATATCCTGTCTTCCAACGGCCGTTGCTCGTCTTCAGTTGTTAATAATTGCGGTTGCTTCTGTTGCTGTTGTTTTTGTTGTTGTTTTTGTTGTTTTCGACCACCTGGCGTCACTCTCCGACCCATGAACGACAAACGGAACGTGCGCTTACGTGAGAATGCCGATTCCGGGTTAGCGTCGCGTCCGGCGGAAGTTTCTCGACTATTTTCCGTTTCCGATTGCATCTTAAATTGTTGACGAGGTCGATTACAAAACTGTCACTTTCATCTCAAATCTTGTCCACAAGATTTCAATACACTCAAACTTGTTTACAACAATTTCAACCCCACCAACAACTTTACTGTACTACACAGAATTGTTTCAATTATTTTCAAAAATCGAAAATTATCACTTGTTAACAATAAATTACGTATTTTTTCGCGATTTTCTTCGAAATAACGCGTGTATCGAAGACGAGCCACATGAAGCAACAAACGCTGGCATCGAACTGAGCAAACGCGAGCAGATGGCGAATCATTCGAATGTACCAAACAATACGGGCTGCTTTGGTCCGTTACAAAATTCAAGAGTAGTAGGGGTAAGGGGTGCGATGAAGATTGCGTATGTAACACACTCACACAGGCACACACATGCTCATTTTCACGTTCTCCCCTAGTTATTTACACGGCACAACTTTCATTCATCTGCCGACTCCCCCCTTCCCACCACCACGCTTCAGAAGGGGTGTGAGTGAATCGCGTCCTTTGATAAGCGTGCACACTCGTAGTAGTAAGCTTTGATTTTTTATAATTGCATAGCAGTAGTAGGTAGTAGTAGTAAAAGTTAAGGTATTATATAAAGTATAAAGGTATTTGTACATGTTAAGTGTTATAGGTGTCAAAAATATATACAGTAAAATATCGTATCCCTGGGTAGAATAATTTACAACATTGGTATGGGACCTAGGTAGTACAATATAGGTATAGGTAGCATATACAAGAGCAAGCGACCACCGGTATCGAAGTATAGCTACAGTATCCCTATGAATCGTAGCTATGTATATAGCTATAGACAGAGATATCGCATCTCTAGGTACAATATAATACGACATAGGAAGGTAGGCGTAGTATAGGAGCCAGCCGGTATAAAGCTAGGGTGGAAGGGCTGTGGTTACATAATATGATAATCATAGGCATTGATTGATGTTGTAAACAATTCAGTGCAATAATGAAAAACGAGTTCCGGCATGAATAGACCTTTTCAGGGCAGATGTTGTAGAAGGTTTGAATTTTAGAGAAAACATTTCCTATAATATTGTTCAACTACATATTTATTCATTCTATTTCGTAGTTAACATTCGTTATTATGCTATGAAGATGTTTTGCAGGATATAGCCTAATATTAAACAAAGTAAGAATACTTACTTCGTATTGCAGCTTCAATGCATGATAAGATTTCTGGGTAAACGACTTTCAATTTTGAAAAAATATCTATACTTACAACTAGCTCTACGTTAGTTTTTATTGATCTGAAATTGTTCTATTGATAAAATACTATTATAGAGTCATATGAAGCTGTAGGTTACATTTCTAATATTATATAATTTATAAAGCCTTTATGCTTATTTTATTGTACAGGCCTTCATACACTGGGTATTCCTATGAATCATGAATAATAAAAATCATTAATATAGAATATCAGGAAGATTCAGTAGTTCATGAAGCTAAATTGGATTTGATCAAATTATGAATTGTTAAACACTTTGATCATCTTCATAGGTGCAAAGATAAGTTTCACAAATAGAAAAACGAATTAAACAAAAAAATCTATTCTGTGGGAAAGAGAGTGAAATAAATATTGAGTGAAAAACGTTGAATGAAAAAAATATAGTGAGTAATAAATGTGGTTCAAGGAGAAGGGGCTAAGAGAGAAATTATTGACAGTTCTTCTTCTTCATAGTAACTGAGAAAGGGGTGTATTAATTTAAAAGAAAAGGAAAGAGAGGTAGAAATGTGAACAATAAGTGAGAGTTCGTGAAAACAAGAACGAGAAATGTAAAGAGAGAGAAAATAATTGCAAGTCCTGAATCGTGGGGGATTGTCTACACCTCTCCAAACTAGAACAAGCTGTCCTTGACATAATATATTGCTCTTAGCTTAATACAATTGAAATGGTCCAATTAATTCACGTCTAAATGTCTAGCCAACTAATTTACTAGAGGTGTTGAACAGCTCACTAAATTGCACGGAAAGCTGTCAAAATAGCATTGTTTTCACATCAAGTTGAGGCATGAGGCATTCAATCAACATCGTGGATATTAATTGTTATCGATTGAGTCGATGATTTATCAAGGCCAACAGTCGAAATAATTTGGGAATATATTTCTACACAGTTACTGGAATATTTTGGATGAATATTTTTCAAATATGATTGGTTTCAAAACAGGCATTTCTACATTCGATTCAATGATGACATAGCTTCAATCCCCCCCGATTGTTCACTCTGTCTCACACTTTCACTAGTGTACGAGCTCTCACTCAATACTCACATTATGTTCGAGTATCGAGCAAGGGCTGTTTACACTTGACACGACTCCAGAACATGTATCGAAAGATAAACAGGCCAACACTACAACAACGCCTATCAATTATTATGTTAAAGGTTGTTAACAGGCTGTCAAGACATGTCAACCGAATAATGTCAACAGGCCAAATGACAACAATATCTATCAATTGATTACCGCACCATGTCATTCAACATGGCGGTGAGGGCCACGCATTTCCATTTCAACTATCCTTATTCAAGTGCGAGTGCGATAATTATGTTTTAAGATCTTATTAATCTTATTCATTTTTTCCCTATTCTTGACTTTTCCTTGCTCGTCGTTTCACTATTATTTCTCATTCTGTAGAAAGTTTTACTGCATGCAACTAAAGGAAATGGAAAAGAAATGGGATATTGTCCTGATTCAGTGCGATGACATTCACGCTTTGAAATCCAAATTTCCCCTCCACAAACTAAATCTGTTTTTTTATACTCGTATAGATTAAGGTATTGTCAGATTCATTATTATTATGCTTATGGCTTTTATTACCGGGGAGACCCTTTCGGGTGTTCCGCTTCGCCGAATCATCCAAAAAAATTTAATTCGCCAGATTCATTTCTTGACGTTGCTGATGACCGTAGAGCCCGATGGCAAAAAAATAATATCTCTCTATCCATCTACCTATCTAATGCCATCCACCAAACTGAATGAATCCTATTATACTCTTTAAATGAAGAAACTAGGAAGGTTTGATCCTAGTACAGTATTTTTGAGCATTATTTTAAAAGATTTTTATACAGTTTCATTACGTTCAATATTCAAAAAAATATACAAAAAGGATTCATATAGGCACCTCACTCAAGGAGTATCAAGAACATAGAACTGATAGTTTCCATACATTTTTCTGACTATAAAGAATATTCTCCAGTTTTATACAGACGTACTTCGAAGTCTGTATACTTGAAATAAGTCTGTAAGTATTGTATAAGATAAACTGAAAAATTTAGTAAGTATAGGTATAATAAAATTATAGTATAAGATAAAATGGAAAATTCTATACAAAAAAGTCAGTACAACAGAAAACTCTACTACAGCAGACAACTCAACCCATAATACGCTCTCATTAACTCGCATACGCTCTTATAGAAACTCGCATACACCAGTATGCTAAACAATGGATAACTAACCAACTGATTGAGTAAACTTATACAATAGAGAAAGTGGATACATAATTCATATAATACTGCAAATGATTAGCTGAGATCATATCACACTTCAACCTTTATCATGAGATCTTATCACACAGTTAAGTGCATAAATTGGCGGTTGCAGTTTCACGGTCATTTGGGCCGGCTTTTTCTTATCGTTCTTTTTCTCATGCAGGAAGAAGAATTGATAATAAACATGTGGAGGCGCAATGATAGGTGACTGGTTTCTTCGCCAGTCTTATTCGGCATTCGGCGATGTGAGTGTACGCTATATAAATATATTCGCATATATTCATATTCGTAATACAGTATAGATATATGGCTATGTTTTAGTGCTGAGCTGCACATGTGCAGAGTTGAGTGCATAGCAGGCAATCAGAATGGACCGGTTTGTCTTATCGATATGGCATGCCGGCTGAGATTGGTCTGTCTTGAATCCAGCGTGAGAAAGGTGATAAAAAGCAGAGACAATTTTGTCACTCGTTCTCACTGGTGATATTATGATCAAATAGCAAACGTCAGACGATGATGGAAAGGAAAGAAAGAGGAAGGGTAAGGAAGAAAGGTAGTGAAAAGAAGAAGAGATGAGAGAGAAGAACAATTGAAATAAGAAGAAAGAATAAAAAGGAGAATAAAAAGAAGGAGAAGAAAAAGAAGAAGACAAAAGAGGAGATGAAGGAGAAGAAGAAGAAGAAGGAAAAGAGAAATGAAAAATGGAAAATTAAAAGAAGGAGAAGAAGAAGAAGAAAAGGAAGGAGAAGAAGAAAAGTAAAGAAGGAGAAATGAAAAATAGGAATTAAAAGAAGAAGAAGAAAAGTAGAAATGAAAAAGAAGAATTAAAAGAAGAAGAAGAAGAAGAAGAAGATGAGGAGGAGGAGGAGTAGGAGGAGGAGGAGGAGGAGGAGGAGGAGGAAGAAGAAGATGAAGAAGAAGAAGAAGAAGAAGAAGTGGTGGATTGGGAGAAGAGGGGGGAATAACAAGGATTGTGATAGAATAATGAGAAGGAGTACTAGGAGGTGGTGGAAGAGTGTAGTAGACGAAGAAAATGTGTGGTTTAAGAGAAGAGGGAATAAAGATAACTTTGTTAGAATAATGAGAAGGAGTAAAGATGAGAAGAGAAAGGAGGTGGAGCAGTGCAAAAGAGTAGAAGAAGAAGATGTATAAGTACTTTAAAAAAAAGAAGAAAAATCGAAGCCGCTAGCCTTGCATTTTCGTGTCTTAATACGGAAGCCGATCGATCTCCATCGACTTGGAATTCCTGAACAGCATCAGCACATTGGATAAGGCCAGGAGCAGCGATTGTTCTCACCAGGCATCTGCCACTTTCCCAGGCGACACATTTGGCTTAGTTGGCACAAAAAACACTTGCCAAGACTATTAAAAGAGTTGGGGCAGGTTCTGGAAGGCCTACAAATTAGTCTATTAATCGCTTATTTGGATGATGAGATGGAAAAGGATTAGTTCTACAAATAAATTATCGAAGCTACTTCGCAAAACTCGTAGAGATCGCCTTGAATTCACATCGAGGCTGTTCTTTGTCTCCAAAATTGGCCTACGCTCATGTGTGAAAAGTGTTTTGCACATGATTCTGGTTAAACATTTCGAATATACTGTATGTGTATATTGTGGTATATTCCGTCAGAGAAAGAAACTGACCTACCCCATCAAAAACAGGGACTTCTACATCTACACACACACAAGGATTACTATTAGAAAAACTTCACTGTCTTTGAAAGGCTGAATTTCACCTCAAAAATTGGCATGTAAAATTAGTTGATTGACCAAATGTTTGGTATTGAAAAAATAATAATAATCCAAACTAGTCTTCTTCAAAACAATATACAGGCTTCATCAAAGTCTGTGAGTACACAATGAAATTATTTTTCTTGAGAAATTGAATGAATAAGTTTGTCTCAACAGAAAAAACAAATAGATGTGATAAAATTAAAAAACAAATAGCATGAATGTGATATTATCGTCTACAAGTATGAACTGCTCCTCTAAAGAGTGCATACTACACTCTAAAATTTTGCAAAACTCTGGGTAAAAAGTACACTGAGCCAAAAAGTGAATTACTTTGCTAAGAAACAAGAAATACATTATAATATGAAGAATAGAAATACAGGAAAGAAGCCAAAATAAATGTATAGAAAATAATGCAGTTTCATTGTTCTGTGAGAACAAACCAAGCTCCAATTTACAAATTCGATTTATGGTCTCTAGGTGAATTGAAGTGGAAAGGGCGTTTCAGGCTTCAAAGATCTGGATGGTGGCTAGGAAGAGAAAGAGGGTAAACTGATTGGAGGATGTGGAAGAGAATAAGAGAATGGAGGGAAAAGGTGGAAGAGAGTGCGAAAAAAGAGGGGAGCCGAAAGTATAAGGAGAAAAACTGGACAGGGAGAAAGATGGAACATAGGATTCTATGGAAAACTTGAAGAATAAGTACAAGAATAATATGAAAAAAGTAGAATAAGAGGAAGAACCTTACAGAGAAGCGGAAGCATAACGAGAAGAACAAAGAGAGGAAGAGAAGAAGGTTTAGTTAGGAGAGGAGAAAAATAAAAATAAAGAACAAAAAAGACAAGATTGTTGAAGAGAGGGAAGACGGGAAAAAGAAAAGAGGAATGATGAAAAGGGGGAAATGGAAATGAGAAGGAAAACAAGAAAAAGAGGGAGAAGGAGAAGAAGAAGAAGAAGAAGAAGAAGAAGAAGAAGAAGAAGAAGAAGAAGAAGAAGAAGAAGAAGAAGAAGAAGAAGAAGAAGAAGAAGAAGAAGAAGAAGAAGAAGAAGAAGAAGAAGAAGAAGAAGAAGAAGAAGAAGAAGAAGAAGAAGAAGAAGAAGAAGAAGAAGAAGAAGAAGAAGAAGAAGAAGAAGAAGAAGAAGAAGAAGAAGAAGAAGAAGAAGAAGAAGAAGAAGAAGAAGAAGAAGAAGAAGAAGAAGAAGAAGAAGAAGAAGAAGAAGAAGAAGAAGAAGAAAGAAGAAGAAGAAGAAGAAGAAGAAGAAGAAGAAGAAGAAGAAGAAGAAGAAGAAGGAAGAAGAAAGAAGAAGAAGAAGAAGAAGAAGAAAAATAAGTTGAAGAGGAAGGAAAATACGAAAAAAGGGTAGAAGAGAGAGTGAAGGAAAATAAGAAGAAAGGGGAGAAGAGAAAGTAAAGCAAAATAAGAAGAAAGGGAAGAAGAGAAAGTGAAACAAAATAAGAAGAAAGGGAAGAAGAGAAATTGAAGGAAAATAAGAAGAAAGGGAAGAAAAGAAAGTGAAGCAAAATGAGAAGAAAGGAAAGAAGAGAAAGTTAAGGAAAATACGAAGGAAGGGAAGAAGAGAAAGCAAAGGAAAAAGAAAGCAAAAAGAAGAGGGCAACGAGCAAGGAAAAGCAGAAGAAAATGGGGGAAAGGAATCGGCATTGTTGATGAGAGATGTTTGCTACCGTTGGTAGTGCACTGCTGCACACTCCAAACCACAACTCAAGTAGAACCCGGAACCGGGGATAGCCCTCGATAGGGTAGCGCAGCGCGGCGGCTCTATTTGAAAGGCAAATTACGGTCATTATCATCGAGATGCCTTCTGGCCTACCTCTGCTCTGCACTCTTCTCATCATCACGATTCCTTCTCTTTCGCTTCTATTCTCACAAAAATAACAGCGAATTAACACTTCTGATCGAGAATGACTCACAGTAAAGAATGAAGTCGCCTCACGAGTCAATGGAATGAGTTCAATAAGTCTACACATTTTGAAAATTCAATAGAACTTTGAACAAAGCTTCCCATTAATTTGATTAGAATATCCCACAAAACATAACTGAATCGCAATAATTAATGCGAAACTATAGAAAGCAAAGAGTTCTTCCGAAACTAGAAACGTTTTTTACAATTCTTGTTATTGGTAGCCTTCTTTCTTCATTCGACGTTACCTGTCAGTCAAGCGTTAATATAACCAAGGGGCTTCAAATATTTACCGTATTTTGAATATATCAAAACAGTTACCTATTCTATACCTTGTTATCGATAGTTTCCACTTTGAATTATTGTATTAGAAATTCCTTCAACAGCGAACAATAGTTTGACGTCATTTGAAAAATGATAACATTTTGTTTTTGTTTACACCTTCTCAAATTCTTATCATCCTTCAAAGGTTGAAGGTTTTAAGAATCCTTCTTCCGAACGATACGTAGATATCGATTCTCTATGCCCTTGACCTTGAAGTCACGAATTATGTCAAACAGTAACACTCACACTCCATAAAAGTTCGGGAAATATTTCTCCTATTTGAAAGAAAATATTTCAGTATTACAAAGAAAATCGATAACTCACACGCTAGGTTTTCTAGTTTTCTTTTGTGAAGCAAGTCAAAAGAAATGTAAAGGTCAGGGTTTCGTTGTTTATAACGTCGAAAATGCGTACAAAAACCACATCACCCTTTCACAAAAGCGCGTGAAAAAACATTTGGGATAACTTAGGCTAGGCGTACACCGGTTAGTCAAGACAAGACAAGACGATATTAGTCACGTTTAGTCACAGTAATTCACGTAGCTGCTTATGAAGCAGCACACACCGATGCAATGACTAATCGGTGTGTGTTGCTTCATAAGCAACTATGTGAAGTACTGTGACTAAACGTGACTAATCTCGTCTTGTCTTGTGTATGCCTAGCCTTATGTGAAAAATACTTTCTAACAATGAAATTCTATTATAGTTTGAATCTAATTACCATTGTAGAAATTTTAAGAATAACTTGTAAGAGTAATTTGTAGAATTTTAGGCATGGGCTTTACTTACGAAGTACGGGAGGTATGGGAAGTACATGCTTCTTGAGTAAAATTTAAAAAAATTAAATTTTCAATTACAATCTGTAAGAGACTGTAATTGTGAGAGACTGTGAGAGAATGTGAGAGACTGTAATTCTGAGAGTTACTTCTGAGAAACTGTGTGTGAATCAATTTTATATAATGTTTGCATTCAATTGTTTTTGTTGCCAACTACGAGAATTTGTGTTCAATATTGTTACAATTAAACACAATTCAAGAATAATTATGTTCTATCATTGTGTTGAAACCCAATGTATAGAATTGTGTTTAATTGTTACAATTGAACACACGATTTTGTGATTCTATCATTCTTCATCTTACTAATTATACGAGTATCTTACTAAAAAAGTATCTAACTAATCTTGAACTATGAGACTGAAATCTGCCAGATAAGTGAGAGCACTGTAATTATCGCACTTGCATTACTCTCACATTTAACATGTTCATCACTCACTTTCAAACTGTATTATTCTCTCCAGCTTTCTCATCATTATTTTGTGATGGGAAACCAATCCCACGTCAGAATACACATTCACTGTTCTTTTCTAAAAAATATACTGGAGAAACCGTTATCGTGCAGAGGCACAGTTTCATGGCGAATGGCGTAAATGCATCGAATATGTCAGTTTATTTTTAGTCTCATCACAATTTCCTAGACACGCAAGCCACATAGACACGAGTGCTCCACTTATATTTTGTTAATGCAGGAGCAGATCACTGGAGAATACTGTACTGTACAGACAGGAAGACATTAAAGGGCTGCATGACTAATAAATTTTATGCTTTGCGAAAATTTGAAGAGGAAATTGAATGCAGTTTTATCGAATGCACCAACATAGCTCAAAATCCAGTGTATTTTCATATTCATGGCTTTCTTGTTTGGTGAATTTAGTGGAGAGCATATTCAAAGTTGAAGGACTAAAATAATGGAAGGGAGGACTAAATGGCAATTCTGTGGGAAATGAACAAATTTCATGGCTTCTTCATCTAATCAGGAGGTAAAACTATGGGATACTTAAATTAGATTGACATGGAAGGTATACACGAAAAAACACGGAGTAATAAAACTAGAACGAAAAGAGAGGGAGGAATGGAAAGTACTGTATTGAGAAATAATGAATGTATATAGTCTCGTAAATGAATGTAATAATCATTCCCATTCATTAACCATTTACATTGTAATGTAACATATTAATAAATAACTCCAACTTTGTACTTCACAATATATTATTAGTACTGTACTTCATAATATTATTATAGTACTCGGATTCTAGTAGTGCTTTGAGAGTTTTGTGTTGTACGCTGACGTCGATTGTTGTATATATATATAAGAAGGAAAATAAAATGGTTTTGATTGATTGGAAGAAGACAATCAAAGATGGTAAAGGACAATGATTTTTAAAGATTTCGGTGATCAAGGTGAACAAAGAATCAGCAGGTATGTGAACAGGTGCCAGACAAAACCATTTCAGGGCTCTACGCGTGAAGACGGAAAGATAAACACAGTCAATGTTATTTCAGTTTGACTGTCACCTCTTGCCTTTCAAGAGTGCACTGCACCGCTGCACTGGTTCGAAATATTGTCACGTGAAAAAAAGAATGACACCTCAGAATCTCCTTGTTTTTGTCGTCAGGAAAAACAAAGACAACAGAATACTGCAAGAACAGGCAACCTCGCATCCTGCAGACTGTACAAAAACGAAGGAAGGACAGCTAAGCAAAGGATATACATAGGAGCAAAGACTGAAGCAAAGGATATACATAGCACCAAAGGTTGAACCGGAATGCAATGGGTTCTATCTCACCTCTTTCTGGCTAGTGGTTCCACTTCTGATCCTTCCAACTCCTCTCCTCTTCTACTTCAACTTCTTCTTCTTCTTCTTCTTCTTCTTCTTCTTCTTCTTCTTATTCTTTTTCTACTTCAACTTCTTCTTCTTCTTCTTCTTCTCCGCCTCTCCCCCCACTGCTCGGTTAGCGATTGGTCATTGGGCCAGAACAGAGATGCAGATCAACAAAGGTTGATGCATCTTTAACGAGCGGTAAAGCTGTTCTGCTCTTTCCAGCTGATCTTGTTTTCAATTGAGATCAGTGACCTCTCGCATTAGGGAAAAAATCCTTTGCCAAAGATAACCATGATCAAGGCCAATTTGTTTCAAGGTGAACTCTACCTTCTCCTCTACTAATTATTATTATTTTTGTGAACAATGAGGAAATAAGGTAATCTGGTATTTATAACAATATTATCCTAACATTGAAAAAAGGATGGAAGAAAATTCGACATGATAAACTGAGTTTCTTGAGAGAAATTAGCTCGAATTTGTAGTTGAAAATATTTCTCTAAGATGAACGTGAAAATAAATTATGACTGTGCTAAGCAGAGCACTAACACAAACTTATAGTAGAATTATGATTCTCAACAAGAGGTGGGCAAAGTATCAGGTTGTTCAGTATAAACTGATATTGCGAAGAATTCCTTGACTACTTGAGTTCTCATTATAGAAACGATCTATCTTAAACGTGTCTCTGTTTTACAGGAGAGTTGAATATTAGTGGAAATATCTATAATAGCATTAAAAATAGATTCAGGTATCCTTGATTAATTGAAATATTTTATATTATTGAGGAACTTTGATGATTAAAAAAAAACCAAAATAATTTTAATTGGATGTCAGTTCAACGAAAATATTATTGTTATTCTGATTCTACAATAATTCGTTGAAAAAATCATAGACGTTCACTGTACAAGAGGTAGTTGAACTTTCACCCTCAACCCTTCAAACATGATTGATTACTTTGATGTAATCACATGTATAATCCCGGCTATTTAGTCATTAATTTACCCAAGAAGTAGGCCTATTATGTTCCAACAAGAAGTTTACAATCTCAGTATTTTATGTTAACAACATATTCTCACGATGTTTTTTACCCTGAAACTTGACACGAACTTGACTTGAATAAGTTACCTTGACTAAGATTGGCTACGTTAATGACTCGAACAAAAACTTAATGCAATTGTGTTTCTTGCCCGACAGGATCCCATTTTGTGCTTGAAATTTCGAAGTTTCTTTTGCGCTTGTTGCCTGTGTAATTGACATAGTTGTTCGGGGGCAAAACCTGAGAACGCCATTGACTTTATCTGCGAGACGAGAAGCGGCCAAGTTTCCGCTCAGCCATCACTTTCAACCTGCTCCATGTTGAAATCTTCATCGAAACTTTGTCTGGAAAGTTCGCTGCAAAGAATCTCTGCACCATTTACTTCACTCAAAAAGCAATCACTCTTCTTTGGGTCGCAGCGTTCGTCTGACATACATCATACATTCACATGCTTACATATACATCATGTATGATATATGATAGTGTGCTTGTGAGTTTACACAACGTAATGGTTACAGGAGAATGGTAATTATGATTTATAGGAGGAACAAGTTATTTGATGTGAGCACGTTAGTAGAGTGGATTTCTACGTTTTTACAACAATTTTCCAAACTAAATATGGGTTACGTTCAGAGAGTATGGAAGAAGAATTTATAT
This sequence comes from Laodelphax striatellus, assembly GCA_017141395.1. Lineage (NCBI taxonomy): Eukaryota > Metazoa > Arthropoda > Insecta > Hemiptera > Delphacidae > Laodelphax > Laodelphax striatellus. The sequence continues at coordinate 11,670,263 of CM029538.1, read as the reverse complement.
TGTTGTTCTATTAGAAATAAATTTCAATTATTTTACTTCTAGAGAATATAGGGATTATAAGGAAATAGACCTCACCTAGATACTATAGATTCTTACAGCGAACAAGGTAACGTCAGGCCTACATTATAAGGCTATCATAAGGAGATTGGGTGCCTAAATACAATAAATTGTTTTGATGAAACAAGTTTCTTACTCCTTGGTAACTGATACTTCTGCAATGATATTTCCACTTGGTAAGACAAATTCCATGAGAAAATGGAGCACTAATAGCTGAGAAATATTGTGAAGCAATCTATTTATCTGGTATTGATTCTTCAATAGAAAATGTTATGATTTATAATAATTATTATTAGTCGTAAAGCTCCCAGGTGGAAGACGCAAATTTCGCTAATTTCCGGACTTCGACTTCTTCCTGTTTGCCCACCAGCTCTTCATTTTTAGTGAGAATTCACGTTTCCTTTCTTCGTTCCATTAAAATTACAGTATTAATATTGTATTCCTATTCACAGTACCACAGAATTAAGGGAGTAACTGTTAAATACATTGAATTGTATTGTAGTGGAATACTAAATTATTAGAAATTCACCTTAGTTTGTGTACAATGTTGAGGTTATGAAAGAACAATTGGGAATGAAGTCTATTAATAGCATCACATTCAAAAATATATACTATTGAGTTAAGCCGGCAGGCAATATATTTTTAATAAAATTCTTGTTGGAAATAGAAATTATTAATGGCATATTAATACATTCTAAAATAGGCGTGTTAATAGAGGGCTCGGTAACTGTAACTTATTTTAATTCGACTTTGGAGGACCGCGTGTATTACTTTGCGAAGTAGACTATATTTGAAATAAAGTGTATTAAACTCACTGAAAGGTATATGCGGATGCCACGGAAGAGAAGCGGGGGCGACGGGCGACATGAACGGTTGAATGTCTGGAGACTACTGACGACTGCTGGGACAAGACGAATGATTCGATCCCATCACTTCGCAGATGCAAAACCTAGCCACCTTCACCTTGTCTAGCAGCCAATGGGCAAGGCAAAGGGAAAGGAGGGGATAAGATACGTAGTAGCGCCGTATTTAAATTTCAATAGTTCTATACAGCACTTAATTCCTAACATTCCGCCCACCTTGAAATAACATATTTCAAAACTTAATTGTCTGGCGACATTTTATATAATACACAAAGAGTTCGTATGCACGACGCACTATTCGACGTACGACGAAAAACGAATAAACAACAAGAAAAGCGGGAAAAAAATTCAAACAGTTGATAAACACGAAGTAAGAGAGAAAAAAAAACGAATATGTACAAATAGCCCTTTTAAACCTTTTCTAGTTTATGGGCAACGCCACGAGGCGATTTACTCCTCGTTTGAAAGTGCTGGTTGATGTGCGTACTGTGACAACCCTTATCACACCATCAACGCCAGGATGGACTTTCTCAACTCGAGCCAGAGGCCACTCAGTTGGCGATGTGTTCAAATTTTGCATTAATACGACTTGACCAATTTTTATTGGATCACAACACTTTTGCCACTTATTTTTCTGTATAAGGGTGTGTAGGTATTCTGTTGACCATTTGTGCCAGAAACCTTGTACAATTTGACGTAGATGATTCCATCTCTGTTTGACGGTTGTTTTGGAATCAATTGGAATCTCAGGTACTTGAAAAATGTGTCTACCAGTAGTAAAATGTCCAGGTGTTAGAACGTTCAACTCATCTATTGTATCTGACGTCAACTCAATGAGCGGCCTGCTATTCAATATAGCTTCAATTCTACAAAATACAGTAAAATATTCTTCCATTGTTAATGAATTTTCACCGATCTGATTTTTTAGGAGAGTCTTGGCTGACCTAATACTTCTTTCCCATATGCCGCCAAAAGTTGGGCTACCTGGAGGGGAGAAATGCCACTTTATATCGCGCCGAACGAATTCAGTGTCTAGCTTAGACTTTTGATCTGACAGAAATTTGTTTACTTCACTTAAATGACGAGAAGCGCCGACGAAATTTGTAGCATTATCACTGTATACATCGGAAGGACAGCCTCTTCTAGACGCAAACCTTTCAAACGCTGCAAGAAATGCATCAGTTGTTAATTCAGAAACGAATTCTAAGTGTACTGCTTTGACTGACATGCAAATAAATAATGCCAGATATCCTTTGTACACTTTGGCATTACGAAGTGGGCTGGCCTTTGTATTAAAGGGTCCAGCAAAGTCAATGCCTACATGAGAAAATACTGGTGATGGATTTACTCTATATTGCGGTAAATCTGCCATAATAGGCTGACTTGGTTGAGCGCGCATGCGTGCACATCTTACACAGTTTTTAATACAATATTTGATTGCATTGCGTGCAGAAATGATCCAGAACTTTTGAATAATTATAGCATGTGTTAATTTCAATCCAGCATGCATATGACTTTCGTGAGTTTGTCTACACACTAGCGAACTTAAATGCGAATTTTTCGGTAGTAACATAGGATGCTTTGCATCATACGAGAGTGATGAATTTCTCAATCTACCCCCCACCCTCAAAATTCCTGATTTATCGAGGAAGGGTGTGAGAGGCAACAGACTTGAGTGAGCGACTTTTCCTTTCTTTAATGACTCAATTGAATCATTGAAATAATATTCTTGTGTAATTTTCACAATGAAATTGAGAGCTTGTTTGTACTCAGAAAGTGATAGTGTGATTTCAGACACTGAGTTCGAGGACACGGGCCTGGAACGCAAATTGTAAATTGGCTCATGAGAAGCTCTACATTTTTTTATAAAACGTATGCAATATGCAACGATTCGAATTGCTTTGTACAAATTTGATTGTTTTCAAAACAAACAAGAGAATGTGATTTTCTTGAATCACATTGACAAGAACGGTTGCTTGCGGCTTAAGCTCGCTTAAATCTTCAATTTTGTCGACTTTAGAAACAGGAAAATTTTGAGGAATAACATGAAACGAATCTGGGCCATGCCACCATAACGAATTTTGAACAATATCAGTTGCCGAAAGACCTCTTGAAGCTAGGTCGGCAGGGTTTGATTCGGTAGAAACATGAAACCAGTGTTCAGGTTTTGTTAAATCGAGAATCTGTGTTACTCGGTTGCTGACAAATATCTTTAATTTGTGTGCAGGAGTTTTCAACCAGTTCAATACAAGTTTGGCATCAGAATACAATCGCACACGGCTGATGCACTTTTTGAATTGAGGTAACAAACAGCTATACAGTTTAGATAGCAGAAGTGCAGCACACAATTCCAATCTCGGTATTGTGTTTACTTTGACTGGTGCCACTCGAGTTTTTGATGAGACAAGATTCATAGAAACAAAACTATTCTCAGAAGACACATGAATATAAATACATGCGCCATATCCTTTCTCCGACGCATCTGAAAATCCAATTAGAGATACATGGAGATAGCTCGTATCGATGTGACGAGGAACTTTGACTTGAGCAATAGAGGTAACAGAACTTGAAATTTTATTCCACTGAATAATCAAATCTTTTCCCAGCGGATCGTCCCAGCTGAGATTTTCCAACCAGAGCAACTTCAAAAAATATTTGAAACTGAAAACAACAGGACTCAATAAGCCAAGAGGATCATACAATTTGGCAGTGTACGACAAAATCGATCTTTTTGTCGGTTCATCAGTGAATGGTGATACAGAGTAGAAAAATTCATCAGATGATGGGTTCCATCTGAGACCCAATACTTTCAAACTTTGAGTGGAATCAGTGAATACCAACGGATTTTCTAAAAAATCATCAGAAAATTGAGCTATGGCTTCATGCATATTTGACGACCACTTTCTCAATTGTAACTGTCCTTCTGACATGAGTGCATTCAATTGATTGATCAATTCTTTCACTTCTTCTAAACTATCAGCTCCTGTTAAGACATCATCAACGTACATATCATTTTTTATTGAATGAGATGCGAGAGGGTATTTACTTTCATAGTCAGTTGCTAACTTGACCACTGTTTTTTGAGCAAGAAAACTGGATGATGTTAATCCATACGTGACAGTTTTCAATTCATATTCACTGAGTTCCTCTTGAGGTGAAGGCCTGTAGAAAATATGCTGATATTTTCTATCTTCTGGTCTTACTGAAATCTGTCTATACATCATTTTATATCAGAAGTGACTACAACTTTGTGTGTTCTGAAATTTGTTAAAATGTGAATTAAATCCTTTTGAATTTTATAACCTTTGTGTAATACTTGATTCAATACTTGGCCATTTTTACAAGGTGCACTGGCGTTGAAAACACCACGAAATTTAGTAGTTGAACTGTCTTCTTTTCTTACACACAACATAGGAATAACATATGAGCTCTCAATGTTTGTTTTAGCCATATGATCTAACTCAATGTACTGTTTCATGAATTCATGATACTGTTCTTTCATATTACTATCTGAAGCTAACTTTCTTTCTAGTGCAAGAAATTGATTCTTTGATGATTGACGATTATCGCCCAAACATACGTTTTCGGTTGTGAAAGGGAGTGCTACTTCATAGCGACCTGACGGCAGACGTACAGTTGTCTCCGTGAATAATCTGTCACAGTATTCAATAGAAGGATCAACAGGTTCACTTACTTTTACTTCTTCCGAAGCCCAAAATTTTTCAATTAATTGATCAACAGGCTCTATGCAAGTTAACAGGCTTGAAATAGAATTTTGCGCGTTTTGAGTATTGGTTTGACCTATTATTACATAGCCAAATACAGTTTTCAGTGCGCCAGGAATTCTCAAACTTGATTGAATTACCTTGTTTACTTTCAGACAGGGTGTGTAAGAAAACATCAGCACCGAGAAGTACATCAATTGGGGCTGAATGATAGAACTTTTCATCAGCTAAGTGTATATCTGACAAATATTCGAAATCACTTGGGTTAAGTGACACAGATGGTTGATTACATGTTATATTCTTCAATACCGTAGCTGAAGTTTTGATATTGAAATTTATTTGCTTAGGCGATGAAATATGGAGTTGTACATCACCACAACTTTGAGTCGTATGAGAACCGATCCCAATTAACTTTCTTTCAGAAACTTTAGGCTTTAGATGCAGTTTATCAGCTAGACTTTTATTGATAGCTGTTATCTGAGAGGCCGAATCAAGTACTGCTCTCGCTTTGTGCGGTCTACCATAAGTGTCGTACACTAGTATAGTAGCGGTACCTAACAGACAAACTGAGTTTACACTTTGATTTGCGATAGCCAGACTAGTATTGCTTACAACTATGCTGGAATTTTCATTTGACTTATTTATGGGGATACGATCAGATTTTTCAACTGATGACTTATCAACGTGAAGCAAGCTATGATGCTTTGGTGACTTACAAAACTTACAGGTTTTTATAGACTTACAAAGATTTCTGTTGTGTTTTCCAAGACATTGAAAACACAAGTTCATCCGTTTTGCGACATTATATCTGTCAGAAATTGACATTTCAATGAGTTTTGAACAATTATAGATAATATGTTCACTTGATTTACATACATTGCACGACTGGCGAGAATTAAACTTATTTTTGTCTAGAAATTTGCTTTCTTGACGAGGGCTTGAAATCTGACTTGTAATGAGACTTGTTTGGTTTTTCTTAGGGCTTTCTTTAACCGTAGAAGACGAAGAGGAGGGTTGAACTAATTCAATTACCCTTGATTTGTTTGTCAGAAAGTCAACAAGATCCTTGTATGTAGGAGCATGATTTTGAGCTAGACTATTTTCAAAATCAATTCGAGTTTTCTGATCAATTTTCCTGAGAAGAATTGACAGTAATACGTAATCAGACAGGTTTTCAATATTCTGTAATTTGAGAGCTTCAATTGAAGTTGAGACAGTGTCAATAAATTCGCGGATAGATGTGTGATCCGGCTTTGTGATAGATTTACAGTCTATAATTTTATCCATGAAATGATTACAAGTTAGACGTTTATTGGCATATCTATTGGTCAACTGATCATATGCTATTTTGTAATTTTCGCCAGACAACGTTAAAGCACTTATGCAGGTTAAAGCAGAACCTTGTAAACACGACTTGAGGTATTGAAACTTTTCTATATCTGATAAATTTTTGTTTTGATGGATCAATGAGTCGAACAAATTAATGAATTGACACCATTGGGAAACGTCTCCATTGAATTTGGAAAGTTGAACCCGAGGAAGTTGAATGTTGCTAGCTTTTACAATAGGTTGTGCAGCCACAACTGTATCTGAACTTGATGGTAAACTTTTTGACACTTGGATGTACCTTGAGTACGAAGATTTGAATTCTTTAGACAAAGTTTCAAGAAAATCATCATTTATTCCCTTGGAAATACAAACGGATCTTATTTCATCACGAATGTCTTCGTAAATATCAAGCTGATCACTTATTTTTGCTAGGATAGCAGTTGACGGTTCATTGCCTACAAGATCCAAAGTGAGAGAAACTTTCTCTAAATTAGAACAAGCTTTGTGCAAAAGGAGTTTTAATTGTATCTTCGCTTGTTCAATTGAACTACTTTTACTCTCATCTAGAGTTGATTCGGAAAGAGAAGAGTTTAAATTTGCGAGAACTAATTCGTAGTTCGACATATTAACTTTGGTTGTGTTTACGTAAAACAGACGATAAACAGCAAGTGAGCGTAGATGTATTGGTTGCGAAAACCAGCTGTTCACAACGATACCAACCTAACAGACCTATATACTTTCACTTTCTAACGCGAGAAAGAGAGGGAAGGGAGGAAAGAGGAGCGGAAACCTTGCCCATTGTGAGAGTGGCGACCCTGGTTGAAATCTGCGCCGTGATGAACGATCTGCGCATGCGCATGGAGATGACGTTGACGAACCAGCTCGAACAGGAACGCGAACCGAGATGCGCGCAACACGCGATGACGAACGACAATTTTCCGAGAATTACCGACCGACGCTACACAACATGAACAAAGCGAGACAATGGCTACTTCATTCCTTACTGCGTAATAAAAACTTTAATTTCGAAATTCGATAACTTTTAATTCGATAGGGTTATAGACTTGAAACAAACGGTAATCTTTATCGAATTTTATGTTCTTTCGAATATAACACGATTGGATTATCGACACTGACCGATAAAACTTTGAAACTTGACTCGCGTGGTCACAAACTGATAGAGTTATTACACGCACATGACATGAAAACTGAACAAACTTATGAACTTTTTCAACAATTATGCTTAATGACGAGGAAAACAATACTTGAACAAACTTAGATTAAGCATAACGAGAAACAACAACACTTTTCACGAGTTTAAACACTTGAAGTTAACACAAACTGATTCATATCCGAAACCCGGAGTGACCAAAATGTTAATAGAGGGCTCGGTAACTGTAACTTATTTTAATTCGACTTTGGAGGACCGCGTGTATTACTTTGCGAAGTAGACTATATTTGAAATAAAGTGTATTAAACTCACTGAAAGGTATATGCGGATGCCACGGAAGAGAAGCGGGGGCGACGGGCGACATGAACGGTTGAATGTCTGGAGACTACTGACGACTGCTGGGACAAGACGAATGATTCGATCCCATCACTTCGCAGATGCAAAACCTAGCCACCTTCACCTTGTCTAGCAGCCAATGGGCAAGGCAAAGGGAAAGGAGGGGATAAGATACGTAGTAGCGCCGTATTTAAATTTCAATAGTTCTATACAGCACTTAATTCCTAACAAGGCGTGTTAAGCCAAAATGCTATAAATATTTTTAATAAGAACCGGCTAGTTATTCTCAGCGATTTGTCGTTATTTGCATCAGTTATTCAGGTTAGGCTTGAGCAATGTTATTTGAAAGCCTGTTGCACATAGCTCGCCTACCTTCAGATAGCGGCTGAATTTTGACGACACTCTGTATCCTCGGCAAATAGCAGACGATTGTCGGGAAGTTTGGAAGTCGATAGCGTTGCGCCCCACAGACCAGGGTGTCAGACAGCCGAATTACGCCACCCCCGCAGCTTTCACTATCTCCTGCCATGGTGGAAATCCATGCGATTATCGTGGGGCGTACGGTACCTATATGGTGGGTAATAAATCTGCAATAATGCTGAGATGCTAGAGGTGCTGAGAACTCTTCCCATCAATCAACAAATTAAGACTTGAAGAGTTTTCCATTTAAAAAATCCATATATAACAAGAGTTCTCCATACAAAGAGTTCCATATGAGAATTTTCCATATAAAGAGTGTACATTCAATTTATCAATGAAAAATTGGGATATATGGCGAGGTGGAACTCGGGTCTCCCCACCGATCAAAGCCATACGCTAATATCAATTTGAAGAGATCTATACATACAGTAATTGGAAAGTTCTCTGAATTCATTTCACAATGTTCCCTATCAAGGGATAATTGGTTATGTTGGTGAAGTGGAATAACCCTATTCGGGTCTCCCCACTATTAAAAGCCATACGCTAAATAAATAAAATAAAAATTTGGAAAGATCTCTTTGTCTATTTTGAGAGCCCTAGATACAGTAGTTCTCTATATTCAATTTAAGTCTCCTTATTTATTCCCTCGTAACTTCATTCAAATTCCGTAACTTCCAACTTCATTTTAGTTCATAGAACCCTATGAGACTTCAAACTAAATGAGGATCAAATAACTTTTAGTACCGTATGTCCACGATCAAATTTTTCATCAAAATCCATAGAATAAATGATGGTGATGCCCGCATGAGCTGCAGGCTTGTGCATGGATAATGAGAGGGGTGATGATCAGAGATGACAAATAGGCAGTCGGGAGAGGCCGTTTTTGTTGTCAAAAACCGTTCTGTCAACAGCTGATCTAGGAATCTTTGGTTTATCAGACCTGCGCTTATCGCTCTCGGCTACGGACACTCTAAACTTATCATTCGAATACAGTAGTCTACTTTTAAGATCAGAACAACTGGCAATGATTAGGAAGAAAGGGAGTTTTTTTTTAAGAAACCAACCGAGGATCGAGATGCATGATTGCATGTACCTCAGTACTGCTTTCCTAAGCCGGAAAGCGGCTTAGGATGTGACTACACGAAATATTTTCATAGAATTTCTCACACCAACCTAATCGCTGACGGCGATAACGCGGGTGTGAAATTCCGAGAGCACTAGCGTTAAAGCGTCATCTTCTTTTCACTTTTTCTTCCATTGTTTCAAGCGGCGCTGCATTGCCGCCCGTGAACAATGCGATCGCGCCACTGTGTGCAAATTGAATCGCGAGGAGAGGAAGCACAGACGCGGCGCAACACACGCAAAATTGTTGCGAGAGGAAATGAGCTGCTGCACACGAACAAAGAGAAAGAAAAAGAATGGCAAAAGTAAGCGATAGACGAACAAAGTATGGAAGAAGAGTGTGGGAACATAAAAACCAGTGAAAGTTGTAAAAACAGAAAATGGAATCGATAATCGAGCAATAAAACCAACGGTTTTGCTGCAGCCGCGTTCATCATCATCGTGAAAACAAGCGTTTCATTTGCCAGGCAAAAGCAAAGAGCCGCACCAGAAGTCGATGAAAAACTTCGACTCATCGAATGTTTCTGACTGATCGATTGTGGCGATCGTAGTTGGGCTGGAGGCGATTGAAAGTGTGTTGTTTGTATACAAAATACGAAGTTGGGCAGTAAGGGAATGTTATCTAAGCTGGATAGTTCAAATGGAAATACGGTTTTGGGAGTGGAACGGTAGACTGATAAGAGAGTTGGAACTATAGATAAATATAGTTGTGAAACCAAGTTAGTAGAACCACAGATAATGTATAATCAAGTATAACAGATTATACCTTATCTGTGGTAGAACTTTCCAAAAATTTGAGTGAGTATGGATTACAACGGTTCATTTGTTTGCTATTTCAGCTTTGTTAATGTGATATGACAACATGTAGCCTGGAGGTGGAGGTGTAGTTCCATGATATAGTACTACATTCTACATTTTTAGTTCCAATGTCAAAAAAATTCTTTCATTTATTAAGATAAAATGTCTTTTTAGCCTACCAAGATAGGATTGTACTTGCTTGTTGTCTGCTAAATTGTCCAAGTCTAAACTATTTGCTGGTTGTCCTTATTGTCTACTAAAGGTGGTCCACGCCGTTACAAATCCGAAGATGTAAATTAATAAACTCATTCTTCAAAACCCACTTTAAAAAAATGTGAAATCAAGGGTCCACCCGCATCCTTCAATTACCATAGGGGCTACTAATTTCTGTCATTAGTACAATGAATAGTCCGAAAGATGGGGGTGTTTAGAATAACCCCTTCTGAACGAAACTTTCTAAAAATATCCACTAAAACGTGGGACAAGTGAATGTTCCTAAAAAGACAATTTTGAATGTATAAAGGGAAAACAATAATAGAATAAATTCAGATGGATCTTTTCTTCAATAATTAGTAAAGAATTTTATGTAAAAGATAATTGAAGTGGATCTTATTGAGGTTCGCCCTTATTGAGGCCAATAAAATATAAATAAAAAGATAAGACGAATGTGAAATTAACACAGTTATTAAGTACAGTAATTACCCGCAGGGGGGCAGAATTTATTCTGTCCGGGGTGTGGCAATCCTCCGGGTTCCTGATGCAAGTGGTAGATGTAGGCTGGTTGGCAACTAACACCGTTGCGTCCCAGCTTAAGTAGGGTGTTCAAGTAGGAACACCTGAAGCATCAACTGCGCAAGCCAAGCCAACATATGGTGGAACAGCATACGCCGATGGCTGCATGGTCAGGGGAGTGCCTGACATGAGTATGCGAACTCTGGATACCAGGCGACCTCCAGTTTCAAGAAGCCTTCCCTGGGTGAACGCGGAGCTCTGCCCAGGGTGACTGAATAAGTCTCCAGCTACTCGTGGGAACAGGTTTCAGAGTTATTGCTGACTCAAACCTGCCGGGAAACGGTACATGCAGAGGAAGGCACTATAACTGAAGATTCCGCAATGGAATCTGAGGTGGTGCAGACCCATCCCTGATAGAAGTTAGAACAACTGGAAGGGTGGGTCTATAGCTATCAGCAGCACATTTGCTGCTGGGATGTCCAGCACTCTTGCAAATGAGGAGGAGACTTCTGAAAGGCAACCCTCCTACCAGAGGAGGCAAGAGAACTGGACTTCAAGGCCCCTAAGTAAATTCTGCTCTGGCCTTGATTATGGAACATGGCATAAGCCAAAGAGGGATGCCACAAAAGATCGAATAGTCGCGGTGGCTAAGGGTCTAAAAGCCCAAACCAATTAAAAAAAAAAAAAAAAGTACAGTAATTATAGCAGTTCAGTAGGGATTGTTTACTTACTCATTCATTCTAGTTTTTTATTAACCTATTACATATTTATTACCCATAACTAGAGTTTAAGTGCTTCAGTGCGTAATCTAAAAAAAAAACTATTATCATTTTTTCTCGAAAGACATAACAAACAGTATTAGTATTTGAGTGTAAAGAAAATTAGTGAAGTATTCGAGTGTAAAGCAAACCAATCTCAGTGGACAAAGTTTGTCCACTTTTGGGCAAAGCTACAAGCGTACCGAATAGAAATAGTAATTGGCCAAGGACAAGGTTATCCTTTGGAAGACTGGGAAGATAATGAGCCACCAGTCATCCAAGTCAATTAACATCAACATCTCCAACAAAACATCTTTTCCTATTGCCCCTTTCTGACGCCTCCTCAACAAAACAACAATACGCTACTAAGCAAGTATAATAGATAGAGTGAAGACTTCCAAGGACATGAGAAGCTGAAAATTAACTTCATCATTGTCGATTGTTTGTCAAGCATGGACAGAGGAGTCAGCTTTTGCCGAGTCACCCGACCAGTTGACGCCCCCACAATGTAATTTGAGTACGCGAAATACAGCGGCGTCAACCGTCAAATTGGCCATTCACTCGGCAAAAGCCGTCTCGTCTTCTGTAAGGTAATAAGGTGGCGGTAATTTGAGCAATCATTCGAGCCAGCAACCGTCGCGGTCGGAAAGTGAATCGAATAAGGTGGCAATTATCTCTACCCCCTCCCCAAATTGACCGCAACCACTCCCCAAAACTATCAATTCATTTTCAGCCAACAACGGCGTGTGAACTTGAAAAGGTTCTATTGAACCTACTTGATTCTCCAGATAAGATGTAGAAAAAGCAATCCATAGTCACCTGAGCTTGAAATTTCTTTTTACTTGTATTGAAAATTTCGTTTTGAATGTTCTATTCTCTGTTTTCTGAGTATTTTTTGATTTTACGTTGTATAATTTAAACTCAATTGAACATACATAAGTAGTCTTGTAAGATGTATTGCGATTCTTTGTTGACTAAGAATTAATAAAAAGCACTAATTTAATTATAATTACAATAAACAAGATCGTGCATTATAATAGTAATATTTCGTAACATTATTAACAAAAGAGATCCGACCAGAGTATTTCCGGGCTCAATTTCAGCCGGAGCAAACCGGAGCGCAGGTCCGGTACTTCTTGGCATACCGCAGCAGAGCTGCGGCTTGTTTGAATTAATTCAACACAGTTTTTATTATTTTTCATAATAATTTATTGCATTAAACACAATCACAATATTGTAAGAAATGCACCAACGACTTTTGAACATTTTCCAGGAGGGGACCTCCGGACCTCCATTTCGACTGGGGGTAGGTTATTCCATAACCCCCACAATCTGTTGTGCCTTATGGCTGGGTTCCACCAAAGACGATAGGAAACTACTAAGTATTCTAATTGTCTTTGGTTCCACGATTCGAGTTCAGGTTACTGGAGGTAGGTGGATCATACGAACGTCTACTCTATACAAACAAATAGTCAAATGCACACCTGTCAGTGTGCATTGGACTACTTGTTTGTATAGAGTAGATGATCCCATGATCCACCTGCCTCCAGTAACCTGAACGTCCACTACAATCTTGGAACCCAGCCTTCAGTTCCGGTACTGAATTTAATGATCCAGCCCTGGAGTGATCTCATTTTATAATGGCTGATGATAAGAAATAAGAATGAACTCTACGGAAACTACCCTCCAATATATTTCCTGGAAAATTGGGATTTCCAGCTTCCTGGTCCAGGTGATTGAATCAGTAGATTAGAATAGAATGACTTCTTCATTTTACTGACGTGGCGAAGTTTGGACAATGATGTCCACTCCACCACTCAACGACGAGATTCAACAAAGAACTTCTGAAAAATAGATATTCACGAGGGCCTAGCACACTTGAATTGAAAATGCAGTATCAATCGCATAGGGAATAGGGATTAAGACACAATTTTACAGCCATGGAACGAGAAAAGGAATTGATATCCAATGATATGCCTGAATACTGGTGCTGGTCTCAATAAACCCCAAAACGACGTTCCAATTGAACCCCACAATCGAGCCGAAACTTTAATAAAATCAGAAATGAATGATTCAACATTCTACGGCGAATGAAAAAAGTGCCAAGGGTTTGGTAATGAGGTGAGGGAATTCAATGTGAATCTGAATGACTTCGCACAATTTCAAATGCAAATCACGGGGATGATAAATCTATTTCTTAAAAAGTCTGAACGACCTTTCACAGCCATGAAACACTTTCACAATTTCACCGTTCAACTCTATTATAATTCTTTTTTGTTAATTTCTTTCAACACCTTCATCTGAAGCTCTAATTCGCAACGGAAATGATTACTGTTTCCACCCTCTTAGAAATCTATTCACTAATTAATATTTTGAGGGAGGATTGATTTTAAAAATATTGATTGTATTCTGTAAATGCAATTATTGCAGTGCACTAGCGCCGACATCTGGGGGAGATGGGTCTAGCCATTTTCTGCCTCCCCAACAATCACACAGAGAAAGAGGGGGGCATACAATTGGCTCCCAATATTATTGAATAGTTCAAGTTTTATTGATTTCGATGACTATTAAAGGTGAAGCTGTCAAAGATAAGATGAGAAAAAACATATAAAAATGTTCCAAACATATTCATTCACGTAATCAAGGTGGAAACTTAACATCACCTTGGGTATCCTAAGGCTAGGCGTACACCGGTTAGTCAAGACAAGACAAGACAACACACACGGATTAGTCTTTGCATCGGTGTGTGCTGCTTCATAAGCAGCTATGTGAATTACTGTGACTAAACGTGACTAATCTAGTCTTGTCTTGACTAACCGGTGTACGCCTAGCCTTAGTGTGAGAAGTTCCCCAATATTTTTGTGAAGTCTGTGTCTTTACTCTTTACACATTTATGGCTGGACTTCGCGATTCCAGTAGACATTCAGGTTACTGGAGGCAGGTAAACTGAACCGTGAGACCACTTACTTGGACAGATTACTCCAGTAACCTCCAGTAACCTGAACGTCTACTGGAATCGTGAAATCCAACCATTATAGTGACAATATGGGCGAAATAATTTCTGGCAAGAAGGGCATCAACATGAACCTGATTTAAATGGCAATTCACCTTATCATACTTTTGTACTGTAGTGTGGACTAATCATTGTAACCAACAAACCAAGGTTTACATCTATCCTGCCCTTCAAACTAAAGGGTTGGCATGCAAACTATAGTTTGGAATTATTGTTCGAGATAATAGGTACCCATTTCTATCCTATAAAAATTCCACAATCTTCAAAAACCACATGTAACTTACTCAGACCACCACATGGTTTGCTGTACACATGTTGATTTGCAACCATGTTGGACAATTAACTTCCTGAATTCTATCAAAACAAAAACATTGAAAACTCAAAAATGCAACAAATCATCATACCTAAAGTGGGAGTCCGCATTTAGGGCAATTGAGTAATTATCCAAAGCAGGCTGCTGTTCAGCTGAAGTTCACTGCTGAAAACGTTCCGCCGATGACCACCACAACAAAACATTCATCAAACACCTGTTGTAGACTTTAATTCCTGCATTTTAGTTGCTTACAACATTGAACACGTGATTTATCGTTTGTTTTGAAGAAAGATTTCCATTTCGGAATAAGATATCAAGCACGAATCCACACAAAACAGCTCCGCGATTCACTGAACAGATAACTGAGACACAGCACGGTGTAAACTGGAGAACTGAACATTGAAACTGGCTGGCTTGCTTGCTTTGGTTTGTTGTTGCTCCAGCCAGCGTAGTTGTCGGTCACACAGCCAAGAAAAAAAGGCTGACTGATGAAATGGAAGAGCCTGTCCACTGTTCTCTCTCACTTGCACCCGATTGCAAACAAAGCGCTCTGTCCTTTTCTCGGGGCATCGTCTTTCTCTCCCACCGGTCGACCAGTTCTTCTAGACGGAACGTGGAAGGAGGAAAGAGAAGGGGAATGGTGTGGAAAGAGGCAGAGGCACAACACGGCAATGAACGTGAACGTCGCAGACACATTCACACAACACAAGAGACTCGCTACAACTACAACTACTGAGCTGTCCAATCTATGCATGCACCAGGCACGGGATTCAGGCTGTATATTGTGCTAACAACAGCTGACCCCACCAGCCAAGGGCCTTTTCTACCTGTTCATTCCTTTTCTTTATTTGTTATTTGAAAAGAACCTTCAACTCAAAGAGGTTTCAAATGTTTTTGAAGTTCAAAGAACCAAAATGTTTCTGTTCTTCAAAACTATGGACTGGACTGTAGAATTGTAGAAGAACATCAAAACCTTGAACATCAAATCGTTGTTTTCCCCTGCATAGATGCGTAATTTGTTCAACCATCTACATGTTTCTTAATATTGAGAAGACTTCCTAAATAATGAAATTTATGAGAAAACTTGTTTATTTAGAGAACATAATGCTTTCTCAAACGTCTCATAAACTTCACTAATTGAAAATTAGTCAAATTAAGCGGACAACATTTATATAACTGAAAAATAAATATGTTAACTTATGATACAAGGATACTTAGCACGAAGCGAAGCTCCGAAGAAGACTTATATTAAAATATAAGACTATATTAAAAGTGACTCTCCATTCCAGTTTCAGTCCACTCATTACAATGCAGTGAATTCATTTAGGATCTTATGCAAAACATATTTGTAATTACTGTGTCTATCATAAATGCGAAAAACAGCGTATGAAGCCAAGCAATCATTGTATTGATGTGATACAACGATACGACAATAATATCGCTGATGTGAGATTGCATTTATCTCTGAATCCACCTCTAAAATGTCAAGTCATATTGTCATATACAAAAATATGAGAAATCATCATTCGACAAGCTCAATAACACAAATCTTAACATCCAACATTGCATAACCTCTCAGACGTCAATGATAATTTCGCCAAGCCTGCGGCATCTCTTGATATTTTCAAGCATCTACTTTCCTCGAATAAAGCCATCAATTTCTCCACCACACTTGCACCTCTTATCACGACACTATCACGTAGAAAACCACACAAAAGAAGAAGCGTAGACTGTGCGAGTGAGTCAACAGGTCAACGGTCATCTTTCTGATCACGTGACCGAGTGACTCGACTACAGTTATCCGCCTTTTTTGTTTCTGCAATCTGCGGTTGACCGTTTACCGCCGTTTTGTTGGTGCCTGTGGTAGGCCGGGTGGGGTGCCTTATCCCAAACTTCTCGTCCTTGATTCAATTTTATCCTGGTAATTTCCATAAGTGATGCTTTCAAGCGGGTTATTGTGCATTCCATATCATTATAATATAATTTTTTCTAGTTCACTTTCTATGAGACCTAGTTTTTCTATTCTCTTCTTGCAACATAAGTGGGATGCACTCAACATTGGTTCTATAGCTATGTTCAATGAAAAAATGTTTTGGAACTTACTTGTTATTTGCTTATTCAACTGCTATGCGGGTATTGTTTTATTTATTTATTGATCGAGTACAAAATATAACTTATATGATGAAAACACAGACAGAGTCCAAAACGTCTTCTCTTCCTGATTTTGATAAAATTTAAACTATTTCTTGATACATTCATTTCTTCATACTTGGTTCCAAGTGGAACCTGGAGAGTAACCTATTTCTTATTTGTTTTGTTAATTCAACAACTACTCAATTCAATTGAATTTCTTGTTCCAAATAACAAAAAAAGCAATACAGAATATAATACAAATACATGGTATGATTATATGGATAATTAATCCCCTGCGTGGACTATGCGTAAGCACAGTAAATTAATCTACCGTACTTAATGTGATGTAAGTCATTCACTTCATCAAATATATTACTTGTTTTAAACTTGAGGTAGGCCTGCATATTGTTGGAAGTTTTTACCTCGATATAACCCTCAAACCTTGTTAAGAGTGTCGTGATACCGGTGTGATAGCGAATTGGATATGGATACAGGGCTGATTATATTCCAAGAAGTGAGCTACTGAATAGGGTTGAAGCAGTGTTATCTCTCTCAATCTCTCAGTATGATCAATCTATTAATAGATAACATTAATAGGGAACTTCTTGTTCCGAAGTTGTGATTTACTCTGGCAAATAATGAAGAGAAATCAAACAGGATACGACCGAAAATCTCCTCCAGTGATAAAAGAGGAACTTAAATTATTCACGAGAAAACGTCTCTAACCATGCAGTAGTTCAGTACTTGAGATATTCCTATGATAAAGGAATATCGTATATCTATATTCATTCATTTTTTGTATGCTCTGTAGCTCAAGAAGTAGAAAATCATCTCATACCTCGGAAAATAGAAGTCAGTATCTCAAAACAATCTTCCATCATCTAACTCGATGAACCATGAAATATGCAGCAAAGAAACATTTCTATGAGAATACCGTACTGGCAAACAAAAAACCCCATTTGCATTACCATTGTTGTCATCGAGAACCTTGATCGCAATTCCGATTCCAATTAATTTCTGCAGATTGCCGGATGCAGATGAGATTCCCCATTCACTTCCTTGACAGGGAACAACTAGGCGATTAGGCCTTTTATAATCTTAGGTCTTTTCCAACAGTAGCCCTTTTCTTTCGAAGAAACATTGGCTGCCTCCCCTACCCGACACTCCCACTCACGCTCTCATTATATCCCTTCTCACTTTTTTCTTCATCCCCATTGTCAAAATCATCCCAAGCCATCAGTTCACTTTTTCTACCTTTCTAACTACCTTTTTTCTCTTTCTTTCAGTTCCCACTTCTTCTTCTATTCTCTTTTTATTTTTCTAGACTCTTGGAGATTTATCGTATTTTATTTCTATCATACTCGTTTATTTCATTATCCTACTTATCCCAATCACCCACACTAACTTTCACTTAGCTTTTACTTACTTCCTACTTATTCTCATTCTCTCCTGTTTCGACTCACTCCTCTCCTTTTTTGAATTTATTTCCTCCCTTACTCTCACTTTTATTTTTTCCCTTATTTTGTTAGCTTCTATCCTCACTGAGTCTCACCCTTTTCTTTTTATTTTACGTTTTAACTCCATTATCCAATACTTTCCGTCTTGCTCATTCTCATAACTTTAGCCCCACTTCTATATTTTTCACCAATACTCATCCTCTCAACATTCGTTATTTTCTTTTCTTGCACGTCTTCTCAATTCATGATCTTTGTTTGTTTCTATTCCCTTCTTCCTTAATTTTCTTATTAAATCTGAATTATTCCCCAATACTTCTTACTTTGCCGTTTATAATTTTTGTTTATTTTTCTCTATTCTTGTGAAATAATTTTGCAACATCTACTTCAATCTTATCTCTTCACTTCCTGGTCTCTCATTATTTTCTCCCCATTTTTCCAATATAGTCTTATTCTTATCAGTTTCCTGAACGTTTATTCAACATTTTTCCACCTTCCTTCTATATTCTTCTTCTTTTCACTCGCCTTCCCTTCTCCCGTCTTCCCCTAACTCATTATTTACCACTCCCTTAGTCTCTTCCACTAACTCCACTTATTCTCTTCTTTTTCTACTCTTCTCCTTCCTCTCATATCGTTTCTCATCTTTCAAGACTAATTTCTTTTCAAATTATTCCCTACTTCCTCGTTTTCACATCATTAACTCTCTAGTCCCAAACTCTCTCTCTCAGTTCCTTGCGGTATCTTATCGGCACACCCCATCTTTTATCTCATTTCGCGATCTTTTGTGATGATTGTGTAGGTGTGTGCGTGTGCGCTGATAAGATGCGGACCCATTGTTCATGATCAGCATTAGCAGCAGCAGCAGAGAAGTAGCGAGCAGCATTTCAGTAGCAGCAGTAGCAACGGTCTGCAGCAGTAGAAGCAGAAGCATCAGCAACATTAGCAACGAGCAGCAGTATAAGAGGGAGCAGCAGCAGAAGCAGCGATCAGCAGCAGCAAACGTTGAAGCAACCAGCAGCAAAAGTAGTAGCAGCAGAAGCAGCTAAAATCAGAGGCAGCAGCAGCAGCGTCGGTGGTGGCACAAAGACTTGTCTTGAATCTGTTCAGCGGGGACAGAGGCCACAAATCGTCTTCCCAACCAAAACAATAAAGACACCCCAAAAAGGAGAGACTCTTCTGCCGCTTCCGCCGTGTGCTAAACAGACAAAGCGTGCGAGAGAAACGGAATCATTGGGGAAGGTCTGATCAGTGAGGAAGAGAGCGATAGAGTGATAAAGAAAGATTGAGTGAAGGGAGTGAGAGAGCTTGAGTGGGGGTGAGGGTGTGGGTGCAAGAGAGATAGAGAGTGATAGAGAGAGTGTGTGTGAGTGTGTGAAATGTGAAAAAGAGAGTTAAGAGAGAGAGAGCGTAATGATTGTGCGGCGCCCAATTTATGGGGAACACTCGGCCGAGACATCGAAAATCGAAAGCCTACTGGTAAACAAGTCAAACTGTTCAGTAGCGGAAATGATCACGATTCACACAATGCATGTGACTGGAACAAACATTGTTTATCTACGATTCAAGCTAATAACAAATTTATATGGATCCAGAGAAGATTTTGTAAGTTACGAAGGTAGGCTATTAGGAAATATCAAACGAAATGATTGTGGTCAAAGGTTAAAGTGTGCCCTTAAAACTGAATTATTGAATAGAGAATAATTATAAAGAATATACTCTATACAATACCATACACCTGTTATCATGGTGAAAAATACCCAGGAGATCTGGAGACCTTATCTCCAGAACATAATATTATTGTGTGCAGACATGTGCAGATCTAGTCTAATAACGTGATAAGTAGGGTTTTAAAGGCTTAATCAGATCACATACTAAAGAGGTCTATAATAGTACTGTACTTCAAAGCTTTTAGTATTAGTACATAATTATAATAATGGAGGATGAAGATAGTAATGGTCTGGAGTACAGTAATGACTAATGATAAATGCAGATCTGCAGTTTATGCAGTTGGCTTCCAGACTTTGATCACAACATTCTCTCAAAGTAGTTCTGCGCTTCTCCTACAGATGGCGTCCAGTGCTCTGAAATCTCTTTCTCCTCGCACCTGTCTGTGAGAACAACTTGCGTCATCAAGTCTTCAAAACTAAGAGTAATAGTTTATTTGTAGAAGATATATCCATTGAAACCATAAATTAATTTAAAAAAATTATTGGCCTAGCACATGTAGTAAAAGATCGTTGAATTGAAAAATCTTATGAATTTGAACATTTTTAGAGCATACAGAGGAATCTGTAGAAAATATAATTATAAATTGAAATAGGAAATTAATTCTTATAAGATATTATTGGTAGTGTTACTGAGGATACAGTGAGCAGACCAGATTAAAGAATAACTCATTGGAAAATGAAAAAAAATAGAGAATTAATTAAGAATATAATTTTAAATTTATACATGAGGAGAATTAAATACAATATAATCCAAATTTTGGATTGAAGTAGTTTTGGGCTATGCCTGTTATTTTTCCCCACATATTATGCAGTATACATAAATAAATAATATATTGATAGGATTCTTAGTGGAAATTGTATTGGTGGGAAGACCGAATATTCGTAGGCTTTGAGCGTTTCGGAACAACCTGATAAAACATAATGATGCTGATGCCTATATTGATGATATAAAATTCATAAGAGACTTCGATCAGATACCTTTACAAGAATGATTATCATGGGTTGCAACTAGCTAAAGAAAAGTAGAATCAATCTATCCAGGGAAATAATAATTGAATATATTTCCTTGTTTTCGGTTGTACAGTCAATGAGAGAAAAGAAGCTTGGAAAAGCAGTGCATGTGTATGAGCAGAAAAAATTGAAAAGAACATCGCTCTGTAGGCTCATCAGTATAGAGGCTTGCTCGACAAATAGATTCTATTACAGCAAGACAAAGAAATAAAATAAAATGTTGCTCAAAGTAGGTCGGTAAACGACAACAAACTCTGAGCTTTTGATCTGATACTCATTGATAAATCGACTGAAGTCTTTTCTTGTTCTCTGGGTAACACTTATCGATCGAAGTAGGTAATCAATTATTTGTTTGGAAACTACGCTACTTTGCCATATTGATTCTGCAAAGAACAGATAGAAGTTGGTAAATCGAGTTAGGAGTGAACTAGCGTAAGTGGCTAGAGCCAATTGGCGGGGGCTGCTTGTTGAGAATGTTTTCCAAGAGGTGTATTTTGCCAAGTTTTGTTTTTTGTTCGAAACTTTTCCTCCGTTACGGTTACAATGAATCGATCCAGTGGAGTTGCGAGTCAGATCAGGTTGAAATGAGAAGGAGAATAAGAATGAGGTGGGGGGAGTTGATGAAAGATGAGAGTCTAACAAAGCTTGACCGATGATTATTGTGGAGGACGAGACCAAAACTGAGACCTTTTCACCATCATTTTCATAAGGTCCGTCTCTTTTGGCCGTCCCGATTACACTCTCTCCAGCCTTTCCGACTCAAGCCCTCACAATGCTTATTGATCACCTATATGGACCACTTTGATTACTCCACTACACATGAAACTCTCGCACCAACGATCCCCCCCTTCCTCACTTTGCTACTTCGCTTCCAATGCGCTGCTTCATTTCCGCTCCCTTCAAAATCAACAAATGAGACTTGTAACACAGCTAGAGCAGGTCTCATCGTCTAGACTCCCAACTAGACTCGAAATTCAAGTGCCACTTGCATACGCTGTTCGCTGGCAATCCCGTTTCCTGTTTTATCTTTCGCAAAAGTAATTTTCCAGAACCGATTTCCAGTTGATGGACTGGTAAAGGATGTAATAACAGAGGCTGGCAGATTGGTCGACGCAATCGAAGAGTTCATAATTTGGGTTGGAGTTTGTCTCTGAAGAGCACTCAACGATTTCAGAGCAAATTAACAAACTTATAAGGATTAGATCATAACTGAAAATGTCAAGTTGATTATTTTTGAAACTTGCTCAGAGCAAGCAAGTGATCATATTCACAAATAATCAACTTTAACTGGCATCTTTCAACAAGTAAACAAATTGAAGACTTTCGCGACCAGAAAACATAAGAATAAGATACTTTTGAAAGAGCAACTTGAAGGTTTGATATAGTCTGGCAACAGTGGCAAGAGACAAAAGAGCCTCCAAAATAAGAACTCTACTGCGCAGAGAGAGCGCACGTTATGCAATGCAGCAGTTTATCTCACTCGCTCACTAGAGTAGTGGTACTATGTTATACTGTATCACTTCGGTGATACGATGCGCGAAGGTTCTTTTGTCTGTTGCCAGACAATATCAATGCAGTCTCGAATCATCGAATATAAAAAATTCTTTTCAAATGGAATTGATTTCGAGGAAATATTATAGACTGACAATTAATAAAAAAAGCAAAAAAAAAAACAGTTACTATGACTACGACTAACAATTGATTGAATTGAAAACTTCCAATCAATCTCGAACGTTTTCCATGAAGAGAGTTCATGTGAGAATGATTTGAAAATATCGTCAATGTGAGAATCATTTATTTGTCTAGAACCTATGTACTTTATCGAAGTTTTCAATTCAAACGATTGTTAGTCGTAGTCATAGTAATTGTTTTTTCCTCTTTTCTATTTTTTATTTGTTAATAATTCATCAATTTTATTGATAGCTTTGAGGCATTAAAATTATTTCCATCATATTATTGGTTTTTATTATTCGGTGAGAGCGGTTGCTAAGTAATCATGTGGTTGAGTAACAAACACTCAAGACTGCTCTTGGATGGGTGACCGACACAAAAGAATAAGGCGAGGTGGAACCTACCCGTAAGGGTCTCCCCACCGATAAAAAAAATTGGTTTTTGATTGTCAAGTTTCCCAGAGTACTACGGAGTACAAAATTATGCTGTTTTTTAGTTCTCTACGACAGTATACACTTTGTTTTCATTTTTATGTTTGCCAGAATACTAGGATTTAAGATCAATATGTTACGCCTTTCCAGTATGACTTGGTACGGCTTAATCAATCGAATACAGTAGCAAGGCCTTCAGTTCACCTATGCGGTTTGATCAGAACAAGAATTGATTGTTTGTGACGTGCATCAGGGGCTTCATTGAACTGGAATTCGGAAACAGGGTTTTCAAAACACATCAAAGGTGGCTTAACAGTAATGGGCTACCAAATGGAATACAAAGCTCGCAACATGTATAGCTTTCCTAGAAAGCGACTCAGGAATCGATGATTAGCTGTTGATATTTGCAATTGCGAAACATAACGCATGATCTGTTATGGAAACGACAGCCTGCTGAAACGGACTGCGAGCGGTTGCAACTGTGATGAAGCAGTTGCGGTAATGATTAATTAACGCTTGAGACAATACGCCGGCTCGACTTGACACCCAGTCACATGTTAAACAATGATCAGCTGATTGATCAGTAAAGGCAACTGACAAACAGTACCTCAGTACCCACAGCAGTACTAGTCACATCACCGACACAGAAAATTGTGCAATTTGGTGAGGTGGAACCTAACCGTAAGGGTCTCCCCACCGATAAAAAGCCATACGATAAAAAAAAGTACTCACAAGTTTGAATTTTATAACAGGACTTCAAGTGACAACAAATATTAACAAAGTACCGATGAATTAATAGAGTAGCATAGTAGAAAACTTGTAGTAAGTCTCACTTATTCTAAGATCAAATATTTTATTTTTCTTCTAAAGTCAAATATTGTTCTTAAAGAATGAAATGAATAGCCACCCCAGTTGGGTATCTCCTATAAGCCGAAGCCAATTAAAACAATGTTGTCTACAGTGGAAATATGGAATTCATTGTGGAAAATACAACATTATTCTCATTCTTCTTATGGAGAGATTCTACAATATCTCTAAATCAAGCGTGAATTCCAGAAGTCAAATACCTGATTTCTGTAATAGTTACAAGTTACAATGATTGGTTGTAGTTATGTTTTGAAACATTTTATCTTGATTGATGATTCTCTCGAGTCATATATACTTGAAAATAAATGATTTTACTAATAAGCTATGCTCATCATTTGATATTTCATTATGCAGTCCCCTATGAATTATTGCTGTTCCCAAAATCAAATATAGAAATCAATATTCCTTCTTCAATCCTTGTATTGAAAGCATATAAATTACCCGAGAATGTTCTCATGTAAAAATCCCTCAAACGCGTTGTGAGAGTTCACATTCTATTAAAAATAGGAATATCTGGTAATTTGCAATACCTTATATAAGTTACATTTGATCAGAGCTACAAAATAAAAACTCTCAAGAATCAAATATATGAAGTAATAATCAACTTGAGTCAAGAATCAATGGTAGATGATTTTCAAATTCAAGAGCTCCATTGATGCCTCAAACTAATAAAAACCCGATCCTTATCACTTTCATAAGCATTTGGTTCCATGGTGTAAGATGGATAGATAGATAAATGACTCTTTTTCACTTTCACCATTACAAACGTGCTGTGGGCGAAGTTGAGGCATAAAAGTCCCCACTTCCACTTTTAACACTAATAATGTATGGAGAATAGTGCTATTCCTTGGCTTTCCATAAGAAGTGTGCCAGAAAAAGCAATAAATAACTAAAAAAGTGTGCTGTATGCTATATCACAAGATAAAAATACAAATACTTGTCGAACATTGTACTAACCTCTTTAAAGCAGTGCTTCGGATTCTCCAAAGATGTAAGGGTTGCACCGAGCAAGATCAATTTTGATTCAGGATCAGTACAAAGCTAATCAAATGGGATTCAAAATAATCGATCCCGGTTGACGCAACCCAACATAAATGAAGAGGAGAATGAAGACTCTTACCTTTCAATAGTAAATATAAAACTTGAAAAGCTGCCAGTACCAAGTAAACTACATTCAATAACTTGTAGATTGTTGATATCTCTGACTCACCAGTCAGCGCCCTCTGTCCCTTCATTCTCCTGCCAACTGATGGCGAGAGGGGAGGGGGAAGCCCTGACGGAGGAGTTCTGACCAGTAGAGGGGAGGGAAGCCTTCGCGACAACGGACTGCAGTTTTTGGACTCCACCATGCTGTCAATGGAAGACGACCGAGGAATGCACGATAACTCTTCACCGTCCCTGCAAAGTTCGAGAATCAGAAGTGAAAAACTAAGAAAAACTGTTCACAGTGCTTGGAAAATTAGGAAATTCAATATGAACAAACCAAGTTGAATTGAAACAGGTAAGGATACCATACTTTAATGATTCCTATAATATTATTATCAGTCTAGTGTACATTTTCCAGTTCAATATTCCAAAATGACATGCCAATATTTCCAATTATTATAATATTTTTCTATTAATCACACCTAAATATTAATTTTTTTTCAATAAATAAAAAATCTTATTACATTAGTCATTAACGTTCACAAATTATATTAACATTATCAAATTAATCTACATCAACGTTCACAAATTACATCAACAAATCTTATTACATTAATTTATAATTCAACACTGAAAAATTTTCACCAAGGAATACGAAAGTACACTGTACTTTTCCGCGATTAGAATCTTTCCTCTATTGGCACGAGGAAGTAAGTTTGACTTCCAATTTGATGGCAAAAAGGGATGCTGACAAACGAAGCTGCAGATAAGTGACAAAGATAGGAATAGAGGAGCCGAGTAAGAGAGAGAGAAGTGAGTGTGGGAGAGAGAGAGAGATATAGAGAGACATAGGAAGGTGAAGTGAGAAAGAGTTAATAAGAGAGGGTGTAAGTGTATGTGAGAGAGAGAGAGGGTGAGAGTGTGAGAGATTAACTACCCTGTGAACAAGATCAGAGTAGAGAAGAGCGATTCTGTATTGTTGCCAAGTGGAACGCATGCAAGGCTCATTGGTTGTTTCAATTGAAGTAAAGAGCTCAATGGAACTACAGCCTACTATAATACTTGAACCAGGTTGCTCTGCCATTGGACGAATGTCAATGCGGGAGCTACTAACAGAGACCTGAGAGTGTATTAGCCAACCATTCGCCCTGCCATCACTTAAACTATAGTAGCATCCATTAGAAGTTGAAATGGATCTTATAACCATCACTAATGGGTTTGATTGAATGATTAATGTACTTCACTATAAGTGAAGGATTTGGTTCGACCAAAACACTTCCGTGTTCCGGAGGACACATTAAGCAGTCGGTCTCGGCTGCTTACAAAACAATCCTCGAATTCATCTTTCATCAACACTTTTACCATTAGCCACGTACTTTACAAGCCAAAGGCTCATTTGTGTGGTCATCATTCTCAAAAGAAGTAACTAAAAGTATAATGTCGTTTTACTTGGGTTATCTCAATATGAAATTCAAAAGGCGTTATTATCTTTAAGAAGAAAGTAATTGAAATCACTCACTCACTCACTCACGTTATACTTTGGATTATCTTAATAGGAAATTTAAAAAGCATCATAACTTCTTCCAATAAGAAAAAAGTGATGGAAGAGTAGGAATTGAGGAGCTAACCGAGAGAATTATCTTATAAAATAAAATGTAAGTTACAGTTTAATTCGCTTGAATTTCCAGAAGGACAATGGAGGAGACTTAACTGGAGACTTGTGATGAATGAGAAAATCTATTGTGATGATTGTGATCTGTTGAAAATCTATACAAACAAAATCAATGAAACAAAGAATGAAGGTGGAAATCTATTTTTGGTAGAAGAAATCTGTTATTGCGTGTCACCAGTGAAAGTAGGTGGGGGTGTGATCTAGTGAGTGGGCGAAAGTAAATAAATCTTTCATCCTCAGAAAGAGGCGTGAGAATTTTGTAACAAGTAGCACTTTGGTGGAGTTAAAATTGCACACCAAGCTAGAAATAGAATGCTGGAAATAGATTGTACTACCTAGGCTTTCTTCTTAGTACACCCAAACCAATAATTTTAGGTTCATTTTCTATTGTAATGACTAATGATTTCCACTCGTCTTTATTTCGATTGTTTGTTTTCAAATTTGTTTGTATTTATTTCTCAGATTTGACGTCTAAAGAGATCAAACTCCCCATATTTTATTAACCAATTCTCTGGTATCTCCTATTCTAAGGAGTAATGTAGGCAACCATTCTTACACTACTGCTATTATTATTTCACAACCTTCCCATAGTTGGTATGCATGTTCCAGCCAAATTTCATGGAAATCAACCGATTACACGAGTGGCTCAAGATAAGATTTGAGCTTCTCTCGACTTTGTCTTGCTCTGCTCTATAATCTTAATGAAGATTAATGAAGAAGATTAATGTCATAAAAAATGCAGTAATCGAGTTCTGTACGAGTAGGTTTCAATTACGACTTTTTAAACAAATTATGCTGTGTGAATATATATTGATCCGAATTATTTTTCTGTTTAATATATCATGCATAATGTATAATGTTGTTAATGTAATCGCACACAGTGATGTCTCTTTCATTCAACAAACGTTATCAAAATGAATAATGAAACCACTTCTCTTTTGAAAATTGTGGGATTCATTCGAAATTTGAATGTTCACATCATTCTAGTGTTGCGAATAAATCATATCACAAACAAAAGACGTTAGCCGAATGTGCCGGTGGAATTTCAAAATGATTTTAATTTATACGAGGACGTCCCACTAGTCTTACAAAACACGTCTGAATAGATGGAACTGATGTCCCATATAGGGAGTTTCGCACGCATACAGTCAGCTCGTAACTAAAGTTGAACTAGAATTGGATTGGCGTTTAGCAGAATTATTCCATTCCATTCCATTCATAAAGTTGACACCTCTAAAATATGACACAAGTTCTGAATGCATAAGGATGCGACTAAAACAGAGCACCAAGAAAGGTGCGACAGAGAGAGAATTGATGTTTGTATGAGTGGAAGGGAGAAAGACATTGCCAGGCTGGCTGGGAAATGTGATAAGGCTACAGGGATTGCTTCCTAATTCAATTTACTTGGCGGAAGAAGTTCTCCTCTCACGTCTTGCTTGCCTCAAGCTGTTCGCAAGATACGGATGATGATAATAATAATAATGATAATAACAATAATTATAATGCATTATAAGTGACTCACGGCGAATATTAGCTGAAGGGAAATTGTATAAAGTTAGTAGAGACGTGGAAACTTGGACTGGAAGTGACAGTATTGAGCAGGCGGGAAGGTAGGCAAAGCAGCTGTCTTGCTGAACTCAAGACGAGTCCATGTCTTTCAGAAACTAAACTGAACTTCTTTGTCATGACATGAGTCATTGCTGTTGCTCACTCATATTCCATTAATCTGCAGATTGAAAGTAAGTAATGAGAGAATGAGATTAATCAGAGTGAGATCGGCCCCTTCTAAATGATTTAAGAATGTAATTCTTCTCTAAATAGGGAGTGTTCAATTGATTTTAAGCTATCAAATTTATTTATCCATCCAACATATTTTACCATTATTGAGGAACAAAGAGTAACGAAATTGTGGACAAGGATTTTTTAAAATTTAGTAGATAGAAGATCAATCTATCTAGAGGTATCCAGGGGGTCTATCTACTAATCTTGGGTCGTAATAATCAATTGCAATTAATACTGTATGTCTCAGCACAAAAATCAGCTTAACTTCCAATCAACAACATAAATTCTTAGGCTGGGTCTCCACTATGCCGAAAAACTCAATTCAATTCAATTTTTTCAATTAATTTATTTAACCAAATAACAATACAAAATAAGTAATAAATAACTGCACCCAGACGTTTGCTAATTGGTGTGAAAATTCGTACAATGGACTCAGACAATACGGGGCGTTGTCCATTATCCATTGTACGAACTTCCACACAAATTAGCAAAAGGCCGAGTGCAGTTTTTCGGCATAGTGGAGATTTTCACTAATTCAATTTGACTAATCTACTTTCGTGCAACCGGTCTTATACTATAACTTGCAGTATGGTTTGCAGCTATAACCGGTATCATCTATTTCGAATCTCTATTTCGTAATCTCTATGTTGCTAGTTGTTACCAATCATTTTCATTGTATTATTATTATTAGCGTATGCCATAACTGGTGGGGAGTCCCATAAGGAAGTTCCACCGGCAAAATAACCTCAATGTTCCTCGATGGGAAATTGTTGTAGTTCTTGGTAAAATCCACTGAAATTTACATTTTTGAAAGTTCTTCTGATTTAGAATATTCCAAAACACAAAAAATATCACTAATAACTTTTATAAAATATAGAATTTTGAAGAAAATTTTCATTGTAATTAGTAAGAAAGTCAACTCACGTTTCCCAAGAGAGCCGCCTCGGCTGCGAGGGTTCCTTCTGGTTGAGCAGTTTGGCGAGGCGATAGAGGGCGGTGGTGGTGGTGCCACTGGCTGAGCATGTCGACAGGCGGGGGGTGTTGTTGCAGGAGGGGGAGGGTAGGCGCAGCATCGCGTCCATCATGCCTTGGCTCGGCTCTGGCGAACTCAGTCGGTGGTGGATCAGGTGACGCCGCGGGTCTGCAAAATAAGCCAAGAAACTACTAATTGATAGCTGAGGAAAATTTATTGGAGTGTTCCCAAGCAGGATATCCAATAGGGAAACACACATTTGAAAATAATTTTATATTGTTTTGCAATATTTCTTTTCATAGCTGAGGAAAATTTATTGAAGTGTTCCCAAGCAGGATATCCTATAGGAAGCGAACGTTTGAATTTGAACCCTAAAGAAAAACACAAAAAAACACTTAAAACTAAGCGTTTTTTCTGCAGGTAATTCTGTATGTATAGACCAATGTCTAAAATGAATATTGTAAGAGGACAATGGGAAGGATCTACAAAAAACAGTCGAAAATGGTTGAAGCCATTGATGAAGACAATCAAATGAAAATAACCTAGAAGAAACAATCGAAACTAGTTAAAACCATGAAGACCGTCAGAAATCTTTGAATCCCTCCCTATGCCTATCCTTGGCCTAATTGTGTGCGTCTCAAGAAGCATGCTGCTTATGCTTATGTATTGGCGTAGCTATGCTGTGCAGCACATAAAATATTTTTATGTGCTGTATTTTTATTGAGAATTGTCCCAAGTGGATCAGAGGGCTTGATTGATAATGCCGAAACAGAAAAAAACGGGATCGAATAAAAAACTTGGAACTAATAGCTTAAAGTATGAGGTATTAGTTTATCAATATTCAACATATATCATGAGTATTTATTAATTTTTTTAAATATTATGTGGAAGATGGGATGAGGTAGAAGTGTGATAGGATTTCTTCGAGACGTACTTGTAACCATCAAAGAATGTATGAAGAGGAAGTGCTATTTCAAAATGGAAGGAAGAAACCGGGAAATAAAAAAAAGAAATTTTATATACTCATACAAGCAAGGTCATTTTAACTCTATAATACTGTAATTACAATCTGGAATGCAATTTCAGAGTTGGTCTACATATTTTTGGATGATATTAAAGTGATGAATTTCAGTAGATAAAAATCAGCTACATACACGCAGCATAAAACATAAAAGTGCAGCTTTTAAAATTGGTGATCAAAGAATCAAAGATGATTGTGTTACGATGCATATGGATCTCTATTGATATATTGATGACATATCGATGCATATCTATTATCAGTATGTTAATTATTATTTTTCTATAACTCTCCTTACCAAGTAGTGTATTTTCAGATGACGGTGGACACACATTGAACTTGGTTAGGTTGTACTTATCACCCACTCCAGAACTGCAACTATCTTCGGCACCTGAAACATTAGACACAGCATTATTCATATATGCTGAAATATGAGTAAAATAAGTAGGTAGATTAACGCATAATGAAACATGTTATTGGCTCGAAGAATTTCGTAAAATGCTAGAGATCCAGGAAATTAGAATACGAAATAATGATTTTTCAAAGAAGAAGAGTCAATGGTAGGAGATGATTTTCACTGTACCAAATAAATTCACCCAGTGGTGAACACTTCAATGTTTTAAGGGTTATGAGATTCAAGCAACATATCATAATTTGTCATTCAATTTCAAAACTCAACATTGTTTATCTTTGTTGATCCACTGGGATCGTATTTTTAATTCACAATTTGAACATTTTGTTATTCAGTTGTATCACATTTTGTTGACATGCAAAATATTACCAAACAGTAAAACAGTCTTTATAAATTGATCAAGTCCATGACCAGAATGAAGATGTCTTGTTTCGAGTACAGAGTACTCTGATAATTCAAAAAAGTCTAGCCACGATTCAATTTTTCCCACAGCTGAAATAAAGTCGACATTTGAAACAGTATCGTGAACAATTGGATAGAAAGCATAGGGATGAGTTCTGGTCAGAATACGAAGCAGCCATGTTCGTTGAACTGCATTTGTAGTACGGAGAGACGTGTTTTTGCTTTGATTGGAGCCTTGTCCGCGCGGGAAAACTGACTAAAATGGCGGCAAAATACTCCCGCCGGCGGGAGTTTTCAGGTCAATGGGCTCCTGTCTCTTTCCTGATCCTTCTACTATATAGATATAGTAGCAAGTTTGATTCTGTGGCGACTTCTCGATTCCAATACCGCAAGCCAAACCACCGTAAGCTTATGTATTATTGCACGCAGACCACTTTCAATTTTCCCATTCGCTCACAAATTATCTGTCGGAGACATTTTTATTGCACTAATGGACCTCTTGGGCATGATCAATTGCTCAAATGGACAAGTGAGTTTGAAATACCAAGTGTTTTAGTTTTTGAATGTTGTGTGAAATGGGGCTATTTCCGGTGCAAATACGATCTTAAGAATGTTTTCCAAATAATCTACTGTTCAAAATGGACTACTTCTACTACTTTTTCCAATTGCAAATGGAATTTCTTTAGAAACTGAATTGAGGAATTGCTGATAAAGATAGTTGCATAGATGCTAGGGTAGGCTATAATAAGAGTTTAGGGTATAAGCTATATAGCTAGGATATCATAGTGTCACGAGATAGGATATCATAGTGTAATAGAATTCATCGATTGTTCATCAACAGAACATCTTACATCTTAAAAAAATTGAAACACACACATCAATGAAAACTTGAATAGAAGAGTTCAAGTCATGAGAAGCTCTCTAACTGAATACATTGGGAAAATCAAGAATGTGATATGCATAATTCTTTCATGCCGTCAAACTGAATGAAGCTCTATTTCCCACAGTAGATCTCATCAGATACGCTCATCAATGCTCTAAATTGAATGCTCTAAATCAATACTCCAAATAATCCCCAATATTTCAATAATCTCCAATATCTGTTACTTATTGGAAGCTTTCTGGGTGCTTTAAATAGAGAATGTAATTCAAGTGAAAGGTTTTTCGAGACCACATGTCTGGAGAAGTTCCGGAAGATGTTTATTGATTAAAAATGGAAAATATCCAAATAAGGCTGCGCAATTATTATCTGAAAACGAAAGTGTTGCAACGCTTTAGAAGCCACCTGCCTGTAATATACTGTACTGGGAATTTTCCATGTCAGTGAAATTGCCTCTAGATTGGATTCCTCAGAAAGCAACCCAGCTATGCTCCCCATTCCTCCAAAATCTCGCTGACAACCTCGTTTATACTTCAAGTACAATTATTTCAGCGACGGCAAAGATCTATTCCCAATTAAGTAAGGCTGAAGGCGGCAGCCTCAACATGTGAACTGATTAAATCTTCTCACATTCCCAACTAAGCCCAACAGGAGAGGGCTTGTCAATGATAATGATGATTACGTGTTGGAGGTTGTGATCCAACCTTTATCAAATCATTAAATACATCTGATAGATCTGATAGAATGACACTTCTACGGACTTATGATAACCTAGTTCTAACCCAGTCAGAATCTTATAAAAAAGCACTTGACCTATTAAATTCAATGAATTACGACACTAATCAATAATTGGAATCATCACATCTTTATCAAATTGGAGTAGAAAAAATTTATCAAGAATGTATAAAACTATATTTGTCAAAACTTTATTAAAATGCCAAGGTCTCATGAAAACATTATTGCATTTGCTCAAAAACAACAATAAAAACATTTAGGAGTAAATTTTTTATTTCAAAGCAATTTTGAGAAAGATGTAACAAAAATTAAGTACCAATGTTGATAAAGATATTTTTGAAAAAAATGTTCAAGAGCTAGGAGTACCCAGCTGCCTTACTAATCCACTTGATCGAGATGACAAATTTAATTGAAGTATTGATACTATGACTGTACAAGCATATATATGGTTTTTTGACGGAGATACCGTGTCGATGTCGATAAGTGTTTCCCAATTGTTTAATCTGTAAATTTCAAATTACTCAAACTAAGGAGTCTTTGGAAAAAAATCCAATAGAGTATCTTGTTACTTTTATACTTCCCTATTCATTTTCCTGTTCTAATTATTTGTAAAGATACTGCAATTGATTGAGAATTAACTTTATTTCATTATTCTTTCAGTTCGACACTGTATTGCAAATGAACACTGCTGCTCTACTAAGTGAAATTGAAATTACTTTTTAAAATAAATCGAGGGAGTTTAATTGGCAATTCACATAATGTTATTCTACTTCCAGGAAATGAGAATACCATTAATCAATCTATATTGATGTTTCTAAGTCACAATCACAACCAAGTGTTTCATAGAAGGAATTTGATTTATTTATTCACTTGATTTAATTAAATTTCCTGTTTCATCCTAGAGAAGCAATACTCTCTAGTAGATTGTTCAAGGAATAGGGAGCTGTGATCCGGTTTTCCGTGTGCTGTGAAATATAATCGGCCAAGTAGTTTGTAGTTTCAGTTGACAGTTCCTGTTTACAGTTACGATTTCCAGTTACTCAGAGTTCTAAGAGATGTCGCTAGGATCGGCCCCTTGATTTGTGGTCCAAAAATTCATCACACGATAAGACATCTATTACTATGTCATATATATTGTCAATGGTCATTTTATTCATTCATTCATCTGGATAGTTTTCATTCAAAACCAAGGACTGTTGCCAACTCCATAGGTGGGAGTCGATTTCCCACAAACATTCTGCCCATTTCAGCCAGTGACAACTGTGATCCAGCTTTGCTCTCAACCCTCCAACTGTGGGTTGGGAGAGCTGGCTCATCTTGTCAGTGGTTTGCCTGCAAAACATTTCAGCCGCCTGATCCTTTTTTGGCCAAATTCGACTGTAAAGTCCTAACATGCTTTGGCAATTGACCGTTTCCTCTTGTATAATTCTGCAAACAGATCTCTCTCAGTATTGTGAAGTTCTCTCACATTTATTGGTTCCTGGACCTCCTCTAATCTCTCTCAGCCACAAACTAATGAACGCTTTTCGAATCAATGTCTTTTCTTAAACTAACTAGAATTTAGTCAACTCATCTAAATGGTGTCGAAGTATGTTTGTATTTTCGTTAGAATGAGTATGTGATACTTGAAAATATTTTAGTATTTCATTAAACTACTAAATTTGTTGGCTTTACATAAATAAGCCTTGAGAAAATAACACTTCATGAGGAGAAAAAGTGAATCAACTTATTTATTCATTCATTGAAAGAAACAGAAAAAACACAACAATATGGTGGGATAGAAACAACAGGCTCAGCCTAATACTGTACTGACTTTCTTTCCAATTTTGATGAATAATGTATGATTTCTTTAATTAATACGGAAATAGGGAAATAAACCAAAGTTTCACTACATAAACTCATGGTGTTTTATGTAAGGCAATTCATTGTATCTTCACAACACTGTACACTAATACACTGTACTCTCATCATTTGTTCGAGCAATTACTGACATTTACACCTTCCATTTCTCAACAACGGTGTTGAAATATTTCGACCCGTGATTTTCATTTGGACTTGGCTAGCTGAAAGTTGGAACTCCTTAAGGGCAGGAATCTAAATCATTCTAAAGGGAATTTGATTGAAGATAATTATACTCGTAGAAAAGATAAGCTCTAGTAGCCTACGTTTTTGTGATTGACACTATCAAGGGATCAGTGTTAATGAATCAAATTATCAGTGAATAGTCATGACCACTCTATTCTGAGTAATTTGAATAAAAATTGTATTTTTCTGATTCATCTCTTCCCTATTAGTCAACAATGTCGCGAAACTTTTGTTTCAAAGTAGACCAGACCACCTTTACATAGAACAGTAAGATGAATCCATTATTCATGACAAGATTATCCCTTCTAAGTTAAATTACACTTCTCGGTTTCCACTGCTTGATAACAATAGCCGCCTTGTTGTTTCTCTCTTGGCGAAGAGCTGACCCATCAAGGGTTAAGGTTCGCTCAAATACTTAACAATACCGAATCACAGGCCTATACTGTATCCATAGTAGTTTATCCAAAGGGTATAGGATGAGCATGCCATACACCCTGTACTATTCCGCTTCTCTAGTTTCCTTGCAAGGCGATGATGTTGTAGCGGTAAAATTTTCTATCCACTCAATAAGCAAGAAGAGGATTCATGTTTTAAGGTTAGTTATGCATTGTTTTGATTAGAAAGAGATTTTTGTTAAATATAGATTTGTAAACATAAATTCTGATGTGAAATAAGAAAGAAGTACCTCATCTCTTTTTCTGTTAATCTCATTTCAATCTCTATCAATCTGTCAGATATAGTATAGATATAATCATATATATTAACTCAATTATTATCAAAATTAACTCAATTATCAATTTGGCGAGGTGGAACCTACCCGTAAGGGTCTCCCCACCGATAAAAAGCCATACGATAAAAAAAATTATTATCAATCTCTAATTTCAATTTATTAATTCATTGATACAGACACAAATCACAACATTACGATTAATTTATTGATTGGCTACCTTCATTTACTGTGATGTCGAAGCTAGGGCGCAGCTCTCACACTCAACCCTCAAGATTTTCTACCCTTCAAGGTAGCCCGATTTGAGAAGAATTATTTTAATAGTATGAATAGGCCAATGGTTTCAGGTGTACTTTTATTGAATTTCAATTGCGTTCGATGAGTTTTTTGTAGTTTTAAATCTATAGAGTGGTTATTTCCATTGAATAACTGAATAAAATTGTTGCATCAACTTCTAAATGTTCTCCGGTCCTCCATATTGATCGCGAGTTGAATCCGCTTACTAAAAGATAAAGAGAAAGCTACTCGTTTGTTAAATTTCAGAATATTAAGAGAATGGAAAATGTTATATTTTTACAACTTAAAAAGGATAATTTCCAGTAAGAAACTGACTTCACTTCCACAAAAAACTTCCCCAAACGTAATCGTTTGCTCGTAGAAAACTTCTTTTAAGGTTTAGAACATCATTTCCTAACCTCATTTCGCAGAATGGGTTTTTGAAGCAGCAAATAGCCCGACATCTGGTGCTCCTATTTCCAGAGCAACGTCTCAATACACTTGAGTACATTTTTACGGCTTACACCAGTTTAAAAGTGAATGAACACTCATGCAAACCTTGCTGAACCTTCCTTTCAACAAACTAAGCTTGAGAACGGCAATGAGGCTTGCATCGTTGAGGAATAGGAAACTGCCGAGCTGTAATAAGGTGAACTTACCAATGTTTTCTTAATCTTTCATCTTGAATTTTCCATCTTCTCTCTTACTTTTATTCAATCGTTGATTTATTTTTTCCACATATTTGTTTGATTCATAACTCATTGAAAATGTGTAGCTCTGGATCTATAGTGTATTAATTTTTTACAACAATTCTCAATTCTCAAGTATGTCATTATAAAAACTTCTTAAAACTCTCAAAGTATTTGAATTATAATAAGTAATTTCCACAATTATTCAAGAAAATTGAAAGATGGTAGACCTCTTCATCAGAGTGATATTCTTATTTGTTCTATAACGCAAACTCAAATATTATTCATGCTTTCAATGAGGGTTGATTAATTTATATATCTGTGTTGAATTTGTTTCGTCATTTGAAATTTCCGGATTCTATAAAAAAGAGATCATGTTATGAATTTTATTATGATATTCAGAGAATATTATTCACTTTATCTTGGTCTCACTTATACTTACTAAAATAGCAATCAAGCTACATGAGCACTACATATTTTATTCTGAGAATTAATTTTTGCATTACAACCAGTTCTCTTCCTTTTAAATTGACAAATCTATATTGAAGTCAAATTCGAGAAATATCCCTATCTAATTAATAATATCTATCTAATGCCAAGCATCAAATTAAATGAATCTGCTTATACATAGATTTTTAAGTCAAAAACTTAGAGTTCCCATAAGAGAGGAAAAACAAATAATAATTGAAAGGGACTCAATTGGATACGGTCAGCGGCATACAGTAAGTACCGGTACAGGCTAATATGATAAAGCACAATATAATGTAGTAGAGAGGGTAGCCTACATCAGACTATAAATTGTCCATTTGTTCAAAAGTGAAACGAAGTGCTTTTGCCACATAAGTATTGCGCTTCACATAAACTCGACCAAGTACGCATGAGTTGTGTGGAGAGTCTACACATTTTTTCCATTATTTATTCAAAACATGGAGTACCTACAATCGTAAAAGAGCATCGCCCCGGGTGAACAACGTTCCTTTCACGCTGGAAACAGCAAAAACTTTCCGAAATTTGAATTTGTGGAGGTTAACGTGCAAACCAACTCGTAATGGCTTTCCGCTCTCATGGAAAATACCTGTTTCGAGAATAGAGATGGGTTGACCAATAGTAGCAAGCTAACTTCCACAAACAAGGGTTGCCAACCTCGGAAAATAGAACCACATTCCGATTCTGAGCAGAGTGAAGCCAATAGTGTCACTTGCACAAATAGTGTGCATGCTTGTTTAAGCTTTGTCACAAACAAACAATGAGGCACAATAAACAAAACGAGGTTCAAATACATTACAGAGTTAAAAAAGTTGAAATATTAACACTGAAATTTTCACTTCTTATTCGATGCAACTCCTTTGCATTGATTAATAGATAGATGAACGAATATAAAACTTCAGCCAATTTAGAATAATAACCATAATAGTCCTCTCTATTCGTTTTTATGGATGATCTACTATGTATGTACAATACATCAATTTTTATAAGGTTAT
The DNA here is from genome assembly GCA_017141395.1 of Laodelphax striatellus. NCBI lineage: Eukaryota > Metazoa > Arthropoda > Insecta > Hemiptera > Delphacidae > Laodelphax > Laodelphax striatellus. Next base: position 11,632,054 of record CM029538.1, on the reverse strand, counting down.
TCAATTACTGAATTGTTAGATAAACCTATGTCCTGGGTCAACTGAATTTCAACGCTATAACTGACTGCCCTATCTCAACTGTTTAGTGATTCAGTGATTTAGTGACTGTTACATGAATTCAGTTATATTGATTTATGTTATTTATAATTCAGTTCATAATAAGATTTCAAATAAAATGGTTGATTTATTCAGCGTACACTTTTCATTATAATTAATACATAATACTCATCATCATCAAGCGAGTTTTTATACAGCATCAGGCCGTCTCTCGCATCTCAATTTCCACCTTTTCCTGTCCTCGGCATCTTCAGGAGTCAGCTGCCTCAATATCATGGCACCTCTTATGGCTTGTTCCCATTGCTTGGGAGGGCGTCCTCGTTTCCTTTTCTCATGAGGCATCCTTTTCTCATGATTGATTTTGGCCATCTACTACTCCCCATTCTTTTGACGTGGCCATACCACAGTAATTGTCTTTTCTCTATGCATTCAGCAACTGACTGCTGTTGATCCATTTTCCTCCTGATAATACATATAATACTAACTGAACATAAATTCATCTGATGGAATAGAAATTTGAATTACGTTTAAATTTGAGAATTCTCAGATAAAAAGGGAGGAAGCTGATTAACTCAAATCAATTTCTAGTTTGAGTTCTATTTTTGAATGTATCCTATTTCACTCCATGCATTATAATATAACTTATAATCTTCTTCTATTAATTTTCTTTGATTGATCGTCATCCACCACGATACAAAGAAGGAGATCTTCTTCTAAATATCGTGTTATCAACAATATTGCACTCTTTAATATTAATCTCTACCTTGTCATAAATTCACATTCTCTCTTTCGTTACAACTTTCTTTACAGAGTTTGAGAATGTCTACATTCTCTTCATTCTCATAAGATCATTCTCTACTTTTATAAAAAATTTCATGACCTCAACTTGGATTCCTATTCATTCAATAATGTAAAATAGAATTCAGATAACCATGTGTTATAAAAAAATATGTATTTTATTTAAATCACCCCAATATGATATTTTTGGAGTAACGTACATAAATTACATGAGGAGTGGTCCATAGCCGAGGGCGATAAGCGTCTGTCTGATAATTCGAAGAACCTGGTTCGAATACAGTTTGGGGGAACGGATTTTGACAATAAAAATGGCCACTCCCGTCTTTCGGAGGAGACGAAAAGCCGTCAGTCCCGAGTGCCTTGAAACAGTCGTCATTTCTAACAATCACCTCTCTCATTACCCATGCACAAGCCTAGAGCTCATGTGGGCATCACCCTCAAAAAAAAATCTTTCCACAACATGCTACAAACATGCAATACAATATATGAATAAATAAAATATGACATACTACGAATAAATAATTAAAAATACATTTACATAATACAAAATACGATAGGGCCAAAATACTGTATAACAAATATGCATACGACCCACAATTATTGAAACTTTAGTATTGTAGGAATTTTGGTTCTTCAGAGGAATAACATAAATCAACTGCGGTAATATAGACATTCTCTTCAGTTGGCTAATACATAGTAGAATGTAGAATGAATAGAATAGAATGAATTCATTATCATTGAAAATGACCATTACTATGCATATATGACCACAACAGATACCCCTGAGTCTTGTTCAGTTGTGGGAGTTGAAGTGGTTGGCCTACCACAATTAGCGTTCATACACGATCTACCTGCAACTGCAATTCATGATGCACTAGCCAACTCATCACACATTGCAGTTGCTCACATAATCAACGTGGTGGGAAGCTGTCGCATAGTTCAATGCCCCTGAGAGGGAATGTCTGCTGGGAATGTGTCAGTCATTACTCGATAGATATTTGAGGTTATCTCATTGCGGTCAGTGATGAGGTTATTGTGGTAGGATGGGCCCAGGTTATTGCCAAATGCTGTACTTGTCGTCACGATGAGGATTGATAGCTATTCTGCTCTGCCAACCCTATTAAACATGCATCAATCTTGTCATTTATAACATTGTGGATTTTGCATTCTGAAACGATAGACAGAGTTCTTGTGAGGAATAAATAAATTGTATATTTGAAAATTTATTTTCCCCAACTTCGGATTGTTTGAGAAATGCACCTGAATTTCAAAGTTCTAGGCAAACGATAACAAAAATCTTTCAAATATCCATCATCAGCTTATACAACATTGTAGAGGAAAGAAGAAGAAGAAGAAGAAAAGAAGAAGGAAAAGAAGAAAAGGAGAAGAAGAAGAAGAAAAGAAAAGAAAAGAAAAGAAAAAGAAAAAGAAAAAGAAAAGGAGAAGAAGAAGAAGAAAAAGAAAAAAGAAAAGAAAAAGAAAAAGAAAAAGAAAAGAAAAGAAAAGAAAAAGAAAAAGAAAAGAAAAGAAAAAGAAAAGAAAAAAAGAAAAGAAGAAGAAGAAGAAGAAGAAGAAGAAGAAGAAGAAGAAAAAGAAGGAGTATTAATGTTCGCCGTATTAAAGATCACGCCCCCCCTCAATTTTTATATTGATTTGATATTTTAATGAAACCCATCATTACTGGAATTGGAGAACAAAGCGATGTAGCATACACCGCAAATAATAATCAAGTTTCTAATTTAAATTACTAGTGACGTAATTATTATTGCAACAAAAGCGGTACAGCCAGCGTGTAGGCCTACTTCATAGAAAACTAGAAACCGAGCATCAAAACTTGTAGTCCAATATGAAAAAAATCAAGTTTTCAATTTAAATCACCAGTAAATTCTCAATCAACAGTATCATGCACTGATAATATCATAAATCATTGATACCGAGTACTTCATAGGAAACTAGAAACTGAGCAACAAAAATTGTAGTCCAATTTACAAAAAATAAAAGAGGCGACGCTTTCTCCGATTACTCATGACAGGAGAAGCAATTATGAACGTAGCACTTGGCTGAGAGCACAGCGCAGCACCGCAGCTAGTGTGAGTCTGGTACACACGTTCTGATTGGACGTGCTCGAAATGACAACACCAATGACAATCAAGATTCTGTCGAGTATTCAGAACGAAACTGGAATACTAATCACCCTACTCGTCATTACTGATATTTCGCAAAAATCTCTGACAGTTCCAGGGAAATTGGATGGAGAGATAAATTGGAGGAATTATGTTTCCTTCTTTCTTAGCTTCAGGACAATGGAAAAATCACTGATTTCTCGAAAAAATTGCCCTCGAACTGTAATATTGTGATAGAGAATCAATACTTGCCCTGGTGTGTATATTGCTGATAAAGAAATACAAATGACATAAGAGAGGAATCAAATCAAATTCTTGATTAAAAAATTAACACCGTTTACTGAATGTTAAAGAAAGAGTCTATGATTGAATAAATATAATAATAAGTTGTTGAACTTCAAATGATACTTGTTCAACTGTTCTCTAGCTAGTACTTATGGATGAGTACATATAGAGCTTAATATATTTACTAGATAAACCTTACAAGTGAGTTGACAATAAATTTTGAAATAAATTGTATTCTTGTAAATTGTAGAAAGTACTCGAGGAACAGTAGTTCTACAGTGAGTATAATCCCTGAGTTGGATCAGAGCACCATTGAAAACACATGAAGATAGGGTAACAACAGAAAAAGTATCACATATGCTTCGATGGAGAAGAAAGAATATTTTGAAGGTTAAGGGCCATGCTTGCGGAATGGAGGCTTAAGATGTGGGTTTTCGGGTATCGGATTTACTGTTAGGAACGGTAGCATTGTCTCGCAGAATGGAGCAATCCAATTGCTTCGCATACAGTTCGTTAGAGTGAGCCAAAGCTGTTGATTTTCCAGAGAAAGAGCTGACATGCCCATTTCTTTCTCTCTCCTTTTTCTTACTTCTTTATCCTTACACGTCTCTTATCCCCCTGCTTTATCCTCTCCTCACACATTTCCCGCTACACATTTCCTTGCATGGCCCAACATTCCAAAATTCCAGTCCAATAGAAAAAGCCTTCAACACCTCCCAGGAGAAACAATCACTGTACGCGAGGGAATATGCGTTAAACTGATATGCCAGCTCTGAAGACAGATACATGCCATATTTCATATCAAAACGTATTACGCCCCTATATGATGGCGGCGTTTTTATCTTGGAAATGCTGAGGCATTGTTATGGGCCATCCGAAAGCCTCTCCAGAAATTCCAGCCTCTGCCAGAAACATTATATTTTGTGTTGAAGTTGTGGACCATCTCTCATACATCACATACACTTTTATTCTCAGATATACAAGAGCTACATGACATGGACTTCTCCCCCAAGACCCTTTTCTAAAGCCAACATTATTATCAAACTTTTTCCGCCCACATCTACCACTAAAAGACTACTGCATCGAAAAATGGGATTCAAAAAAACTAAATATGAAACAATTTTTCCTGATTTACTCGTACATTACATTTAAAAAACATCATGTTAAATTCATGAACAAATTTTTCAAATAATGATAGAAATTAATAAAACGAAATCTGTGAGTCTAGGGTATGATACATTTCTTCGTGAATTACATTGAAAAAACAAATTGTTCAATCCATGTTTCAAGTAACGATAATTAAGATGAGTGAATAAAACAAAATTTGTGAGTCTAGTGTAAATTTTAATGAGTTTATATTGTACCATTTTTCTACTGTGTATATTATGATAGATCATTACATAAATTTCTCTCCTGTCTCTCTATTATTCAACAAAGATATCAATCCCGTAATCCCCATTAAATATGATAATATTCAGTTATTTATGAAAAAATAGAATGTTTTAATTGGCGGGTAACGAATGATTGTTGAGAGACTCTATATGTTTGTTTCCTCATTTGTAAACAGCTCTGATTCATCCACGAAATTGAAAATTCTACTATTATAAGTGTAGAATAATATTACACTAGATCTATAGATCTAGAATAAAATTACAATAATATTAGATCTATAATCACTATCTCACCAACATCTTCTATCAATATGTTATAATATGAGATGTAATGGAGTCATCAAGTCCACTAAATTTTTAAGACTCAGTTCGATTCGAGTACTTAGTACAATGTACAATGTGCAATTAGGCAAGGTGGAACCTACCCGTAAGGATCTCCCCACCGATGAAAAGCCATACGATAAAAAAGTACAATGTGATGCAGCATAAAAATCAAACTAGTTATTAATTATTATTATTCCTGTCACAAAATTTAATGTCTCTCAAACCTATTCAAGTTCAGCAAATTCAATCCCCGAGCACAATTCTGAACGTTTCAAGAGTTTAAATATTTCTGATGTGACATCACAATCAGGCATTTGCACAAGGCTGTGACTGTCACTTGCTGACACCGACTGTCACAGCCAAGGCGTCATGTGACATGTGACTCATGACATGCGACAGTTAGCGAATAGGCCCACAGCGGCATATGGAACGGAAACTGCCAAAACAATATACGCCAATAGTGTCATGATATATTATTATGGTGACATCTTCTGCTACCGGTCTACTCCAGCTCAACATCTCGCGTCATTAGGCTGAGAATTCAAAGTTTAATGATCCTTCTCAGAGATTCAGAGATGTTTTATGTAGTCAATAAATCAAAAAACATATTCTTCAACAACAATAATATAGGAAATAATGTATTGAAATAATTTAATCTGTTATCTAAAATCAGCATTTTTCATTAAAGTAAGATGATGTTTATAGATTACTAATAATTTTATTTATCTTTTATTAAAGGAAGATGAATTTGAAATTAATCAATAAATAGGTAATATTACCATTTCTTGAATATAAGAAACAAGCTGTCCCGGCGAACTTCGTATCGCACTCTTCCCCCCCCCCCCCAAATATCCCCCCTCTTCTCCCCACAAATGTCCCCCCTTCATGCCACCCCCAAAAAAATGTCATCCCACAAATGCCCCCCTCCATTCCCCCCAAATGTCACCCCCACATATCCCTCTTCATGTCAACCCCCTCTTTCCCATCAAATGTCACCCCCCTCCTCCCTCCAATTATTTTTTTAATATTTATTTATTTAATCCTTTCTTTTCAATTTTTTTTAATTTAGCCTATATTTTTTTAATTTTATTCCCGTTCTTCAATTTTTTATCAGTCCTATTCTAATTAAAAGAATTTTTTTCATATTTATTAATTCATTTTAAATTTTTTCATTTTAATTGATTTTATTTTTATTTTTTTATTTCCGTTCTTCAATTTTTATCAGTCCTATTCTAATTAAAGATTTTTTCATATTTATTTCTTTCTTTTTAATTTTTTTTATTTTAATTTATTTTAATTTATTTTCTTTATTTTTAAATTTTATTTCCGTTCTTCAATTTTATTAGGCTATTAGAAACAATAAAACATGCATGATACGAACGATAACTTATTCTTAATTGATGATTGTAGCGTAAAAAATAATTAAGAGTAGAAAACCTAGAGCAAAAAAAAAGGTCCAGAGCGGGGTTTGAACCCGCAACTTCTAGGTTACCAAGCAGAGACTCTTGCACTGAGCCACGGGGACTTAGAATATGCTTGCAAATTTATCTATCTTGAATTGCGATCATCTTTCCGTTGTAGGTACACGTTCGTGCCGGCAAGTTTGAACGTAGCTCTGTGAAATATTTGATAGGTTATGTCATTAATGTAATAACTATTTATTAATTATAAAGGGATTTTCTTATATTTTAATACATATTATGTTAACCAGTGCTGTAAAAATTCAAACGAATCCAAAATCATCTAAATCGGTTCAGCCGTTCTCGAGTTATAAGCGAGCGTACAGACACCAACTCTCTTTTATTAATATAGAAGATTAATCTAAAGAATATAAGGAAGATAAGGAATAGCGACCCCGAATAGGGAAAAGCTAAAGGAAAAGAAGAAGAAGAAGATTACCATTTCTTGAATCATTAGCAAACATGTATTATAATTGCAGCAAATAAGAGAAGATAAGACAGCTTTTCTTGAACGGTACATGGCTCTTAAAATTATTTTTTCTGATAGTTTATTTTAACATTCGAGCATTTCTATAGTTCAATGATGACTTTAATAATCAACATTGACCAGTTTTAATAATCAACACTAAATCAAAATGATCAATACTGGTTACATGTGCAGAATTCAATGAATACAGGATGACAGGATTTGCAATGAATAATATGATCGTGATACTGAAATATAAAAGTTACTCACATTGATGAATAATATACGGAATATAGGGGAAATATTATTACCTTGAGTTTAGTAAAAACAACAGTTTACGTGCATATCACTCTCCAAATAGAACCAAGATGCCGAAAAGTCCCTCCCTGGCTGTCACTTGAGTTGAGCAGTTGGTGTAACACTTCTCCTCTAGGCTCCAGCACCGTAAAACTTGAAAAAAATAGCTTTTTCCTTGTACCCTGTTGTGCGACGACTTCCCCTAATTCTCTATAGCAAATACCCTTTCTTAATTAATCTGTTTTCATGCAAACTTCCTCAAGACTGCAAAATTTCTCTGCCTACCTAAAATGTACTTGAAACCTAATTCTACACCTCTAATCCACTTCTGTCCACTTCAAACAGATTATTCATTCTGATAAATTTTGTACCAGGAAAAATAATGCCTTATCTAGGATTTTACCCGGCGTTCATCTTATCCTGAAAGGAAAGGACCATCTTTTCCCCCAGCTTTCCATTAACTCGACTCTGAAAGCCAGTTCGCTCGTCGGCTTTGTATGCCACTGTTTACTCCGTGTTCCGCCTCTCTTTCTCTCTCTCTCTCTTCATCTCTCACTGTTTACTCTCTCTACCTCATCCCTTAACCATCTCTTTCAAACAAATTCGACTCGGACTCTCTCTTTGCGTTTAAGGTTGACTCTTCACTCAGCTCCTACACGGGAGCGAATTCGTAAACACCTCCTCCATTCATAATTGAATAAGACCTTGCAGTACTTCTCTCAACAGCTTGAGTGTCGCTGAGTCGGCAGATTATCATTTTGCGACCGTGAAAATGGTGCTGCAACTACACGAGCGTGAGAATTCATTTATTCATGGCCTCAACCAACTCACACTTCATCTTACTTTGAAGATTTCCTCGACACAGACAACATCTTCTGCAGATGCACAACTCGGGTTTCTTGTCACATTACATCCTAAATACACTTTATATTTGTGGTAGACTCACATGGGTGTTTACATTGTAGTCTTTATCTGTTTATGGGACTGTAAAGTACAGTCCCAATTAGCTTGGAATTTGTGGTTTTCAATTGAATTAGAAATATCTTCCCATAATACTCAACTGCATAAACCTCAAATGTATTGTATATATTATTGGGAAAATAAATGTAATTTTTTCATTTTTTATTTAATTTCAGCCATGTATGAGTTAATTATGAAAACTTTGATGACTTTTCCATGTCTCATCTACACATGAAGATTTATAGTTCTCGAGTGAGCTGAAATCGTAAGTAGGTAATAATTGAGTAGCCATCCTTTAAAATGAAAGGAATATATAAATGTTAGTTCCTATCTTTATAACTAGAGTTCTACACAGAGAACAGACTTAGTAATACTGGACAGTATTGCTTATCTATGGTTCTACTTATTGCCTTGTTCTCATTGCCTTGCCTGTTCTGTGTCGCCTTTCTCCAGTAGTATTCCATGTAAAATTTAAACGAGCAGACCAAGTGAAAAAGACGTATTGAACACCAATCTCCTATCAATTTTCAAATCTTTCAATTTTTATTCTGTTATCAATATTGCTGTAGTTGAGGTCTTCATAACTTTATATAGCGGATGAAAACACTAATTAAGATGTACTCAACTATCACTTCTATCACTGGATTTATCTCTATTTAGCTCTCTCTTTGTATCTATCTTCTTTCTCTCTATTTAGCTCGATTTATCTCTCTTTGTATTTTCGTGTCACTTACTAAATAAATGTACTGACAGATTTAGGTGAATTCCGAACTTACTTTTGTACTTGGAGTCGATTTGAGCATGTAGAATGTTGATGCCTGGCACCACTATAGCTGGCAGCGTTCTGGATCTTAGCAATGGCGGCGGTCCTTTGGGAGTTGGTGACGTCACTTCCGGTACAGCTGCTGCGGCTGCTGCTGCTGCCAATCTGCAAACAAAATTATACAAATTAAATACAATAAAAATATAGATGACCCACCAACCTAAAAATTAGATCACAATGAGTTATCGAATTGGGTTAATGTTACTCCCTAGTTTCTAGTACAATATCAATGAAAATGAAATCTTGTATTGAAGTTCATTGGAAGTTTAATGAGTGGTATTGAAGTTTGCTTCCCATACACTATACAGGCTGCAAGCCAAAAGCAGCAATACACCAGTAAGCTCCGCCTACTCTTTCCTGATTGGTCAACAGCTTGAACGCAGCGGACTACGAACTCGACCAATAGATGGCAGTAGCTGCTGGGTCAATTAATCATTTGTTCAAAATGATTTTTTTACTTAGATATTCCGTAAAATGATTTTTTATTAACAATATGCCCATAATAGTGGCATCTGGATGTATCATATATGTATTAATATTGTTGATAAATGTATGCAAATGTGGAGTGTATGAAATGTATTTACCAATAATAAATATAAAATATTGTTTAATGAGATTATATTATGGTTAACCAATATATTCAATTCTTAAAAAATAATGTTTAATAATAATGGATTCTCCCATTCCTTTTTCACCACTCCATAAGACCTCCCATTTTAGATTGGGTTTTCAGGTTTCACTATTATTTAAATCAGAAAAATTTTACTCTAGTGCTTTGTTAATTGAAAAAATTTTATTCTCTGTATTCTAAGTTCTAACAGCTTGAGAGGGTCCCCACGATTGACCCCCTTTCCAGCATAATACATCACTAAAAAGTGTTCTGCTTGTGAAATATAAGACTGAAATAGATCTGATTGCAGTATAATTTTGCTAGGGATGATGCCCACATGAGCTCGACTAAGCTTGTGCGTGGGTGATGGAAAGGATGATGATGAGAGATGAATGGAAAATTATGATCAGTACGGTAAATTCAATAAAGAATAATTGAAAGAGAATCCAATAAAATGCTTCAATACTTGTTAATCTATTTCAATTATATGTTGAGTCAATAGTTAGTCGAGAATGACAAACTTAACTAATGAATAATTTGAACAAAACCCAAAAACAGACTTTTGTAGAGTACGCTAGCATAGACAAATTACACAGACTCAAAGTGACATGAACTAGAAATTTAATTAAATGAGAACGCTCCATGCTGCAGACTGTCACTAAATCTTGTTCCAAGTTTATATGACCACAGTCTAATTTGAGAGTGGAACGGAGGTGATGAATATTGCACTCAGACCAGAGCGGGCCCGGCTGGGATTTTGAACATGATCGGGCATGACCAGACCATGCTATGCCGGCATGTCACGTCGGGGCTTTAAGCCGTGCCAGCAGAGGCTCACGGCTTAGTTCCCGACGGAAATTGCAAATGGCAGATGGCATTACAAGATTGATCCAATAGACTCCAGTTAGCCAACTAATTCCCGCACGAGTAGGTGAAGATACAATGCTACCCTAACTCGACGTCAATTGGAGCCCACTCTGATGGACTATAGTGATACAATTTAATGATAGCATCAAGCATTATGTTAATTTCAATCCCTATTGATGATGTATCTTCGAGATTTATGATGTGAAACGTTACCGACAGAAAAATCTTCTCTTCAATACGTTAATAATAATAACAATAATCTTTATTTCTGCAAAAGATACATCATACATAAAACTTGTGCAAGTAAAGAAAAATAAACATGCTTATGGAGAAAATAATAATTAGATGCTATAATAAAATATGAATAAGTTAGGCTACCTCGAATACCTACACTGTGAGTGGTTTCTATGCACAGAAACATACATTCATGCAAGTGAATTTGGAAATCGGTGAATTTCAAATCAATCGAATAAAAAATAAATGTTATTCATGTAAAGTCAAGGTTTCAAGAAAAAATTACTGCCAGAGTCTGAGCTCCGTGACCCTGACAGCTGAAGGGGAGAGTTGAAGAGTGCTTCAAAATACATTACGAAAACCGATTTTCGATGAAATATTGCATTCCTTCCAGGGATACGAAGCTTAGATTCGGGCATTAAGTGCTTCTTGCTTTGAGAAGAAATTGATGTTTCTTAATAGAACATGATAAGTTGAAACACAAAGAATTATTGATAAAGATAATATGTGGGTTGTATCCCCACAGTATTCGAAGAATCAAAATCAATTTGTTTACATGATAGCATTATTCCTTTCATGTACGGCATAATGGCGGGAGAATGGTTACATTTTATTCTATCTACTGTGAGTTTATGCTTCCGTGGTACAAATACTGACTTATGGGAAGGATCACTGAGGTAAACAACAAACTTGCAAGGATACATTCTTCTCTTTTAAAGCAAGTTTAATGCAAGGCGAACGATCTCACAAAGGTTTCAAAGGCTCACGCCGCAAATACGACAAGAACAAACTTGAGGCAACGAACGATGCCGTCTTTCAACCTTTGATGCTAGACTTTCCCGGTCTTGACTTATCAAAGAGAATTCGAACCAGGTTTCTAATTTCAAGACCATCGAACATTGCGGCTAGTACCATGTAAATAGAGCTCATGTTGACAATAGAGTGTTTGTGTTCATCAGTGTAGAAATATTAAAAGTTATAGAACCTTAAACTTCCATAAAAAACATTCTGTTTGTAGAGTCGAAGACTCTAAAAAAGGAATTTTCTTTGGTGTAATTGAAGCACTCACTTTGTATAAAGCCGCTGTAGATAACAAGACTTGTAGAAGTGATTGAAAATAACTCGGAAATCAATGAAAAGGATGTGTGATTAAATAAAATTATTGAAATGTATATACTTTTATACTGTAATTATGATCTCACTACAGAAGCATGTACTGATAGATATACAAATTTTACAAATTACGAATATACAAATTTATATTAATAAATTCGATAACTGTATTTCAGGGAACCTTAAACTAAAAAAAATATACTTAATCGATTTTCATCAAATATTTTTGATTCCGATTTTATCAACCATTAATGTCCAGAAAAACATTGCTAGAATATTATTGATCTAAATTAGAAATCACAATGAAAAGAAGTTTCGAAAGAAGGCATCGAAAAAAGAGAGAAGAAAAGTATTGAGTTTCAAGAAATATATTATATAAATACAAAAGAATATTGCCAAATAATCACGGTAAAATTAATATTTTCGAAAGTTGCATTCAATAATCACTCTATGGATGACTTTTCAGCTGTTGTGTTATATTGTACTCAAACAATAATTCAGTAACTACAGTCATAGAGAAGAGATTCTAATCTTTTATCTATGCTACAGTTTGAATAAAACAAGTTGTCACTTGGCCTGGAGTGAATATGTTGTCACTTGGCCTGTTTTTGTCAGAAAGCGTCTGAAGTTCTAACAGCTGACCAATTGATTCGATGTTAGCATTTCAGATGATCGGTCGTTTCCTGACAAAAACGGCTCTAGTGAGTGACCAGGCCAAGTGTTGTTTTCACTTGTTTTCAAACTATATGACTGATTGAAAACTTAAAACTCCTAATAAACTATAAACTCCTAATGAACTATTTAAAAAGCTTTTCCAAAGGTCATAATTAACTAGAATATTGAGTTGTAAGTCTCACTAGATTTTTTTTCGATTGGTAATAAAGAAGAAAAAGAGAAGAGATTGTAAGGGGAGTAGGTTGTTTCTTGAGAAATTCTACTTTTCGAGAGAACCATTCCTTTGTCAGATAACATTAATGACAGAAAGTTATAATGAGATGAAATTTGTTACCGACTCCTTCCTGTTGTGGAAGATAAAAATAATATTTCATTTCGTAAATTCACCAGCTTGTAAAATCACTTTTTTGTTCTACTTCAGTGTTGAATAAGTCTTCCCAACTTGAGAACTTTTCTGCTCTTTTCAAATTCCTTTGAAAATGTCTCCTTATTAATAAGCACTGAAGTACTCGGTTATCAAATGGTATTTCAATCAAGAGTAAGGCAATTTGAAACAAGAAGAGGTCGATAATAATTCTTTTCAATGCTGAGTACAAACTATTATTATTCTTGGTTAAGTCACAGAGAAATAAATAATAATATTCTTTACTTCTCTGTTAGTTAGTATGTAGTAAAGTTGAAGAACTCTAGTTTATGAATAATAATTTAATGAATTTTCAAATTTTTATCAATCATATAAAATTATATAAATGCTGTAAGTTACTACATATATTATTTAAACACAGCGTTGTATGACATACTGTATTACAAACACAGAACTGATTAACTTTGCTTCATTTATAAATTCAATTTTATATTATTTCACTCATAAATGACTTGTAACTATCACAACCGATACTTTTATAAACCCTATACTAATAAATAATAAATTTCATCCAATACAGTTCCAATTCTAGTTTCGTGTTCCGAGTATTCCAATCCAATAAACTTGCACACTGTGTTCAATAGGCTTGAGTTTTATGATCACGTAAAATCTAATAGCATGGGCATCAGCCCAAATAATATCGAATTGAGAGGAATTCATTAATATGGAAACCATAATCAAGTAGTAATAAAATTTGTTCTACTCGAACAATCATGAATACTGATCTGATCAGCGTATTGAAGTAATTTACATCCTACCTGCTCTTTGAACCGTAATTCGATTGATATACTTTTAATGATACTCGTTCACATCGAAATGAGGTGAGTTTGTATGGAACAGGCCTTTACAATTTCTCTTTCAATAGTTCAATTGCACTCTAGTTTGCCAAATGGAAAATTCGTTCCATTCACGGTGAATTCGAGAACAGAGTTGCAGGCTTTTGTATACGAGCGAATTGATCATGTGAAATTGCAATTATGTGGAATAGAATTGTCGGTTCCAATCAAAGTTATTCCTTTTTCATTCTTCAGTCATATTATTGAACTCTCTGCTCGACAGTTCTTAATCTAAACTAAATTTGAAATATATACTAAACTATAATATACAGTAGACTCCTGATTATCCGAGGTAATTGGGACCGGGACAACCTCGGATACAAGAAAACTCGGATAATACGAAGTTTGAGTTCAGTTATGGTAAAAAAGACGTGAAATCCCATGAAAGGAAACAAAAATGGTATATTGTATGCAAAATCATATAATAGTCAAAGTTACAGATCTGTAAGCAAATAGAAACATATATTATTTCTTAAATAGTATTTGATCGTCTTCTGAGATAACCTCTTCCCTCGCTATTATAACCTTTATTTATTTTTGTTATTTTTGAATGACAGGCTCGGTTAACCGTGACTCAGATAACAAGAAGTCTACTGTACTAGAAAAACTATCCGAAAACGGTCTCCATTCCAACATATTCTTTTTTAGCTCCCTTGTCAGAGCTATCGCAAATAGCTTCAAGGTAATGTGTTTAGATGATAAGACCAATACTACCCTGCAGTTTGTTTCCTAACATTGTTTTTGCTGTGGCCGGGCGAAAATAAGAAATTTTTTGAATGAGAAAGATCAAAGTTCAACGGATTGAAAAATGATAATTCGAAGTTCAAAAAGCAATCGATTGGTATAGAAGTGATAAACGATGGATGCATGAATATGATCAATCTGAGCAAAGAATTCTTGAACTGAATTGTCAACTAATTCAGTTAAAACATTATCATGTAGAAGGTTTCACAATTTAAAGGTTTCTACCTTTCCTAGGATTATAATTCGTTAGACTGGAGGAGGATAGTAGAATAATAAAGATAACATAATTAATGGGAAAGCATTAGTTCTATCCTATATTCTTCCAATGAGTACTGGAAATAACAAACTCGAATTCGTACAGCAACTTAGCTGTATAGATTTTGAGTCTCACCCAACAACTTCTAGTTTTTTGAAAGTTCAACTATCTGCTATAAAAACGTCTCAAGTCTCAAAGTGATTGAATAGTTGAATGAGCAGCATTACAGTGATCAGAGGCAATTTAAAGTTGAATGAGCAACATCACAGTGCTCAGAGACAATTTAGAAAACTAATCATTGTAATTTCAGATTCTAATTAAACTGGAAACGTTAATTTACAATAAATCACAAAGAACTCTTTGGAGACTATTGAATAGTCCTCCAAATCAGATTGACATCGTAATCTAGAACCCAGACAGGATAGAATAATTGGATGCAGTTCTGTGTAGAAATGCGAGAGAGATAACAAACGCTTTCTTTTGGAGGGGACGTTTCCTAGCAAGAGAAATAGAATACTGTTGAATTGAGCTTTAACCCGGACTGAATGGAACAGGAAGGTGGGAGCCGCTGAACAAATGAATCCCGGGGATTTACTTGGCGGTAAGAAACACCTTCTAGGATATCGTTTTCCCAATAGGAAACGGCTTGGTTTGGGATTACATCTGTTACACTGTACAAAGGCTTTAAGACAGCTCCAGGCTTCCTCCTACTCCAGCACTACCTTACTGGTGAACATGAATTTTTGTGTAGCATTGTAGAATAATTAAAAAGGTAGAGTTTAAGAGTTTGGGAGATGTGAAGTTTTCATCAATGTGAAGAAAAGAAGAAGATAGACAAAATAAATGTTACTTTGAATTTTCCTTTTCCTTTGTTTTTGTCACAGCTTCATTGTCAAACAATTTTATTTTTCTCCAAACTGAATTTGTTTTTGGAAATTCTGAGATTATTTTATAGTGAGAAAATGATGATGAATGTCTGAAGTCAGTATATAAATTTATTCTAGTCAGTATATAATATTAGCCATTATAAATGGTTGTTGGATGATTGAATAATTTAACTTACTTTCATCTTTTTGCAAGCAGCCAAAGAGCCTTTTGGTAGGAACTTTTCAAGCTCCTTGGTACACAGAGTAGTTCAGTTGGCCATTAATCTATTTCAGTTTATAATTCTGTCATTTGAATTTCCAATATTTTTCCATGTACAATTCGATTCTCCTTCAATTAGTGTCTAAACGATTTTTAATGAGGTAACTCAACCACTTACTCCCAATGAATTGTATCTATAAATTGTATTATTTCTATTTCATGGAAACGTCTAGTCGATAAATGAAATTACTCTTTCCAAAAAGCTCTTATTCTGTCAAATGTCTACAATACTGAAGTCTGCTACTGTAATATCTTTGCCATCAATCTCTCCGTCATAAAACAATACTTGTGTCTACGAATTGAAAGTACCATAGCTGCTAAAATGCTCTTTAATAACGTTTCCGCAGCTTAGAAGTTGGAAGTACCATAGCTTGTACCGCTGCTTGGAAGTAACATAATATCTGTTGAAATGCTTTTCAATCACATATTTCACAGAAATATTCATTTTAGTTGGCTGAAAAAGTGTGCGAGCTTAAAGCACTCACTATCTGTCGACCAGAAACATTTGCTACAACTGCATGGAATTGAAGCAGGCTTATGATCGGTAAGTCGACAAGAGTGAATTTGAAAGGGAATTTAATCGAATGAAAGTGTCCTTTCAATAACAACAGTGTCCTTTTGAAGCATGGCGTGACAAGTACGAAGCATCAGACATCTTTTCACTGCCATGATGGAATGAAGGGTTGTTAGAGAAGCCCTTAGATCAGCGACTCTCGCTCTTTCCATGAGCTTTCTATCGATATTTCTTCATCACCTGGAGTGAATAGCCAACAACATCGTAAAAGAAGTGCATCCATCAATCCTAATGGATTCACTCTTGCATTGCTTCTACTCAGTAGGTATTCAGAAGCTGGAAAGAATTGCATGGAGCTGGCTAGTAAAAAAAAATACTTGCTTGATTATATGGTAATTTGAATTGAATTGAATTGAATGACAACCTTTATTTTTTAACCTGGGAGGGCGAAGTTAGGGCGCAGACTGCCCTCTCTTACACTTAAGGTGGGCCGTCCACTGGAACCGTTTTCGTCCGAACTAGCATCGGCCGAACACGACTGAACTCGACCGAACGATCCCCCAAGAAAGAAAGGAATAGATCCTCGTCCATTGCAACAGATTCATGCGGCCGTGTACGGCCGTGTTCAGCCGATGAATTTCTCGATCCGAAATAAATGGGATTTTTCGGTCCTATTCGGTCGAACTAACTAGTCCAGCTGAGACAACCTAGTGTTACTAACCTAAAATTGTTCCACAGTCTTGTTTATTTCTGTTTTTTGAAGTTGTTCTGTTTTATGAAGTTAGAACTATGGACTGTGAAAAGTTGATAAGTTTGGTTGAAGAACATGTTCCATTGTGGGATATGCGAGACAAAAGATATCATCGTCGTGATGTTCAAAGGAGTCTGTGGACAAAGATTGCTGAACAAATAGGATCTGAAGGTAAGATTATTGTAAGAAATAACTAATTTGGTGACTATGTTAGTTGTTTATTCAGTTTTTAAATTTTAAAACAATCATTGTTCATGAAAATTTTTGGTGGCTTTGTTAGTAAATTAATTTAACAATTCAAATACAATCATTGTTCATGAAAAATTTCTTAAATTTGTCTCTAACGGTGTATGCCACATTGACACCCCTATTTTCACCAATGGTTGCAAAACGATATTGTGTTGGGGCAGCAACTAATGAAGGGCCCTTTCTTTGTCGATAATAATGTTATGTAGCAAACATATGCATTTAATGATTTTGTCAGCATCGTCAACATCAACCTCTATAGCTTTGTGTAATATTCTCCATGCAAAGTGCATTCTACTACTTGTCTTGCTTGTGACAACCGGCAGTTGAATTTTGCTTCTGCTGGCCCTAATTTCGTTGCAGGATATGGTCTCATTAAGTAGGGCTTTAGAGGGTATGCCTCGTCTCCAAGAAGTACGTGAGGAACTGACATGTTAGTTCCAGGTAGGAAAGAGGTCCTTTACGCCTAAGGAGCCTGTTTCAAGTTTTTGGTAAAGTCTTGAATGCTTGAAAATCCCTCCATCACTCTCTTTCCCATACGCACCAACGTCGATGGCCAAAAACTTGTAGTCCGGCCCAGCAACACCTTGTAAAACGATTGAAAAGTACTGTTTATAGTTCCTGTACATGGCGCCAGAATGATCTGGCTGTTTAATACGAATATGTTTACCATCAATGCAACCGACACAGTTGGGAAATTTCCACCTGTTCCAAAACTCTTGAACAATACCGTTTATATCACATTCTTCAGGAGTACAAAGGTGCACAGTTTGTAGATTATCCCAAATTGCAGTACATACTTCCTTGACAATTCGTCCCACTGTCACATCAGAAATTCTGAACGAATACCCCAGTGTTTTAAATGAAGAACCAGTCGCTAAGTACCTGAAAACAATAAATAGTTATAAAATGTGTTTTTCTAGATAAAAAATTGAATTTGAAAACGGGCACCATGCTAGTGCTCAGTCAATAAAATGATATTGATAAACAAATTCATACTACAGTTTATTTTAATTACTTTTTGTTTTCAGTTGATGACGCGAAAAAAGTGGCATGGACTCTGAGATACATTCAGAAAAGAATTTAATAAAGCCTTCGAGCACCGTTCAGGAGTCAAGTGAGGCCACTTACAATTCTTCATGGCCTTAATACAAGCTAATGCGCGTTTTGAAAGATGTGGGTGCACACAGGAAGCTACTTGCCAAGCTCTCACCTAAGAAAAACAACTTTCTGCACATGAACATAAATTACAGCAACAAGAATTAGTATCTGACAGTATTGCTGATGAGAGTAATTCATCAAACCAGCATGGATCAGACCTTTTCGAAAGTTCTAGTGATGTTTCTAATGATACAACTGTTTCCCAACATTCACACCCAGTGGTTTCTGAAATGCAGCCTCCTCCATCCTATGCATCAGCCTCTAGAACCAAGCTGAAGAGAAAGTTTGAAAGCTCATCTCAGGATCCTTTCCTTGACATTGAAAACAAAAATAAAACTGCTTTCAGAAAATTCATTGTTGAAACAAAACCCAGATTATTTGTTTCTGCAAAGCCTGCTTCCTTATTTGATGAAGATTCCTGAGAACAGGAAACTGGAAGTGAGAAATAAAATACAAAATGTTCTGATTGATGAACAATCCAGACAGACGATTTACACGTCAGTGACTCATCCATTGGCTTCTCCTTCTCCATCTTCCCACAGCTCTACTTCCTCTGCTTACAGCTCTACTACTTCCCTGTTTGTCCACAGCAGGGCAATTCGTTTAATGAGTTCAATCAAGAAACACAAATGGATTCTGTCCAAACGTATTTCACTTCTTTTCTTAAAAATCATTTTAATATGTGAAGATATTTTCTTTTTATCAGGTGATTGTAAACTGTGTTAAAATAAAATTTTAGTGTTTTTTGAAGAATTATTAGTTATTTCTTACCTTATTGTGACAGCCAATCGTTCTTCCGGTGATATAGTTTCTCGAAAATTTGAAAATCTTTCTATTGAGTGCCAAATTTTATTCAATATATAATTAAATGTCTCCTCACTCATACGATAGTACTCAGAAAACTTAATTTTATCTTCCTTTAGACTGGTATGCAAATGATGAAACTCGCCAAGTCGGCTCCTTTCGGTCAGTATCGGATGCACCCAATACCTTCTTCTCCTTTTCCTCTCCCTCCTCATCACATAGGTATTTTCAAGTAACATTATCTCATCAAAATCCATTACAATCTTGCGGACTTTGTAAGTAAACACACAAAGAAAAATCACTTTCCGTACTAACTAACTTGCCACTTTCTGGCAACCAACTAAACTGGAACTGGACTGACAAAAACGGTTCCAATGGACGATCGTATTCGGCCGAATTGACAGCCGGCAGATTTCACCAGACCGACGGCCGAACGGTTTGGTTGAATTCGGTTCCAGTGGACGGTTAGCCTAATCCTCAAATTTCTGAGAATAAAGGATGCTTCGGAGACGGATTATATTTATAGCCCAGTCAATAAAGACCGAAAATAGCAAATATCCCCCTCAAAGTTGGAAAAATCGATCATTTCTGGCACAAAACTTTATATTATTATATTTCAGTTAACGCATAGAGTTGGTCTTTTTTTTGTTGAATGTTTGTAGTAAGATACTCTACAAAAAGGGCCCTTTTCACTTTTATGATAGATTATCCCATTTAAAATAAAAATATCCACAAAAATTTAATTTTCTAAGATGTTTTTTCTTCAAATAACATCTTCGAATGTAATGTAACTCTTTGAAATAACTAGGAAATTTTCTCTAAAAGTTGTAGATTTATTTTTTCTTAATCCAAACCCCTCAGCCCTCAATATTGATCCCCTTGAAATAATTCTAATAAATCAGAAAAATAAATCAGAAAAATAAATTCTGATAATAAATCAGAAAAATAATTTCAATATAATTTGCTATGAATTGGAAGATCAAGATTGGAATAAAAATGTAAACTTATATTATTCTCCAATTTTCAAAGAAATTATTCTTGTTCGTCTATTTAAATTTTCTGAAAGTTTCAATCACGGAAAATGAAACCATTCAACAGCTGAATTCCAATTTAGAGGCTACTCACGTCTTCACAATGCGCAGAAAAACTTTCCCGATATTGAAATTCAACCTTCACAACTCTCCTCCATTGTGATGACTCGAGAAAAAGTTGGTTTCTTCTTCTGCCACTATGGGATTCAATTTCCCTGCCCCTATCCCCCTGCCACGAACTTCATTCGTGGCTAGTGATAAGTGTATTTATTCCAAAATGTCAAACGCAATCCAGAAAACCGTTATAAAGCGCCTGACATTTGGGAAATGAAATTCTATTTCCAATGTTGTGTGCCGTGAAATATGTTAAACTACCAGCTTTCATAGGAAACACACAGGTGATGCGGGAAACCATTCCTCTTTTTGCACCAGAAAAATATTCTTGAATTACACTTTCATGCTTAATCAATTTTTCACAAAAAAAAAACATTCGTAAAATATTTGCAATTGATCGCGAAAGAGTACGATTGATAAATGAAATTAGTAAAAAAACATTTAGAGAGAATCAGTTCGTAGCCGAGGGCGATAAGCGCTTGTCTGATAATCCAAAGGTTCCAAGATCGAATACAGTTGCCGGAACGGATTTTGGCAGAAAAACAGCCGTCATCTCTCATCATCACCTCTCTCATTACCCACGCACAAGCCTAGAGCTCATGTGGGCATCACCCTCAAAAAAAAAAATCAGTAATTGATTAAACTGGTTTATATACGTACACATACACTCTATATTTGCATTATAACGTATTATAACTGGAATTGTATATAATATGTATAAAAAATGTGTTTTTCTTTGTCTGATATGATGGTTTTTGGCAAAATGTAATGTGAATGCATGTTATACTGATGTGAACAATAAAGCTTGATTGATTGAATGATTGAATGATCCAGTATAATCAGTAACAACTGTTGTTACCAGAGTAACAACGCTTCAGTAACAGTTCAACAATGTTACTCAACAATATTCTGAGTAACAACGATTCAGCAAACTTCATGAAAAACGTCACGCTATAAAGTTATAGAGTAAACTTCACGTAATCCTAGTAGTTCACGTTTTTGTAACGTAACAAAATCCGTTGATGTTTACTTAGTAAACATGAACCGGAGGTTTAAACAGTCCCTATCACCACATTATGACATTATTACGTATTCACTTATCCATTCAACGTGTTATACAAATTTAGAGGACTCGCAAACATTGCAGTTTGGAAACACAGAAACGAATCAACAACTGAAAAATGGTCCCAGACCATAAATTGAAGGGTAAAATAACTTTAGATTGATATGGATCATCAACTAAGTTTGATGGATATAGAAACCCAATTAAGATGGACCAATTCAGGATAGATTTATATGAGGTATATATCTTCAACTAAGTCGATGATAATATTGCAAATATGAATTCTACATAAGGAATACTTGAAGAGGAATTCTTCTTCTAGATGAGTTTGTTCTGCCATAGATATAAATGAATTTCGTTGCGTGATGCGCATGCATACTAAACTTAGTTATGGAAATTTGTTCGGTAGAAGAGTCAAACGGACTCGAATCGGAAAATCCTACATTTATTAATAATAAACCTACTTATTTTCAATCAATAATACAATAAAGTCAATGAATCACTCAACTCAACCACTGAAAAACGATAATGATCAGAATTTTTCAGTAGATAAACCAGTGAATTTTCAATCGCGGCCATGAATCACTTGTGAATTTGAACAAACCAATCAATCAGCGTGTGATTGCGAACTGTGGCAGTAGTTGCATTGTAGAGCTGTCATCTTGTCATCTGAATAATGCCTATTCGAGTGATAGCAACCTGCTGCACATTGATTTCAATTCCCATTGGAATGAAATGATTCCAAACCCAATCCAATTCAGGATGAATGCAGCCCGTGAGTACTCTTATCAACCCTTATTACACCACGGCACGGAGTTTATGAATCTGTGATGACAGGGAGCTTGTTCATTAATAGGGGAGAATTGATAGTACTCAAGTAATAAATTGGAAGTATTGAACGATGGTACAAGCAATACAATAGTTTGTTATGTATAGAGAGAGGCATGTTCAATAGATTATAGAAAGCTGCAGGTGATACGATATTTTAATGCTACCTAATTTATATTTTTTTCAACCAAGTTGAATTCAATTCTACATTCAGGCTGTGATGAATGAGTCGCTGTCAGATCTGAATTGTGAAGCTCATGAATCTTAATCTTTTGATCATTCAATTTTATAATGTGGTTTTTTATTTGGATTGGATTATGAAACAATGATATGATTTTTGAAATGCAGAATATTATGCATTCCAAAGCGAATCCTGTCTAAAAGAATTAAAAATTATTTTGTAAACGATAGAATATTACATTGAATTCCATCCTTGACAGCTGACAGCTGAATTTAACAGCTGAATTATAAGGTTCCCTAACACTAGAAGAATACCGTAGCATAATATTATCATGATTTGCTGCGTTTCGTTTGAGTAGCCTAAGTTCAGAGCCAATCTCCAAGGAGCCCACTATGGCTTAGAAGTCCTATTTTCAATCCAAGGGTATTTCTTAAATTGAAATTTGATTAAGAATTTTAATCGTGTAAAAAAGCCCCAAGAATTGAGTTGAATTTGAGAAATCACTGATTATCTAGCTAATGTTGCAAACTATTCCTTATTAACAGGGTGAAATCGGAACTAAGTTTGAATCAAGAAAAAGAAAGTGGTAAGGAAGGATAATAGTTAGGATGATAAAAAAAGACACTGAAAATAAATGAGGGAAACATGAAGGGAGGAAGCGATAGACCTGAGCTTTATAATAGGGAGACCTGTAACGGGCAAGATTTCATAAAAAGATAAGTCTTTCTTATCCCTGATTCAGCGCTTTTCGCTTTTCCTCAAGACGCGCGCAGATGTGCTTGAAATTAAAACGGACGACGGCTTTTCCTCAACCTCACTCATTCCGTGGAGAAAAACCTCTCGCTGAGCTTCCATGAGCAGCTAATGGAATTTTCCCAGTTGGGGAATTTCAACGGAATAAGCCATCGGTTTGACCCGACAAAAATGGAGATATAAGGGGAAAGCTTATTTCAATTAGATGAGAGGATTTCCACTCGCTCAAACCGTCTTCCAGTTGTTTTTCTTCATCCAAATCATGACTCAAACTCAGAACTGTTATCTAGATTTGAATGCAATAAAAACAGAGCTGAAAACAGTTTGACTTGTCAATTATGAATTGTTATTTTCATAATATCGAGAAAAGTCACAGATGTGATTCCTGACTCAGCTCCATAAGCAAGCATTAAAAAAGCTCTTTTAAAAATGTAATGAGATTGGAATAGTTGAAAGGTTTCTTCGAATGAGAATTGGCAATCTATTACATGTTCAATATGAGAATCTGTGAGAATTTAATCTATTACATACCATCAGTCTTTGTGCAGATTATTCAGTTTCATAAAGCATTAGCTCAACTCAAATTAGCTTCTTTTGCGAGATTCTGTCAAGCATAATAGTTTCTGGATAGTCAACTCAACTCCTGAACATGAAATTCATCTAAAAAGCATCATCTCTTCATCAGTATACACAGGTTGATCACATACCTCCCACACAATATAAGCAACTAGCGTAGGATGTGTGGCTAGCTAATTGCAATTTCATCATGATTCTAGGAATGTTCATTTCTGGGTTGTCTGCAATACGTCAATTGAACTCATGAATGACGTCATATATATGAGCACAACTATTACGTATCCCCCAGATTTTAATGTTTATGATGGACGCCACCCATTCAGTATCATCATCACCATCATACACGAGAGAAAAACTAAGTGCCATACGAGTATACTACTGCTGTACTTACATAATTATTAGATAAGTGCTTTTCTAAAGTGAATCACAATATTCGTTACATGTGCTCTCAAATGTCGAAGTACAAATTCTCATTTCAAAATATTCATGAATAGACTCATGAGTAAGTCTTATAATATATTTTTGATAAAATTATATCTTTGAATAAATTAATATTTAGTGATATTATGTGACAGAGAGGAAGGAATGGGAGAGAATGGAAAACGTCTACAAAGAAGTATGGCTATTATATACATGAATTGATATAATACGCTTAGGATGAAAACGAATCAGACGTAATGGAGACATAACACATCCACATCATTCTTAATAATAAGAAAGAGCACTAAACGGTTTATTTATTTATTTATTTTGTGACAGATCATTCATGTCATAGGAAGCATTAGGTAATGTGTAGTACGAGTAGAGTGTGTAGTCTCGTAATATAACTCAGATTCTGTAATACTAAAATATTTACAAAATTCAAACAAAACCATTATTATCAATAACATCAAGAAGAATAACATTATCAGTACGAAGATTGAAAGCAAGATGACATCTTCAAAATTCACAATGTCAAGTTATGTCATCACCTTATTAGATGATATTAATCTTATTCGATAATATATTTCCTTTGGACTGGAGCAAAGATTTTTCCAACAAGGAAAACCATATCACATTCAGTTCTGATGTGATCTTTGATAGAAGAACATCTTCCTGCCAAGAATAGTCCATAGAAATGATGTAGGCTACACTGCAAAAGCATTACCAAGTAGTAGCTCACAATAATGGATCTATTCTCAACCACCCCTTTTCATCACGCTCTAGCATCTTGGAATCATCATCACAATCATTCTCCACTTCCCTCTGTGTCCCTCCCATTCCCCCACCCATCCTTCACCCCCTTCCCCCTCTTCCATTGTCTCCGACATCCAACTTGCAAGAGCATGTTGCCAGTATTAATTTGTTTGCTGTGCCAACAGTGTAAAATGATGCAAATTACTTGTTGGCCGCAAGCTAGGCCGGCACTGCCACTCTTCAGTATTCAAACCGCTGTCCAAACGACCTACATACGCGCACACATGCGCGAGTAGTCTCTGGCGCCTGAACCGAAATAGAATATGCACACCGCACAACACGACCGGCGTTCCCAATTAACAAACACTATCGATTGAGTTTCGCCGTTACAAAATCACCTGCTAACGGCCACAATAGCCCTCGATGATCTACATGATTGTTGCACTGGAAAGCCAAGTATTTCTTCTTCAATATAGCATGATAGGCACTGAACAGGAATTGATAAGATTTATTAAGAAAAAAGAGGTCTGGGATGTTTTTGTGATCGAAATGTTTTTGAAATAAAAGTTTTTGAATTTTAATCCCCATTTCCATAATTCGTACGTTAAATTATACGAGATAAAATTGATAAGAGGGGAATTCTGGGATTCTGGTGCTGAGAGAGTTAAAAATCTCTTGGATTGGAGTATGTGTGATTATAATATTCATATGTATAATTCAACATATATATTGATACTCGTATAATAAGATTGCATGAAAACATACAAGAATTGTATAAAAGAATCAATATATAATTTAATCTATGCGTTTTTGCACACATGAAAGTTTAATCATTAGATACCGTAAGTCAGCAAAACTATACACAGTTTTACTGGAAATCTTGGAACTGTTCCAAGCAGCCTTCCCACGAGCTCACAATGTGTATTGAATTATTCAATTTCTCTAGATGTTTCAAGTTTGTAAAATGAAGATTTCTTTTTCAAAACGTAAATCGTACAGACTCGCAATTCAACTTAAATGAATGAATACGGATAAATGAGTCTGTGAGGTAATAATCACAATGAATAATTGAGAAGAGTTGGTGTCAGATGATATTTCTAGTAATTTACATTTTCTTTTCATTAGACAAATTGCGGGTTCAAGATAAAAAGATAGTGACCAAATGATTCCCAAATCAACCACATCCAATCCCAATCAACCGCAACAATGTGATTAATAACATGATAATTACTGCATATTTGATTACAACAGTATCGTACAATAATACTCATTGACAACTGCATTGAGCGTACAGTGCGTATTCAAAACACTAGCTTCTGAAAATGTAGCTAAACAGGATTCCCTTTCCTAGAATGGAATACAAATTGACTCGTACAACCACGATTTTCGTATGAGCTTTATTTATATGGTTTTGGGAATGGTTATGGGGAGGGGGGCAGTGGTTGGTGGAAAAGCGTAGCAAACAGTTTGAACTGACATGCTCAGCTGTCAGATGATCAAAGAGAGAGAACGGCAGGGTTAGGAGGAGGGAGAGGAAAGTTGGAGAGTTGCTCAAACATCAAACTCAATTTACTCGGGCACACGTACAGGTGGGCGTCGATCAAAAGAGAGGTTTGGAATGAGGGATACATGAAGATAGAGTGAGAGAGTAGATAGGAGAGGAGGGTTGAGAGATTAAAGAGAAAGAGAGAGTGGGAAGGATAAAAAGGGTAAATGAGGTTAATTAAGGATAAATAATTAATTAGGGAGGAGAAAAATGACGTGGAGGGGGAGAAGATGACGTAAAGACTGAATAAAGAGAGAATTTCGGAAAAAAAGAAGAAGAAGAAGAAGAAGAAGAAGAAGAAGAAGAAGAAGAAGAAGAAGAAGAAGAAGAAGAGAGAAGAAGAAGAAGAAGAGAAGAAGAAGAAGAAGAAGAAGAAGAAGAAGAAAGAAGAAGAAGAAGAAGAAGAAGAAGAAGAAGAAGAAGAAGAAAGAAGAAAAATGAGAAAGAAGAAGAAGAAGAAGAAGAAGAAGAAAGAAGAAGAAGAAGAAGAAGAAAAATGCAACAGACAAAATTGCTGCCAAACACTCCAGAAAACCAAAAAAAAAACGAACAGACTAATACAAGATGGAAAGATAATGGTAGAAAACGGAATGAGAGATGTGAAGATGTGTCAGAAATATAGACAGACCTTCGTGGATGAAAGAGCAGTGATGATTCAAAACCTCGCTCACTTTGAGTTCAAGGGAGACAGAACAAGACCAAGCTCTAATTTCGTTCCTCAATCTGGCTAATGCGTGTACCCCACCTCACCCCTCCACCATAACTCCAAACCAACTCAGCTAACGTGAGCTGGATGCTCGTTACAAACATTGACAAGAACTCGAACTCATCCCGTCCCGTCCCGTCCCGTCGTATCTCGTTTTCCAAATTGAGAGCATTACACAGCATGTGAGACAGGTTAGCGCGTATTTTGGCTATTATCGCGCGTAATTTGAACTTTAAATAACTGCATTTTACTATCGATCAAAGCCACTTTCCGCGCTGTTGTTGTCGAGTAGCGAGAGTGAAACATTCACGCGTTGGAAACCCGTTGATGATTTAGCGAAGTTGTTCTAGCAAAGTGGGGAAAAGTTAGTGCTCTGAGAGTTAGTTGTTCGATCAATTAATGGTGCCTAATTGAGTGTGTGCTATGTATTGGAGTATGAATATGTGTGGGGTTGAATAAAGAGAATACAGTAAAGAGTGAAGAAGAGATGAAAAGAGAATTGGAAAAAGAGAATAGCTTCTTTATTTATTTTTCTGACAAAGTTTGGACAGTGATGTCCACTTTATCACTTAACCACTGAGTAATCACAAAGAGAGGAATAAAAAGAGTGAAAAGTCTTTAGAATAGGTAACATCGTAAAGTAGCCTAGACTAAATAGTTAGTGAGTGTACAGTTGACTTATTCCAGTCAGGATCAATAAGTCCCTAATTAACTAATAAGTTGGTGTGTTTAACAATAAAATTATTGACAGCTTGAACTTGTGAAAATATTGAGCAGAAATTCATGCAATTATGAAAGAATGGCCTTTTCGGGAGCAAAATGGAACTAAAAGAGTAATAAAACTTAGTTTAAAAATGAAAGAAGAATGTACAAATGAAAAAATAGATTGAAGTGGAGAAGTTTTGTTTCAGAGAACATTAAATTTCGAGCGATCGACTTTTTTTCAAAGAGATCCTCGAGTTATTATATTGATACAATTACCAGTTTTCAATGTGAATATTTTAACAGTTTTCAATATGAGTGGAACATCTCTTGTTGCCTTGAAACATAGATAAATAATTGTTAGCAGTGAAGCATTGTTACATCAAGAATTAAAAGTTGCACAATAAATGATAGCTGTTCAATACTTCAATAATTGAATGAAAGATCACCACAGTATCAAAAACTGTGGGATACCAACAAGCCACCGTAAAAAGAGAAAGAAACGACCACTGTGTTACTTCTAAAAGGCTACAAGAAAACAGTGCGATACAACCATGATTCGATAGATTCAATTGCGAAAATTCCAGGAAACAACAACGAAATAGTGATCTATCTATATCCATCTACAGAAGAATGGGCAAACAGTGCAATACAACCTAATCCGATAGATTTAATACGAAAATTCCAGGAAACAACTACGAAATAGTGATCTATGTATCTACAAAAGAGTGAGAATACAGAGCAATACAACAAAATTCGATAGATTCAATGCGAAAATTCCAAGAAACAACAACGAAGCGTGATCTATATATCTACAAAAGAGTGAGAATACAGAGCAATACAACCAAATTTGATAGATTCAATGCGAAAATTCCAGGAAACAAGAGTAAAATAGTGGTCGGATTGTACAGTTAGCTGGCGAACAGGTAGCACAGAGTGTCACTTCCAGGGAAAAGGTCACAGAAACAGATAAATGGTCGAGGCTTGTGTCACCGTAATTCAGCGCTGGCATGCCATTGTAAAGTGGATGATCGATGATTAGTGCATTGTGACATGACGCCTCCTCAATTGCTTCTGCTGCTCTCATGCACGCACCACTCTTCCAACCATAGAATATAAATCGATTCGGTTTCATTTCTGTTGGCGGTATCACCCTGTACAAAGTGCCGGCACAATCGGTTTGTTGTTGCGGAGAGACATTCCTGCTCAGCTCGCGGATTTAACCTCGAAAACAGTAATCCACAAAAAAACCACCAATTCATTGGCACGATGAAATATGGAGTCGGTCTATGGAAACTACTAGGGTTACTGGAAACAGTGTTTTCAACTTCCACATCGATGATTTCTTGCTTGAATTTCAGTGTATGTAGTCTCAAAACTTTTAGTTTCAGAAATGTTTTATCAGAATATTTTTGAGATTCTTGAAAGTCATACTATCTAAAATAATAAGCTTTTTTCTCCAATAATCTAAGCCTGTAATCTGTTATTATTTATTTATTTAGCGTATGGCTTTTAATAGTGGGGAGACCCGAGTAGGGTTGTTCCACTTCACCAACATAACCAATTTTTATTTATTTTAGCGTATGGCTTTTTATAGTGGGGAGACCCGAGTGGGGTTGTTCCACTTCACCAACATAACCAATTATCCCTTGATAGGGAACATGGTGAAAGTTTGTTTTCACTTAGAAAACAAACATCAGCATTTAAAAAAAAAGTATTTAAAAACATAACCAATTATCCCTTGATAGGGAACATAAGAAATCTGTTAATAAGATTTTACTCCAAAAATCTGCATCATGAAGAAAATGTTATATTCAGAATAAACCATGCAATAATGAGCTCTTTAATACAATAATCTTAATCAGTAATCTGTTAATGATCTTTTATTAAAAAATCTGTAAATTTGAAAAGAATCTCATTTATAGCTGGGGTGAAGCCTGTAAAGAAGTTATTTTCAATAGCTTTAATAGGAAAGCTACTAAAATCTTCATGGGTTAAATCTAGTTGAAAATATTTACAATAGTGTCTAAACACCTTATGAGTTGATTATTCCTTGAATAATAATAATTCTTGAATTATAAATGAATAAAAATTGTCGAAAAAGTGGGTTGATCACAAACGTTATAAAAACGTAGAAATAACAAAACAATGGTCAAAAAACGTTGAAAAAATAACTGGAAATTTATTTATTGATTGGTTGTTAGCATGTCTGTTCTTCTGTCTTCCTATTAGAACACTAAAGCAATTTTCATTGATTGTTTCACGTTTTTATGACTGAAACCGATCCAATATGAACCGATTTCTTATCAACTCCATCAATCTAGACTTTCTCAATAATGTGACAATCTAGTATGCAAGCCTTTATATTTTTAATCTTTATTAATCAAGTAATTGATCTATTCCAAATAATAACCTCGAGCCTTGACTTGTGAGTTACCCTCGTTTTTAACAAAGCTGGTAGTAATTTATCAAGTACATGAAACTTTTCCAAGTTTAAGGACAATATGTATTGTGGGTTTCTGTCGAGCTTCACCATAAGTTCTTTCGAAGCTCGAGACTCCCATCCACTTTGAAGTGGACTATAATGCGGAACCCACCTGTAAAGGAAGGGTGGAAAAAGGTGTCTCATCACTTAAGGTGTATGAAAAGGGGAAAAGGGTCACCCATGGTTGACTGCTCCTTGCCAGACAAGTGCTGCCTTTCATGTGACCTTCCTGCTTCCCCAAGATAAATGGACTCCACTTCCGGCACACTCTGTATACTATGAGAAGAAAGTTCAAGGCGCTCATTCCTTGGGGCAGCGACACCACGATCATCTTTAGATTCAATCAATTCTGACTCTAGAGTCCTTTATTCCATACTATATTGTCAACACTGACTTTCAACTTGACTCGACTGTTGACTGATAACTTGGTTCGACTGAAAACTTGAATCAATTGATAACTTGACTCAACTGATAATTAGAATCGACTGATGACTTGACTCGACTGATAAATGGACTCGACTGATAACTCCTCCAAACTTGACTCACTCACTGAGAAACGTTCCAGTGTCCTTCCACTAGAATTTACCGCTCATCTACAGATAAAATCGTCCGTTGCGTGACTCACTTAAAGATAAATCAGTAGCAATTCACGACTAAAAAGCGTTCTCTTATCTTTTTAATGTTATTAAGGACTATTAGGTGTCATTCCGAATGAAATACAATTCCACAAACATTTAGCTTGACTTGTAATGTGTAAGGTCATTAATGGAGGATTTTTGGATGATCTATTGGTTTATTTCCATAAGACTTGCAATGGACTCTACCACCAAGAGCAGGGACCTTTTATGTGATTTACAAGTAATTTATTCCTCATGCATGATTTTAAAAATAGACCCTCAATGCTGGGGTTTCACAAAGCGAGATCAATTTAACGCAGGTAAACACAATCCTAAGTGAATTTGATCAGCTGATCCAAAATAATTGATTCCAGTTGCAGCAACCCCAAGGTTAGTAGATGCCTTGGGGTACAGAGACTGTATAATAACAGTGTGACCATTGGTGTGAACCGGCCCATAAGAATATGTTGGAACATTAGAGGGTCTAATCACCTTTGATCAACTTCCATACTCAACTTCATTAATTTGTAGGCGGGATTATTTCCAAAAGAAAGTTTCATGAATCAAGTACTAGAAAAGAATATTCATGGAAAGTTTCACAGACCTAAGAGAAAGAATAACCACGGAAAATTACAGAACTATGGAAAAATACTGACGGAAAATGACACAGAAATACGCAAAAGATAACAAAGGAAAATTACAGAACTATGGAAAAATACTGACGAAACTACAGTGCTACGCCAAAAATAGCAATGGAAAATTACGGAACTATGGAAAAATACTGACGGAAAATTACACAGAGCTACGCAAAAAATAACAACGGAAAGTTACACAACCACGGAAAAATACCGGCTATATAAAACCGACGAAATAAATTTTTGCCCTACTGGTCAAAACAACCATTTGAGTGGATGAATAATATGACTTTCTAGGAGACGCAGAAGAAATTTTAATGAAACTATTCATTGCAAGGCTCTGATCATAATAGTAGCACAGTCATGACTAATCCATCCAACAACTCATTGCGCATATCATGATTATTGAGGCTTCAAAGTAAACAACGATTACATAATTGTACACAGACCAATAATTTCTATTCATTGATTTCCAGGAACTCTACCACCAATTCAAGTATTGCTCAACTAATTAATCCCACAAAATGTTTGTCTATGAGCATCGTTATGATACAGTACATGAGCATCATTATAACACATTGTACGAGTATTTAGTCTTTGGTCGTATATTCTATCAAAGCATTCCACACAGAGTGATCAATATCCGTAGCTCCTGGAATATGTGATAGCTTTGAATAATTATGTGACAGTGTAATGAGATACTCTTTAAGCTATAGTATGGGACAATTACTGTAAATCTGTGTCAGTGGTGCTGTGTTTGAATAGAGTAGGAATGATTGATTCTCCATGACGGCTAGTTTTATCCTTCGTTTCTCACAAAGTCCTCCTATACTATGCTTTTTTCAAGGAATAGTTTTTTTTTAATTTTTTCTAAGAACAGGATCTGAGTGTAGAGTAATTGACTTCTACTCTACAGTCATTCCAATGCTTCTAATATTTGTGATGCAAGAGAAAGTTAGGGAGGGAGTTGGTTCTGATAATATGACATTGCTTCATATCACATCAAGGTATAGTATAATTATCTATAGTTTGGGTTTGTGCTTGAAATTATTTTATTTCCAATTAAGTTTTGAGTCCAAAGCTTTGTACAATTTTCCCAACGTCAATGTCATAAATTATAAAATGAGACTCATATATTATTAACTTTAAAATTAATCGATGGTACAGAGCGTGCCATCCAAATTGGCGTCTCACTGGAGCATGCGCATTGATCGCTTTCTCCCACTTCAGTGCCTGCTGACTCGCGGTACAGTAAATTTCAAAAGTTCATTCAGCTGGCAAACTCAGCTTTATAAAAAAAATCATATTCGCTTCGGTTACCTAGCAGTACTCTTATGTTATTTGCTTCACTGACTGTACCTGTACTAGCCTTAGCGGCTGGAGGGGAATCGTGGTGGGAGAGATTATCCATCTCTCTCGCACACTCTCCCCTAGAAGCCAATTTGGATGGCACGCTCTGTATGACTTTACTGGCTAGAGTAATAGAGTAATGAAAAATGGAATAATTAAGGGAATCGATATGAATAATTTAGCGGAAGAGTTATGAAATAATTTAGGAAGCGGTTGGCTTTGTGGCCATACTGATATCTTATCGCTCAAATAAGATAAGAGGCATGCACCTGCTACCTCCAGGTTAACCACTCGAGGTTGATTTTGTGGAATATGATTAATTAGCATAAAAATCGCTCTCTTGCGGTTCGGAGCCCACACTAAGCTGTGAGTTCATTAATCTCCATCCTCATTCTTACCATTAATCACGCTTAAACCGAGAACCAAATATGCTCATCACCTTCAAAACAACAAATCAATTATAAAGAATCATGGAAGCTCTGTCACCAGCTACAAACCTCCGTTTGTCAATATTATATTAAATGCAAACAATGAACTGCGCAGGTGATGTTGATGACCGGCTGTGGCACGGTAATTGAGTAAATAGTATGAGAAAATGTAAAAAATACCTCTTTTTCTAGTAACGATTGAGAGGAAGGCTAGAAAAACAGAACGTTCATGAATACCTGATAGAGGCGGAATGGCGAGAAAGAACCTCAGTAAATAATGAAACGTTTCATTCGTGTTCGCGTCTGGAGACGGGCTTTAATTTACTCGAATAAGATATTTCTCGTTTGAACCAGGCGATATATTTGATTCATAGCGTCCAAATCTACATCTGGCTCGCAATTTGTGGAGCTGAATCCATTTCGAAACGCGATTCACCGATTCCAGCCACAAAGCTATCAAGTAATTTTTCCCAGGGTTTCAGGAACGAACCTGGCTGGGACGCATACCTGTGCTTTAGAATCGATTTGATCAGACGGATAAGTAAGCAATAAGCTGAGCTGCAATCAAACTGCGGTCACAAGAGAAATGTGAATGACGTCAGTGATTGAACTAAAAAATGAAAAAGTTTAGGTGTATCACACACAAAATACCGTAGACTGTGGTGCTGATGGTACTGATTGACTTTGCAGACAAAAGGGAAGCTACTGAAGTATTCAAGAATTCTCTTTGCTGAATGCAAAAATTGTCGTATGTAATTTTCGGAGGATTGAATTTTCCCAACTTGGCGAGAAAATAAATTCATACAAATTATTGCAGACTTACAAAGTTAAGATAACTATAGATTATTTATGTATCAAGCTGTATCTGAAAGAAATAAAATTTTAGATTACTCACGTTTTCTCATCGGAAGAAGATACAGGAACAAAATAAATTGATAACTCACAGCAAAACAGCACTCACCTGAAAAACACCAGAATGAATTTGTTAATACATGTGAGATCAGCAACAAAATAATAACTATACACACTTGTTCAAAATAATTGAGAAACAATACAAATTTTAAACTTATATTGAGAAAATTACATACCAGCACGTAAGGTAACTTACGGACCGCTGGAGGGAGTCTTACACATGAAAAAAACCAAAAGCAATAGAAAGTTTAGAAAAAGATTTTGAGGAAAAAACGTTGAAAATGAAGAAAGTTTGAATAAAAACAAGTTAAGAATTGGTTCGTGGAAAATCACCAGGAGAAGTAAGAGGAAATGAATTGAAAATAAAAGTTATCAAATACAACAAGAAGTATATCATTCCAATCATTTCACGGCTTTTTCAATTTAATATCACCATTAAAATCCGATACAAAACCATAAATCCCGCTCCTTGACACAAAAAGCCCACCTTTCACCCAAGCGTTCTCGCTGCCCTTTTCAAAATAATTAATCGGTCTGAAAAGTCGAGCGCTGAAAAAATTGTTTCAGCCGTTCAAATAGAAAAAGGAACCTAACAAGCTTAAACCGGGAGTTGTCGCAGTAGAAATGGTATTTTCTGGGGCATAAAAATTTTATGGCGATTTTCATCTCTGGCCTGTGAAAACGCAGGCTGCAGCTGACAGACGATTAAGAGCTCAGATTAACGATGACGTCACTTGAATAATGACGACACAAGTAGGAAACAACTGCTGACCACTCACACGGTAACTGGGCGCAATTGTCGACATGAATCAGTTGGCGTAGTGTGTGTGGGGGGTGGATTAGAGATGTACGTTGTGTGCTAGATAAAAGGTAATGTCCACAAAATTTTGTTGGGTCAGTGGAAATGTGGTGTTGATAACAAGTGAATAGACATTACTATTCTGGCGGCCACAAAATTATTTTTTTTTTTTTTTTTTTTTTGTTGTCAAATAAGAACCGGTAAAGTAGGGGAAATTAAAAAATTGCTTTAGTCCGATTTACGTCAAGAAGTCAGCATTGTTTATATAAGGAGCATTGATGCCAAGTTTCATTGAGAGAGAAAGAGAAAACTGCACGAAACGTGTTTGTTGGGACTGTGTGCGACAACAATGCACAGTGTGGCAACTATGCACAGTGCGAATAGGATAGAGACACCAGCAACTGCCTTGTGCTGAACAAGGATAGCAAACTCCCATCTAAGCAATGCTGACTTCTTGACGTAAATCGCACTATAGCTACTAATCAGAAATTGGCAACTTTCAGTGTTGCCTATTTTGATTGTCTGATTCGATTCCCCTGCATGATTGGAGTAGTCACCTGGAATACTTGACACCTCAAATTGTGTTAGCCGCCTTATTCCATGGTCGCCAGTATTATTATAATAATGAATAGAGCCCGGATGTTAGGCAAAATGCCTTAATTTTGCCTATTCTGCCTTTTTCGGGTGTTAGTGCCTATTTCAATATCAATAGCTTATTTCATCCTATTTTATATGTTTTGCCAATATGATTACCAATTTTTTAATTTGAAATATTAAAAAAAGTAGTAGATGACTGGAAAAAGAAAATTGAGCGTGCGTATAAGAATGTGTACATGAGAATAAGTCTATGATCTTTCAGAAAGAAAACAATATTCAGAGTCAAAAAACTTCAAGTGACACATATAATTCATGTGCAACCAGTAGAATATAAGTTTTTCAATTTTCTTGTATTATTTTACCAAAACTGTATCGGAATACACTATGCCTTTTTACGATTTTAAAGCGCCTATTTTTGTGTTTTATAGTGCCTTTTTGCCTGCCTATTTCAAGTATTATAAATGCCTGAACATCCGGGCTCTAATAATGAATTTGATCTATAAGTTCATAAATTGATTTATATTGGTTATATATTTTTTACTCAGGCTCTTTGCAGAAATGTTTGCAAAGATCCAGATAATTATGAACTCCTCTTTACTCCTTATGATTAATATCAACATAATATTCAAAATGAATAATGTAGGTAATTCGAATTCTAAAAAAAACAAACATATAAAATGAGCATGGACCAACTCTAGACAAGACATCATAAAATTTATTGTTTTTAGAATTCTATTTTCAAATTTCGATTTTGACCACTGACGGCCACTCCAATCAAGGGAAGAGAGTTATGCCATTGGTCTCGGCTGCCTAGAAAGTAGTCCCTCATCATCACACATATCATTATACAAGCACAAGCCTAATGCTCATGTGGGAATCACACTCACAAAAGAATACAGTTATGCTCGCTGAAGATAATCGTGACTGATATTCATTCCGATCTTTACTTCTATTTCTGAAAAATTATGTACAATCGAAATCATTCCAAAAAAATTGTTATATTTATTAGAATATTGTATATTATATTTATTGTTATAAATATATGTTACTTAAATATCCAAGAAAATATTAAAGGCCTGCAATTAATTTTTCATTCACTCTTGCAAATAAGTAAAGATACTTCAGGAGTTCTCCTACAATCTTGTACGTGTCCCTTTTGATGGTATACAATCCACAGTATTAGAAAACAAAATATACTAAGAAACTAAGAAACACGTATACCAATAGACCAGCTCTAAAAAGGCAAACCAGAAATGATGATGGACATACAAGTATGTAATAGTGTCAATGTCAATAGATGTCTGCGTTGGCGAGAAAAACGACACGTTCGGTTTAGCCGCAAGAAAACTCCGATATTTTCAGTCTCGTGGGTTTAGGTGCGTCTTTTCCAAGCCGTAAACGTTTGTTTACTCAGCATTTATCGCAGCGCTCCCCACAGCACGCTTCATCCCAGTTCAATTGAGTCATCGACATCTTATACATCCAGGAAAAAAGTTTCCAAGGAAAAAGAAAATGGATGCTATTGACAGAGATCAACTTGAAGGGAAGAGATAGAATATAGCAGAAAAGATGAGGTTCGAATAATAGGAAATGATGGTTTTCAGAGATTGCAAAAATGGGTTGACTGAGTTCATTTCTTCTTCGAAAATTTTGTGATTTTCCTTTCATTGTGCATCAATCGTAATTTTGAACTATATGTAATAATCATCAACGCCATATTTTCAAGTGACAATACAACATATTGCATTTGTTTTTTTTTTAGAATAAATATATTCCAATTCAATTCAATTAACTTCAATTCAGTTCAATTCAATTAATTTCAATATCTGAGCCTATAATGATTTTATCAACTTGTACGTAATAGTATATTTCGCACCTAGGGCGGGAAATGTGTGTTTGCCGGCTTGAGATCGCGGTTTTCAAGTTCGAGACGAATGTCGAACCGGCGATCGAGAGCCGGCAAAACATTTTCGCCCGTGGTGTGAACGCTATTTTTCGCCACACCAAAAAAAAAATATATATGGCAATTTTGAAAGTAAAATAATTCTAGGAAGAATTCAATGTTTTGAGGTTAGGCCTATGAAAATACTATCGCATTCTATTGTTTGATATCAAAACTGTTGAAAGAAATAATAGGCTATACTTTTAAGTGAAGAAATACTCACGTTTCTATTATTATTTTTTGAATCTATTGTATTAAGATTTTCAAATTCTATTTCAAAAAGAAACAATTACTGTACTTCACTTTTCAATATTCAAAATTCATAACTCTGTGTTACACAATGCAGCCAACACAATAATTGTTGAGGTAAAGGAAATATCATCGTATTCTATTGGTTCAAGAAAAACTATTAAAGAAAAAACAGGATAATACATATTAAGTTATGGAACAATAATTATTTATAGAATATAATATTAATATACAGCTTATTTCCGTAAAAATTATGTGATTATCTCTTCATGATTTGTGTGATCAGACACGATCAGCTGTCATTCAAGGTCATTTTCTTTTCCGCCCTAGGGCCGTAAACGTTTACCGACCTCGTCGGAAACAGAACGCTTTCGGCCTCCGTTTGAGGTGTGAAAAACAGTTCATTACGTCCAAGTGTGGCGAAAAAATATATCTTTCAATATAAGGTAGTTCTGAGCTCAGAGTAATAGACTTTTATCAAAGTACATTTATTTGAATTTGGAATAATTATTGTACTCCAATAAATTATTCCAATTGGAATACAATTATTGTAGAGTTAGAATTCATGCAAGAGCTCTTCTGGTTTAAAGTAAAACGGTTCACTGACAAATTTATAATTGATTCACTCATTTTCATCTGAACCACTCACAAAATTATAGATTAATATATTTTTATTCCGGATAACTCACTACACATAAATTGAATGCATTGAGTTAGTACTAAGCCAAACATGACCAACTCATAAAGCAGTTAGTAGGTAGGCTACGAAGGTGGTCACATGCCGATTAGGTCTAACGCATGCAAATTAATCATTATCCAGTGATAATAGCATACGTTGCTGTATTCTGATGGAAATGAGATAGTTTTCATTGTTGAATTGATGTGACGTATTGCAGATGGGACAACGCACATTGTAATATTGCCTACCGTATTTTGAGAACTATAATAATTATGCTGAATTTGAGCATAACATTGCTCAATTCATCCGAATTTCGTGAATTCCATTCCTGTCCCTTCAAGAATAATTACACATTTAGATTCTTCATTTCATCATTCCATCTAATTTCATTTCAGCAATCCAGTCCATTCCATTGTCACATATTATTTGTTTTTACTTGGAATTGAGCACATTTCGTACATTTTTTTGTGTGTGTAGAACAGGCTACGCAAATAGTTATTGGAAAAACATTTTTCTACAAACATTTCTAGTTTCATTTCTGTGCAAAAACGATCGAAAACAATCAAATTTTTACGCGTGAAGAAATATACAATATGACAATATGAGAAAATTAAATCGCTCTTGATTATATTATTGATTAAATCTCTTGATTAATATTATCCTTTGAATCTCTAGGATTATCTTGCCTAATGCTTTGAGAGAATCGATTTCTCAATGGTAAATATGGAACAATTATTATCCAATGATCATACGGTATCAATAGAATTATAATCTGTTTATTGAAAATAATGAGATTTCAAGTTTGCTGGAATCACGCAAGGTGAACGGTTTGCAATGTTAACCAAAATTCAATTTGATAATTGTTTCCATAACACTATTGTGATAAGGTTTCCCATAACTATTTTGCTTATCATCGAAGGCCCAAAAGTATTCATATCAGAAACATCCAAAATCAATCAATCATATCTCTCAATAATCCTGTTATCTCTTTCAGGCATCAAACTAATGACTGTCCATTGAAACCGGGCCTCAGCCTGATAAACATGTGTGGGAATGAACAAGCATCAACATAAATTTATACATGTAAATTATGTATACATATGTAAATATGATGCACATTGTATGAATATAATATACAATGTAAATATAATGCACATGTTTAAATGTGATGCAGCTCACAGAGTATGAAATAAGCTTAATAGATTCGATGTCCTGAGGGATAACCCTAGTTCCCACCGGCTTGAAATTGCAAAGGGGGATAATTGAACAACGTGGATGGTTGAAATTCAATTCAGCCTTCCGGAACTAACTCGTATTCCTAGTATTCCCAAGTCAATTCGAATGAAGAGTAGTTTCCAGTTCAGAATGCGCCAGTATTTCGAAAACAGAAAAGATAATCAAGTTATGTTGAATGTTACTAGTTACAGATGCATTTGAAACTGAATGCTGTGAACAGTATGTGACTCAAGAGTACCTTAAAGTGTCTGACTAGACAAGTTGGTACAGAAAAGACTCCTCTACTAACCTTCTAGACTCCAGTAACCAGCTAGTCTCCAATTTTCCTTTCAGGCGAGAAACCAGACACTATCCTATCTTACAAAGACGTAGCCTTGTAGCAGAGCTGCCACATGATCTACTTCTATGATAAGCCACAAGGTTACATGGGCCTCTTAACAAGCAACACTCAATAGTATGTAAGTGTATACTTGTATTACTGAAAATACGTATAGCGTTGGAAATAGATTCATACCTCCCATGTATTCATTTTCAACTGACTGCGATGAATAGGGAACATATTGGCTAAACTCGTAGTTAGAATTGATGGCAAGCATGAATTGGATAGAATGGAAAGAGAGATAGATACATTTTGAGAAATAGTTCATTAAAGATTATAGTTTATTTAGATAGTTCATTAGAGAAGATTCAAGAGATATATTCTGAGAGATGGTTCATTACAGATGATGATTTATCAGAGAAACACAGTTTATTCTTCAATCACCTTCCTCTAAATTCTCTCCATTAACGTTTCTAGACCGACAAAGTTGATCAAGTGCGTCAAAAATTGTGGAACATAAACATTTCAGTTCATTGAAGGTAGTTTATTAGTGAACATTCAAGAGATACATTTTGAGAGATTTTCAATAGAGATTATTGTTTATTAGAGGTAGTTTATTAGTAGAGATTTGGAACAGGGTTTATTCTTCAATCACTTCACTCTTAGGCTAGGCGTATACTATTTGAACGGATGGGGTAAAATATTCAAATAAAATTTAAAATATCCGATTTAATATTATTTCAGGCTCTCTTTTAGTTTATATTTCAAGTTTTCTCACTTTTCTTACACCATCTCTTACAAATCTTCAAGTTATTCCTTTCTGCTTCCTAACATTAAGAAAAATGTCCATGAAGAGAATTCAATGTTCATTTTATCATATTTTTGGGCTTTCCTTCTATTTCTCAACTGTACAAACGATTATTTTTATTCGATTTACGTTCTGTGACAAGATTCAGCAGTTAGTTTGACAAACGAAGAGGACTCCAATCCAAACAATTTAAAACGTACTCTCCAGAGTGGAAATTTCTCGCTAACGATATAACGTAGAAACCAAACAACGAGAGACAAAAATTACACGAGAATCAGTTTGCAAATTAATGGATGTATCGTGTTGCACAATCGACAATAATAATTGACGATGTTATTTGCCGAAGAGTTCAGAGTTTCCACGTTGATTACACTGATTGATGATGACGATGACTATGATGATGATGATGATGATGACAACGTGGGCGACTACGAAATTGATGATTTTGAATTATTTTGCAAACACTGCGCGCAAAGTAGCATCCAACTCATTATCATCGCAACAAGCAAACAGAGTTTTCTGGCCAAGTAGCAACATCACAAGCTCGAGCCGAAAAGTTTGAGTGGGAAGGAATAAATTTTTGCCTGATCAGAATGCTGACTGGTTCGGTAACGCATGAATGGAGCCCCCAGCACATCAATTTCAGTCCTGTCAATAGTGTGACAAAAAGCAGTAAACCAAACAGATATTTCCCCAAAGAGCGTGTGTGCTCTTCTGTCAACTGCTGACTTACTTCCCGTGGAAGTTATGGACTTCACTGTCACGTGAAAATTATACTCTTCTTGGAATATACTGATCGATACTGAATATATTATCTTCACATAGCATCGACCCCTGCTGTCGTGGAACAACAGTATTTGGTAGCTGATAAAACAACAGAAATAAATGAAAAGTCATGGAACAGTAGAATTTCGTGGATGATAAAACAATAGAAATAAATGAAAAGTCATGGAAACAGTAGTGTTTAGAGGATGATAAAACAACAGAAATAAATGGAAAGCAGCAAGATGGTAATTCAATGAATACCGAATTCGAATGATGAATAATTATGCAAACACATATCAACTGTGTGGGAAGTGAATTTTGATTGATTTGTAACAATTAGCAAACACTTTCCAGTTTGGGAACTGAAATGTGTAGAATCTTATGAAAAACTTCAGAATGACTAAATGCTCCCTCCACAATAATAAATCAATTTGAAATACTGAAGCCTGTTTATTCAACTCAATGATCAATAAGTTGAATATAACGTAATGTATTGTATAAGATATTCACTATTGAAAATGATATGCAAAATAATCATTATAAATATATACTTCCCTACATCAATGAATTAGAAATGAACTCCAAACTTCCCATCTATCAAAAATGGAGATTTATCATGTTGGCAGAACTCTCACCTCAACCAGAGATATAATTGAGTAGTTCCCTCTCCTTTTCTGTGCCTCAACTTAAAACTTCTCACTTTATTTATTGTAATCTGATATAATCAAGTTAATAATCATTGAATTAACGACCATTCACAGTTTAAGAACGACTGACAAAACAGGCATGAAATTCGTTTTGAGACTTGGGTATTATGTTATCATTATTTTGTTATAGGGTTCTAGAAATAGGGTTAAAGAAGGTTAATGAATGAGAAATATTAAGGTATATGTTTCTTGGATAAGTAGGATGAAAAATTCTGTGCTAGGTGATTCATAAATGAAAAATTCCATGTCCAAAAATCTCAAAACAAAATGAAAATTATCATCACTGATACTGATTGGTCAACCAATGATTTGGTCTTCTTCTCAATGTGTAGGCCTACTATAACAGAGTCCTTTGCGTGGAAGTCATTTCTGGTTTTTGTCATATAGACTGTTGTATTAATTGCCAAGTGATAGAAAATTCATCAAAATAATCTCCAAAGCAAGCGAAGTAAGTTGAATTCGTGCTTATTAATCAAGCTAATCATATACTCAGCTTAATTAGTTAGAGTAGGTGTATTTGGTTTTGGTTCTTGATGAATTTCCCCAATTTATGTGATAGTAATTGCTCATAAATGCCACTCGTCACCGAAATTAGTCCATCTTTCTCTCACGGGCCACACCCAACTTATTTGGGTAGGAATAATCTACTTACAACGTGATCCACCATAAGTTAAGGTAACATTATCGATCCATAAGCTACTTAGCCACATGAAACTCACTGCAGTGCCATTAGAGCAAATTTTCGGTTAATCGCAACGAAAGCAACACAAACTAAACTCTCTGCGTTTAGCCGAAATACGAGGATGAGTACTTGGAATTTGATCATCAGTACATGATGAGACAAGAA
The DNA here is from genome assembly GCA_017141395.1 of Laodelphax striatellus. NCBI lineage: Eukaryota > Metazoa > Arthropoda > Insecta > Hemiptera > Delphacidae > Laodelphax > Laodelphax striatellus. Next base: position 11,588,638 of record CM029538.1, on the reverse strand, counting down.
GTTTTCGGAAATGCAGCACTGAGAGAACCGCATGGATAACTTTCGGATGTGTGAACGTGATCCCCAGAGAATAGAGCTTTTACATGAGTTAGATACGTTCGAATAGTATCCAAAACTTGGAAAGGTTAACCTCTCACTTTACTCATATCTAAATCAATCCATGCCCAGCTATTTTTGTCTGTGAAGTGGGAATTGGGTTTCTTGATGTAATCAATCGAGATCACGATCAATCAATTGATCACTCCTTGTAGGACAATTATTTGAAAATTGAGTTGAATAAAAAAGTAATAATTTGAATTATATCAGAGAGGTGTCTTTAAAGTACCTATCTAATATTACAGAATGACCAAAATTTTCAATGATCGAATAGAAATCCTTATTCCCTCTGTCCCCATTATGAGGCATGATTGATTGTTATCTTTGAAATACTTATAGATTTTTTTAATACTCACATATTGAGAAGAGAAGCAGACACCAATATACAGCAATATCATCACTTATTTGGAATAAGTTAAGGAGAAACTCGACTAAAAATACATCACATGAAACTAAAAACTACGGAGAAACTATTACTGCTACTCCTACCTGAGACCTCAATAAGAAAAACTTTAGAATACAATTCAATATTTCCTAGATTTTGACTTGGAACAAAATTTCCAAAATGCATTGCACAATATTGCAATGATATTACAAAGACGTTAGACATTGGCTTTACTATTAGCCTATTAAAAGGAGACTGTTTCTTTCTAATTGGTCAACCATTACATCGTGTAATAAATAATTGATCTATTCAGTGGCATTACTCAACATTAGTGGCGAAGCGGGGTATACTTATTTGGTCATCCCCAAGTAAGTATACCACGCTTCGCCAAGGCTCATCATCCTTATAAGTTATCAATGTTTACTACACTATATAACTATTATGAAAAGCCTTGTCATTGAGATGAAAAACAATAATGAATATACGAACTCAAATCAGTAAAACCCAAATGTCTAAAAGTTTCAAAAAAAGGTATTGATATGAGAGATGATCCACGACATTTACCACAATGAGCAATTGTTATAGTAGCTTGAGAGGTTTAATATACCCAGTGCCAGTAGAAGTTCTAATTTTCTGTGATAATCTCAACCAATACATTCAACTCAAATCTTAGACCTATAAGTACCGGAAAGAAAGGTGAAATACGAGTAGCAATCTAATTGCATTATTCAACTGTTGAATAAGAAGTATTAATTAATAACTGAGAATTGTCTGTTGCATAAACAAGAAAAAATTCGAAAAAATGGAACTGGCTTAAAAAATATGACAAGAAATGCTTCAAAATTATTCGTTGTTGTTGTTGATCTATCTTCTTTTCACTGATTCATTAAGTTGAAAGAAATAGGCTATACCGCATACACAAGTGAAAAATTACTCAGAATTGTATTGATATTAGAGACGCTGCACGACATGAACCACTCTGAGCAAATGTTAAAGTGAGTTACAAAGTTCAAGACCCAGAGGGAGTTCTAATTTTCTATATTAACCTTCACCCGATACATCCAACTTGCAGAAGGCAAGGTAAAACAGCAATAGTGACAGAGTTATAGAAGGGAAACAGTAGTCAGCTATCACATAGTTGCACATGGCTTATTGATTGGTGTAGTAGTATGCTGTGTGTGACATGGACTCTTCCAGACTAATAAGGAAGAGTCATATACAGGGTTGGTGGAATTGAAGATGGCGGCGCCTCTGTCAATTTTGATTGTCACACTAGCTGACAACATCCCCGTACGTCCGCCGTCGATTTTCCCTCGGGCTTACTCATCAATCTTCCAATCATTTGCTGTCTTACTTCCCCCTCTCCCTTCCCTTGCCTTCCTCGCCAACACATGAAACACACGCTACCCCTATTTCGTCGTTATTTTTCTTCTATCACCCACTAGAAACAACATTTCTCATAACTATCGCTCCACTGTCACCATTCTACATTCTTCTACATGGTTTTAAACTTATTCAGATGTTACCCAGTTGATTAAATAAAATAAATAAATAAATAAATGAAGCCTTTATTTAGTTTCCAGTATTTTACAATACACGTTTCTCAATCAATATACAATTTACAAATCTTTCACTCTTATCCTTGAGTAATTTACATTAAATTGAATTTTCTCCTTTCACTTCAAGTACTTCTGAAAATAATTAAATTAACCATCAACCATTAAAAAAGAAATTTCCAAAACTCAAAACATTTCTTTAATTTTTTTTTTCAAATATATAAGAATCTATGCATTGGAACAGTAGTTTCATTTCTTGTTATGAATGAATTTTCATCCAATATTAATATTAAATTGTTAAAATTATTCAGTTCCATATACATCATTAATTTTTCTTCTTCAAATTAAATCTGATAATACTATAAAATTGTAAAGTGAAAAATGTCTACTAAAATGAATTTCAATTGATAAGATGTATGCTAGGTGATAAAAGTTCCATCTTCATGATATCTGGAAACTAGGCCCGCTAGCGGACATAGGCCTCCCCTAGGTCTTTCCATCTCTGCCGGTTTTTCGCCACCTCCATCCAGTTTCTTCCTGCTGTCTTCACAATAGCGTCTTTCCATCTGGCCTTCTGTCTTCCTACTCTTCTTGTTCACCACGTTGGCTCCCAGCTGGTGACTCTCCTCGTCCAGTATCGTGACGTAGATCTCTGGCACCCCTTGATTTCGGAGAGCTGTGAACAGGAATGCATGACTTATACTATCAAATGCTTTCCGGTAATCGACGAATGCCAGGTGAAGACTGATTTGATATTCTGAACATTTTTCAATTAGTTGATTGACGACTTGTATATTATCAAGAGTTGAAAATCCTTTCCGGAATCTTTTAATCCGGAAGTTTTAGGATTCTTCCTCTTCATGGTCTCTCTCAAGCATATTAATTCTCTCGTGTTCTGGGAAATTTTAGTTAGTTTTATTGATGTTAACTGGTTGAAAGAACTTACAAGAAGAGATTCCATTAAATTGTAGGTTTCCTGCAATGACAAGTTTGATTCATTCTCACTGATGTTTCGTACATTCGTTTCTAGCTCTTGTATCTTTGTTTCATCGAATGTCTGCATTCTAACAACACTTCTGTTCCATGTACGCCTAGGTCTCATTGAATTCCATTCTTTAGACAATGTAATAATTATCAATCTGTGGTCTGTAGCGAATTTGATTTTTCCAGTTACTTCGAATTGTTGTTCTATTTATATTGTTCTATTTATATTGTAGCTATTTATTGTTCTTCAATTGTGTTTTCTTTTTGAATCGCCATTTTGTAATGCTTGAATGAACCGCTAATAGGGGAGGAGCTTGTCTAGGCCAATGACAGCCGTTCACGGTCATTGGCTAGAGCGTCTACCAATAGCGGTGCTTTACCGTTAGTATAAATACTGCTGCTCTGTACGTTAAATTTTCAGTTTACCAGAGATTGATAATGGTGTAACAACCGAAACCGGTATCTCGATTTTATAATAAATTAGTGGTTTGACAACATCTTGTCTTTTCATTTACTTCGAATTGTCTTATGAGTCCTCTGTATGCTGTTAGAACGTAATCGATTTCAGTTTTTGTTTGCTGATTCGGTGAGATCCATGTCCATTTTCTTCCCATTCTTTTTTTAAAAAATGTATTTATCACCTTCAACCCTTGTTGGAAACAAAAATCAACTAACATTTGTCCTGCCTCGTTTCTCCTTCCGTATCCGTATTTTCCCACAACATTTGCCTCGTTGTTTTTCTGTCCACCAACTTGTGCATTGAAATCTCCTAATATTATTGTCGAGTTTTTCCAATTATTGTTCTTATCTCGAGATAAAATTGTAGTAAGAGACTCATAGAAGATTTCCCGGTCGATCACATCTGACTCAGCTGTAGGAGAGTATACTTGATAAATATTTAACGTTTTGAGCTTCCAACTCTCAATCTCAATACAGCAATTCTTTCCGAGAAACCCTTGAGTTCAATTATTTTTGCTTTTAAGTGTTTCCTGATTATGAATCCAACTCCTTTATGACCCTGTGTCTCACCGAAATGATAAAAAATGAAGTCGCTCTTTCTGTGTATAATCTTTTCTGAATTTCTCCTCACTTCCGCCAATCCAAGAATATCTATATTTGTCTCCAGCAATGCCTCCTCTAGTTCACAAAGTCTGTCCTCTGTGCGCAGAGTTCTTACATTCAGTGTCCCTATCACTAATCCTGGGGGGTTACGGTCACAATTATTCCCCTCGGTGACCAGCCTTTCTGGGGAAAACCCAGTTGATTAGCAAAACAAAATAATACTTCACTAATTGTGTCTTGTAATTGATTATCTCTTTTTTGATGAATTGTATCATAATTAAAATTTACAAACAATTTCGATTACTGATATGTTGGCTATTTTTGGTTCAGAGCTTTCATATTAGGCCTACCATTTAAAGTATTCGAAATTCCTTTAGTGTTTTCTTTGTGAAAAATGTCTCATAACCTAGATTTGGATTGTTTTCATAGCTAATGAAAATTTAAAAAGGTACAGTTTTCGGCGTAAGCCTGTTGTACCTTCCGTTAAATATCAATTATTGTAAAATACTAAATAAATAATTACTGTAGTTATATAATTACTGTAGGTTAAATGTAGTATAATCGAATCAAATTAGGAATTTATTGAAAATCAACATCAACTTTTACTAGAATTTCCATGTTGAGCTAGAGATTTGTGATAATTTCAAATTCTTAGAAATCAGCTTGGAAATCTGAATAGTTGTAGTTGACTGTTTGCAAAGCGTGATATTACAAATATATTAAATGATTTCTTATTATTATTGTAGATATTTGATCACAGTAATTATTTTTATTGCATTATTTTAATTTATTATTGTTATCTGACAATCTATAAGATAGAAATTTGAAAATTTTCATTTTTCCAAAAACCATCTGGAAAGATTTGAATACTAGATACGTGTTGAGTCTTGAATATAGATATAGGGCATATGTTAACCCGGGCACTGATTGACGTCATTATAGCAAGACTAATCGGGAAAAATTGGACTGCTGGGCTCTTATGGGGATTGGCCAACCTTAGGTCTCTACAAACCTCGGTATTCCATACCCTCACCCCATATAGCCCCTGGGGCCCGTTTCACGAAAGTCACTATTCAAAAGTTACCATTCTATTATTAAAATGCCAAGCTCTTCAGTTATTGAATTAAAAAATTGTATTGTGAATTAGATTAAATCGAATTGCACTCAATTATTGAAATTATTAAATTGCAGTGATGTAGGTAAAGTTTGAATATTGCGGTATGTTCATTTTTATAATGAACTATAGTTTATTAAGACTTATTCTTGTTTATTCATATTGTACTCTTGTTCCTTGATTGATCTTATATGGTATGCCATAATATGTTTTATGAATGATGTATGAATTTTAACTCCTTTGTATGCGCCTGCCCTCGAACAAATAATGAATTGATTTATTTAATTAATAAGTATTAAACGTATTTATTTCTACTTTTGTATGAGTAAACATGATTATCATATTATATACTTAATTATTTCTTTGTCTCATAGATGCTATATCAGTAGCATGGGGACGTGTCGATGAGGAACAGTGATGAAATGAAACAAATCAAAGATAATTATAATAATGACTTTGTCATTTGCTTGGCTCTAGAGTCTCTAGCTGCCGGCTGGTGAGTTGTGAGTTGTGTTGTGGTGGTAGGCAAGCACTTTGGGTGGGGGGGGGTTTCCGGTTGGAGGATTAGAGAGAGATTCACTAGTGTGGAATGCATCTCCCCACTACCACGACAACTACTGTAGTTGCTGCATAAATACGCATTTGCAGACACAAGCGCTGGCTACCGGCATTTTTTGCAACTATTCGTAGGCGTTACAAGTCTCTCATAAGAAAGTTACCTCTGTTTCTTCCTACTTTGTTATTCTTCAAAGTAAACGGGTACATATTATACGTAGAACAGTTCAAGCAATCATAGAACGTTTTCACCAAATCAGTTAATTTTGTACTTTCTTGAATAAATAAACGTTAAAGTTTTTGATAAAATAAGATAAATACCCCCAGAAATAATCGCTACATATGACACACTTTATTCCTTCATCAAAGTAGTGGGCAGGAAATCAGGCGGCTGATACATTTTGAGCTGTTGTCAAGGCTTGCCAGCTCACTACTCTAATCATGCAGGGGAATCGGCTCAGAAGCTGGAATAGGCAACGCTGGAAGCACAGCGTTGTCAATTTGTGATCAAGAGCAAGCAATTATCGATATTCCCTTGCTTTACTAGTTCCATATCTGGCAACAGCGCAATATTTATCTAATATATGACCGATTTTTCAGTCGTTCAATAAACGTATTAAATCAATAACTTTTTTGCATTCAAAAACACATGGTTATTGATTCAATCGTGCTATTGGATCCATAAACTGTCTATTGAGCGACTGAAAAACCGGGCAATAGTCACTTCAATAAAGTGACTTTCACTTGTATTGACTTTGTAATGGCAATGATGATCTCAAAGGTTTCTACAATAAAATAAAATAATTATGAATGAATTTTGAATTATTTCTCAGACACCCAATTTCGTGCACTCTACTTTGGAGAAGGGATAACGTCTGCCGTATAATTTTTCTTCCTTCCACTAAAAACATTAATTCTCATACTACTCAAACATCGTCCATGATTCGAAGCTTTATATTGCGATTCATGCTCATGGAATTATTATAGCAATGGTGGAGATATTCCACACTTGACAGATTTTGTAAACTTGTAAAAAGTTACTTTGCTTCCATATAATTTTATTTCAAAAGAGCAGATCAAAACTCATAAAGAAAATTGTATGTTGCATGTAGTACTGCAGCTTTCAATCTAAATCTTTACATCTTTAAATCTTTTCATATTGTGTATTAAAGATAATTGAAAATCGTAATACGGTAGAACATCTCCAATTATACAACCCTTGTTCCGTTCTGCTGCACAATAACAGACTTCAACTAAGTGATGATGAGACAGAGCATTTCAATTATTTTCAGTCTGCCGGTTGCATAATACTGAGTCATCTTAATGACATCCTTCATTTTTCAAAGACGCTGAAACTTTCAAATGAGGCAATAGAATATTCAGAACGATTGAAGAGGCGTTGCTGTGGAAGGGGGGGGGAAGAGATTGCAGAATATTGGATAGGGTCGATATTGACTCTTAAATCAAGATGCCAACTCAGCCTCTCAAGTAGCGCATTGTCAGGCTTCATCTTGTTTCAAAATGGCCCTCGACTCTAGCTTGGTCTTCTGCCTTTTCTGACCCACTAAATTGATTATCTTATCTCGAGAGCTGTACTGCACGCCACTGCACTGTCAATAGCGCTTCCAGTAAATGAGAAACCGCATAAAACTATAACAGAGATGAGAGGTTGAAGATGGAGAGATTAAATGGAAAGAGATAGAGGTGAGTGGGAAGAATGGGGGGAGGGAGAAGTAAAGGGTTGAGGAAAAAGAAGAAGAATAGAAGGAGGCAAAAGGGTTGAGGAGCAACAAAGAAGCTGCCTGCTCCTCACTTTGTGAAGTAATTATCATGATTGTGTTTTAATTGAATTATCTAATACGGATTAATCACCAGTGCTTCTTGTTCTTGATGAGAATTTTCAAACAATATCTGCCCACACAGAATCGGCTTGCTTAAATGAATATTAACTAGATTATCATCAAACGTTGACACAATTACTCCATTAATTGCCAAAGAAGCACAATTCAAACACATCAATGATCATGGTGAGCCAAGAAGGGTCCAATCTACAAGGTATTCAGTCTCTGCGAAACTCTATAAATCTCTCAATAAAACAATCATCAACAATGTCAATAGGCCTAACAGGATTGCTCTCCACACTAGTTTTCTAGTTTTCCATATTTCCCACGTCCTAATCCTGAAATTTGTCATAGATTTTTTGAACTGATGAAAAATTGAAAGCATCGATAATGCTTTTTCAAAGTCATTATAATGTCAGTGATTTATTTATAACTTGAATATTCCGTTAATAATTTTATAGCACCAATTTCATGTTAGATTTTTATATTCCAGGTTCGAACAGAAAAAACATGCCGACCAACTAAGAAAAACATGAAGAACCAACTGATACACGAAGACATGAGCATTGAAAATATAAATTTAATTCATGAATTGTTATTGATTCATTAACTATTGTTGATATGTTAATTTGAATTGTTGTCGTTAATGTTGATTATTATTGATGTTATGTTAATTTAAATTGTTGTCGTTAATGTTGATTATTATTGATGTTATGTTATAAATCGTTGACGATAATCGTTATTAACACTATTGATGTTTTATGTTAACATAATTCGATCTGTATTCGATCTTGTACCTTTAGATTATCAGACAGGCGCTTATCGCCCTTGGCTACGGACCACTCCATTGTAATGTTTCAGTTTTTGTCAGATGGATAATTATCTTCCATACTCATCCACATCCTGCTCCTGCTCAAAAGCTTAATCTCAATCTTGGAGACCAATATTTTACAACATAATTATTTTGTCTACATGTTCACCCTCCATATTAAGCCTTTATGTTTTCTACTCACAAATAGATCCAACCCAGACTCCATCGTAGTTTTCTCCTACTCCAACTCATGAATGAAGTACGAGATACATAGATTAGTTTTGACTAGTTTAGTTATGAGATTTTAATTCTCCCTTTACAAAGTTCCCACTTTATAGAACTAACACGGATTCCATTGTAGTAACAGCTATCCTTTCTTCCACTCCGACTCATGAATGAAGGATTATAGGTTAGTTATGACAGTGACCCGTCTTCGTAACGATGCCACCGGTTGCCACTGCAAGGCAGCCGCATTAATAATCCAACGGGGCCGACACTAAAATAAGCGCGCGCTCATTTTCAGCACGGGCTTGCACACATAATCTTGTTGCAGTTTACGAGCAGCGTGTCTCGAGTAGAATTAAGTTTTTCCGGAAAATTGTGAACAGCGAACCAAAATTACAGCAGGGAATAGATCACTCAACTGAATAAATTAGAATTTTTATTACACATAAAATAGGACTACACGTGTACACAGGGTGAACTACTGCTAATAATCCGGTGTTTTCCCACATAAACATTTTAAATTTGTAAATGTTATGAATAATCACGGACAATATTTGTCTCAGCCTTGACGTCCACTAGGACCGTTCTTGTCGGAAAACGTCCTACTTACGAGAAGCTGGCCATTTGATTCAATGAATGTGTTTCCCACATAAAATTTTTAAATTTTTAAATGTTATGAATAATCACGGACAAGATTTGTTTAAGCCTTGTCGTCCACTAGGACCGTTTTTGTCCGAAAACGTCCGACTTACGAGAAGCTGGCCATTTGATTCAATGAATTTGATAAGGAATGTGTTTCCCCACATAAATTTTTTAAATTTGTGAATGTTATGAATAATCACGGAAAAGCTTTGTCTAAGAATGTTATCGTCTAGGACAGTTTTTGTTGGAAAACGTCCGACTCACGAAAAGCTGGCCATTTGATTTTATGAATTTGATAATGTATTGTCTTAATGAATGCATGTCAAATGGATTCAATCAATTTTATTTAACTGTATTTCGTAGTTCAAACTAAGTTGGCTCCTATTCAAGCCTATATGATTTGGTTTAACCATAGATAAGGTATATTGTAGTGTTTTGTCTGTGGTACCTGAGAATATAAAAAAACGTCTTCCAGAAGAAGAGTTCTAACTTGCAATTGAAAAGAACAAATTTGTTTCTCTTATTATAGCAATGAAGTAAAAAAATTAAATTAAAATTTTCAGACAAAACTGAATTGAACAGTTCAATGTATGTCTCCTTGTAATTAATGTAATGTCTCCTATACTCTGTGGGTATAACTCATACACAGGAGAGTTAATGGGGGTTTTATGCAACAGTCTGAATAAATAGAACAGTTCATTTTGAAGAAGGTAACATTTAAGATAATTTTTGTGAATGAACCAAATTAGAATGTGGGAGAATTGAATTACCATTAACATGATGACTAGTACGCACCTCAATTCCTCAATATAAGTATTAAGTACCGTATGATAATTCAAATGGGGTATGTTGTACCGACGAAAATATAATCAATATATAATCAATATCAAACTTCTAGAGTACCATGTATTTAACAAAAAGAGAAATTCAATTTGATTTCTTGTGATCATTGATTGAATAAAAGACAACTTAGGTTTTCCATATTTTATGATACCATAGAATGCGAAAAACGAGGCAGCTTTGAATTAAATCTAAAGACTAAAGCTTATTAAGAAGAAAAATGAGTATAGATGAGTATAGAGTTTCAAGACTCTTTTCAAGACATCATGGTACATAATAAACCATGAAAAACGAAAAAAATACTCAGCGTAAACAATAAAATGAGTTAAAAAAGTATCGATCGGCGATCCTCGTAAAACTTGAAAGCTTGTACATAAATGGCAGATATGTATGCGTTTATGAATGTGATACGTACGAGTATAATCGTTTATAATATTGAACCTAAAAACTGAGCATGAAAACATTGATCTTTAAAAGACCAACGTTCCCTTTTTAGGAACATATCTTTGAATTTTTTTTGCGATGAACAGAATAGGTTTTGGATGGGTGTCCTGAGCTCAAATTAAAGTTAAAGCATTGTAGAATTATGATATATTTTCAGTTTACCAATTTATTGATAATTCCAAAGGTTTTTTTTACTCCATATATTATTGTGGAATATTGCAATATTGTGAATATTGCAATCAGACAACCCACTAACACTGATAGCTTAAGAACATAATCTCACCAATTCTCATGCTTAAAAATATTCATCATTTTTTAGAAGTGAGCTATATTAAATCTTTCCATGATTCTCGCACTCCATCCTAGAGTTGGTTACAGAATCTCCTTCCTCAGTATACATAAATGTACAGCAACAGACAAGTGGAACGCTTTAATTCGAAAACATCGCACTGTTTGTATATGTAGATAAAGCACACATATCTCTGTGCAAACAGAATTTTTCAAAGTAGGGCGATTCCAAAAACATGCTTCATTGATGTGTACATATGCCACGAGAACAAACATGGAAATATGCTGAATCAAGGCCTTCTAAACTCAGCGTAGTAACAGTTTTATCTGCTGAATGAACTAGTATTCTTGACTTTATTCTACACTAGTAGAACATTATGAATACATGTATTCATGTATTCATCAACTTCATTAATTAGTTTTTGATCATCCATTTATTCACTTGTTATTAATGGAAATAAGAGCCAATTCTTTGATCATCCAACCATAGAGTAGCGTCATAGTTTTCTCAATTTCCTCTACACTTCATTACTTCATGCTCTAGCTCGGAAAATAATGCAATTTGTCCATTTTTTCAAGATGCTTACCAATTCTTTTAATAAATAATTTCCACATTGATTATTTTGATGAAGCGAGGGATAATTTAAGACCATTCTTCGAAGAAGAAGTGTGGAGGTGCTAATTTGATTTCACAGCTCTCTATTGAAATAATAATTACTGTCGCCTTCTCCTCAGTGAATAGCGATACTTGAATTCGACCTGGAAATGCTCTAAATGCTCTAATGGTGTGAATTGAAAGTTAGTAATAACGGCTCTACTCGTCGAATTACCCAGGAGCATCACAACGGGATGGAAACGTTCTGCTGATTAAATTTAATTTGTTCCATCGACAAACGGGCTACCGTGAGAATTCTAAAACTTCCCCCTCCCCAGACTCTCATAAATTACAGTTCGGAATTAGGAGTCGCTAAAACGCTTGGAAGTTTTTTAAATGAGTTGCACCATGGCAACGCTCCTCCCCCACTCTCACTGCCACACAAAAATATAAAGTTTTCAAAAAAATATTTGAATATTGAAATATTGTACTTCCATCACAACCGAGAACGTAATATTAATTTACAGGATTTTTCTCTCAATTCTAACTGTCACCAACTGATTGAGTTCTCATTAAATCTTCAAGTATCTTTCAAGAAAAGTATCTATGAGACAGTCATGCTCATTAAGTAACAGTCAGGATGTTCTTGAAAGTTGCTCTCATCTTCCAAGATACTGAATTTGCTCCAAGAAAAAGTCAGCTTTCATCAGACGACAAATTCAACCAATAAACGTTCTGTTGCTTGATTGGTGTACAACAATTTATTATCATTGAATGTGGATAGAATCACAAGTTTTTGGGTGAAGGTGGAAAAGTTCGATCCACGATCGACATAAGAACACAATCTTTTTCCTCCTATGATTAAGAATAACAATCTTCAAATCAACATTGATAATCGCTGATGATCAAATAAATATCAGATTCCAGTACAAGTATTGTATCGCAAACAATTTTGTTATCCAGTTTCATGATACTTCTATTATTCTACTCATCTCATTTATAATATTCGGACTACAATAATTGATCATCAGTGATGTGAAATATGAATATGAGATTCCAGTACCGCTTACGCGAATAATTTTGTTATCCAGCTTCATGACACCCCTATCATTTCTCATCGCATTGATCATCGCTGATAAACAAATCAATATCACATTCTAACGCAAGAATTGTACCGCGAAACAATTTGTTATTCAATTCCATGAGATATTTCTCATAACCTACATTATCGCCAGACATTCTCACACTTCGTCCCTCTATTCAATTTGCTGAGAGTAGTTGATATGGAAATTAAACAGCAAGTATTATCGAGTTCCATGAGCTCAGCGTTGAGCAGAGATTTATGAGGAAAGTTAGTAACCGTTTTTCGCTGAAACTGTTCTACTAATAGGGAGATTTATTTGATACTGCAACTGGTCAATTATTTAACTGACCTTGCTGGAGCCTCGGTTGCAGTCGGAATAGGGTCAGAGCACTTAGTTCGGTAACATGAGAAGGAATGTGTCATTACCCGGTCCAGGCTACATCGTTATCCCTTCGCTCATAATACTTTACTCAGCTTACAGCAAGGAGCAGCTCTGGGAATCGGGAAAAAACATGCTAGCTCATCAAGGAAACAAATTCAGGTTGGTTGTTATTTAATGGGATAGGTGTAATTGAGCTTAGTCTAGTCCTGAACTCATTCTATGGAAGGCTGGAAAGTTTAATTGAATTCTGAAAGGAATCTGTAGTGAAGAGAGCTTGCTGCTTGTGGAATGGTAGCAAGTTTTTTGACTTTCAATGGAAAACAGAAGTTGATAAAATGTTTATATTCAATTCAATTCAATTTTATCAAAGTATGATGCAATATATACAACACACATCACAACATAAAATTAATAATAAAACCCGCATAGACTATAATATCGTCTTTGTGCGGGAGATATCTAGATTACTTGATCAAGCAAGACATACTGGGGTCTATAGGACCCCACAGAATTCCTTTTTCAATATAATTCCGTTAATTTGGTGATTGGGGAATTCTCACTCATCTGTAAATTTTTTTTTTTTTTTTATCGTATGGCTTTTTATCGGTGGGGAGACCCTTACGGGTAGGTTCCACCTCGCCAAATTGCACAATTATCTGTAAATTAAGTTGACACTACTATTGAGACATGTCACAACTCGTTTTCGACAGTTGACAGTCAACCTTGGTTTTATTGCGTTGTTTGCAGAAAGTGGGGTCCATAATTGATGCAGCATACAGGATTGATGAAATTTAAATTTACTCCCTCTTGTATAGAATAGTGATTTTTAATTACTAAATTATTCATTACAATTGGAATGATAATTATTTACATGACTGATACTGTTCAATATGAGAATTAATATCTCTCTCAGTAATATTAGTGGTCACTCGGTGAGAGCGGTTGCTAAGTAATCATGTGATTAAGTAACAAACATTCAAGACCGCTCTCGGATGGGTGACCGACATAAAAAAGACACAAAAAATTGTGCAATGAGGCGAGGTGGAACCTACCCGTGAGGGCCTCCCCACCAATAAAAGCCATACGATAAAAAAAGGAAATTCTAATAAAAATTATTTTTATATTGATACATACTGTTGATCAGTGAAGTTTGGCTTCACTGGCTATGTACTCTTCTAGAAACTTTGAAAGAATAGTTTGGTGGTCCCAACTGAATCCGCGATAAGTTGACATTTCGACAGAAGTAAATATAATCGAATACCAACTTCGACTTTCATTGTAGCAGCTGACAATAATTGACAATTGGAGAGACTCTCTGAGCTGAAATACAATCAGAGTTCCATAACTGAATTGGCCCAATTTATTGAAGTTATTTCATTTATCTTATTATCTTGTCGATGCCTCTCCCCTGTGCTTCCTGGATTCGAAGTTGAGATCCAGATCTTGCCATTGTTCAAAGTTTTCCTTTCATTACAAACTTTTATTATAGAATAGTTGGTTTCTCCGACGCTAAGAATTTTCAACTTTCGAGAGAAAATAGATATTTCATTTCTATTACCAGTTTCGAACTTCGGTTTCTTCTATCTGTGTAACCGTAATATTGACTCTCAGCTGGAAAACTTAGAATTCTATGGAATTTTGAGAATATACCTTTCTAATCTGTATAAATTATTGAAGCAACACATGGGATGAATGTTTGTTAATAATTATTGAGTCAATCAAATCAATCAATCAAAAAGTTTATTTCACATTTTATGAACAGCTTAGGGTCCTGCTAAACCCGAAAGTTTTTCAGCAGGTGCCCATTAGGATACAATAGTGCAAAACAAATGAACAAATTTACTTATGTTAACATTTCATAGGGGGAAAAAATAGAAGAAATGAATGAGAAATAAAAAAAAACCTATCACTATCAATACAAAAGAGAAAAACTAAAAAACTTAAATTAACTTATACCTACTATATAACTAAATAATTATGAAGTATAAACTTCTAAATATTTAAGAAAATTAAAAATACAAATTTTAATTAGAGGGAAAAGAAAAAGGTTACATATTCACAAAAAGATTATCTTATTAGTGGTCGTTCAGGCTGGCGGCAGTGAATTAATAAAAATGAGACTAACCAGCAAAACAGTTCTTGGCAAAAAATTCATCAATATATTCTATCTACTGTGGTATAATTAGGTTGCTATGATTGATTATATACATTAAAATATCTAACTTTGAATAATCCATTATGTTTGGAGGTAATTTATTAAATAAGTGAGGTAATACATAATAGAGTGATCTTTTTCCGTAGACATTGTTGAACCTGGGAATCTGATATGTTAGTGGTACTCTCAAATTATAATGTGCAGGAGGAGCTAATGTTCTGTAATGCAAATTATTTTTTAAGAATATTATTATTTTAAAAATGTAAAAGTGTTTTGGAATCAGAGTTTGGTAGAAAGTTTGTAGGCAGGAAGGATTGTTCAGATTCATATTAAAGGTAGACATTCTGGAAGTTATACATTTCAGAGTTCTCAGTTGGATTCGTTCTACTCTATGTAAAAGATAGTTGGCCGCACTTCCCCATGATTCGATTCCATATCGAATTATCGATTCCACTAGGGACTTATAAATTAAGTATAAACAGTCGGCAGTGATATTTTTATGGAGATAAAAAATTTTTGCACTTAGTGCTTGAAGTTTTTTTGAAACATGATCTATGTGGGAATGCCATCTCAGGCTACTATCAATCATAACTCCAAGGTAACGGGTACTGTTCACCAAAGCTATAGGTGGACAACTACAGGTCTGGAAGCTGTAGTTGTTGGTAGTTGTAGTTGTAGTGGTCTGGAAGCTCAGTTGAATGATGTTATGACTAGAAATTGTTCTTAAACTCCAAAGAATCATTTTATGGTAATTATTGCTTAAATCCTGGTAATAACGCTGTTTTAAAGCTCTTCTACCTAGGAGAATAACTTGAGTTGATTGCCCAAACAATAAATTGAATATTTAGATCAAATATAAAATTATTTGAAGTCATGTATGCAGAATTCAAAATAATAAAGTAGAGATCCATGGTTTTTTTCAAATAGTATTAAACAATATATAGGCCTAAGAAGTGCAATGTAAGTTTCTTGTACTGTATTGTTTAGTATTGGTTGGTTGGAACAAATCCGCTTCTCTTAAATCTAGTAAGCGATGATCTAATTGTCTTAATCTTATTCAGTGCATTATTTTGTCAGTGAATGATTCACTGTTATCATGTTTTGATTTTATTCGGTCGGAGAAAAAGTAATGATAGGTTCAAGGTCAAAATCGTATTCCATGAAAGGCGAAGATTCTGGCATCCCTCTCCAGCCTCATTGAACCGAGTAAAAGTATTAGGATAAGAGAAGACTTGTTGGAGAAAGAGTATGAGAGGTTCTAAAAGGCTATTGGTGGAAAACGGAGTAGTATCAAATCAAAAGGGAAATCCGCTGCATTTGGAAAGAGCTGGTTGGGACTGAAAGAAATAAAAAGGAGGAAAAAAGAGATCCGTGTAAGGAGAAAGAGAAAAAGAAATGAGAAATAAAAAGTGGAAAGATCCCAGATAATCTCAAGATGAAAACCAATCGTTAACGGAAAACGTCCCCTAATCCGCTCGAAGTACTTTTTCTCGACATTTTCCTGTAATAGATTTCTAATGCGACTTTGAGACGCCTCCATGCTCAATCAAGTTTGATTGCTTGACTGGGAAAATCCAATTTTTGTTCATTAAACGTCGATGTCGAAGTGACTAATGCAATTTATATTAAGCTTGACGCTGGATTCAATTTCTAAGTACAGTACTTGTAAATAATTATGGAAGACTCATTACCACAGAGCAAGTTCGAAAAATTGTGAGTAATACGATAAGTTTCATTCTGCTTCCAAACTAGATTGAGTATTACAAACAGAATAACAGAAAATTGGTAATATAGGTTATGCATAAGATAGGCGTAGGTGATGGAAAAATTAGATTTTTTTTCTCTCAAAATCATCAATAGAGCGAAACCGCTACAAGCTATTCTACTCTCACATGAAGAGGGATCACTATACATAATAGTCAATAATATATAATGATATTGTTTCAATGATATTATCCTTTTTATGATTTGAAACCCTTGCATATTTTATATGTTTCGAGCTTATATGGATGAGCTGTTTTGAGCTTACATGCCATTCGATAATAAGAAAGGATAACGAACCGCTGGACCAGGATTTTTATGGAGTGGGTGCCAAGAAATTGGACAAGGAGCACAGGACGGCCACCTACAAGATGGGGAGACGAACAGCTGTGCCAGAGAGTAGGATACGCATGGGCAACAACTGCAAGAGACCGTCAACTGAGGTGCAAGATAGTGATGAAGCTATAAACTAAAAGTTTCCGTTTTTTTGAAACAATAATAGAAAAAAATAATTAATCATTTATAATTTTGTAAACAGTCGAATAGAGTTGTCAACCTGTAAAATTCCACCTCATAAGAGAGGTTTTTGTTCAATTTGGACGCAAATAAAGCTTTATTGTTATTATAATAAGAAAGGATAATACTTCCTAAAGTATTATAACTAAAGTAAAAAACTATAATAAAGTTTACTCAGTAAAGTAACTTCTAAAGTATTATAACTTTGAAGGCTTCTGAAATGACGATTGCTTGTTGAAATGCTAAAAAATTAATAATTCTTGCTTATTTCAAATAAATTTATCGATTGAAACATAAATAGATCCACAAAAGTTTTCCACACGAGTTCATCGCAATTCAGAAAACCTTGATGTCAATTTTATCATCAACCAATTAACCCAACTGGCTTATCTTTTGTAATGTAGCTCACAGTTGAAAAAACTCTCTCCTTTCTAGGGAATGGAATGTTTATTTCTGTATTATTGCAGGTAGACTGAAAAACCCGCACCCCTTGTGGAATTGACGCTAAAAGGTAACAAAGCACAAAAAGACTCGGAGTTGAGTAGGCGCAAATCCCAATGTAATTAAGATTATTCCTCAAAAGAAACTAAAGGGCAGAGCAGCAGGAGAAATAATTGTATGAAACATTCACTGAAAAGGCTTGGTTGATCACCACAAAAACATTTTTATTTGTCCAGGTATTTACTTTGAGGTTTCATAATATTTTTCCTCCTTCTGAGGTTTTTTTATAATAATGGATTAACCTAGTTAAGGTTGTTTCTAGGAAAACGAAATAGAATAAAATACGCCTTAAGAACAAGCAGCGTGAATTAGGATAATGGGGAATAGATGCGATATTTCTAAAGATCAAAGGTGGACTGTAAAAAAGGCTTAATGAACATCGCTTTGAAATTTTAGCTAGAAAATAAGCTTTGTTCTCAGAAATGGTGAATGAATGTTCTTAATAGCGTGTGTAATTCTGTATTGGCTCTTGTAATACGATCTAATAAAGCTATTAACTGGTTATAATGAGGGTAGAGGGTAAGGGAACTTTCTTTTGCCCCTGATGTATCTCTCGTTCAGCTCTGTTTTTAATAAGCTCTCAGCGCAAAAATAACATGAGAAAACTGTTGATCAAACGGTTTCTAGGTTTTTGTTAAGTAATTCCAAGATCAACATTCATCTGCAAATACAACATGTTGAGAGGACTAAACATACAATACATTAATATAAAATCAATATTAAAAAATAAATCAAAATAATATTTGATGGCAGATAAATTAAATTTCTGTTTTCTTTTTATTTCCTTCGTCGTACCTGTTTGATCTATTTCGCTATTTTTTGTAAGAATTAGCTTTGTCAATGGAAAGACGAGCCATTCCTCCACACAGCCTTAGCCTGATGAGAAATGCACTTGATTTTCTATATATTTCTTGTATGAACTGTAATATGAAGTGAATAAACTATTCGATTCGATTATAGCCTTTATAAGTCTACAGCCATAAGCCATGAAGCCTACAGTCATATGACATTGGTAGAGATTTTAGATAAGTGATATGAAGTGCATAATATTTTGTTTTGTCTGTATAAATAAAATGATGATGATTCTTCCAATATTAGATTTCTAGAGCTCTGGAATAAATTTATAACTTTAGTTACATTCCTACACTGATATTGTGATGGAGTTGATTAGTGGAAATTATGATGGAAAGACAGTTGGATGGGATATGAAAATTCATTAGAAGCTAACTGATGAAGTTTTCCCAATCTAATTTTTGAACTGTGAATAATTCAGGCGCAGGGAAATAAAAAATACACAACGTGGAAGGCTGGATGAGAACACAACGTGAAAAGTTCAGAATATAAATTTTTCAGACACCCAGCATCTCAATTTCCAATTGAACAAATCCAGCATTCCATTCTCTACACTTCGTTGTTTTTCCAAAACTTCCCAATCTCCAATGAAACGGGAGAACTTTTTCGTTCCTTCTCGTATTTCGTGACAACATTTCTCACCTAACAGCTTCCGAACGCGACAAAATTGATTAAAAGCTGGAATGCTGGTGGAAGTTTGTGATAAATTCTAATGAAAGTCTCTACGCTCTAAGCCGAGTTGCAGTGCAGATTGCAGCTGGCTCCACGTGAACTCCGTCTCTTGTCAATAGACTCTTATTACGCTAGCGTGCAAATAGTCTCTATTTGGTGATCTGGACGGATTGAACAGTATTATGTGCACAGTTCAGGGTCAAGGTAGAATTTATTCACTGTGCCACGTACTATGATAGCAAAGCAGGTTTCTGGTACAAAATCAACATAGTACACTCTGATTTTCGACTGATTTTCATTTCAAAAAAGTTTTTCAAAGATAAGTTCAAGATCGAAAAAATCAGGTTCATCAATTATTCAAGATCGTTGAATTTTTTCATCAATTTTGAACTTAAATTTAAGTTGAATGATTCAAGATCATTTTTAGCTATCTTGCCTTAGGTTTGCTTGGCTTATTATTCTCTGTGTATTCAAAATAATAATTCAAAAAATATTTCAGGCTTGTTTGCACTATTTTTGTTTAGTTGTGTTTGTTCAATTTCTCCCAGAAAACTGTTTTGCTAGTGGAGTAAGTTTGCTGAAATGCTTTTCCTAATGATTTAAATGTTTTTGGCCTTCATGCACTATATTCTTTTAATAACTGAGTTTAACGAGAGACTAGTTTAATCATTCTACAAACTTCATATCCACAGTTTTAACCAAGATACTACATGTTCAATCAAGTGTAAATTATTGATTCGTTGAACATATATTAATACACAAAAAATCTACTCACAAATAACTTGGAAATTTCCCCATTCTGGTGTGATTGGAAGGACATAGTAAGAAAAAGGACTGTGAAGATGGTCTCTGGAAAGGCTATGTCCCAAAAAGTAGATTCTTGGAAGCTTGAATCAGACCTGGCTAATTTCAGAAACTGAGAAAAAGTTATCAGTTAATTCACTAACTAAGAACTGGAGTCATTAGAAGAGAGTGCCACTACTTTTGAGTAATATCAATCAGAGTAGGCCTATACCACAGAAGGGAATAGACCGTTATGGGTAACGTGATTCAAACTGTAGGCTAAGCTTGTTCTAAGCTCTAAAGTATAGGTAAATTGAAATTTCTTACATAACTTTCATATTGCAAAGTATCTGATTAGGTTCAAAACATATACAACAGCTTCTTTCTCTCAACCAATGTAACCTCGAATATAATATTATATGGTAGGAACTGCATTCAATCTACATCAAATTTTCTTATTTTCTGCAAAATCTCATTGACCTTTGCACTTTGTTGCAGGTTTGCTACAGCGTGAATAAAACCATGTAAGGTTTTAAATGAAAAAGTTCTCGCATAAAGTACGGTAAGTAGATTTCCTTCGAATAAACGGGCGGGACGAGGAATGTGAGATCTTAACGTGGGGAAACTGACGAATGCCTGTATCAAAGATATAAGCACCAGGAACGTAGAAGAGAATTGCTGCCTATCGGTGCTTGCTTCTCAGACGAATAACCTCTAAAAGAGACGTTTAAAACCTCTCTTCAGACTACTGAATTCTCAATGCGCCACGAAATAGAGAAATTCAAATACAACGCAGAAGTAGAAACCTCATAAACGTGAATATTTTCTCTAGCCAAAGCAGTAGCTGCACTGCATTTATTTACCGTATTTATTACCAACAGGATTTGTTGGATAAACTTTTTCCTTCCGAGATAGTTGCTCAAAGTGGAAGGTATAACATCCTTTCGAAATAAGGAGGATCGGAATCCTTGAAGCTTTAGCTCTAAAGTTTAAACTGCATCAAATCATCATAGAATATTCTATAAGAATCTATTTTATCACTATTCGATACTATAACAAGACACATCACAACAGTAGTGTAAAACATTCAACGCAACGAATACTAAAACGTTTATTTTTGATTGGCTAGTGTTAACGACACCATGGAATCAATTCTTTCTTTTGGAATAATTGTTTTAACAAGGTTAATAATATTGAAAACCTTTTCAATGTTGTCCGTTCTACTACGACTCTGAGACTAAAATAGTGTTTACTGACACCATCAAATAGTGTTTTCATCTATCATGGAGTTCCACAACATCAACAAAAATTCTACAAATATGATAATAATTATGTTTTATTAATTGAATACTGTAATCAAAAACTTCGATTTTATCTCGTCTGTAGTCCATCAATTCCGAATACAATTTTTTGTATTCTATGTCATTGGAATATAATGCAAAGGCACTCGAGAATGAGTGAAACTTAATTCTGCAGATCAAAAACTTATAGCAGATCATAAACTCTGCAGATAACAATTCCCTTCGAATCATCCGTTTTTGTCTTGGAGAGAAATCAAGTACGACATTGAAAGGAAAAGAGAGTTGGCCATCCAGAGCCACGTCCGAGAAAATAATGAAGATTGAAGATTGCAGTTGAAAAAGTATAATAGAAGTAACGTGGGAAAGAGTTGGGAAATCTCACGAAGACAGATCATTTATTGCAAGCGCTGGAGGGGGGAAATGCAGGAGGAATTTCAGTCCTCGACTGACATTATACTTTTCTTTGAGATTCTTTGTGTTATTTTTTCTCTCCCCTCTAAGAAACACAATAGGATTGACGTGAAAATATTGTGACAACTTGAAAAAATTGCCAGCACTTGTTACCGAGTTGTTGCTACGAGATCATTATGCTCCATCTGGGAGGGTAGGCCTGTATTGTGAGTTTTTGAACAGGAAAAGTGTCAAAATTCAGTCTCAAAGCCAGCGCTGAGTTGAGCGAAATTCAACTCCCCATACTAGCTGCAGACTCATTTCAAGCGTATCTCATTTCAAGTTTGCTTCTCAAGCTTTGTAACGTTACATCTTAATAACATCGACCTTGAAAAATAGCATTTCGATACAGTCTTCTAAGTCCCTTGATATCACCCAGATTTTCATGGCTGAAAATCTACTCTTGCTTGCATATGGTGTACCACAGTGATGGCGCAGAGAAATGGCAATTCTGTTGCTTCAGAACCTTAAAATAATACCATATTTTAGGAAAGTTATCAAAAGCAATTATAATAGCACTGTACTATTCACATTCTTCTGTAAGGAGTAGGAGTATTTTTTCAATTTTTTTTGCTTTTTTATTTTCTGTTCGACTGATTTGTAAGAATTGATTGATAATTAATAAATAATCTAAAAATTTATTGTAGATTTTTGTGTGGATTTCAGTTTGATCACATGAAAATTAATTTTGATATTTGAATATACCAAAATAGGTATACTTCAGGAATAATTGTGATACTACTTGAAAACAAAACTTTATAGTTTAGATTTCAAGCATACTAATCAGGCTACACATATTATATTCTTCCTAGTGATTGAAAGCCAATTGAATTCAACTGCTTTAACGAATTTTTACTGCAACAAAATTTCTATTGAGGTTAGTCAGATGAGTAAGATGATAATTGATAATAATTATCAATTGATAATTTCCTTTGATGCAAACGGTTCTTATAATTTTCATTTTTATAAGAATCACTGTTGAGAAATATTAAATTTCATAGAATTCACAAATTTTCAAGAACTTATCGAACTATTCACAACTCCTTGTGTTACTCTCTCCTTTTTCTATTACTTGGGCCGATCTCATAGAATTTTAGGAGTCCAATGGAACACGAAAGAGATGAACACACAGTAGACATGAATATCACAGCAACATATAAAAATTGAAATAAATTTGAAAGTCTTGTGTGCAACCTATAGTTCTTATGGTATCTAAGTACTTATGGAACAGACACCTTCCACAATAAGTATCGAATATAAATAAAGGGATAATTCAATGTCAGCAATGAAAATTTAAAAATAAGTCTTGAATCTATCAATCAATAAAGAGTAAAGGAGGGGACTATTGACAAGATTTTGCCATTAGGCTTCCTCAATTAGAATGCACACTGCACAATAACCTGAGTGGGAGTACACTGAGAAAGAACAGAGTAGCGAGAGAGAATTTTCTAGGCAGGAAGGAGTTTCCCTTCCTAATTTCCTTGAGGGATTTTGTTTGACTCATCAGTATGATGTCTAGTGGAAAGAAAAGGAGAGGCGTCCTTGTAATTTTCTGGCAAGTGCTTTTCTCTGCTTTTTTCTTTCAGTTTCCTTCCGTCTTTGCTTCGTTCGTTGTTGAACATCCTCTTCCATCCGGATCCTCTTACCGGCCCATTCCAACTTTCATTATAGTTCCACCTCAGAATCTCACCACAGAGTTTCCATTTTTTCTTACCAAGCAGGGTAAAGAAAACATGCACGAACTCTATAACGAGATAATGACTCCACTGTCCTTTTCAATATATTTCTTATAGGATTTATCAATATGAAACGGGGAGCAGGAAAACAATGGAGTAGACAATAAGATAAGTACCTAATCTTGAATTGAGGATTAAAAAACTATTAGAAAGCTCATCAGACAATAGAAGGTGTTAAAATTCAAAATTGTTGCACATCCCCCACCTTCCTCCTCTCCATCATTCTCAACCTTCTATAAACTATACTTCCACTCCACTGAGCATTAATTCAAAGGTGACAAGAGTTCATTGATATAGAGCAAATGTAACGAATATTCAAACATTTGAAAGTTACCAATTTTCTAATCAGTGAATTTGAAGATTCAAAATATCTTCACAAGGAAATTATACATCATGTTTCATAAATATGGTAGAAATATGTGGTAAATTTAAGGAAAATTATTCTCTTCGACAAAGATATTAGTAATTAAAACCTTTGGAATGAGAGAATTATATCTCTCATCGATTTGGCATTACAAACCGTGGTGTTTCTAGGACCGATCAATAAAACATCTATTCTTATTTGCTACGTCTATTGTCTAAGGATCTTCATCTTTAAATCAACATCTACTACTTTGCAGGGATTTCAAAATTCCGCAGGAAAAGAAGATTATTTGAACTTGAAATCTATCACTGCTTTCCTTTTGAGATATTGGTTAGATATTGGATATGAGTTATTGAGATTTGGTGGATGACAGATAACTTTCTTTCAACATTTCTATGGTAACAGGTGATGTTCTGTTGAATTTTTTTCACATCAGCACTGTATATAACATTCGAAAAACATATATTTAGAATAGAAATTCACAGAACATCACCCGTTAACATAGAAATGCTAAATGAAAGTTAATCGCCATCCGCCAAATTACATGAATATATCCACCAATACAATCATAATCTAATAATACTAAAAATGAATCAAATACGTTATCAAGATTCTTATATGGTTATCATTGTGAATCTCTCAAATTTCAGCTCTCCAATCTCTCTATTCTCATTAAAAACTGTAGCTTTTTTGTCGGAGAAACAAGTCATCTATTTACAATTCAAACACAAATTTTCAAAGTACTCGTAGCCTCCTTTCTTCCAATCGCAAGTTTCTAAAACTAGAATCAATTCCAGAAAACAAAACCAGTAATAATACGTTGCCCGATGTCCTGGCCCACTTCTCAGCTCACCAAATCATTTCGCTCGTCGTCTATCTGATGCTAGATTCAATTTCGATGAATAATGAACGTCGGCTGCATTGATAGCGCCTCAATCAATCTTCAGCTACGTCGTTACACTTTTGCCCGAGTCACAAATCTATTTTGCCTGTGCCACGAAGTGCCGTCTCATCTTTGACACTGCCGGGGCAATACTGGGTTATCCTCAGCTGCCAAATCGAATGTCGAATAACCAAGATGGATCGTTTTTATCCAGCCAAAACAAACCCCATACAAAGGTCACTTCCAATTCATTTCAAACCTGCTTTTTGAAAGAAGTCTTCAATATTCTCTTCAAAGTTAATCTCATGCATTTTCAATTATTAATTTCAACCCTGCTATTTGAAAGAAGTCTTCAATATTATCTTTAAGGTTAATCCCATACAAAGGTCATTTCCAATTGATTTCAACCCTGTTGAAAGGATTGAAACCAAGGATTGAAAGGATTTCAACAACTTGAAAGGACTCTCCAATTCTTCTCAAAGCTCATTTCAATATGCTTTTGATTAGTATCCAAAAATTGTTGAGATGATTGTTCTAAATGGCGAAATGTCCTAATAACATACTATCCCTCTAACATCGGCCACCACAAATACCACACAAATTCTAAGATCGTTCCCAACTCTGATGAAGTTTATGATATTTTGTTTGATGAGGTATGCTTTTAATTCAATTTTTTTCAAATTAGAAGCAAAAGGTGATTTGGAGCCACTTAAAAATAGATACTGATTTTATAGAATCCCTTAAAAGGATTTACCAATATACTTACAACATAAGGAGTTTTGTGTATTTTTTATTATTCTAAAATCATCATATTCAAACATTTGAATTGATTGGAAACCTCTTGTAAACAGAATCGCCTCTATTATTCATTGTATGGGAATGGAATACAATGTTATCTCACCTTCTTGTGTATTACGAAATCTATACTTTTCGATTCTTCGAATTTAAATCTTTTTGGCTCCCTGTTCATACAAGAAGGTATATTTTTCTTGTAATTTTCTGTTAAGTAGAATAAAGTCGCACAATCGCGAGTGATCAAGGAGGCCGTACAATGGAAAGAATTGAGTTCGATTCCACAATAATAGATTATTCCTCAACTATTGGGCGTGCTTCGAAATCTCATCACCTGTATAATCCTGTTTTTGTTACGAGTATCAATATTTGCTACTGTTGATACAGTAGAATTCTTCATGACGTTTCTAAGATTTCTCAATTCTTTAGTCGTGATATTGATCAATTGAAAATCATACAAGAATGATTGCATCTATTCTTTCTCTCACATATTCTTTCTATTCTGCTTATAAGTTCACCTATCACTGTTTTCTATGAAATTGACTTTTTTATGGTACCTCAACACGATTACCAATGAGGTCACCTAAACACTTTTTCCAATTTTGTATTGTATTTATGTGTTGTATTATTGTATTGTTTTTGGAAATTGTGTGAAGATAAATGAAATGAGATTATTACAAAACAATGCTATGGATTTGTGCTTGAAGTAATGGTAAACTCTACCAACCAGAGATTAGACGCCGTTTGCTTTGATCATGAAGTCATCTTCACAAATCTCAGTAACTCACTGTTCTGCTCGAATCGCATTGGAGGGGATCATTATTTCAGCATGATAAATGTTCCGGACCAGCGTCCCATTCGGGTTGACACGGTGCCTATAAAGCTGGAGCGGCTGAGCATTATGAAGACAAGTAAAGTCTTGGGCTGAGGCCGTTTAGACGGGGCCCAGAAGAGGACTCACGTCCAGCCATAAGTGTCGTGCCGTTAAGACAATACGGGGAGCAATAATCCCAGCCTCCTAGATTTATATGCCAGCTACAATAAAAGGACAGCAATGATAAACGTTTTGTTGACGCTTTTCTAGCAGAATAAAGAAGAGGAAAGAGGAAGAATCATGATAGAAATAAGGGAGGGGGAAGTAAGAGTAATGACCAAAGGGAGTAGGTTATTTGGTGAAGATTGTCAAGAGGAACAGTTGTGGAAAAGGAGGAGAGTGGATAACTTTTCAGAGAAGAACTTTTTGGAATCCCTTTGGAATCATTGAATGTTACAATGTTCTCCAGCAGAAATAAACAATTCTTTGTTTTCAGAAAATTAGCAATCATAACTATTTCAGTCCCCCATTGATAATAAACGGAGAGTTTAGCTGAAAATAAGTACAGTGTTTATAGATTTCCCTATAAAATGTTGATGGTTATGGAACCACCAAATAAGAACCATCAAGTGATTCTTATTAGCATTGTATAAAGGCCAGATTGATCTATAGACTAGCCTATTGAAAAATGATGGAAAATATTGATTATTGTATTCTGACACAAATTTGATTAGAAGGAATCATCTTAATAATTTTTTTCGGCTGTTTGATTAAGATGATTACTTCTAATCAAATTTGTGTCACAATACAAGAATGAATATGTTCTCAAAATTAAAACAAAGAATTGGAGGACCAGCTAAATAATAATTCACATAATGAATAATGCATATTACCTAGCATTGAAAATAGCGAAACACAAGTTGACTTGACTGGTTGAGTTTAGATCCATGGCAAATAGCAAAACAAAATATTCTATAATAGGCTACTCTAAATACTCTATATAAGCCTATTCAATGCTCCAGAATAGTAGAAGTTCTGGAAATGTCTCTAGGTTTGTTGTTTGTTGTAGAAAATTGCTCTACTAGGGAAGTTGGTCTTTCAATCAAGTCAAATTCATTTACTGTCAAAATTTTTCATATTATTTCAACAAATTTTCCAGTAATGTTTACAAAATCATATCAGTAAACATATTACAAAATATGTAGGTTTTGTAATTAGTTTTAAATTCAATAATGTAAGTTATCGGTCATGAGTCGGAGGCGGATGTGAGAATCCACTTTTCTTTAATAAGAATTAGAGATAAGAGGACCAGAAGAGACCAAATTAATCAATCTCAAAGTCAAAGAGTCAATCCCAAACCATGGAAAATTGGATGGATGGAGAATAAGAGTGTCAATGAACTTAATCAATAGTATCACATTTTCAATTCAATTCATTTAATGCCATAAATATAATTTAACAATGGAATTACATTTAAAGTTAAAAATATCAAGAAATACGGGGAAACGTAGAGAAAGAATGAAGAGGATGAAGGAAGTGAGGGAGCTGAGAAAGTGATAACGTTATTCAGAGAGAAGAATTGATTGAAGAAAAAATAAGGATTGAGAGAAAGTTTGTTTTCAGAAGAGGGAATGGAAAGCGGTGAAAGTAACTAAATAAAAAAGGGAGGGTAGGTATAGAATTTGGAAAGAAAAAAACAAAATGAACAAGGAAAATAATAATTAGATTCAGTTTCAACGATGCGAGTGAGATTTTATTGAGAAATATGATGATGAAAAAAAGGGCGAAAGAAAAAAAATTCAGAGATAGAAGGAAGCAGAAAAGAAAAAGGTGAAACTGGAGAGAGAAATAGTTTTCATAGTTACTATTGAGTGTCACGTCCACTTATGCATGCTGAGCTCGGTTTTGCCTTGTTTTACGACAATTTTCCAAGCGTATACTCCGCCTGCAAATATGAATTAACCAACCCTCGAGATGAAAATTACTCGAAACTTTGAGAACAAAAAGCACCACCAATAAACTGGAAAGTCTCATTGGTGCGCAGACCTTCAAGCCACACACACACCCACCCCCACACACACAAACGTATATCACTATTCTTTGTGATTCTCCAACACATTCAACGTTAGTGATATTATTATTAACAGAGGATTGTGGAGATTGTGGGTACGATATTCATGCTCAGTTAACATACAAGTTATTTTGTCGTAGTAGTAGGTTTGATGATAATTAATCCCATTCCAGAGCTGAAATCAGCTTTATACATTGCTCGTCTCAAATCAATTACCTCATATTCTATACAAATTATGTACATTCATTGAAACAAACACGATAACGGATAAACATAACATAATTTGGGAGAAAAAAAATTTGGGAGAGAAAATCCCCAAATCTGTTGGCACAGCCTGAAATAGTTGTATTTAATAGTACAGATAATTGAATCATAATGATATTTCAATCCTCTAATTTTACTGAAAAAACACACACTTCGATGGTATAACATAACTCATTGTACTCATAACTTACCAACACTCTCTCATAATTGAAACAAAAGCTTCTATTTTCCATAGTCTTTGATTGCTCTGTGAATAATGCACCTACCAGTATGCATATTTCGCTTTTCATCAGTCTGTTAAATTGCTCTGGAAATATTACATCAACACTAAATTAAGTTCAACGATTATCGTGAATTGATAAGCGGCTTAATGTCAACGGGCATTCGATTTGTTTCACAGCTCTTCAACCAATACAATTTTCTCAATCCTATTTCTAATCCAGTTCAATTCCGGTTTTCATTTGATGAACACCGATCAAATTTATCAAACATTCATCTGCGTAAAATCTACCGGCACATCGAATTCAAATATAATGTTGATCACGTTTATTGTTGAAATGCATTTCGTGTCCTACATTTTGCATTGTAGGAGGTCGCTCTAAGTGAGAGAGAAAGAGTGGAATAGAGTGGAAGAGAGTGATAAATGCAAAGCAATAGTAGAATTGGAACAAATTAATTTCGATGTCGATGTGCAATATTGTTTGGATGGGTTTATTTCGTTCAAATAGTTTTCGTACATATTCTAATCAAACTTTACGTATATAACTTTCTCTGGTATTGATATTCTGCTACAATATTGTAAAAGCAGAGTAATGGAAATTGATTGATTGACATCACTCATTGAGTGCGACAAAGATTCAAACAACATTCGACACAAATGTTGTTTTGTGTTGAAAACATCACTTTTGTCATTGAATATATATCCTTTGCAAAGGAAATATATTCAATGCTTTTGTATATGTAAACAAACATGTAACAAATTTATTCGATATGGTTCAGAAGCTACTAGCAATTATTATTCGTGTTTCAAGATCTTGAAAACTGGAAATCATAATTGGTTATCTAATAATTAATTTCTTATAGACCATGATAATCAGCTAACCATCGCAGGAAGTTCCACCGCTTCACAAATTTAAATAGTAAGGTTGATACTTGAGATTTCATTATTTAAATTCAATAATGCCTGGTTTTTTAGTCACTCAATAGACAATTTATGGATCCAATAGCACTATTGAATCAATAACCATGTGTTTTCAAATGCAAAAAAAGTTATTGATTCAATAAGTTTATTGAACGACTGAAAACCCGGGCATAAGAATATGGAATTTACATGGACTCAGAGCATTTTCTGAGTAAAGAATACTGTGTAATGTGAAATTATTTCAATAATCTGATCAATTTTTTTGTATGAAGTTCATTCCTTCAAAACAATGCAAGCAAGCTACGATACGCTCTCCTATAGAAATAAAATATTTGATTGATAAAATCAATATCTCAAAATACATAGAAGGCTAATTGTTGGTAATCGATCGTTACAAATAAGTTTATTGGTTCAACAAATTCAATTGTCTGTACCCTATTCTACAAATGCCAAATTTGTCGAGAAGCATTCTTCCAGCTGTCAATGTTGTACCGTATTTGTCCCAAAAATTGATTGCAAAAATACAGTAGTATCGAAGATAAATTGGTTGAGTTAACAAGGGATTGCGTGCTGAATTGAATCAGCGAGCTGTACTTGAATTCCGCGGAGGATAGAATTAGATCGGGGAGTGAGATGATAATGAAGGGCTATGCAGATGCACACACTGAATTCGGTTAAATATTCAAATATTCAGAGGCGTGCAACGGTCTTTTGAATTTGCCGCGTCTCCGCTCAACCCACATTAGTAATCAGCTCTGCCGTCTGCTAGGTTTGTTTGACAATTGGAATCTTGTGCAAACTCTGATTTTCATAATAACTGAGTGCCACTGTTCTTTGTTCATCGTTACATATTCTATATTTCAATCAACGGAGAATAATTCGTCGGAAAATGCTGTTACGCCCACTTCCAACTGTGATTTCGTCTGTTTCAACATCAACAGACAAACAGACAAACATGAACATAGACAGAACTAAGTATTGATAGTGATTTGTGATAGGTGTTATTGATCATAAAGAATTTCTGTTTTGTGATATCCATGCAATCATGTCGATCCAGACGTTGGGTAAAACAAACACAGTCATGTACATTTTTCAAAGGAAGATGTTAGTTCCATTATTCCCCATACTCAATGAATTAAATTTGTGTAACAGATTTATTCCTTCAAACAAAATAATCTTATTCTTGTAAGAAACTCAATAATTGGAGCGGGCACAATCACCTACAGTGTATAATCTTATATTATGAAAAGAGTTTCGTGCCCGACTTTGGAAAGTTCGTGGAGAAGTTTGAGTGGACCGATTTTGATGCGATTTGCGCCAAAAGAAAGATGAAGAATCGAAGTTTTGCAGGCTCTATTTGTTTCTCAAAAATAATAATTTTAAATGGGAGATATTTGATAAAAACATGAAATAGTTTCCAGTTGGCACTTTCTGTTGTCATAGAATGTACTAAATTATTAAATCCCTCAGGTGTTAGTTTGTGAAATCACATACGATAGATGGAGCTTAGAAGATCTTTCAATGTAGATCTGTACAAGGTAGAGTTTCATTGGTATGACTGAGCTGCTGTCAGCTGCAGATAGACAAAATAGCATCTATCTGTTGGAACAGTGCTTCAACGGGTTTTCATGGATGATGATTTCACTAAGAAGTTTCGAAACTTCAAGTGAGCGGAGCTTTGCGCTGCATGGGGTGAACTCGTATATTTTTAATAACGAATGTCAGTTCCAACAGTTACACAACAGTGTTACACTCACAGTACTGTATTACAAGAAATTCTATCGGAAGTGAGACTCTTGTTTCCGTCCACAAAGTAATGTTGAAATGACGCTTATTAGCCGCTTCCTTGGAACCTGTCTAACTTGAAACGATCCACTGACCAATTAATACCAGAGTGCACAAATAGGGCTCCAACTTATAGATTATAATTTGGAAGTGGGAGTATTTCTAGGAAATAACGAGTAACTGTTGTTTGAAATGACGTATTCTATTCCATCATCATCACGCTTCACAACAAGCTTTTGCACATTATCATTTTCTCCCCAATTTTCATTCAACTGACAATTTCTAGATAGATCCCATTTGACTTTCAGAGTGGAATGGAATGGGATAATAGCAATCTTAAACTTTTCAATCAATCGTCATCATCATAATATTATTATCGTTTCATTATCACCTCATTATCAACGCACAACTCTCAGATTTATAAAAGAATTATGACTAGTGAACCCCGTAGGCTGGAGAACTCGCTTGCGAAATTCCAATTTTCTGCGGTGCAGTTGCGGTGCCGCAGCGATGCCGCCCAGTCCAGTCGGTTGCAACTGATTTTTTATCTAGTCTAGTTGGCCCTAGAAGTTGTCAGATACGTCAAAGAGCTTTTGATATGCAATCCTACACAGTAAAAAGGAGAAAAACACATATATAAGAAAGATATATTCCTTATGATTTCCACATCATCACATTCCTCAAACTGACTGCCCGTATACGAGTGTATAGTGGTATTGAGGAGCTATCCTTTTACGCCTCAATAAGGATGAAGGAGTCGGTTAATTTGATTGGCCAACAAACTTGCCCTGTATAAAGGTTCCAAGAATATGTGTTTCAAATTTGAAGTTGATCGATAAAGGCGTTCGAAAGTTATCGTCAAACATACAAGCAAACACACAACGCCTCGAGCCTCAAGTCAAAAGGAAGAACTCGCTATGCTCTTTCAAAAAATACAATATAATATGATACCATCTCCCTTTGGCAAATGTCATTTGCAACAATTACACCACTCACAGTCAGAATTTTCATTGAGACTCTTCTTTTCGCCTACAAAGTAAATTTTTATGAGACTCTTCTTTTCGCCTACAAAGTGATATTCACAAAAATACACAAAAAGGTGATTTTCACAAACATTCCATCTTATCTCTCAACATTCTCAACATGAACTGCACAGTTATCGTTACAACAATAGGAAAATAAGAAAGACGCAGTAGGACTGAGTAGGTGGCATTATCATTACAGCAAGGAGGATAACTCTCGAGCCATGCTGACGTCTAGAAACCGTATCACTCGTCAGCTGTGTCTGAGGCACTTATGCATCAGGACAGTCTGTCGACGGGGTGAGCCTACATTCAGCACAGTCTGTCTTCTAACACTGAATGCTGAATACTTGAAGAGCATAAATCTCTGCTCCAGTTGCATCAGCTATTGCTCTTTCCATGCCTCTCCCTCATTTATGTATCTCTTTTTTCCTCCGTTCCTATATTTTCCCGTTCGAATCTTCTCTTCCTTTTCCTCTATTTATCTCTCTTTTCTCTTTCATGTCACACCCTTTTCCTTATTCTCTTCTCTCAGTCTCTCTTCTCATTCTCAGCCTCTGTGGAGGGGCATTAATAATCGACAACATGTTTGTGCCTAGACTCATGTCGAGTGCAAGTGCTCTTTTCATGCCATTCAAAATACATCTACAATTATTCTTTTCAATCCTCATTCATGCGTTACCAAATTCTTCTTCGTGTCCTATCTATTTCATAATTAGCTACGTTTCTTGCACAAACGAGTTGTATTTGATGCAAAATTGTAAGGTTTTATCACATTATTCATCTTTTCCACAATTTTCATGAAGTTTCTCAAGTTGGTATTTTACCATATTTCTTGATTAGCTTTTGCGGTGTCAATGTACATTCTTCACCTATTGTTAATGGGAGCAATAAAATCTTGAATACATCAACTCTCACAATTCATACAAAATGATCATTACAATTTATTATTTACTTTATATCTCTCCAATATATTTATAATCGTAATGTGCCATATGGGGGATTGAAGGGTTTGGAAATGACTTATACTCTATCTTATATGAGAAGTACAAAAGAACAATCATGCTTCCATTAACATTAGAAAATGTAGGCTACTCACAGTAATTTATGTATCGGCTATTTCAAGTATCCAGTGACCAGCAGGTATTTTGGCTATGATCTCAAAAGTAGAGTACGTTACTATTTACATAGTTGAGTGTCTAAAATATCACCAACGTTCAGAAGAATCACTTAAAACACAAGCCAATTCGTTTATATGTATAGACACAAATCGTCATAAGGAAAAAGGTTGATACATTTGAAATTACAAGAATGATATATTTGACATTCCATAATAATTAATCAACTTTTCCCTGAGTTATTGATTGATTTCACGCAAATTTGTCTACAATAAAGAGCACCTATTACAAAACTTGCCTGTGATGAAGTATATTGACATTGTCAATGAACTCTGTATGGATAATTATAAAACTTTTGCTTAAAACTTTCTCACTGCATTCAACAACGCGTGAGTTTGATTTCACACATGGTTGTTTACAATAAAGAGACTTATAATACAAATTGCTTGCGATAGAGTAGATTGCCATTTTGATTTTCAATGAACATTCATTGTATGGATAATTATTGAATGGTTTGATCCAAACTTACAGTATCATCCTCCATCTCATTACCCACGCACAAGTAAAACACTATGTGGGCATCATCCGCAGCAAAAAAAAAAACTCTGTTATATTCAACGAAACGGTAATAAAGTTTGACGTACTGCTTCAAAGTCTGCATATGCTTAAGAATTGGTAGCATACTGTGCAGTACACAAAACCAAGAGTGGTCATATGGAATTGAGATACGGTTTGAGATTGATATTGCTCCGTAACTGTACATAGCTGATGATGTTGGGGGTTTTTAAGGTCATCACTCAGAAATTAATAATAAATTCTTAATTCTTCGAGGGAAAAGCAATATCGACACTTTCGATTGAGAGTTAAGCTGCGCTGTGGTGGACGAAGGGTGGATGGGTGACCGCTCGGCTTAATCGGCTGTCATAGCGGCAGAGTAACGAGCAGCAAGAGAGGCCTGTCCAGTGTCCACTGGAACAATATAAATGGCCGGTACCCTATACCCTTTACGTGTTATCGGACTTGATCCGCGTCAAACTGCCAGCACACCTGATGCCCAATGACACTACACCCCTCCCCACTACTTTAATACTTCCGACCAGCCCTTAAAGAGCAACGGGAGATGTATCTTTTGAAAAAAGAGGTATCTCCCAAATTGAACAGAGCGGTCTGACAAAGAAAATTAATATTGATAGATTGTAGTGGGATGACTATAAAAGAATGTGGAAAACCATGAACAGAAGGAAAAGTATATCCTAAACTTTTGGACTATTTATGTAACTAAATTGTGGGAGTTTGGGTGACTGTCTGTATTTCTTTCTTATTTGTGTTTGTTTGATTGATTCAATAAAGGTATTAAGATACATAGAGTCCGCCATGGGAGAAGGAATTGAATTGATTGAACAAATTGAGGACATTCACAAATAAACCAAACTCTACTATTTTAAGGTTGAAAAATAATTGATTGGCAAAAATGGGTTTCTTAGTACTTGAAACGCAGTTTTAACTGCCGAAGAAGAATGATATAGCTAAGATCTTAATTATTAAGGTGTCTATCCCCACGCTATCTAGTGGAACGGTCGTTCCACCACCCGTCCCCCCCGTGATACGAATGAAAGACCGGGACCACTATATATTCTGTAACGAACTTCCCTTTGATGTTCGCATGCCGCCATCTCAATTTACGCGGAAGGTAGTGAAAATTTTAAAATGTTGTAATGACATTATTTTCTTAGATTTTTGAGCGCTTTCATTTAAGATCAGAACGAACTTTCTACGATATAAATTCGCAAAGATACTATATACGGGTATTTTGTCATTTTACTAATTTTGGGATTTTTCAATTTTTTTCAACTTTGAGCACTTGATGTGAAAAATCTGTAATGAGTTGAGATTTCGGACTACCAAAAGCGATTGAAGACATATTTAAACTATTTACATTTAAAATTTCAAATCATTTAATGCCCGATTAAGCTCTGTAGCTCTGTCCGAATAAAATTAAAGTTGCAATTTGAAGTTAGAATTTGAAGCTTTTTATCGAATGTAAACAGGGCCACCCAGGAACATGGCCTAGACACTCGAAATGTGACGTCACGGCTAAGAGGCCTACCACTCCACTATACTGTTCATAAACAGCCACTGATCACAACCAAGTTTGAATATTTAAATTTTTATTATTTAAAAATAAATAAATAGACCTACTTACCCACCAAAAGGTAATTGTGCAGTTGAAATAAACTCGAGACGAGAAAAACCAAACACGAATTCCAATTTTAATGCAGGGATGAGTTGTAAACATGAGTTGTTATGGACACGATGTGATGACGTCAGCTGCACGTTTAAATTCAGTGTCTAGCTAGACCATGTTCCTAGGTGGCCCTGATGTAAATGTCGCGATCCTAGCGGTTAAAAACTAAAAGTTTCACACTGTTGCCACCGCCAAATTAGACCTTTTCAATAATAGCCCAGTAAAATTGTCATAAAAATAGGGTCTACCTTGTATGAAATGGGATAGTCGGTTTTTAGTAATGTTTATGGTAGTCCTGGGATGCTAAATCCAAGTTTTAGACCTAGGCAAACTACCGGTTCATCTCCAAAAATCGTACAAAATGGCGGAATTTTGCACTTTTTATGTTTGGCTAATTTTCACCCTGAAGAATCTGTTTTCATAGAGGACATTGTGCATATTTCTTAAAGTATATCAAATTACCTTCAATTTGAGACCAAATTTGTCATTGTATGCCCAACCGTTTGCGAGATACAGCTCTTCAAAGTTCATAAAATTAACGAGAATTTACCCTTTTTTTCAAATTTTCGCAATTTTGACCCTGAAGAATCACTTTTTCATATAGGACATTCAACATAGGGTTGAAAGTAAATTCAAATACCTACAATTTGATACCTGATTGGTTATTGTAGGCCCAACCGTTTGCGAAATACAGCTCTTCAAAGTTCATCAAATTATCGTAATTTTTCACTTGTTTTTACATTTGGTCAATTTTGACCGTGAAGCATCACTTTTTCGAATGTGACTTTCGGCAAAGTTTTGAAAGATAATTTAAGAATCTACAATTTGAGACCAAATAGATTATAGTAGACCCAATAGTTTGCGAGATGTAGGCCTTCAAAGTTTATCAAATTGTTGAATTTTTCCACTTTTTCTACATTTCTTCAATTATGACCCTGAAGAATCATTTTTCCATATAGAACATTCAACATAGTTTTGGAAGCTGATTCAATTACCTACAATTTGAGACCAAATTTGTTATTGTAGGCTCAACCGTTTGCGAAATACAGCTCTTCAAAGTTCATTGAATTATCGTAATTTTTCATTTGTTTTTTGAATTTTGACCGTGAAGTATCACTTTCTCATATGACATCCAACATATTTCTTAAAGTATATTAAAATACCTACAATTTGAGAATTAATTGGTCATTGAGGGCCTAATAGTTTGGAAGATATAGGCCTTCAAGTAGATTAGTAGAAGTCTATTCACATTTAAAATTTCAAATCATTCAATGTCCGATTAAGCTCTGTAGCTCTGCCCGAATAATAATTAAAGTTGCAATATTTGGAATTTGAAGTTTTAAAGAATGTAAATGTCGCGTCAATTCAACAATTTTAGCAATTAAAAGAAATAAAACTCTGACAGGAAATAGAAAAATTGAATCGTTCATTTTAGAATCATTAATGGGGAAAATTTGAGAATTTTGTTCCTGGAATGTATAATAATGGTGTTGGGCAAATTTTTAAAAGGATTTCATTTTTCGATTACAAAATATTTTTTTCATCAAAAGTGGTCATGTGACCTATCGTAATGGGTTAAATTTCAATCTAAATTCAAAATCTCAATCTTATTTAACAAACTTTGTGGATAACTGCTTATACATGAATTAATGTTGCTACAATGATATGTCGTTAAAGTCTGGATAGTAAATGATAACGTGTGATGCAACAGACACAGTCACAACGTCTTGTTTGTTCATTCAGTATTAACCATAACTGGCTCACTTATAGCTAGAATAATTTCGTAGCACCCAAATAGTGAGGATAAAATATCTTTTATCAAATAACATGGCATTTCACTGTTTAAAAAAAATTAACTCTCTCCCCATCCATTGTGTTTGCAGTGTTATACCTCTATAACAAGAAGGTGATTAAAAAACTGATATCCTCTCAAAAATTCTCCAAAAGAATTCGTCAGTCCCTACCCCGACCCTATTGAAAACGCTGGTGTGGAAACTAAAATTTGTGTACCAAAGAAAAAATCCAAAAATTGTTTATAAGCTTTCAGTAAGAAAATGTTTTGATATAGCCTAAATAAGAAACCCGTCTCCCTCTGCAATATACATTTATACATACAATATAATAATTATGTGTAGCCAACCCTAACAAAATGAAAACTCTGTTCTGGAAGCCATTGACATTGAAGAAAAAATTTGGAAGAAATTTTGGGGAGGGCGAGGCGCTCAATAATTTAGAAAGTTCATAAAAACTTGTTTGCTCAAACACTGAGAGTATGATTCCTGAAAGTTTAGCATATTTCTAATTCGTGATTTTAAGTGGGTGAGATTGAGCGCCCTCGCCCTCCCCCAAAATTTCTTCCAAATTTTTTCTTCAATGTCAATGGCTTCCAGAACAGAGTTTTCATTTTTGTTAGGGTTGGCTACACATAATTATTATATTGTATGTATAAATGTATATTGCAGAGGGAGACGGGTTTCTTATTTAGGCTATATCAAAACATTTTCTTACTGAAAGCTTATAACAATTTTTTGGATTTTTTCTTTGGTACACAAATTTTAGTTTCCACACCAGCGTTTTCAATAGGGTCGGGGGTAGGGGACGGGTGACGAATTCTTTTTTGGAGAATTTTTTGAGAGGATAAATAATTATCTATTCTTCATACATGATTGAAAGAGCATTTTCTAAGGAACTAAGAATAATTAGTCATCTGTTATTTAATGATAATATTTGTTTGTAATGTAATTGTAAGTAATTTAATTTAATTAAAGTAATTAATCATAATGTAATTTGTAAAATAATTATTTGTTATGAAATAATATGTTATTTGCCAATAAATAAACAATTTTTTAAAACCTTGAAAAGTGGAGTTTCATTCATTTGTAACCCATCATTTGTGTACGTCATTTACAATCATCAAGTTCATAGCAGGTCGCAGTTATCGATTAAAGTTGGAATTGAGTAATATAATTAAAAAAGTATTGATTTAAAGCTCAGTTCACTATGCACTATTCTCCATTGCATGAAGACATACCAATTTCATAACTTACCTAACTTGTAGAGGTTTAACTTCGACTTCCAAATACATCCTGACCTTGACTTTGGCTTGACTTTGATTTGACCTATCCCAGAACTACTCCTGAACTGCTGACCTTTCAAACTAACACTCATTTATCTCTAGGTGGGGTGATTCAGGTGAGGGGCTTGCTGATACTCTGGTTAAAGCGTGATAGCAGGCAATATGGGGATGATCATGATAATAATCTTAATATGAGAGAGCACAAGTTTAAAGTGCAACTGCGATGTTCTGCAGTTGAAGCCGTATAATGTAGCATGAATACCTGCATGGTACATTTGCATCATACTACAGAACACGAATACAGGACAAGTTTGAGTACAGTCATACATAAAGTTGAAGGCTAGTAAACTTCAAGTAGGTAACCTGACGCAGTCAAACTTGAGTTGGCCAGCGTTCGTGATGGGGCTTATCGCCTAGTTTATGAAAAACCTGAATATCATGTTCCACAATCCACGTCGTATAGTTACAAAAGAAAAAAGACCAAAAAATGCTTAATATTACTATTTTGTAAGAGTAAAGGTGATATTGTGGTAGTTAAATAAAAAGACTTGAAGTTGTCATGACCAAAGATTTATTAAACATCATTCATGTAAATTTCTGGTTGTGACAACATATATCGAGTCTTTTCATAAACCAATTAATATATAATCAATCAATGAATAATTTATTTAATCGTTTACAAAGGAAAGTCCGAAGCCTGCAGTTGATTTTTTATGTTATAGATACTAACTCTAATATTGACACTGACAATAATTTTATAGAATGTCAAGCAAGGCTGTCACAATAGACCTACTACTGTACTCTAATAAAATTTGAATATTATTAGTTCTGTCCCAGTTCTGATAAGAAGAACTTGTGATGAAAATTTACTGTGTTGATTTCCAATCTTGTACCCAATTATCAGTAACCCATGAACAGTATTGAGAATAATAATTATTTCCTTATATTTCACAGTTCAATCGCCATTTTTAATCATCCATAAAATATTTCCACATCTCCCTTGAAACCGTAACGGTTGTCAAATCTTGTTTGAACTGAATTTAAGAATAAATAGTTGAAATCCTATTTAAACTGTAGATTCACAGTTTCAATCAAGATAATTAAAATTTGAATCAAGTTTAAAAGGTTAAATTGAATTACGGTGGAGAACACGGGCCTAGATCGGTGTGCAATATCCTCTTCGAACTGAGTTTAAAATGCAACTATAGTTGAAACTTAGTTCGAACTCTGAATACACGTTTTGTTCACAAATTAATTTAAACAATATTGCCTTAGAATTTTCAATGCTTTATCACGATAATAACGGTAGCTCAAAAACATCGTCACAATATATTTTCGTGGAAAGCTCTTAAATCCTCTTTTCTAGAAAGGTCCGGGAAACAAAATTCAGGTTCATGTTGTTTTCACAAGCAAAATTGATTCTAGACGGGACAGCAGTGCGGGAATCATATAAGATGAACGGAAGGAGAAAAAAAATAGAAAGAAGAAGAAGAAGGAGAAGAAGAAGAAGAAGAAAAAGAAAAAGGAGAAAAGATAAAGAAGGA
The DNA here is from genome assembly GCA_017141395.1 of Laodelphax striatellus. Taxonomy (NCBI): domain Eukaryota; kingdom Metazoa; phylum Arthropoda; class Insecta; order Hemiptera; family Delphacidae; genus Laodelphax; species Laodelphax striatellus. The sequence goes on along the minus strand of CM029538.1, from coordinate 11,547,888 downwards.
GAAGAAGAAGAAGAAGGAGGAGAAGGAGGAGGAGGAGGAGGAGAAGAAGAAGGAGAAGAAGGAGAGAAGGAGAAAGAGAAGAAGAAGAAGACGAAGAAGAGGAAGAAGGAGGAGAAGAAGAAGAAGAAGAAGAAGAAGAAGAAGAAGAAGAAGAAGAAGAAGAAGAAGAAGAAGAAGAAGAAGAAGAAGAAGAAGAAGAACAAGAAGAAGAAGAAGAAGAGGAAGAACAAGAAGAACAAGAAGAAGAAGAAGAGGTAGAAAAGGAGAATAAGATGAAGAAGAAGAAGAAGGAAAAGGAGGAGAAGAAAAAGAAGAAGAAGGAGAAGAAGGAGAAGAAGAAGAAGAAGAAGAAGAAGAAGAAGAAGATGAAGAAGAAGTGGAAGAAGAAGAAGAAAGAGATAGGAAATAAATAGATGAAGAAGGGGACAGTAGAGGGAAAGATAGAGAGGAGGCAAAACAGAAGGTGGTGGGGAAGAAGAAGATGAAGTACGCACTATCTGATGTCACGGCTCATGGCCCATAGAGGGCCATATACACAACAAACGGCTAAGAGCGCTGCCACAAATCTTATTGGTGTGCACGCTTCCCTCTGTCGGCTGCATTATTAAATCACTGCCGAGACCGAAATTTGCCCGGGTCTTAAGACAGCATTAGCGCCTGATGAGAATTTACGGCTGCTTCTCTAGCTGGCTCGTTTTACACTGCTTAACCCAAAAATTGCTTTTTCTGATCGATTACGTGGGAAAGTGCAGGCGCACATTCATCAACACCTCACTGATTAATT